>JAPQNM010000048.1:8180845-8230845 GCA_029783475.1 Metacarcinus magister
TTGCGAGAAAATATAAGAGTGAATTTCTCGTCATCCACTCCTCAAGGGGAAGCCGCTGGTGACCCATGGCTGCGATGTGTGTCGTGGGGCGTCTGCGTAAGGCTGACTCAGGTGGGGAACACCTCACCCGCCGCCTGGTTCACGGAAAACATGGCCATCTCAATCCTGGAAGTGGAAATTGCACAGTTCATGGCGGAGGAGCAGCGGACAGCCCTCCGCCGCGCCATTCTTTTAGGGCGGCGGGAGGCAGATTGCGAACCTCTCGGTGTTGGGTGCTCTTGGGAAGTCTTTTCTGCGAGTGGAGTAAATGTGTAGTTTTGTTTTCTTCTTTAATCTCACAAATCAGACCCCATGGTACTTTATTTTAGCATTTGCACACTAAAGTTATTGTATAAAAGAAAAAAATTATGAAATAATTTGTGGAAATACAAATAAAGAAGTCAATACTATCATTATTTATTAGAACTACGATGCAAATATTAATTTTCATCCCGAAAAACATCCCACGTCGAAACACGATCCACGCCCATTTAGTTATTTTTTAGTCATTCAGGTTGAGCTCATGTGCCTGACAAGACTGGAGGCCTCGGGAAGGACACAAGCCCATCCCAATCCTTCCTTCCCTGCTCAATTATCTTTAAAATACTGCTTCCTGTTGACTGTATCGAAGGAGCTGTGGTTATGGTTACAATGCTGAACCAAGAAGGGATAAAATAATTTATCGTTTTTTTTATAAGTGTGTGTATTCATACTTAACAGAAAAAGAACAAATAACTGTCATTGATATTTGTTGATGAGAAGAGCACAATGTTGAGTAGTTGTGTGGCAGCATGATGGGGCTCAAGGCGTGGATGAAGAACACTTGCCGATGCTTTAAATTTATAACCACCACCATCGCCATCATCACCGCCATCATCATTATCATCTACAGACACCACGCCATCCTTGACGTCAGCGGCTCCACAGTGCCGTGAGGTCCTGCCCCAACACTCTCCGCCGCCACCACGCCCCTCGCCGCCCCGCCGCCCCGCACCTGCACCTTCCCGAGGCGTCACGAGCCCCGCGCCAGTACCTCCGCCCCACCTCGTTCATATTCTCATTGGTAGCCATCACATTGTTCTGGTTGTTGTTGTTGTTATTGTTGTTGTTATTGTTGTTGTTATCATTGTTATTATTGTTGTTGTTATTGTTGTTGACAATGTTCATGATGAGCTGCGCAGTAAGCACCGTTGTGCTCATGACGGCCAGCACGTTGACGCCTGATCCAGGGGCGCCGCAGGATTTCTTGGCCTTTCTTCGTCCCCTGATTGCAGGCGAGTCCTGTCCCCACTTGCCTGCGTCCTCCCCTTCCCTCCTCAAGGTCTTCCCCAAAATAGTTGTCACGTCGCCCTTCCCATGATGTGTAGTTTTGCGCTGCTCCTCCGTCTCTTGAGCTGCCCTCGCGTCCCGCCTATCGGGTTGACCTGTCCTGGTCCCTCCTCTCCTTTCCTTCGTCCCAAGATGCACCAATTCTCGCTGATCGTCACCTCCTCTTGGTTTCCTCCGGGCTTTCTTACGTCTCATCTTCCCTTCAACATCCTTTCGCGCGATGCCTCCAAGAAGTCGACCCTCGGCAGCAAGAGTCTCCCTGAGCGCCACACCACTAGGCTGCTCCTCAGAAACCCAACTCAAGACAGCGCCAACGATTCCCAGGTGCCAGGTGATAAAGAGAGGGAGTGAGGGGCCAAGTACTAAAGCCATCCTGAAGCTGCAGCAAACTACTGACGGAGGGAATGCAGGGTGTTTTGTGTTTAGTAACGAGTCATGGGAGAGGACCTAGTGAGTGTTCTCCTCCCGCCTGACTGACAAGCTGCACCACGTGTCAGTGTTTGGAGTGAATGATGGAGGACAGTTCCATGTGGCTGTCGTCCAGGGTTGCCTGAGGCCGCCACGAACAGCAGCAGCAACAGCGAAGGAGAGTGTCACTGTGAGGTTCCAGCGGCGGGCGGCGTCCTTCCCTCCCTCTCCAGTGCCACTCCGCAACTGACGCCAAACACCTACACCGGTACAATATTTTTTTTTTAATCTTATGGATAAAGCTTGCCTTCTCTATGAGCTTTAAATGTGTTTATAATCTTACCTATTTGTATTATTACCTTAGTTATGCAATAATATATTTCATCGCAACATTATCTCAATTGTTTATATTAGACCAATAATTTCAATCATCATCATCATCATCATCATCATCATCATCATCATTAGCTCCACCCGTGACTCACATTTCTAGAGGCAATGAAGTCTCGGTAAAAGAACAACTATTTCTTATAATGTAACGTAGAATCCCTCTCTTATACACCCTAATCATTCTTCCTCTCTCACACCCATCCTTCCTTTTATCTGGATGTGCCATTAAACCTTAGTATTTTTCCCTATTTTTTCTCCCACCTTTTTGGAACTGATATGAAAAAACGACCACGGCTTTCATTCTTCAAGTGTTTTCCTTTAGGTTTCCCAAGACTAATCAAGACCAATGTCAATCAGGATGGCAAGATTAATTTTTACATAATGCCTGTCACCCCCCTCATATAGACTCTTTCCTCTCTTTCTCTCCCTCTCTTTTTTTCTCTCTCTCTCTCATCCTTGTTTGCTTATTCTATCCAGACTTATTATCATTAATTTATTTTTCTCCTTCTTCTTCCTCTTCTTTTTCTTTTCCTCCTCCTATCCCTCCTCTTCCTCTTCCTCCTCCTCCTCTTTCTCCTTCTCCTCTTTATCCTTCTCATCTTTTTCCTCCTTCTCCTCCTCCTCCTCCAGCATTAAATAAGAAAAAAACATTCGCTTAGGCTAAAAATACCATTACATGACAAAGTGCTGTACCACTCACGTCACGTCACGTCACGTCAAGTCATTTCAGGTCATTTTAGGTCATGTCATACAAGTTATTCAGCGGTCAGTACATGTTTTTTTTTCTTCTCTAATTCAATGATACGACAACTTAACTTACATCAACACGCACCATTACTACTAGAAGGACACCCAGTCAGTGCCCTGCGTTGTGTTGCGTGAGGGTGGTGAGGACGGCTGCATCAAGCTGGCCAGGTCCGGGAAGCCATCAAGACCATAACCCGTCAGCGTCAGCCTCAGTGTCTGCGTCAGGTGAGTGCCCTCCGTCGTGTCCCTCACCAGGTCCAGAAAGGAGACATGGTGCTGCCAAGTGGTGTCGGGACAGTCAGGATGGGCAGCACTGCAATCCACGCCCCGCCGTCCTTCCCCTGCCGCTGAGAGGAGTGCCGCGCCCTCAGCAGGAGGTGGATGGCGAGGGTACCACTCCACCAGGGCGAGGCTGGAAGGGGGAGGTGATGTAACGATGGGCACAGAAGGATGATACCAAGAACACTTTGACTCTACATCACACACACAAAAGAACGCAGCTTAAAAATGTTTTCAGTTGGTTACTTCGTATAAACTATCTGAAATTGTGTGTGGTAATATGAAAATGTTTTAAAATGCATGTGGCCGGTTGGAAATGTTTTGAAACGTTGGAAAACTGAACGTCACCTAGAAGCCTTAATTATCAGGTAACTTTCTCGACCCACCTGAACACCTCCGCCAGCAACGAGCCCCGCCTCCCCGTGACCAACAGCAGCTCGGTTCACCTCACATAGGTTCCTGAGGGCGCAGGCGGAGTCAGGCACCACCAGGGCTGTCCTTAGACCCTTTACGAAATCCATGGCGACCAGGGACACCTCTCCTTCAGACACTTCCTCCATTGCAAGTGTGTTGTTCTTAGTCCTGTAGGCGATGTTGTTATCAGTGTTATTATTATTATTATTATTATTATTATTATTATTATTATTATAGTAGAAGTAGTAGTAGTAATAGTAGAAGTAATAGTAGTAGTAGTAATAGAAGTAGTAGTAGTAGTAGTAGTAGTAGTAGTAGTAGTAGTAGTAGTAGTAGTAGTAGTAGTAGTAGTAGTAGTAGTAGTAGTAGTAGTAATAGTACTAGTAGTAGTAGTAGTAGTAGTAAAGGGCGTACCACTGAGTCTTTCGTCGTCGTCTTCGTCGTCGTTGGTGTCTTGCCGCGGGGATGTTGACGGTGTTGTCGTTGTTGATGTTGCTGTTGCTGTTTGCTACGTTGACGTTGTCTTGGTTGTTATTATTGTTGTTGTCATTGTTGTTGTTGTTGTTGAGGTTGTTGTTGACGTTGTTGGCCACCTGGTGGGAAGTGAAACAAACTTAACACGCATATGCATGTCACACACACACACACACACACACACACACACACACACACACACACACACACACACACACACACACACACACACACACACACACACATGGTACTTACAAGGCCCACCAAGTTAGCGACGGCGAACATGAAGGAGAGGAAGCTATAGACGTTGAAGCCGGCGGGGGCGAAGTCTTGACACTGCCCGTTGTTACCCTCGGGAAAGTACACGATGGGAGGCGCTGGGGACGTGGTGGAGGCAGGATAGCCCTCATTCTTCCTCCACTCCCCCGGCCTCCCCACCTTCGCCTCACCCGTGCTGGAGAGGAGGCCGAGGGTTTCCAGATGCGTGGCAATGGAAGATAAGATTCCTGGGCGAGGGGTGGCGGGAGGGTGGTAGGGAGGGGCTATAGGAAGGGAGTGAGAGCCTCTGAATAGGGAGTGGTGAGCTCTAGGTGGCGGAAGGACTTCAGGAGGACGCCAGGCAGGATGATTAGGCGGCCTCACCCACGGCCACGCCTCCCCTGTCAGCAGCAGCAGCAACAACGCTACCAACAGCATCGCCGCACCACGAAATGTAATCCTTCGTCGCCTCTTGCTGCCTCGCTACGCCCCGCGGCCCTCACCTCTACAAGCAGCGGCGCGGCGTGGCAAGTGCAGCGCTAACGAGTCGACGCACAGTTAGGTGTGTGTGTGTGTGTGTGTGTGTGTGTGTGTGTGTGTGTGTGTGTGTGTGTGTGTGTGTGTGTGTGTGTGTGTGTGTGTGTGTGTGTGTGTGTGTAGCGGGACTGCAATAAAGAGAGAAGGGGGAGGTTTCGTGAGGCGAGACAATAGTTAGACGAAGGAAAGAAAGTAAGGGAAAATGAAAAAGATAAGAAGAAAGTAAGATAAAGAGAGGGAAAGATAGTTTAAGGGGAAAAATAGACTTGGAGGAAAAGAGGAAAATACAGAGAAAAGTAAATTGAGATAGAGGAAGAAAACTTAGGATGGAAGGAAGAAATTAAGCCAGAGTTGAGAAAGGAGGGAAGGACAACATAGCCTAACAAACTATCACAATAAACAAAACTAATGACGTCGCTCGGAGGCAGTTAATTAACACATACAAAAACTGACAGACAGACAGCTCAGGGCTAAACCATGCCGTTATCTCGTCCTATGGCTCCGCGAGGGTGATGAGGGCGTGGATGAGAGCGTGGGGTTGCGTGAGGACCGTCCATACACCCTCAGAACATGAGTAGAGTTGGACGCAAGACTCCCCTAAGCGTCCCTTCTCCGTGGCGTTCAGTAGTGTTACCCTGGACGCCCCTGGGGACACCTGTGCGACCCATTCCACATGTGCATCACTGCGGGGAAAGGCATGGAAGAGACAGTGTTGGTGGATTGCACAGGACACAGCGGATAAAGGTGTACAAGCAGCAGGACACACACACACACACACACACACACACACACACACACACACACACACACACACACACACACACACACGCACCTCAAGCCTCCAGCAATACTACTTGCCAGGCCGCCCCACTCCGCCGCCTCCGCATGGGCCAGACACACGCTGCGGGATGCACACGCCTCGCGCCCCCTTGCCAATGCCGCCTGCAGGTAACTCCTTAGGATGGCCACGCCCACCACGCCCGCGATCTCCTCCCCTGTGGAGTGTGAATGGGTGGATAAGGGAAGGGGCGTGGCACACACACACACACACACACACACACACACACACACACACACACACACACACACACACACACACACACACACACACACACACACACACACACACACACCTGTAATCAGATCATCGCGGTCCGCCCAGCACACCGCCGCAGCATCGCCCTGCCGCCGCCGCCGCCGCCGCCCCCCTTGCCTCCCCATGCCGGTAACGATGGCGGTGTACACGTTAGGGTTGTTGTTGGCGTTGATCTCGTTGCTGGCCTGAATGGGGAAGGAGGGACATGAGGATGGAGAGAAAGATGGATGAGAAAGAAAAGGAGGAAAGGAAAAAGGAGGAAGGAGGAAAAAGAAAAGGGAAATGAAGGGTTAACAAGATTTTTTTCAGTCTTTTTTTTTTCTCTCTCACCTGCATAAGGTTACTATTGATGTTGTTATCATTGTTGTTGTTGTTGAGGTTGTTGTTAGCGTTAGAGGCCAGCAGACTCAGCAGATTGGCGACGGACACCAGCAGCGCCAGCAGGCCGAAGGGACTAAACCCGCCGCCGCTATCCGAGCCCTGGGGGTGGAAGGGACGGGTTAGGAAACATCACCAACATTAGGGAAAGGAAAGCATAGGGAAGGTGAACACATGAGAGAAAGTGGAGGAGATGGATGAGCTATGGGAAGGATAAGAGAAGAAAAGGAGGGAATGGAAGAGAGTGAAGCTAAGTGGGAATTAAGGAACTCACAACTCAACTCAACACTTAGGATGCAGCAGGACCCACCTGGGAACACTCCTCATCCTGCTTGGGGAACCATACGACAGGGGGCTCAGTGGTGGGGTGGGCGGTGGCCGAGGGTGTGGCAGGGGCGGGGCCGTATTTCTCCATCACCTTGGCTATGACACTCGGCAAGGCCTTCACCAACCCTTGGGGCAAGAACGGTGTAGAGGCTCCAGGAGTTGGGTGATGAGGCGAAGTGGGAGACCTTGAGTGTTGATGGGCACGCAGAAGGGGTGGGCGTGGCTGGGGCTGTCTTGGTACCAATGTTTTTGTGTGTGTGGCAGGGAAGTGACCCCTCGCCCAAGTCCGCCTGGTGTATCCAGGGAACCATCCCCTCGCCGTCCCCTGACACCCACACCAGCACACAGCCACAGCCGCCACCAGGAGCAGTCTCCCGCAAGTCATGTCGCGCTGCCAGTCCTCCTGTGTTGTGTAGCATGTTGGCGGCACTCACCAGCACAGGAGGGGCGTGGCGTGGCGAGGGGGCGGACGGGCGGGGCGGAGCGTAGCTTGTGTAGGACTGCTCCGCCTCTGCACACACACACACACACACACACACACACACACACACTGGTAAGGAACAACGAACAATATATTTTTTAGTATGTACGTGTGATTTGAAGCATGGTGTGTGTGTGTGTGTGTGTGTGTGTGGCCGCTAGGAGTGGTCGCATGGGTAGTAGAGGGAGCAGCACACACTCCTCCAACAGGCACGCCCACGCCCGCCAGCCCGAAGCAGCGCCACCCGCCCCCCTCTATGTTCCACCTCCACCACCGCCTCCTGTAGGTGATCCACGAAGGCAACGCTGACGAAGGGAACCACAGTACGCCACGCACCACCAGGAAAAGAAAGAGATAGGGAAGGATTATTAAACAAATATAAATCAGTAAACTAAGATAACATCATAAAGAAATAAACATGTATGTATTGCCTCTCCTCTTCCTCCTCCTCCTCCTCCTCCTCCTCCTCCTCCTCCTCCTCCTCCTCCTCCACCTTACCTCAGCACCTCCGCCACGTCCTCCCCAAGGTGGCCCAGGGCAGCGCTCCTCTCGTTAGCCTCACACAACGCCCGCAACGTACATCCGCCCGCACGCTCCAACACGCCCGAAGGTAATAGTGTAGGCGTGGGCGTGGGCGGTATGGTGGTGGAGTTAGTGTGGAACGTCGCAAAGGTGGAGCTGAACCCAGACACCTGCAGCCACGCCTTCAGGAAGAACAACCCGACCGCGGCAGCTACGTCTTCGGGAGAGGATGATGATGATGATGATGATGATGAGGAGGAGGAGGAGGAGGAGGAGGAGGAGTGCAGATGGCGGCGGCGACGGCGTCCCCCAAACGTCACCATCGTCAGGACATCAAGGTTGTTGTTATTGTTGTCCTCGTTGCCAGCCTGATGATGATGATGATGATGATGATGATGATAATGATAATAGTAATAATAATTATGATAATAATAATAATAATTATAATAATAGTAATAATAATAATAATAATAATAATAATAATAATAATAATAATAATAATAATAATAATAATAATAATAATAATATTAATGATAATAATGATAATAATAATGATAATAATAATAATAATAATGATAATAGGAAGAAGATGATGATGGAGAGGAGAAGGAAGGGAAGGGGAGGAAGAGGAGAGTAGAATGATAAAAAGGAATGTTGATAGACAAATAAAAAAAAAGGAAGAGAAGATGAAGACAGAAAGAAGAAAGCAGACAGATTAAAAAATAATTAGATAATAAGAAAAGAAAGAAAAAAATATAGAATGAGAGAAAGAAAGAATGAAAAATACGTCATTAGAAACAAGTAATGCAACAGACAAACAAACAGAAGATAACAAGAAAAGAAAAAAAACTAACAACAACAACAACAATCACATCCACCTGTACACCACCTCACCTGTATATTGGCGCTGTTTAAGTTGTTGTTGTCATCGTTGTTATTATTGTTGTTGTTGTTGTTGTTGTTGGCGGTGGAGTGGAGGAGTGAGACGAGGTTGGTCACTGACACCACCATCGCCAGGAAGCTGAAGGTGCTGAACCCGCCCCACGCACCACCACCACCACCACCATCACCACCATCACTACACTCTGGGCAAGGCGATGCGAAAGGAATAAATAAATGAATAGATGAATTAGTATATAAATAGGTATATAAATTAATAAATAAATAAATTGATAAATGAATAAATAAATAAATAATAGTAATAATTAAAGAAAAAATAATAATGATAATAGATGGAATAAAACGGGTAAATAAAGACAAATAATGATGATACATTAGATAAAATTCAATCAATAAGTCAATAAATGAATAGATGAAGAAAGGAAAAAATATATAGAAAGAGAGAAAAAGATAGAGAAAAAAATAACCAGTAATCTAAACACTCTGGGTAGACCAAGACGAAGACAAAAATTATATAAGAAAAGAAAAAGAAAAAAATACATTATACAAAATATTTCTGAGAGGTAAGCGATACTAAAATAATATTATATATTCAAAAAGAAAAACAAGACTAAGCATAACATTCTGAGCAAACCAATAGAAATAAAAGAAGAAAAGAAAGAGGGGGAAATATAAATAAATAAACTATGTAAGTACTAGAGAGAGGAGGAGGAGGAGGAGGAAAAAGAAGAAGAAAAAGAAGAAGAGACAATAATAAACATTGGAAAAAGAAAGGACTGGCGGGAAAAGGATAAGGGCTTAGCAGAGGACACTGATGAATCACAAACTTTGGAAAAAAAACAATTGAATAGTAACACTAGATTATATATAAGAGAAGAGGACGCACGAGGACAATGCTTCCCTCTCCCCGCCACACCTGTCCTCGCTCACCTACCCTCCCTCCCCACCACACCTGTCCTCGCCCACCTGTGCTTAGGTCAGGGAACCACACGACGGGCGGCTGGGCGGTGGTAGTGGTGGCGGCGGTGGAGGCGTGTAAGTAGCGTGAGTACACGCCCTTCACAGCGTCTGGCAGGAGTTGTAGGACCTCCATAGGAACACCGTGATCTTTGGGGACGCCGCCACTTGCCTACAAAGAGCGAGGAGTTAAACTACCTCGCTGATAACACCATATCTATGTACACACCATCAACACTGTACACATTACCACAACACACAAACACACACACACACATACACATAGACATATATCTCAGCCGAGAGTAAAAGCTATTGACACACAACAATCCTGCGATGGCCGGGAATCGAACCCGGGTCAACTGCTTGGAAGGCAGCTATGCTCACCACTATACCACCATCGCCTACAATATCTGGCTTATAAAAGTCAACAAATCCTAATGATCCAGCTTAGTGTTCTTATGGAGAAGCTTATTATTAATATTATTATTATTATTATTATTATTATTATTATTATATTTTATCTACTTATATCCCCCTAAAGGAACTTAGCCGAGACAAGGCGCACATACACACTCATGCATACAAACACATGCACTCTTCTCACTTAGCCCCAGTGCCTCTGGAGGAGAAGAGAAGGGCATCCCACGCAACACAGCGACTTAGGTCAGTCACGTTAATGGAGACGAGGGGGTATCTTCCACGACAAAATAATAATGATAATAATGATAATAATAATAATGGTAATAATAATAATAATAATAATAATAATAATAATAATAATAATAATAATAATAATAATAATAATAATACTCACCCCTGGCGGCCTCCTGCCTGTAGGAGGAAAGGCATGATAACTGCCACGCTCCTCTGGGTGGCGGGGTGTTGCTGAGGAGTGTGCCGAAGGACGTGCTGCAGAATACTGGGGTGTAGGAGGGCGGAGGTGGAAGGAATGTGGGTGACGGTGGAGGGAGGAGAGTCGATGGGGAGAGAGGTGACGAGGGAAGGAAAATCGCCTAACACGTCCCTCTGACTGGTGAGATTCGGATTTTTCTCTCAATCTCACTTCTGGTTTTCCTCCTTCTCCTTCTCCTCCTCCTCCTCCTCCTCCTCTAGGTGATGGTGCCTCCTGCAGCACACTTGGGGCGGGAGAAGCACCCCTAACATCTTGCCGAACGTCTTGATATTCGGGGAAGAGCGTAGGGCGCACCAAGAGGCTGGGGACAACTAGGAACGGAGAGAGAATAAGAGGAACCGTGAGGAGCAGCGAGGCGGCGGCTGGCGGCAGGGTGGCCATCGTGTCGGTGTGGCTGTGGCGGCGGCGGTGAGCCAGGCGTGAGGCGAGGCAGAGAGCGGTGGGAGACACAGAGATGGAGGGAAGGGAGGGGAGGAGGAGGAGGAGGGGGTTGGAAACTGAAGGAGTCAGTGGAAGAGGAGGAGGAGGAGGAGGAGGAGGAGGAGGAGGAGGAGGAGGAGGAGGAGGAGGAGGAGGAGGAGGAGGAGAGATGAAAAGAAAATGGAAGAAAAAATCGATAAAGGAAGCTGAATCAACGAAGAGGAGAGAAAGACAGAAGAAGAGAAGAAACGGGAAGGAGAGAAGGAATGGAGAAAAGAGATTCAGCGGAAGGGGAGAGGGGAAAGGAGGAAGGGGCCCTAGTAGTGGGTCCGAGGCTGTATTAGCACTGTCTCACCGCTGCTGAGAAGCGTCCAGGCAGCCTGCGAAGTCCTAATAGCTAAGTACAAGTATTAGTACAAAAGAAATCATATTGGAAAAAAAAGGCGCAAGAAAGAAACACCTGTACAAGGTTTGCCACGCGGCCCACCCTTGGCCCAGCACACAGGTGTCAATGTTCCCAGGCACACGCGTCACACCATATCTATGTACACACCATCAACACCTGTACTACACATAACAGCAACACGCCCGCACACACACACACACACACACACACACACACACACACACACACACTCATACACATACACATATATCTCAGCCGAGAGTAAAACTGTTGACACACAGCAACCATGCGATGGCCGGGAATGGAACCCGGGTCAACTGCTTGGAAGGCAGCTATGCTCACCACTATACCACCATCGCTTAGATTACTTGGCTATCAAAAGTCAAAAAATCCTAATGATTCAGCCCAGTATTATTATGGTGAAGCTTTTGTGTTAAATAATGGTACAATCACTACCACTAGCCTGGCAACGCTGAAGGTCGATCTCATCATTGTACATGACTGGCCTAGAAACGCTTCCTCCTGTTGATCTACAGATGTAAGCACAGCAGGACGTGACGAGCCTCACCCAGTCATAACAACGATATAATTACTAAGAGTATGAGGCAGAGGTGCTTAGGGGATGCAATTCTTTCAGGAGTGGGAATTCGACATTTCTAGAGTTAATATTGAATGTCCAGGTAACTTTCTAGGCATTGTTTGTTTAATAAGCTACTTTATTGATATGAACTGACTGCTGACAGAAATAAACTTTTCGAACATTAAGTAACATTATTCAGTGTCAATTCTATCTGGTATTTTGCGTTATTCTTTTACTTACTCTTTCATCAAACACAGTGATTACGTGGAAATCAGAACAACATTCTTGTCGTCAAGCGCTGCCCGTTCGAGTGTGTAACAATATACTCGCGTTCACTTGGCTTACTTTTTTTTTTCTACTGATCGTGGATTTCCCAGCAAGGTGTTTGGTCACTCAGAGAAGCCACGAGGAAGCAGGTGATCACGCCTAAAGAAGCAACTAAGAAGATTGAGACAACAGTAGCACCGCCTCCATCCTAATCAGGGTGTATCCAGGAGGCGGGGAGAGGATGAGGTGAAGTGAACGTCGGTGAGACATGTAATTATTGGTATAATCCTAAGAATTTTTTTTTGTTGTTATTAATAATGTAAATTTTCCTTAAATGTCGCCGAGATCATAGTTATAATGATGATTTATTCATTCATATATCTATTTTGCATGCTTATCTATTTAATTCATTGTTACTCATATATTTTTTTTATCTAAATCACTTGCATAGACAACAGTGCCCGACACACACACACATACACACACACACACACACACACACACACACACACACACACACACACACACCCCTTTGTCACGAGATTTTATTATTTATCGAAGTCCAGCACCACCCAGGCAGCTCAGAGCGTCCCTCACCATGGGTTTCCCCTCCAACCCACCCTTCCAGAGCCTCATATAACCTCCTCAAGGATGTTCAAGGAATTGTCTTCTCCAGAAACAAAACACAACCAAGTAACACCTTCGCTAAGGCAGGGAGGGTCGTGGTGCTCTTTCTACAAGTCATGCCGTACTGCTTTCTCTCCTCCCCTCCCCTCATGTTCCTCTTCCTCCTCCTCCTCCTCCACTTCCTCCTCCTCCTCCCCCACCTTCCACGCCTGATATCGCTTCTTTCCTCCGGTTGCAAACTCTCTCCAGCCTTTACTTTAGAATACCTGATCTGCTAGATGTCTTACACTATAGGCTTGTTTCTGAGTTATCCATACAACAGTGCATCGCTGACTGCCACTCAACTTGATCTATCATAGGAATGCGAGATGAGCAAAATGTTCAATCATTGCGATGGCCGGGAATCGAACCCGGGTCAACTGCTTGGAAGGCAGCTATGCTCACCACTATACCACCATCGCATATCATTGGTACAGAATAAGTAATAACATATTATAAGCAATGTTATATTTTATGTGTTTATTGTGAGAGTAAAACTTTCTTCGATATGGTAAAGTTTATTCATTATCAACATTTGTGCATTCATCTGTATATATGTACAATCTGTATATATGTTAATCTCCTACCACTATTCACTAACCGTGTATGTTTACGTGTGTGTGTGTGTGTGTGTGTGTGTGTGTGTGTGTGTGTGTGTGTGTGTGTGTGTGTGTGTGTGTGTGTGTCCTTGCATAACAAACACAGTCATTAAGTGTAATTTCATTATAATGAGTTAAATAAAGCATTCATTATGTTTATTAATAAATTATAACAAAGTACAATTCATTTATAAAGTAAAGATTTACTTTTTTTCATAACTTTATCAAAATTGATCAAATAAAAAATAAAATCCATTTTTCTTGTCCAGTTAATGACGAAAATAGAACAATTCCATTAACATTGTCCAGTTAATGCCATTGTCAAAACAGTTTTTTTCATAAAGATCCATTAATATTGTCCAGTTGTAGCCGTTGTCAAAACAATTCGTTTGTTTAGTTTAGTTTTGGTTTGGTTCAGCAGCTACAGCGTGGTGGTGGTGGTGGTGGTGGTGGTGGTGGTGGTGATGATGATGGTGGTGGCCGTGCCTTAGCCTTGTCCTTGTCCTTGTCCTTGGCCGCCTCCACCTGGTGCAGGATGACGTTGATGCAGGACACGGCCTCCGCCACGCATACGTTGCGTGCGTGGTGGTCTTGGTGTCGCGGGACCTTCACCTGAACGTGAGGGAAGTGTGCGTGCAGCGTAGTGAGGGGGGCGCCCCCAGGCCCGATGATGTGGCACCGCTGGTGTGGCTCCACCCTCACGGAGGCCACCACGTGCTGCTCCCTCTGCAGCACGGCCTCAAGGCACGACACTGCCGCCGCTACCTGGCGGGCAGGGCCTCCCACCCTCACGGTGTGGTCCTTGAGGTCCTTCAGGGGCGGGACGCTGACCCGCACGCCGCGGCACTCCGCCTCAATCCTGGCGATGGTGGCGCCCTTGGGGCCGATGATGTGTTACCGCACGGCCGGCGCCACTGTGAGGCAGGACTCCACAACCTTCTCCTTCCAAGACTGTCGCACGGAGCCTGCCACGGCCTGCACACGAACACCCCGGGCCTGTAGGTGCTGGGCCTTGTTACCTACTGTTGTGCGGCCTTGGTTCACCTTCACCTCCATCACCTCCTTCACTTGCCCTTCCACCTTCAGCTTTTCCCCTTCGGACATGGTCGCCTTCTTGTTCTTCCTTTCCTTTTTGGCCATCGTCCAATCGCACGCCTCGGAAACCAGCACGTGCCCGGCCCCGGCATGGTGCTTCATGCCGTCATCAACACGCAGCACTGGCCTCATCGTGCACGGGCTTGGCAGCTTCGTCGTGCACGAGCATGGTGCACAGGTACGGTGGCCTCATCGTGCACACTCGTGCACCACACACACGGTGTCAGCCTCGTGCGCTGCCAAGTCTTGGTGCGTCCTATCCTCGTCACTATGCACGTCACTATGCACGTGGTGAGCGGCATCCTGCTGGTGCACGTCAGCCTCGTGCACGGCCTGGGATGGAGCCTTGAGTGCAGCACAGCCCGCGTAGTGCAGGTTGAGTGCAAGTTCGCCGTTGTGCACGCGTTGCATTAAGTTTTGGAATGAGTCTACAGCCTTGTGCAACACGGTGCGGCCCCGCAGGCAGTACAGCTTGAGGTCCAGCTGCGGCCTGCCTGCCCTCACCAGCAGGGTGGGCACGTCCATCCACGCCACTTGCTGGGACTCGTTCACACACACGTGCTCGGACACCTGCCTCCAGCTGGCACGGTGCAGGCGGACCGTAGCCACCTTGCGGCGGAACGTGAACCAGCACTCCCCCCGCTGCTTCACCACCACACGCACACGGTCAGGGCGCGGCGTGTGGTGGGGCAGGTGCACACACACACACGCACGGTGATGTGGGACAGCGGTGAGTCAGTCATCGTTGTTGTTAAGTTAGCTTTTGTCTACTCTCACAGTATTGTAATGACATTATCTATACAATTATTTCACTGTCAAAACCAAACAGACTAAGATATTAAATTAACAAATATTACACTTGGTTACTAACTCCAACCTGAAACTTGAAAATTAACTCCAAGCTGACTCATGATAGCGTCGTGCCGTGCCCTATCACATGAAGAGGTTGGAGGTAGTGTGCATTCAGGTTGGACCTGCTTCAAAAACAACTACCCCTATATTCTCGGCATCGCAGGTTTGACAGGTGGTCTATAGAAGCAAGTAAAAATTCAACAATGAATTTTTGTATGAACAGATCAATGCAATCTGCGATGCTCTGCCTGTGCAAGGTGTTGGTGGTGGTGCTGGTGGTGGTCGGAGACCTGGCCACCCTCCTGTACGGCTACCTCAACGGGCCGCGGGCTGGCGACGGTTGGTTTGCTGCTGAGCTGGTTTGGGAAGGTGTGATGCTCTTCTGCGTCTTGATCCTCCCCATGCTTGCTCACCGACATCCAATCAGTATGGGGAAGCTTTCCCAGCTGTGGTTCTCCGTCCACGTGACGTGGGGCGACAACTGGGCGAGTCACGCTGTAGTACTCCTGTACGACCTGCAGGTTCAGCCGGTGGTGGACGCCTTCGGGCTCACCTCCATCGCTGCTGAGCTAAAGGACGCGGAGTACTGGTGGTGGTTCGCCCAGGGACTCCTGCTTGTTGCTTGGGTCCGCTCCTTTGGGAGTTTTGACGCCGAGGAGGACTCAGCTGAGGAAGAATCCCAGGAAATGACGGAGGTGGTGGTGGCTGATGGCCGCCTCGCCTTGGAGGTCCCGCAGGTCAGCCAACTGGGGGTACTAGGTTACCAGTCCCACCAAGGCTCCACCACCCTCACCATCAAGGAGATTGTTTAAATTTAATGTAATATTAAATGTTGAAAATGTTTTATACTTTAGTTGTTAGATTTCAATGATATTTAAAGGAAATTTTTTAAAAATTATATATATAATAAAAAATTAAGGAAAAAAACTATTTGAATTAATTGATATCAAACAAAATATTTGAAATATAAGGAGATCGTTGATTTTATTGAAATATTTATTTGTTATATTTCAATAATATTAGTAGAACTTTTTTAGTAGAAAAAAAAAAAAAAAAAAAGTATTTTAATTAATTCATATCTAACAAAAATATTAGATGTTAAAAAATGGCAAAAAATAAATTAAGTTTAAATAATGAAAAATAAAAAATACATTTTTTTTTATTTAAAGTTCATTGATATTATTATTATTATTTCTAAATTTTATGATAATGGTTATAAAGGCAATGTTTTTAACGCCTTTCTTTAGCATGTAATGCCTTGGTGTGTTTCAATGATTTATAGAATTTAAATGATACTGTTTTGTGTTTTAGTTTAAATAAATGTTTAAAGATACCAACTAATATTGTTTTCTATTATTTCTCCTGTACTGCTTTTTCAATTGATATTTTACAAATGTAATTGCTTTTTACACACATTAGTACAGCTTTGGATAACATCATCGTCATCATCAGCGGCACAGTCATTATTCTCACTAATTAGAATGTCCTGTCCAGTGGATCCACAAACTGTCCTCACATCTCACATTGCTAATCACCTCCACATAATGTCCATATAACGCTTGGACATTATTCTTTACATTCCAGCTACTTCACCTTTTCTGTATCCTTGTCACGCTGTTCTGCGGCCCGTGCACGCACACGTTGCGTGCGTGGTGGTCTTGGTGCCGCGGGACCTTCACGTGAGGGAAGTGTGCGTGCAGCTTGGTGAGGGTGGCGCCCCCAGGCCCGATGATGTGACACCGTTGGTGTGGCTCCACCTTCACAGAGGCCACCACGTGCTGCTCCCTCTGCAGCACGGCCTCCAGGCACGACACTGCCGCCGCTACCTGGCGGGCAGGACCTCGCACCCTCACGGTGTGGTCCTTGAGGTCCTTCGGGTGCGGGACGCTGACCCGCACGCCGCGGCACTCCGCCTCAATCCTGGCGATGGTGGCGCCCTTGGGGCCGATGATGTGTTACCGCACGGCCGGCGCCACTGTGAGGCAGGACTCCACAACCTGCTCCTTCCACGACTGTCGCACGGAGCCTGCCGCGGCCTGCACACGAACACCCCGGGCCTGTACGTGCTGGGCCTTGTTACCTACTGTTGTGCGGTCTTGGTTCACCTTCACCTCCGTCACCTTCACCTCCGTCACTTCCTTCACTTGCCCTTCCACCTTTAGCTTTTTCCCTTCGGACATGGTCGCCTTCTTGGTCTCCTTCTTCTTCGTCTTCTTCGTCTTCTTCCTTTTCTTCTTGGCCATCGTCCGCTCCAACGCCTCGGCCTCCAACACGTGTCCGTCCCCGGCGTGGTTCTTCATGCCGTCACCAACACGCAGCACGTGCACGGCGGCCTCATAGTGCACGGGCACGGTGGCCTCATCGTGCACGGGCACGGTGGCCTCATCGTGCACGGGCACGGTGGCCTCATCGTGCACGGGCACGGTGGCCTCATCGTGCACGGGCACGGTGGCCTCATCGTGCACGGGCACGGTGGCCTCATCGTGCACGGGCACGGTGGCCTCATCGTGCACGGGCACGGCGGCCTCATCGTGCACGGGCAGGGCAGCCTCATCGTGCACGGGCACGGCGGCCTAATCGTGCACGGGCACGACGGCCTCACCGTGCACGGGCACGGAGGCCTCCTCGTGCATACTCTCGTGCACCACACACACGGTGCCTTATGTGTCCGTCATAGTGTCAGCCTCGCACGCTGCCAAGTCTTGGTGCGTCACAGCCTCGTCACTATGCACATGGTGAGCGGCGTCCTGCTGGTGCACGTGCTGCACGTCAGCCTCGTGCACGGTCTGGGATGGAGCCTTGAGTGCAGCACAGCCCGCGTAGTGCAGGTTGAGTGCAAGTTCGCCGTTGTGCACGCGTTGCATTAAGTTTTGGAATGAGCCTACAGCCTTGTGCAACACGGTGCGGCCCCGCAGGCAGTACAGCTTGAGGTCCAGCTGCGGCCTGCCTGCCCTCACCAGCAGGGTGGGCACGTCCATCCACGCCACCTGCTGGGACTCGTTCACACACACGTGCTCGGACACCTGCCTCCAGCTGGCACGGTGCAGGCGGACCGTAGCCACCTTGCGGCGGAACATGAACCAGCACTCCTCCCGCTGCTTCACCACCACACGCACACGGTCAGGGCGCGGCGTGTGGTGGGGCAGGTGCACACACACACACGCACGGTAATGTGGGACAGCGGGGAGTCAGTCATCGATGTGGTTAGGTTAGCGTGGTGCTTACCTAGCATCGCGAATCTACTCACACAGTATTGTAACGACATTGTCTATTTAACGATTTTACTATCTGTCAAATCCCAGCAGACCAAAATATTCCAGCAGCAAATATTACACTTATTACTAACTCCAACCTGAAACTTGAAAATTAACTCCAAGCTGACTCTTGATAGCGTCGTGCCGTGCCCTATCACATGAAGAGGTTGGAGGTAGTGTGCATTCAGGTTGGACCTGCTTCAAAAACAACTACCCCTATATTCTCGGCATCGCAGGTTTGACAGGTGGTCTATATAAGCAAGTAAAAATTCAACAATGAATTGTTGTATTAACAGATCTATGCAATCTGCGCTGCTCTGCCTGTGCAAGGTGTTGGTGGTGGTGCTGGTGGTGGTCGGAGACCTGGCCACCCTCCTGTACGGCTACCTCAACGGGCCGCGGGCTGGCGACGGTTGGTTTGCTGCTGAGCTGGTGTGGGAAGGTATGATGCTCTTCTGCGTCTTGATCCTCCCCATGCTTCCTCACCGGCATCCAATCAGTATGGGGAAGCTTTCCCAGCTGTGGTTCTCCGTTCACGTGACGTGGGGCGACAACTGGGCGAGTCACGCCATGGTACTCCTGTACGACCTGCAAGTTCAGCCGGTGGTGGACGCCTTCGGGCTCACCTCCATCGCTGCTGAGCTAAAGGACGCGGAGTACTGGTGGTGGTTTGCCCAGGGACTCCTGCTTGTTGCTTGGGTCCGCTCCTTTGGGAGTTTTGACGCCGAGGAGGACTCAGCTGAGGAAGAATCCCAGGAAATGACGGAGGTGGTGGTGGCTGATGGCCGCCTCGCCTTGGAGGTCCCGCAGGTCAGCCAACTGGGGGTGCTAGGTCACCAGTCCCACCAAGGCTCCACCACCCTCACCATCGAGGATATTAATTAAATTTAATGTAATATTAAAGGTTGAAAATGTTTTATAATTTAGTTGTTGCAATGATATTTAATGGAAAAAAAAGTATTTAATAGAAAATTCAGGAAAAAATCTATATTAACTCATTGATATCTCATAAATATATTTGAAATATAATATCAAAGGAGATTGGTGATTTTATTGAAATTTTAAATGCTAAAAATGTTAAGACTTTATTTGTTAGATTTCAATAATATTAATAGAATTTTTTTATAGAAAAAAAATAACAAAAAATGATCTTAATTGATTGATATATAACAAAAAATGTAATATGTAATATTAATGGTGATTGAAATATTAGATGTTGAAAATGGCCAACACTAGTTTAGAAAATTGAAAATGAAAAAAAACATTATTTAAGTTCATTGATATTATTATGTAATACCTTTAGTATGTAGTGCATTGATTTAAATAAATGTTTAAAGCTACCAACTAATATTGTTTTTTATTATTTCTCCTGTACTGCTTTTTCAATTATTATTTTACAAATGTAATTACTTTTTACACACATTAGTACAGCTTTGGATAACATCATCGTCATCATCAGCGGCACAGTCATTATTCTCACTAATTAGAATGTCCTGTCCAGTGGATCCACAAACTGTCCTCACACCTCACATTGCCAATCACCTCCACATAATGTCCATATTTACGGTGATGTTCATAAACAAAACCTTCTTAATAACGCTTGAACATTATTCTTTACATTCCAGCTACTTCACCTTTTCTGTATCCTTGCCTTGCCTTAAACTTTCAATTCCTCTCGTGCATGTTTCTCTTAAGTCTCCTCGTATTTCCCTTAATTCCTTGAACTTTTCCTGCACTCCATTTACTTTTTATTATCTCTTGTACAATTCATCCTGTTTCTTGTTATATGTTACATGTCTCATTTGCACATATAACGATGATGATAATTATACCAATGATTATGATGATGATAATGAAAAGGAGAAGAAGAAGAATGATAATAATATCAAGCGTGGAATTCCCAGCAAGTTGTTGGGTCACTCAGGGAAGCCACGAGGCAGCAGGTGATCACGCCTAAAGAAGCAACGAAGAAGTATTGATAATTATGATGAAACTGTTTACCGCTGAAAATTAGGTAGTGGGAGCCAATCATAGACGATTAATCAGTGTTTTAAGGATAATGATGATAATAATGATGATGATGATGATAATGATGATGATGATGATGATGATGATGATGAGGGTGGTGGTGATGGTGACAGTGATAACACTAATAATGAGAATTATGATGGTAATAATGATAAAAATAATAATGCTAATGATAATAATAGTAATAATAATAATAATAATAATAATAATAATAATAATAATAATAATAATAATAATAATAATAATAATAATAATAATAATAATAATAATAACATCAAACTTTAACATCATTTTCTCACTGTTTTTTTCTTACCAAAACCAAGGCATCTATATTCCCACCACGGCCTTCCAGGTAGTGTCCCCAGAATTAATTTCAAGTATATGACATCTACCTGCTTAACCTTTTCCTGCCCACCTTGACAAGCCACCCAAGTTCATATTCTCACTAGGGTTCGGCACCAGTTCTGACGGGGAGTCGGTGGTGCCCTTCACTTCCCATCACCAGCTTTTGTGATAAATAATGGTACAATCACTAGCACCAGCCTGGCAACACTGAAGGCCGATCTCATCATTGTACATAACTGTCACGGAAACGCATCCACCTGTTGATCTGCAGATGTAAGCACAGCAGGACGTGACGAGCCTCACCCAGTCATAACAACCATATCATTACCAGGAGTATGAGGCAGAGGTACACACACACACACACACACACACACACACACACACACACACACACACACACACACACACACACATACCACACACACCTTTGTCACGAGATTTTATTATTTATCGAAGTCCACCACCACCCAGGCAGCTCAGAGCGTCCCTCACCATGGGTTTCCCCTGCAACCCACCCTTCCAGAGCCTCATATAACCTCCTCAAGGATGTTCAAGGAATTGTCTTCTCCAGAAACAAAACACAACCAAGTAACACCTTCGCTAAGGCAGGGAGGGTCGTGGTGCTCTTTCTACAAGTCATGCCGTACTGCTTTCTCTCCTCCCCTCCCCTCATGTTCCTCTTCCTCCTCCTCCTCCTCCTCCTCCCTCACCTTCCACTCCTGCTATCGCTTCTTTCCTCCGGTTGCAAACTCTCTCCAGCCTTTACTTTAGAAAACCTGATCTGCTAGATGTCTTACACTATAGGCTTGTTTCTGAGTTATCCATACAACAGTGCATCGCTGACTGCCACTCAACTTGATCTATCATAGGAATGCGAGATGAGCAAAATGTTCTATCATTGCGATGGCCGGGAATCGAACCCGGGTCAACTGCTTGGAAGGCAGCTATGCTCACCACTATACCACCATCGCATATCTATAATGCAGAATAAGTAAAAATATATTATGTGTTTTTATGTGTTTATTGTGAGAGTATAACTTTCTTCGATATGGTAATGTTTATACATTATTAACATTTGTGTATTCATTCATCTGTACACATGTATATATTTTATTCTGTCTATCTACTTATCCTTCTATAATATATTCATCGAGATTTGTGAAATTCAGTCGTTGTTAAAGTAGTAACTTTATCGTCATAACGCAACCGTCGTCTCTGTTGTCTCAAGCACGCACACAAACAAAAGACTGGAAATATTAATTAATAACAAAATAACAACAACACTTTTACTGACAGTTTGTGTTAAGTTGAATCTGCATTATCAACACTTACGTCAAACTGTTCATTAACACCTTTATGAGCATTAAAAGATAGACAGAAATCCACTTATAGTTTAGTGATCACCTTGGCTCGACTGGTCAAAGTGTTGTGTATCTTGAGTGTCCCGTTAAAGTTCAAATCCCGATTCATAGGCAAGAATGAATGAGATGTTCTTTACAGAATGACACATGCCCTCACATCACCCACTCCAAGGTGTCCTAGCCACTGTCTCTGCAACACGTTTCCTTCATCTGCCTTTCCTCCTTAACACGATCCCAGCACCAAACATCCCCAACATAGGATTGTATAAGGCCATTTCGGAACTCTATTATGAACTATGACGATGATCTGAATGAAGTGAATCAGAACTTTTACTTTTACTTTTTTTTCATAACTTTATCAAAATTGATCAAATAGAAATTAAAATCTATTTTTCTTGTCCAGTTAATGACAAAATAAAAATTCCTTTTTGCAGAATAATTCAATTAATAACACGTTGTCAAACCAATTAATTTGTTTAGTTTAGTTTTGGTTTGGTTGAGCCGCCACAGTGTTTGTGGTGATGGTGTGGTGGTAGTGGTGGTGGTGGCCGGGCCGTAGCCTTGTCCTTGGCCGCCTCCACCTGGTGCATGATGACGTTGATGCAGGATACGGCCTGCGCCACGCTGCCCTGCGGACCGTGCACGCACACGTTGCGTGCGTGGTGGTCTTGGTGCCGCGGGACCTTCACCCACACGTGAGGGAAGTGTGCGTGCAGCGTGGTGAGGGTGACGCCCCCAGGCCCGATGATGTGGCACCGCTGGTGTGGCTCCACCCTCACGGAGGCCACCACGTGCTGCTCCCTCTGCAGCACGGCCTCCAGGCACGACACTGCCGCCGCTACCTGGCGGGCAGGACCTCGCACCCTCACGGTGTGGTCCTTGAGGTCCTTCGGAGGCGGGACGCTGACCCGCACGCCGCGGCACTCCGCCTCAATCCTGGCGATGGTGGCGCCCTTGGGGCCGATGATGTGTTGCCGCATGGCCGGCGCCACTGTGAGGCAGGACTCCACAACCTGCTCCTTCCAAGACTGTCGCACGGAGCCTGCCGCGGCATGCACACGAATACCCCGGGCCTGTACGTGCTGAGCCTTGTTACCTACTGTTGTGCGGCCTTGGTTCACCTTCACCTCCATCACCTCCTTCACTTGCCCTTCCACCTTCAGCTTTTCCCCTGCGGACATGGTCGCCTTCTTCTTATTCTTCCTTTTCTTCTTTGCCATCGTCCAATCGCACGCCTCGGCCTCCAGCACGTGCCCGTCCCCGGCATGGTGCTTCGTGCCGTCATCAACACGCAGCACGGGCACGGCGGCCTTATCGTGCACGGGCACCGTGGCCTCATCATGCACGGGCACGGCGGCTTCATCGTGCACGGGCACGGCGGTTTCAACATGCACGGGCATGGTGGCCTCATCGTACACGGGCACGGCGGCCTCATCGTGCACGGGCACGGAGGCCTCGTCGTGCACGGGCACGGATGCCTCACCGTGCACGGGCACGGAGGCCTCCTCGTGCACACTCGTGCACCACACACACGGTGCCTTCTGTGTCCGTCACAGTGTCAGCCTCGCACGCTGCCAAGTCTTGGTGCGTCCCAGCCTCGTCACTATGCACGTGGTGAGCGGCGTCCTGCTGGTGCACGTGCTGCACGTCAGCCTCGTGCACGGTCTGGGATGGAGCCTTGAGTGCAGCACAGCCTGCGTAGTGCAGGTTGAGTGCAAATTCGCTGTTGTGCACGCGTTGCATTAAGTTTTGGAATGAGCCTACAGCCTTGTGCTGCACGGTGCGGCCCCGCAGGCAGTACAGTTTGAGGTCCAGCTGCTGCCTGCCTGCCCTCACCAGCAGGGCGGGCACGTCCATCCACGCCACCTGCTGGTACTCGTTCACACACATGTGCTCAGACACCTGCCTCCAGCTGGCACGGTGCAGGCGGAACGTGAACCAGCACTTCTCCCACTGCTTCACCACCACACGCACACGGTCAGGGCACGGCGTGTGGTGGGGCAGGTGCACACACACATGCACGGTGATGTGGGACAGCGGGGAGTCAGCCATCGTTGTTGTTAAGTTAGCGTGGTGCTCACCTAGCGTCGCGGGTCTGCTCTCACAATATTGTAATAACATTGTCTTTATAACGATTTCACTATCTGTCAAAACCCAGCAAACCAAAATATGTAAGTAGCAAATATTATACTTGGTTACTAACTCCAACCTGAAACTAGAAAATTAATTTCAAGATGAAACTTGAAAATTAACTCCAAGCTGACTCTTGATAGCGTCGTGCCGTGCCCTATCACATGAAGAGGTTGGAGGTAGTGTGCATTCAGGTTGGACCTGCTTCAAAAACAACTACCCCTATATTCTCGGCATCGCAGGTTTGACAGGTGGTCTATAGAAGCAAGTAAAAATTCAACAATGAATTGTTGTATGAACAGATCTATGCAATCTGCGATGCTCTGCCTGTGCAAGGTGTTGGTGGTGGTGCTGGTGGTGGTCGGAGACCTGGCCACCCTCCTGTACGGCTACCTCAACGGGCCGCGGGCTGGCGACGGTTGGTTTGCTGCTGAGCTGGTGTGGGAAGGTGTGATGCTCTTCTGCGTCTTGATCCTCCCCATGCTTGCTCACCGGCATCCAATCAGTATGGGGAAGCTTTCCCAGCTGTGGTTCTCCGTCCACGTGACGTGGGGCGACAACTGGGCGAGTCACGCCATGGTACTCCTGTACGACCTGCAGGTTCAGCCGGTGGTGGACGCCTTCGGGCTCACCTCCATCGCTGCTGAGCTAAAGGACGCGGAGTACTGGTGGTGGTTCGCCCAGGGACTCCTGCTTGTTGCTTGGGTCCGCTCCTTTGGGAGTTTTGACGCCGAGGAGAACTCAGCTGAGGAAGAATCCCAGGAAATGACGGAGGTGGTGGTGGCTGATGGCCGCCTCGCCTTGGAGGTCCCGCAGGTCAGCCAACTGGGGGTGCTAGGTCACCAGTCCCACCAAGGCTCCACCACCCTCACCATCAAGGAGATGGTTTAAATTTAATGTAATATTAAATGTTGAAAATGTTTTATACTTTAGTTGTTAGATTTCAATGATATTTAAAGGGAAAAAAAAGTATTTAATAGAAAATTAAGGAAAAAATCTATATTAACTCATTGATATCTAATAAATATATTTGAAATATAATATTAAAGGAGATTCTTGATTTTATTGAAATATTAAATGTTGAAAATGTTAAGACTTTATTTGTTAGATTTCAATAATATTAATAGAAATTTTTTTTATAGAAAAAAAGAAGAAAAAATTGTCTTAATTGATTGATATATAACAAAAAATCTAATGTAATATTAAAGGAGATTGAAATATTAGATGTTGAAAATGGCCAAAACTTTAGTTTAGAAAATTGAAAATATAAAAAAAACCGTTATTTAAGTTCATTGATATTATTATTATTTTTTCTAAAGTTAATGATAATGGTTATACAGGCAATGTTTGTTAACGCCTTTCTTTAGTATGTAATGCCTTGGTTTAAATAAATACCAACTAATATTGTTTTCTATTATTTCTCCTGTACTACTTTTTCAATTATTATTTCACAAATGTAATTGCTTTTACACACATTAGTACAGCTTTCTATAACATCATTGTCATCATCAGCGGCACAGTCATTATTCTCACTAATTAGAATGTCCTGTCCAGTGGATCCACAAACTGTCCTCACACCTCACATTGCCAATCACCTCCACATAATGTCCATATTTACGGTGATGTTCATAAACAAAACCTTCTTAATAACGCTTCAACATTATTCTTTACATTCCAGCTACTTCACCTTTTCTGTATCCTTGCCTTGCCTTAAACTTTCAATTCCTCTCGTGCATGTTTCCCTTAAGCCTCCTCGTATTTCCCTTAATTCCTTGAACTTTTCCTGCACTCCATTTACTTTTTATTATCTCTTGTACACTTCATCCTGTTTCTTGTTATATGTTACATGTCTCATTTGCACATATAACGATGATGATAATTATACCAATGATTATGATGATGATAATGAAAAGACACACACAAACACACACACCACACACACACACACACACACACACACACACACACACACACACACACACACACACACACACACACACACACACACACACACCTTTGTCACGAGATTTTATTATTTATCGAAGTCCAGCACCACCCAGGCAGCTCAGAGCGTCCCTCACCATGGGTTTCCCCTGCAACCCACCCTTCCAGAGCCTCATATAACCTCCTCAAGGATGTTCAAGGAATTGTCTTCTCCAGAAACAAAACACAACCAAGTAACACCTTCGCTAAGGCAGGGAGGGTCGTGGTGCTCTTTCTACAAGTCATGCCGTACTGCTTTTTCTCCTTCCCTCCCCTCATGTTCCTCTTCCTCCTCCTCCTCCTCCTCCTCCCCCACCTTCCACGCCTGATATCGCTTCTTTCCTCCGGTTGCAAACTCTCTCCAGCCGTTACTTTAGAAAACCTGATCTGCCAGATGTCTTACACTATAGGCTTGTTTCTGAGTTATCCATACAACAGTGCATCGCTGACTGCCACTCAACTTGATCTATCATAGGAATGCGAGATGAGCAAAATGTTCAATCATTGCGATGGCCGGGAATCGAACCCGGGTCAACTGCTTGGAAGGCAGCTATGCTCACCACTATACCACCATCGCGTATCTTTAGTACAGAATAAGTAATGACATATTATAAGCAATGTTATATTTTATGTGTTTATTGTGAGAGTAAAACTTTCTTCGATATGGTAAAGTTTATTCATTATCAACATTTGTGCATTCATCTGTATATGTACAATCTGTATATATGTTAATCTTCTACCACTATTCACTAACCGTGTGTGTTTACGTGTGTGTGTGTGTGTGTGTGTGTGTGTGTGTGTGTGTGTGTGTGTGTGTGTGTGTGTGTGTGTGTGTGTGTGTGTCCTTGCATAACAAACACAGTCATTAAGTGTGATTTTATTATAATGAGTTAAATAAAGCATTCGTTATGTTTATTAATAAATTATAACAAAGTACAATTCATTTATAAAGTAAAGATATACTTTTTTTCATAACTTTATCAAAATTGATAAAAAAATAAATAAAATCCATTTTTCTTGTCCAGTTAATGACGAAAATAGAACAATTCCATTAACATTGTCCAGTTAAAGCCATTGTCAAGACATTTTTTTCATAAAGATCCATTAATATTGTCCAGTTGTAGCCGTTGTCAAAACAATTCGTTTGTTTAGTTTAGTTTTGGTTTGGTTCAGCCGCCACAGCGTGGTGGTGGTGGTGGTGGTGGTGGTGGTGGTGGTGATGGTGGTGGCCGGGCCTTAGCCTTGTCCTTGTCCTTGTCCTTGGCCGCCTCCACCTGGTGCAGGATGACGTTGATGCAGGACACGGCCTCCGCCACACACACGTTGCGTGCGTGGTGGTCTTGGTGCCGCGGGACCTTCACCCGCACGTGAGGGAAGTGTGCGTGCAGCGTGGTGAGGGTGGCGCCCCCAGGCCCGATGATGTAGCGCCGCTGGTGTGGCTCCACCCTCACGGAGGCCACCACGTGCTGCTCCCTCTGCAGCACGGCCTCCAGGCACGACACTGCCGCCGCTACCTGGCGGGCAGGGCCTCACACCCTCACGGTGTGGTCCTTGAGGTCCTTCAGGGGCAGGACGCTGACCCGCACGCCGCGGCACTCCGCCTCAATCCTGGCGATGGTGCTGCCCTTGGGACCGATGATGTGTTGCCGCATGGCCGGCGCCACTGTGAGGCAGGACTCCACAACCTGCTCTTTCCAAGACTCTCGCACGGAGCCTGCCGCGGCCTACACACGAACACCCCGGGCCTGTACGTGCTGGGCCTTGTTACCTACTGTTGTACGGCTTTGGTTCACCTTCACCTCCGTCACCTTCACTTGCCCTTCCACCTTCAGCTTCGGACATGGTCGCCTTCTTCTTCCTTTTCTTCTTGGCCATCGTCCAATCGCATGCCTCGGCCTCCAGCACGTGCCCGTCCCCGGCGTGGTGCTTCGTGCCGTCACCAACACGCAGCACTGGCACGGCGGCCTCATCGTGCACGGGCACGGCGGCCTCATCGTGCACGGGCTCGGCAGCTTCATCGTGCACGGGCACGGCGGCCTCATCGTGCACGGGCTCGGCAGCTTCATCGTGCACGGGCACGGTGGCCTCATCGTGCACGGGCTCGGCAGCTTCGTCGTGCACGAGCACGGTGGCCTCATCGTGCACGGGCTCGGCAGCTTCGTCGTGCACGGGCACGGCGGCCTCATCGTGCACGGGCTCGGCAGCTTCATCGTGCACGGGCACGGCGGCCTCATCGTGCATGGGCTCGGCAGCTTCGTCGTGCACGAGCATGGTGCACGGGTACGGTGGCCTCATCGTGCACACTCTCGTGCACCACACACACGGTGTCAGCCTCGTGCGCTGCCAAGTCTTGGTGCGTCCCATCCTCGTCACTATGCACGTCACTATGCACGTGGTGAGCGGCGTCCTGCTGGTGCACGTCAACCTCGTGCACGGCCTGGGATGAAGCCTTGAGTGCAGCACAGCCTGCGTAGTGCAGATTGAGTGCAAGTTCGCCGTTGTGCACGCGTTGTATTAAGTTTTGGAATGAGCCTACAGCCTTGTGCAACACGGTGCGGCCCCGCAGGCAGTACAGCTTGAGGTCCAGTTGCTGCCTGCCTGCCCTCACCAGCAGGGTGGGCACGTCCATCCACGCCACCTGCTGGTACTCGTTCACACACACGTGCTTGGACACCTGCCTCCAGCTGGCACGGTGAAGGCGGACCATAGCCACCTTGCAGCGGAACGTGAACCAGCACTCTCCCCGCTGCTTCACTACCACACGCACATGGTCAGGGCGCGGCGTGTGGTGGGGCAGGTGCACACACACACACGCAGGGTGATGTGGGACAGCGGGGAGTTAGTCATCGTTGTTGTTAAGTTAGCTTGGTGCTCACATAACATCATTAGTCTACTCTCACAGTATTGTAATGACATTGTCTATATAATTATTTCACGGTCAAAACCAAACAGACTAAAATATTAAATTAACAAATATTACTCTTGGTTACTAACTCTAACCTGAAACTAGAAAATTAACTCCAAGCTGACCCTCAACTCATGATAGCGTCGTGCCGTGCCCTATCACATGAAGAGGTTGGAGGTAGTGTGCATTCAGGTTGGACCTGCTTCAAAAACAACTACCCCTATATTCTCGGCATCGCAGGTTTGACAGGTGGTCTATAGAAGCAAGTAAAAATTCAACAATGAATTGTTGTTTGAACAGATCTATGCAATCTGCGCTGCTCTGCCTGTGCAAGGTGTTGGTGGTGGTGCTGGTGGTGGTCGGAGACCTGGCCACCCTCCTGTACGGCTACCTCAACGGGCCGCGGGCTGGCGACGGTTGGTTTGCTGCTGAGCTGGTGTGGGAAGGTATGATGCTCTTCTGCGTCTTGATCCTCCCCATGCTTGCTCACCGGCATCCAATCAGTATGGGGAAGCTTTCCCAGCTGTGGTTCTCCGTCCACGTGACGTGGGGCGACAACTGGGCGAGTCACGCCGTGGTACTCCTGTACGACCTGCAGGTTCAGCCGGTGGTGGACGCCTTCGGGCTCACCTCCATCGCTGCTGAGCTAAAGGACGCGGAGTACTGGTGGTGGTTCGCCCAGGGACTCCTGCTTGTTGCTTGGGTCCGCTCCTTTGGGAGTTTTGACGCCGAGGAGGACTCAGCTGAGGAAGAATCCCAGGAAATGACGGAGGTGGTGGTGGCTGATGGCCGCCTCGCCTTGGAGGTCCCGCAGGTCAGCCAACTGGGGGTGCTAGGTCACCAGTCCCACCAAGGCTCCACCACCCTCACCATCGAGGAGATTGTTTAAATTTAATGTAATATTAAATGTTGAAAATGTTTTATACTTTAGTTGTTAGATTTCAATGATATTTAAAGGAAATTTTTTTTTAAATATATATAATAAAAAATTAAGGAAAAAAACTATTTTAATTAATTGGTAAACAAAATATTTGAAATATAAGGAGATTGTTGATTTTATTGAAATATTTATTTGTTAGATTTCAATAATATTAGTAGAACTTTTTTAATAGAAAAAAAAAGAAAACCAAAAAATATTTTAATTGATTGATATCTAACAAAAATTCTGATATGTAATACTAAAGGAGATTGAAATATTAGATGTTAAAAAATGGCCAAATAAATAAAGTTTATATAATGAAAAATAAAAAAAATAAAAATTTTTATATATAAAGTTCATTGATATTATTATTATTATTTCTAAATTTTATGATAATGGTTATAAAAGAAATGTTTTTTAACGCCTTTCTTTAGCATGTAATGCCTTGGTGTGTTTCAATGATTTATAGAATTTATATGATACTGTTTTGTGTTTTAGTTTATATAAATGTATAAGGATACCAACTAATATTGTTTTCTATTATTTCTCCTGTACTGCTTTTTCAATTATTATTTTACAAATGTAATTGCTTTTTACACACATTAGTACAGCTTTGGATAACATCATCGTCATCATCAGCGGCACAGTCATTATTCTCACTAATTAGAATGTCCTGTCCAGTGGATCCACAAACTGTCCTCACACCTCACATTGCCAATCACCTCCACATAATGTCCATATTTACGGTGATGTTCATAAACAAAACCTTCTTAATAACGCTTGAACATTATTCTTTACATTCCAGCTACTTCACCTTTTCTGTATCTTTGCCACGCTGTTCTGCGGGCCGTGCACGCACACGTTGCGTGCGTGGTGGTCTTGGTGCCGCGAGACCTTCACGTGAGGGAAGTGTGCGTGCAGCTTGGTGAGGGTGGCCCGATGATGTGGCACCGCTGGTGTGGCTCCACCTTCACAGAGGCCACCACGTGCTGCTCCCTCTGCAGCACGGCCTCCAGGCACGACACTGCCGCCGCCACCTGGCGGGCAGGACCTCGCACCCTCACGGTGTGGTCCTTGAGGTCCTTCGGGTGCGGGACGCTGACCCGCACGCCGCGGCACTCCGCCTAGATCCTGGCGATGGTGGCGCCCTTGGGACCGATGATGTGTTGCCGCATGGCCGGCGCCACTGTGAGGCAGGACTCCACAACCTGCTCCTTCCACGACTGTCGCACGGAGCCTGCCGCGGCCTGCACACGTGCTGGGCCTTGTTACCTACTGTTGTGCGGCCTTGGTTCACCTTCACCTCCGTCACCTTCACCTCCGTCACTTCCTTCACTTGCCCTTCCACCTACAGCTTTTCCCCTTCGGACACGGTCGCCTTCTTGGTCTCCTTCTTCTTCGTCTTCTTCCTTTTCTTCTTGGCCATCGTCCGCTCCCACGCCTCGGCCTCCAACACGTGCCCGTCCCCGGCGTGGTGCTTCGTGCCGTCACCAACACGTGTACGGGCACGGTGGCCTCATCATGCACGGGCACGGTGGCCTCATCGTGCACGGGCACGGTGGCCTCATCGTGCACGGGCACGGTGGCCTCATCGTGCACGGTCACGGCGGCTTCATCGTGCACGGGCACGGTGGCCTCATCGTGCACGGGCACGGTGGCCTCATCGTGCACGGGCACGGTGGCCTCATCGTGCACGGGCTCGGAGGCTTCCTCGTGCACACTCGTGCACCACACACACGGTGCCTTCTGTGTCCGTCACAGTGTCAGCCTCGCACGCTGCCAAGTCTTGGTGCGTCCCAGCCTCGTCACTATGCACGTGGTGAGCGGCGTCCTGCTGGTGCACGTGCTGCACGTCAGCCTCGTGCACGGCCTGGGATGGAGCCTTGAGTGCAGCACAACCTGCGTAGTGCAGGTTGAGTGCAAGGTCGCCGTTGTGCACGCGTTGCATTAAGTTTTGGAATGAGCCTACAGCCTTGTGCTGCACGGTGCGGTCCCGCAGGCAATACAGCTTGAGGTCCAGCTGCTGCCTGCCTGCCCTCACCAGCAGGGCGGGCACGTCCATCCACGCCACCTGCTGGGACTCGTTCACACACACGTGCTCGGACACCTGCCTCCAGCTGGCACGGTGCAGGCGGACCGTAGCCACCTTGCGACGGAACGTAAACAAGCACTCCCCTTGCTGCTTCACCACCACACGGCGTGTGGTGGGGTAGGTGCACACACACAAACACGCACGGTGATGTGGGACAGCGGGGAGTCAGTCATCGATGTTAATGAAAAGGAGAAGAAGAAGAATGATAATAATATCAAGCATGGAATTCCCAGCAAGTTGTTGGGTCACTCAGGGAAGCCACGAGGCAGCAGGTGATCACGCCTAAAGAAGCAACGAAGAAGTATTGATAATTATGATGAAACTGTTTACCGCTGAAAATTAGGTAGTGGGAGCCAATCATAGACGATGAATCAGTGTTTTAAGGATAATGATAATAATGATGATGATGATGATGATGATGATGATGATGGGGATGGTGGTGTTGACAGTGTTAACAATAATAATGAGAATTATGATGATAATAATAATAATAATAATGATAATAATAATAATGCTAATGATAAAAATAATAATAATAGTAATAATAATAATAATAATAATAATAATAATAATAATAATAATAATAATAATAATAATAATAATAATAATAATAATAATAATAATAAAATCAAACTTTAACATGATTCTCCCACCGTTTTTTTTACCAAACCCAAGGCAGCCACATTCCCACCACGGCCTTCCTGATAGTAATGGGGTCACCAGGATCCATTTTAAGTAGGTGACATCTACCTCCTTAACCTTTTCCTGCCCACCTTGACAAGCCGCCCAAGTTCATATTCTCACTAGGGTTCGGCACCAGTTCTGACGGGGAGTCGGTGGTGCCCTTCACTTCCCATCACCAGCTTTTGTGATAAATAATGGTACAATCACTAGCACCAGCCTGGCAACACTGAAGGTCGATCTCATCATTGTACATAACTGTCACGGAAACGCATCCACCTGTTGATCTGCAGATGTAAGCACAGCAGGACGTGACGAGCCTCACTCAGTCATAACAACCATATCATTACCAGGAGTATGAGGCAGAGGTACACACACACACACACACACACACACACACACACACACACACACACACACACACACCTTTGTCACGAGATTTTATTATTTATCGAAGTCCACCACCACCCAGGCAGCTCAGAGCGTCCCTCACCATGGGTTTCCCCTGCAACCCACCCTTCCAGAGCCTCATATAACCTCCTCAAGGATGTTCAAGGAATTGTCTTCTCCAGAAACAAAACACAACCAAGTAACACCTTCGCTAAGGCAGGGAGGGTCGTGGTGCTCTTTCTACAAGTCATGCCGTACTGCTTTCTCTCCTCCCCTCCCCTCATGTTCCTCTTCCTCCTCCTCCTCCTCCTCCTCCTCCTCCTCCTCCCCCACCTTCCACTCCTGATATCGCTTCTTTCCTCCGGTTGCAAACTCTCTCCAGCTTTACTTTAGAATACAATATAGGCTTGTTTCTGAGTTATCCATACAACAGTGCATCGCTGACTGCCACTCAACTTGATCTATCATAAGAATGCGAGATGAACAAAATGTTCTATCAATGCGATGGCCGGGAATCGAACCCGGGTCAACTGCTTGGAAGGCAGCTATGCTCACCACTATACCACCATCGCATATCTAACGTGTAGAATAAGTAATATTATATTATGTGTTTTTATGTGTTTATTGTGAGAGTATAACTTTCTTCGATATGGTAATGTTTATACATTATTAACATTTGTGTATTCATTCATCTGTACACATGTATATATTTTATTCTGTCTATCTACTTATCCTTCTATAATATATTCATCGAGATTTGTGAAATTCAGTCGTTGTTAAAGTAGTAACTTTATCGTCATAACGCAACCGTCGTCTCTGTTGTCTCAAGCACGCACACAAACAAAAGACTGGAAATATTAATTAATAACAAAATAACAGCAACACTTTTACTGACAGTTTGTGTTAAGTTAAATCTGCATTATCAACACTTACGTCAAACTGTTCATTAACACCTTTATGAGCATTAAAAGACAGACAGAAATCCACTTATGGTTTAGTGATCACCTTGGCTCGACTGGTCAAAGTGTTGTGTATCTTGAGTGTCCCGTTAAAGTTCAAATCCCGATTCATAGGCAAGAATGAATGAGATGTTCTTTACAGAATGACACATGCCCTCACATCACCCACTCCAAGGTGTCCTAGCCACTGTCTCTGCAACACGCTTCCTTCATCTGCCTTTCCTCCTTAACACAATCCCAGCACCAAACATCCCCAACATAGGATTGTATAAGGCCATTTCGGAACTCTATTATGAACTATGACGATGATCTGAATGAAGTGAATCAGAACTTTTACTTTTACTTTTTTTTCATAACTTTATCAAAATTGATCAAATAGAAATTAAAATCTATTTTTCTTGTCCAGTTAATGACAAAATAAAAATTCCTTTTTGCAGAATAATTCAATTAATAATACGTTGTCAAAACAATTAATTTGTTTAGTTTAGTTTTGGTTTGGTTGAGCCGCCACAGTGTTTGTGGTGATGGTGTGGTGGTGGTGGTGGTGGTGGCGGGGCCGTAGCCTTGTCCTTGGCCGCCTCCACCTGGTGCATGATGACGTTGATGCAGGATACAGCCTGCGCCACGCTGCCCTGCGGACCGTGCACGCACACGTTGCGTGCGTGGTGGTCTTGGTGCCGCGGGACCTTCACCCGCACGTGAGGGAAGTGTGCGTGCAGCGTGGTGAGGGGGGCGCCCCCAGGCCCGATGATGTGGCACCGCTGGTGTGGCTCCACCCTCACGGAGGCCACCACGTGCTGCTCCCTCTGCAGCACGGCCTCCAGGCATGACACTGCCGCCGCTACCTGGCGGGCAGGACCTCGCACCCTCACGGTGTGGTCCTTGAGGTCCTTCAGGGGCGGGACACTGACCCGCACGCCACGGCACTCCGCCTCAATCCTGGCGATGGTGGCGATCTTGGGGCCGATGATGTGTTGCCGCATGGCCGGCGCCACTGTGAGGCAGGACTCCACAACCTGCTCCTTCCAAGACTGTCGCACGGAGCCTGCCGCGGCCTGCACACCAATACCCCGGGCCTGTACGTGCTGGGCCTTGTTACCTACTGTTGTGCGGTCTTGGTTCACCTTCACCTCCATCACCTCCTTCACTTGCCCTTCCACCTTCAGCTTTTCCCCTGCGGACATGGTCGCCTTCTTCTTATTCTTCCTTTTCTTCTTGGCCATCGTCCAATCGCACGCCTCGGCCTCCAGCACGTGCCCGTCCCCGGCATGGTGCTTCGTGCCGTCATCAACACGCAGCACGGGCACGGCGGCCTTATCATGCACGGGCACGGTGGCCTCATCATGCACGGGCACGGCGGCTTCATCGTGCACGGGCACGGCGGTTTCATCATGCACGGGCATGGTGGCTTCATCGTACACGGGCACGGCGGCCTCGTCGTGCACGGGCACGGATGCCTCACCGTACACGGGCACGGCGGCCTCGTCGTGCACGGGCACGGATGCCTCACCGTGCACGGGCACGGAGGCTTCCTCGTGCACACTCGTGCACCACACACACGGTGCCTTCTGTGTCCGTCACAGTGTCAGCCTCGCACGCTGCCAAGTCTTGGTGCGTCCCAGCCTTGTCACTATGCACGTGGTGAGCGGCGTCCTGCTGGTGCACGTGCTGCACGTCAGCCTCGTGCACGGTCTGGGGATGGAGCCTTGAGTGCAGCACAGCCCGCGTAGTGCAGGTTGAGTGCAAGTTCGCCGTTGTGCACGCGTTGCATTAAGTTTTGGAATGAGCCTACAGCCTTGTGCTGCACGGTGCGGCCTCGCAGGCAATACAGCTTAAGGTCCAGCTGCTGCCTTTTTGCCCTCACCAGCAGGGCGGGCACGTCCATCCACGCCACCTGCTAGTACTCGTTCACACACATGTGCTCAGACACCTGCCTTCAGCTGGCACGGTGCAGGCGGAACGTGAACCAGCACTTCTCCCACTGCTTCACCACCACACGCACACGGTCAGGGCACGGCGTGTGGTGGGGCAGGTGCACACACACATGCACGGTGATGTGGGACAGTGGGGAGTCAGCCATCGTTGTTGTTAAGTTAGCGTGGTGCTCACCTAGCATCGCGGGTCTACTCTCACAATATTGTAATAACATTGTCTTTATAACGATTTCACTATCTGTCAAAACCTAGCAAACCAAAATATTTAAGTAGCAAATATTATACTTGGTTACTAACTCCAACCTGAAACTAGAAAATTAATTTCAAGATGAAACTTGAAAATTAACTCCAAGCTGATTCATGATAGCGTCGTGCCGTGCCCTATCACATGAAGAGGTTGGAGGTAGTGTGCATTCAGGTTGGACCTGCTTCAAAAACAACTACCCCTATATTCTCGGCATCGCAGGTTTGACAGGTGGTCTATAGAAGCAAGTAAAAATTCAACAATGAATTCTTATATGAACAGATCAATGCAATCTGCGATGCTCTGCCTGTGCAAGGTGTTGGTGGTGGTGCTGGTGGTGGTCGGAGACCTGGCCACCCTCCTGTACGGCTACCTCAACGGGCCGCGGGCTGGCGACGGTTGGTTTGCTGCTGAGCTGGTGTGGGAAGGTGTGATGCTCTTCTGCGTCTTGATCCTCCCCATGCTTGCTCACCGGCATCCAATCAGTATGGGGAAGCTTTCCCAGCTGTGGTTCTCCGTCCACGTGACGTGGGGCGACAACTGGGCGAGTCACGCCGTGGTACTCCTGTACGACCTGCAGGTTCAGCCGGTGGTGGACGCCTTCGGGCTCACCTCCATCGCTGCTGAGCTAAAGGACGCGGAGTACTGGTGGTGGTTCGCCCAGGGACTCCTGCTTGTTGCTTGGGTCCGCTCCTTTGGGAGTTTTGACGCCGAGGAGGACTCAGCTGAGGAAGAATCCCAGGAAATGACGGAGGTGGTGGTGGCTGATGGCCGCCTCGCCTTGGAGGTCCCGCAGGTCAGCCAACTGGGGGTGCTAGGTCACCAGTCCCACCAAGGCTCCACCACCCTCACCATCAAGGAGATGGTTTAAATTTAATGTAATATTAAATGTTGAAAATGTTTCATACTTTAGTTGTTAGATTTCAATGATATTTAATGGAAAAAAAAAGTATTTAATAGAAAATTAAGGAAAAAATCTATATTAACTCATTGATATCTAATAAATATATTTGAAATATAATATTAAAGGAGATTGTTGATTTTATTGAAATATTAAATGTTGAAAATGTTAAGACTTTATTTGTTAGATTTCAATAATATTAATAGAAATTTTTTTATAGAAAAAAAGAAGAAAAAATTGTCTTAATTGATTGATATATAACAAAAAATCTAATGTAATATTAAAGGAGATTGAAATATTAGATGTTGAAAATGGCCAAAACTTTAGTTTAGAAAATTGAAAATATAAAAAAAACCGTTATTTAAGTTCATTGATATTATTATTATTTTTTCTAAAGTTAATGATAATGGTTATACAGGCAATGTTTGTTAACGCCTTTCTTTAGTATGTAATGCCTTGGTTTAAATAAATACCAACTAATATTGTTTTCTATTATTTCTCCTGTACTACTTTTTCAATTATTATTTCACAAATGTAATTGCTTTTTACACACATTAGTACAGCTTTCTATAACATCATTGTCATCATCAGCGGCACAGTCATTATTCTCACTAATTAGAATGTCCTGTCCAGTGGATCCACAAACTGTCCTCACACCTCACATTGCCAATCACCTCCACATAATGTCCATATTTACGGTGATGTTCATAAACAAAACCTTCTTAATAACGCTTCAACATTATTCTTTACATTCCAGCTACTTCACCTTTTCTGTATCCTTGCCTTGCCTTAAACTTTCAATTCCTCTCGTGCATGTTTCCCTTAAGCCTCCTCGTATTTCCCTTAATTCCTTGAACTTTTCCTGCACTCCATTTACTTTTTATTATCTCTTGTACACTTCATCCTGTTTCTTGTTATATGTTACATGTCTCATTTGCACATATAACGATGATGATAATTATACCAATGATTATGATGATGATAATGAAAAGACACACACAAACACACACACACACACACACACACACACACACACACACACACACACACACACACACACACACACACACACACATACCACACACACCTTTGTCACGAGATTTTATTATTTATCGAAGTCCACCACCACCCAGGCAGCTCAGAGCGTCCATCACCATGGGTTTCCCCTGCAACCCACCCTTCCAGAGCCTCATATAACCTCCTCAAGGATGTTCAAGGAATTGTCTTCTCTAGAAACAAAACACAACCAAGTAACACCTTCGCTAGGGCAGGGAGGGTCGTGGTGCTCTTTCTACAAGTCATGCCGTACTGCTTTCTCTCCTCCCCTCCCCTCATGTTCCTCTTCCTCCTCCTCCTCCTCCTCCCCCACCTTCCACTCCTGATATCGCTTCTTTCCTCCGGTTGCAAACTCTCTCCAGCTTTACTTTAGAAAACATGATCTGCCAGATGTCTTACATTATAGGCTTGTTTCTGAGTTATCCATACAACAGTGCATCGCTGACTGCAACTCAACTTGATCTATCATAGGAATGCGAGATGAGCAAAATGTTCAATCATTGCGATGGCCGGGAATCGAACCCGGGTCAACTGCTTGGAAGGCAGCTATGCTCACCACTATACCACCATCGCATGATTTCAAAATAGAATAAGTAATATTATATGATGTGTTTTTGTGTGTTTATTGTGGGAGTATAACTTTCTTCGGTATGGTAAAGTTTATACATTATCAACATTTGTGTATTCATCTGTATATATGTATGTATCTTAATTTTTCTATCTATTGATCTATCTATAATATATTCATCGAGATTTGTGAAATTCAGTCGTTGTTAAAGTAGTAACTTTATCGTCATAACGCAACCGTCGTCTCTGTTGTCTCAAGCACGCACACAAACAAAAGACTGGAAATATTAATTAATAACAAAATAACAACAACACTTTTACTGACAGTTTGTGTTAAGTTGAATCTGCATTATCAACACTTACGTCAAACTGTTCATTAACACTTTTATGAGCATTAAAAGACCGACAGAAATCCACTTATGGTTTAGTGATCACCTTGGCTCGACTGGTCAAAGTGTTGTGTATCTTGAGTGTCCCGTTAAAGTTCAAATCCCGATTCATAGGCAAGAATGAATGAGATGTTCTTTACAGAATGACACATGCCCTCACATCACCCACTCCAAGGTGTCCTAGCCACTGCCTCTGCAACACGTTTCCTTCATCTGCCTTTCCTCCTTAACACGATCCCAGCACCAAACATCCTCAACATAGGATTGTATAAGGCCATTTCGGAACTCTATTATGAACTATGACGACGATCTGAATGAAGTGAACCAGAACAGTTGTATAGTGGTGCTCGACCGTCCACCACCACCACCTCCACCACCACCACGATTCCTTTACACACACACACACACACACGCACACACACACACACACACACACACACACACACACACACACACACACACACACACACACATATACACACACACACACACACTTATCACATTAAAAAGACAACTTCAACGCATCTGGAAAGGTATCCTCGTGGGTGCTTGCTGAAAACAGTGGCGTCATCTATCTGAAGGGAAGGTGTGACATTCTTAACATCAGCCGTGCACTGTCTGCCGTCACCAACTAAATCTTGGTCACGATATATAACTACAAACTTCAAAAATACATTAACACAGAAGTTATCTATTTATTTATTTATTCATTCATTTATTTGTTTATTTGTCTAGTTTATTTGATTAATTTTGCACTTGTACGCTTATTAATGTTTAATCGGAAATCATCTTTCTCTCTCTCTTATATCTATACATAGTATAGAGCTTCATGGAGGTGGAATGGACATAAGTTATTTTTGCAGCATGTTCACACCGCAAACAGAACTTCACGTGCTGCTGCTGATCAGTTCATTTTTGTTATTATTCTGCAGAAGCAGCTCAGTCTCCTTTGAGAAGCGGTGTGCGTGTTTCGTACTTACGTGACTCACCGACAAGACCTACGCTATGCACTTCGCTGTATAACACTTCGATTAAAATGCGACGATAAAAGCTTGAAAAGCATTATTGCGATGGCCGGGAATCGAACCCGGGTCAACTGCTTGGAAGGCAGCTATGCTCACCACTATACCACCATCGCATGAAAAGTGACGCGAAAGATTTAAAACATATTCTCAATATGTATAGTATTGTGTTATATGGAAGAGTTATATTGGGAAATGGAGCATCATTAACATAGATAACAATGTCTCTTGTCATATATATATATATATATATATATATATATATATATATATATATATATATATATATATATATATATATATGTGTGTCTGTCTGACTGTTGGTTTACCCAGCCATCCATCTATCTATTTACCTACCAACCTACCTACCTACCTACTTATTCATCTATTAAGACTATCTATTCCATTCGTCTTCGCTATTAATTAAATGTCCCCAATTCCAAATATTTTTTGCAAATAGCCTTTTCAGGGGCGCGTGAAAAAATTTTAATGTGAAAAAAGTTGTAACAATCGCAACAACATTAACAACAATAACAACATTCATCAAGTGTTTGTTTTGTTAGATTATCACTGTTAGTTATTACCAGTTACAAGTTCAATGTCAACAGAGAGAGAGAGAGAGAGAGAGAGAGAGAGAGAGAGAGAGAGAGAGAGAGAGAGAGAGAGAGAGAGAGAGAGAGAGAGAGAGAGAGAGAGAGAGAGAGAGAGAGAGAGAGAGAGAGAGAGAAGAATATTTAGCCTATAATTTGATAACGATTGCAAATCATTACAGCTTCCTGAGAGGGACCATCACGTCACCACTACGACGATGTCACTTCATTCGAATTTGCTTAAGCGAGTTATAAGTCACGCGAAATTTAATCCAATCTCGGCCACAGTAACCTTACTTCATCACGCCGCGCCGCACCAGCCTCGTCTTGCTTAGGTATTACGCAGAACATCACGGTGGTTACGATTGAGGGCGCGTCCCATGCAAGGCGGTGTTCTCTGCTTCCCGCGCCTCCGCATCGCCAGGGCGGCAAGTGCAACGAACCACACTACTTGGAGACAGGAAGCAAACGTGGTGTGTCTGCCGTCAGTGTGAAACTCCCTGCATACCACCACCATCACTACGACAGTATCACCATCTCTCACCCATACCACCCAACACCACCACTACTACGCCCAACAGCAACCTACCACCACCACCACACACACGCATGACGACCAAACCACTCGATGCAAACACCCCTGCAGTCACTCTCCAGTTTTGCACAGCCACACATGCTCAGATTCCAGCAACGAGTCGAAAAAACTAACCTAATCACCAACAAAAACAAAACTCACGATATAACTTTTTAAAACACGAAGGACGGACGTGTGCAGAAACAGCGGCGGTGCGAGAGGACGTGCAGCAACATCTCACCTCACTGATCTAAGCTGTCCGTGAAGATGATCGGGAGAACTATTTCAATCCATCACTAAATATCACCTACTTGGTTGTAATCTGCCTTCAAAAATGACAAAAGGACACGGCTTCACGTTAATTCTGCTGATTTTATTGTCGCTTCTGCTGCTCAAGATTCAGGCAGACGGAACCTTCACCAAAGTTAAGGGATCAAGTCTAGCGACGGACCCTGCCAACGAGGTGTTAACAGGCACCACCGGGCAGGGAGCGGGGGAACGTGAGGCAGGAGAGGAGAGGCAGGTGACAGGGACAATTAAGAGACGACAGACCAGGGAGGTAGAAAGGCGGCGGCGAGCTCCCTCATCCTGCCCTCCAGTGTATCCAGCGGGAGAGTTCACCATCTTCGGCTTTCTCTCCTTCATTGTGCTCCTCATGCAGCTCATCATCAACCTCGCAATAATTAATAACAACAATAACAATATTAACAACAACAACAACAACAACAACAACAACGACAATAATAACAACAATAACAATGACAACAATTTTTCCGTGCAGAACGAGAATGTGGTGACGAACGACGCGATGGCCATGAGTGTGGCTGGACGATCAGCATCCCCGGGACAGCAAGAACCTTCGTCCTTTGTCCCTTCCTCAACGCCGCGCCGCACTCCTGCCTCCTGTACCTGCAAAAGTCGCCCCACCTTCCCCTTCATCCCCCCCAGGACCGTTTTAAACCCGTCTCGTCTCCTGCGCATTATTGGTGTGATGTTTGGTGTCTCTGAGCTTCACGCCGGGAACCTTCCTCGAGCATTCTCACCTAGACGCTGACGCAGAACCGAGGACGCAACACAGAACATAGAGTTGTCGGGACTACTTTGGAAATTTGTATAGGAAATGTTGCACTCAATAAAGTGTAAAATTATGATGATTTGTATATAATATTGTGTGTGTGTGCATGTGTGTGCATTTAAAGTTATCTTATTTATCTATTCTACGCAAAACGGGACTCCTTGGACGGAACTGTGGTACGCAGACCATGGATTGGAAGTATGAGAACTTGTAACGGAGGAGATTTGGTTCGTCTCCTCCGTTGCAAATCCACATACTTCCAATCCATAGTCTGCGTACCACAGTTCCGTCCAAGGAGTCCCGTTGCTTCTGTGGCACCAATCGTTGACTCTGATGTGACGCGAGGGCTTCCACTGAGGCAGACAACCCGCTATGCCGCCCATCCAACCTTTGCGGGGCGTGAGTAAAACAGCTTCAGCCTCAATGGACTTAATCTGCGTCACGTTCTACCTCACGTGAAGTGTTGGCTTAACCGTCCTGTCTCCCGTCACCTCCCTACCTTTCATTTGTATATGGTTTACTGATGCAATATACCAACGTGTGTTCGGTTACGCAGCGCAGACATGTGGTTTTTCTAGTTGGCTGATTATGAACATGGCTGATGACGGGCAGATCAATACCAGAAATTGCGAGTATTGACACAGCGCAGTGAGGGCGTTGTGTACTCGCGAGGCCTATAAAAGCTTGGCAGTAACATCTCTATCACGCCCTAGAGTATGTTAGCCTCGGCTTGCCATCTATGGCTTCTTTACCTTTTTACTGTTCCTATTATGTCCTTTAATGACTTTCGCTGGTCTCCTGAGGACTCGCGAAAATTTGAGAGGCAGCTGGACGCCCAGGTCTCCCAGTATCTCTCCGCGGCGCTTGGACCTGATGGGCACCTGACGAGGACGAGGGAGGAACTATTGCACCGCCAAAGACGCAGCACCTGTCCGGAGGGCGTCGGGGGTTTCGGATTCAATACCTTCAATTTCCTCACGTTTCTCCTGCTCACGTTCAACGGTGTCCTGAACGCCGTGAACAACGTCAACAACAACAACAATAACAATAACGCCAACTCTCAGAACAACGTGCAAGTCAACACCGATGCTGTGTCCTCCAACTCTGATTCTTCCAACAGCGTGACAGTCATCATCCCTCCCATCCCGGGACGCCGCAGGTTAGTAACAGCAACAGCCAGAAGTAGTAGTAGTAGTAGTAGTAGTAGTAGTAGTAGTAGTAGTAGTAGTAGTAGTAGTAGTAGTAGTAGTAGTAGTAGTAGTAGTAACAGTAGTAGTAGTAGTAGTAGTAGCAATAGTAGTAGTAGTAATAGTAGTAGTAGTAGTAGTAGTAGTAGTAATAGTAGTGATAGTAATAGTAGTAGTAGTAGTAGTAGCAATAGTAGTAGTAGTAATAGTAGTAGTAGTAGTAGTAGTAGTAGTAGTAGTAGTAGTAGTAGTAGTAGTAGTAGTAGTAGTAGTAGTAGTAGTAGTAGTAGTAACAATAGTGGTGGTGATGGTGATAGGAGGAGGAGAAGGATCCATGAAACTAATAATGCAAACCCTACATCCCCAGGCGGCGTGGTGCGCGCGGATGTAGCAAGGGTGTCGAGGGGGCCGTAGCAAGGCGTTTAGTGACGGAGGTGCGGCGTGCGGTGGTGGAGGGAGGTCGCGGAGCAGCCAGGTGCCTGGAGGAGACGTTGTGCCAGGGTGTGGTCAGGGTGGCGGCGGAGGCGGGAGCTGTGGTGTTAGCTCGGCCATACAACACCACTACCTCACTACCGCTACACCTCACTCCTTGCCGTCGCCTGTACCCGAGCTGCCCACTTCACCACCCCTAGAAAAAACGGCTGTTCCCTACTGTGCCCGCAGGATAGAGGCACGCGCACCGCCGGCGGCCAGCTCGAGACGTTCCTTTTTGACATACACCAGAAGTTTCCTTCATCACTACCACCACCATCACATCGCCCACGATGGCCCACCAGAGGAGCGGTTAGTCTGGTGGAGCGCTCCAACGACAGACAAGTGGCCTGCAGTCTGTGCAGCGTCACACCAGTGAGAAGGTTGTCCGCCTGCAGGGGGTCTGTTGGCCCCGGCTGGTTCGCTGTCCGTCAAGGGCGAGGATAACCTTTCACTGGTAGTCCATCGAGGTCAGTATAATAGTCTACCTTCGTGCTTTGTGAGATATCTACATGTGTAGAAAAAAAAATCTATCATTCCTATGTCCGTGAGTCTCGTGCGAGGAACACACACACACACACACACACACACACACACACACACACACACACACACACACACACACACACACACACACATACACACACACACACACACGCGGCACGAGTGTTGTCTCCTTTGTTATCATTTTGATCATCCGATAGATAAACAAATATTTTTGATGTTATAGTTTTAACAATTTTCTTTGTGTAATAAAACATAATTTTACATCACAAACTTTCAGGCAATCAAGCTTTACTGTTTACGAAACTTGGCTTTACTGGGGAACTTCATAATGGATATCTGATTGTTGTTAAAATATTAGTATCATCATCAATAGCACTGAATATGAGCCTCAATAGAGCACCAAAACCAAAATACTCAAAAGATACTGCCATACCATGTGAATGTTTTATCTCCCATGCAAACCCTCCCTCACTCCACACTCCACACTCAGGGTGTGTGCGAGGTGTGCCGGGCGCCATCGTGGCCACCGCCGTGCTGCTCCCAGAGCTGGAGGGGGCGTGGCACCCAAGATACCAGCAGGATGGAATAGGTATGAGGTCGCCGAACAATGTCCTCCTCGGATATATTGAAGAGCGGAAAGATCATCTGCAAGGCGGTGTGAACGGCGGAAGGACGTGGCATGACGATAGGCGTCATATCTTCAACACAATGAATCACACACTTCACACAACAAGACTCCATGATGACGGTATGAGTGTGGCAGGCAAGAGAGGCGGCGAGGAAGGCCGCGGCAGGCAGGCCCGTTCCTGCCCCGTCGGCTATAGCCCCGAGGCTGCCGCCTTTACCTTCGCCTCCTTCATTATCCTCATCGGTCAAGGAATCGTCAACGTTGTTAACGTAATTAACAATAACAATAATAACAACAATAATAACAATAACAATAATGATAACAACAATAATAATAATAACTTGAATGATAACGACATAGTGACGTCAAACAACCAAGAAGCCAACGTCAATATGGCGGGCAGGGCCATACACTCATCCGGCGACACCACACTGGCTCACTACGCTGCCCACGTGAGTGTTTCTTTAACGACAACACTCTTGATTAATAGGACACACAAATATCCTAATATTTCACTAGTTAATATCAACTTTACCAATAAAACTATTTTCTTCGGAGCAGCCGTTGCTCCGCGCACTATTTCCTTCTAGAGTGACGCCTGGTTACATACACGCACACGGCCACGACCAACGTAGCAACCACAGAAAGCTTGGAAGATGTGTCTGCGGCAAGCCTCGTGCAACAAGGTCGACTTTTCCGCTGTCAATCCTGCAGCAGAGCCTGCAGACGGTGCTGTGTCGAGTAGCAGACGATGCCTCACACACGCCGGGAAGGTTACTCTCTGGGTACTCGCGGTAAGTGCTACTGGTGTCACGCAACATTCTCTTTAAAAAGTAGGAACATTTTAGTTAAGGAAGAATTAAAATGCTGGCATGACACCTTAAACTTTGTGCCTGCATTCAGTGAGCCATGCTGCTACTAACCAGTGGTAACTAAATATTTTTGTTGTCTTGCAGGTTGCTGGCGGTGGTCACTCTGACCAGGTGGAGTGCAACAACTGGTAAAACAGCAGTGTGTCCTCTTCCCCATAAACATATTCCTGAGACCAATTTGGTACCATTACAAAATTATACACTCGTCACATAGCCTTGAAGTTATGTAAAGAAATGTTTTATTCTCAATTCCCCTGTAGCCAGTACTGTAGTGAACTGGTTGTACAAAAGTTTAATATCTGGGATTATTACCCTTACTCACGTGGTTAGATGGTTGCTCTCCACAGTCCCATGGTTCCACTGTCATTACCATCATATGATGAAAACTGAGAATCTAAATTCTTGCATTCTTATTTCAGAATTGCTTGTCACAGCTTTTCAAAAACAAGCATTGCACTTGTAAGTAGCAGCATGACTGGCTGGTTGCATATGAGATGGGAATCAATTTTTTGTTAGCTAGTTGCTCTTGTTCTTCTTTAGAGTAATGTTTTGGTAGTCATTACACTACCAAGTCGCTGAGTGAAAACCCCACAAATTATTCTCAGGTGATGCTGGAACTGTTTAATGGTAGATAGTACACCCTTAAGGCTATTTAGCCAATCAGTGATGTCTTCTTAAGCTGAACAGTTTCAGTTATTCTCACAACCTTGTAGCCCAAAACTGGATCTTAGGATTACAAATGATTACTTCATGATTAATCAGGGGCCGAGTGGCTCTGTAGTGCTCAACTCGTGACCTAAAGGTTGCAAGTTCGATCCTCGCTCACGGCAGCTTCTTCATGAAAGGGGTAGGTAAAGTGGGGGCACACGCTGTAGCTGCGCATAGCTGCGCATAGCTGCGGGCGCTCATCTCCCATCACATAGGCCTTTGAGCCAGTGGTGGAAATTCATCTGTTTTGCCGGGACACAGGGCCACTGTGACATGTGACTTTCCACAGTTTACCTTCCCCAGGTTTCCCTAGGTACCCATTTATCGACCAACCGGTTTGAGAGGATGAACAGCTGGGTGAGCTGTGTGCCGCCTTCCTTCGTCCAGGACCGAACTCGTGCCAGCGGATTCATAATCAGACGTACTAACCACTGCACCACTGAGGCGCGTAAGGATGATACTCCCTTATGAATTAATTTGCTATCAAAATGTAGAAAACCTCAGCAAGATATATCACCTAAAGGTTGTGAGTTCGACCCTGGCTCACGGCAGCTTCTTGGTGAAAGGGGTAGCGCTCTCGTTAACTCTAGCAGAACTATGTGGTCTATAGTTACCTAGTTCGGGGTGATTATTTAATCACCTTTTTTTATTATTAATCCTGATTTGCTATGGTTATGGTGACCTCTGGAAATAAATTATTTAAAAAGGTGATTAAATAATCCCCCCGATCTAGGTAACTATAAACCATATACATAGTTCTGCTAGGGTTGATAAGAGTGCTACTCCTTTCACCAAGAAGCTACCATGAGCCAGGGTCGAACTCACAACCACACCACAGAGCCACCCAGACAATAAATAAAAAGGAAGAAAATTATCTACCTTTAACAGTTTTCACTACTATATGACAAGCTGATTCTGAGGTTATCAATTTTATAATTTCAAGGAGCATGACCATCTCCTACAAAGCAAAAACATCTATAACCTCGAAAAAAGACCAATTAAGAATTGCTCTTTACTAAACCATATCCAGATTATATTTACTCAACAAACCTCAAGTTTTTTCACTCATCATAAAGTGAGTTCCCAACAGTATTCTCTGCTCAAGACCTCGACCTGTGATGTATCTTGCTGAGGTTTTTTACATTTTGATAGTAAATTAATTCATAAGGGAATACTGGGTCATCTTGGGGACTAAATTACCTTGTGCTCCTTACAATTTCCATTCTGTCTTCTTTTGCAGCACAATTGGCTGGTTTTTTCAACCCATTTTGCCCTCTACCCTCAGTCGTCTTCATTTGTATGGAGGAAAAATAGGAAGACAGATATATAGAACTTTATCTTAGAGGAAAACAAATACAAAAAAATAATACACCATCCCTTATATTTTGTAACAAAAAGCTTTCAACTTGACCAAAGTTTCATCACATGAGTATCTGTGATTTGTGCTTAGTTTGTGACAAAGAGTGCATTTGACTCACATGGTTTGTGTGCGATTGGAAATTCTCAAGATCTTACACATACCACAACATAACTTGTCATCACACCTTTACTTGTGTCAGTTACACCAACTGACTCAATGACTGTGAGTATCTGTGGAAGACCTGTGGAGGATAACCTGGCGGACCACTCCATTACTTAATACTACCAAAGTACTTTTATTAATTACCATTGTCTCACTTATTTTCTTAATAGTCCAATGAGTATTATGATATATACAAATTCCCACTGCATAGCTTAACCCCCACAAGAAGGGAGATATATAATATCATGTCCCAATAAAATAAAGTCCAAAGAATGTGTATTATTTTTGCCAACAAATGATGACCATCACTACTACTAGAGTTGTACAAGTGGTTTAACATTTGATCCATTCCTTTTAGAACACTTAAATAAATATCCTAATAAACTTTGATCTATAAAGTTGAATTCTGAACAAGTTGTTCAATGTTCTATTGCAACAATTTGTGTCAATATATTACTACTCAATGAGTCACATATCTTTTCCCTCAGTCCTCACACCATGCTACATATGTATAATACAACAGAACTATGAAAATAAAACTAATAAAACAGTATTCTACAATAACAAAAACCCTATAAAATCATCCCCACAAGGTGAGATGAGAGAGATTATTGTGTGCCTTGATGTGTTTTGACAATTATTTCCATTTACTCATTCACACACACACACACACACACACACACACACACACACATACAGCTCTGAGCTCTTTCCATAGGGGGACGGCCAGCTGTCTCGAGAGAGACCAGCAGCAGACTGTACAGTGAATTACACACACACACACACACACACCATAGCACACAAGACCGCCAGAGGGAGAACGATGCCCTCCTAAGCATGCAGATTCTTGTCCTCAGCTGAATCACCACATGGAATACACAAAGAACCCTGAAGGTCTGCGTTGCCCCATACCAGGCCACCATCACCACCTGAAAGCTGCTTGCTGCTGGAATTGGTGACATACAGTCCTCAACACAATCAGTCTTGCAGCACCTTGGAGGCCTTGTGCTGATACAGGGAACACCAGCACTCACTCTCAGCCAGATGCTATGGCTACACAGCAACTCTCAATAGACAACTGTGCTGACATCACACTCTTGGCCATTTAAAGACAGTATTTACTTATTAATTAAATAAATATAGATGCCAAATTAGTATAATTTTTGAACAGTTACGCTAGTACGTAGACTCCCCCTGGTTCACCACATGACCCCTACAACACGTCACCTCCTATCACCACCACTCTACCACACTTTCAGCAAGTCACCCTCATTAAGCAGCATTGCCTCCTCATGACATTGCCATTATTTTCATTCTAAATTCCATTTCTAGTATTATAAGTCTTACAGTTAAGGCATATTTGAAGTTG
>JAPQNM010000048.1:8248345-8270845 GCA_029783475.1 Metacarcinus magister
TGCGAAGAAAAAAAGAAAGAAAGAAAAGAAAAAAAAACAGAAAGATTAAAGGGCAAGAAGGAAGGAGGGAAGAAGGAAGGAAGGAAGAAGGAATATACACATGTTTAAGCAATGAATATACAGACAGGCTGAATAAAAGTAAACATGAATGGACACAGGGCAACACGAGCTGAAGATGATACTGAACTAAGATTAATTATGTATGAAAAACTATATATAACTTTAAGTAGTCTCTCTCTCTCTCTCTCTCTCTCTCTCTCTCTCTCTCTCTCTCTCTCTCTCTCTCTCTCTCTCTCCTCTCTCTCTCTCTCTCTCTCTCTCTGACCATGTGGTGTCATGTCTATAAATACAGTTAGGTTACCACGCATAACATTCCCCAGGCTCTTTCCCCTTCACTTCCCCTCTCTCTCTCTCTCTCTCTCTCTCTCTCTCTCTCTCTCTCTCTCTCTCTCTCTCTCTCTCTCTCTCTCTCTCTCTCTCTCTCTCTCTCTCTCTCTCTTTCAATTTATTGCATTTCTTCCTCCCGCACTCACTTTCCTTTCCCTTCTTTTCCTCTGCTTCTCAAGTCTCTTCGGTTTTTTTCCCTCTCTCTTCACAGACGTAATGGTTATAATGAAAATGCTTAAAATTTCATCTCTCTCTCTCTCTCTCTCTCTCTCTCTCTCTCTCTCTCTCTCTCTCTCTCTCTCTCTCTCTCTCTCTCTCTCTCTCTCTCTCTCTCATCACCACTACTACCATTACCACCAAAACAGCAGTAATAACAACAACAATAATCATAATAAAAATAATAACAACAACTACAATAATAATAATCAACACTACACAGGTAATAGAAAAAAAGTAAGTGTGACACCAAGATTTTGCGCATCAAGTGTTATATATACGGTAATGTGTGAAGTGAGGTGACGTGAGGTGAGTCAAGGTGCTGCGACGCTGATTACAGGCTAGGAGGAGGAGAGGAGGCGCTCAGCTGAAGGAAAGTTACACAGAGGGAAGATTGGTGTGAAAAAAGATAAGAGGCAGGTGGAAAGGAGAAGCACAAGGAGAGGAGTAACGGTTTAATGATGACATAACCAAGAGGAGGAAGAGAAGGAAGAGAGGAAATTACAAGAAAGAGAAAGAGAGAAAAGGAGGAAGTAGTAATAATAGAAAACAACCAAGCAGACGAATAGGAGAAAGAAAGGAACGTAAAAGGAGGAGCAGGACGAGAAGATAATTCTAAATAAAATTGGAAAACTAAAGAGGAGGAAGTACAAGACAGGAGGAGGAGGATAATACGCAAAAAAAAAACAGTAAAGGAGAAGAGGTGGAAAATAAATCACAGAAGGAAAGGTTTGTTTAAAATCTGAGGAGGAGGAAGATATGTAGGAAGAGAAAGAAGAAAAGGAGGAAGGAAAGACTAAGACATTAATAGATTAGGGGAGAGACAGAAGCAAAAGAAATACGAGTTATTTTTTTTAAAGGAGAAGAAGAAGAAGAAGAAGAAGAAGAAGAAGAAGAAGAAGAAGAAGAAGAAGAAGAAGACCAGAGATACAATAACTTAAATACTAAAACCGAAACAGCGAAGAAAAAAAAATATACAAGAAAACAAAACAACACCCCACTTCCCCCCTTGAAGGACCTCGTGAAATCAACTCAAAAACAGAACCTTCGAACTCAGAAATCCAATCACTCAAGATGGCGTCCACCACCATCACCATTACCCCGAGTCCCAGTATTAAAAAAGCCTCCAGCAGCGGCGGGAAGGAGGGCTCCACCAAGAAACCGCCGGTGATGAGGATGGCGTCCCTCACTGTGCCTGAAACCTGCATGGAAAAACGCGGCTCCTTCTGTGATCGCGAAAGACTGCTGGGCCTCGAGAAGAAATTTTACACCGTGAGTACTACCTTCTGGTCCTGTCTTTCTGTCCATCAATAACCAGGTACCATTATCCAGGTACTGTAAGGAGTGATGTGTTTTTGGAATCCATGTTTTCTATAGTGTTTGATAGACTTTCCAGGCATTCACGACAATACACTAATACTCCAGGCTATTTCCAGCGATTTCAAGTGAGTTTCCAGGCACTTTAAGGCATTCAAAGCATATTCAAACCAGGCACCTTCCAGACACCGTACTCCTCGTCCATCCCTCATCAATACTTTACTTATGCCATATAACTCCATCCAAGTCGTGTAAATTCACAAAGATGACATCACTCTTCCACTCCATTCAAATGTCACGCGTGCAGTCAGACCCCACCTCCTTCCCGCCCCCGCCAACCTCGCTAAGTAGATTCCTGAAGCCCAAGCCCACTCCTAAGAGCCTGATCCCCCGCCCACACGGACAGTTCAGCGTACACCCACAGCCATGTCAGTAGCGGTGCTCCCTCCAGCCCTTCACCTCCTTCACACAATGCAAGGAAGTCCTCAGTAAGCACGCCCTCATTAGTCCATGTCCCTTCCTATCCCTAACCCCGCCACCACCTCCAATGTTGTCCTCGTTTTATATACTTAGAACATACTGAGTGAATTGGGCAATCTCTCTCTCTCTCTCTCTCTCTCTCTCTCTCTCTCTCTCTCTCTCTCTCTCTCTCTCTCTCTCTCTCTCTCTCTCTCTCTCTCGAGGATGGACGGAAAAACGAAGCAAATAGAAAAAGGATGAAACAGACGAAACAGAAATACAAGAGGTCAAAGAAGAAGTAAATGCAGCAGGTGTCGTGGGGGGCAAGTCTCCGCCCAGGTCATCGCCCCGTCTCCTTCCTCTTCCTCTTCCCCTTCCCCACTATCCCCCATGACGCCACGCTGCCCATGCCCCTCATCCCTCACCCTGGCAGCAAAACCCTCAGTAAAATTTCACCAATGTAATCTCTATCGAAGTAGGGAATGGGGTATGTGTGGTGTGTAGGGGGAGTGAGGGTACACGGCTGCATGGGACACTAGTGAATGTCCCTTTGTTGTGAAGGGCGTGTGACTCATCTTGACTGGCTTCATCTTACTCATCTCACGTCCTGCCCTCCCGCCACCTCATCCTGCCTAACACCACGAGAAAAGAATTACAAGACGTTTACCTCATTCTTATTCACTTGAAGTCACTCCTCTTTACCATCTGCCGTCACCTCATCCTGTCTTACATCATCATTTACTTCAAGGACTATCACGAAACCATAACGTGACCGTGACCTTATAAACTAAGACTACGTGCTAAGTCCTACGTCAAGGCAATACATGAAGTGCCAGTTCTCCTACGTAGTGTGGACTTCATACTGACATCAGCTCCACCTCACACTATAGGCTGCCTAATCCACCCCAAGAGTCTTAACCTATTATAAGTTGAGTTAAACAAGATTTCCTAAAGCCTACCATTGACTATACCAGACTTCAGGCGTTACCATACACCGGGCCCAGCGAGGAGCACCATTACCATTAACTAAACCAGACCAGTGACGACCTGCATATCCATCAAAGAAAGCGAACATCATAGGGACAATACAACTACCCTATGGTCCCTCAAGTCACCCTTCCTTCCAAGTCCTTAGAATCCATCATAGTGCCCCCATCTATGTTAGAGCCACGAGAGAAAGTGGGAATCGTGCAACAGAAAACGAGGTTGTAAACACTATAGCAACAGGATCAAAATACCCTCTTGGCTGCCTAGTGCCTACAGCTTAGATGACACCTCGGACCTCCGTGCTCAGTTCTCAGTTCACTCGCACCCGCCACGAAGAGAAGGAAGGAGGGAGAGAAGGAAGGAGGGAGAGTAGGAGGGGGGAAAGGATATGAGGTGGAAGGGAGGTACGGAGGGAGCAATGTAAGGGAATGAATGGTAGGAAGAGGAGGATAGAAGTGGTCGCCATGAAGGAAAGGAAGAATATGAGCAAAAGAGGGTATAAAAAATGATAATGAGTAACAAGGAGGAGGGAAGGGAAGAAAAGTAGGAGGGAATGAAGGGATAAAGGAAGGAACGAGCGATGGAGGGAAGGGGAAGAAGGGGGAGAATAACATTACGTGCAGTGTATTCTTTTTAATGGAAGGGTGCCAGTCCTTTCTCTCTCATAAGAAAAAGGGACATGGGCAGCAGCTATTATTATTATTCTCTCTCTCTCTCTCTCTCTCTCTCTCTCTCTCTCTCTCTCTCTCTCTCTCTCTCTCTCTCTCTCTCTCTCTCTCTCTCTCTCTCTCTCTCTCTCTTTCCTGCTACTTAATACCACTTGATACCACCACCACCATCACCTTTTCCTCCTCCTGTTAAGTTAGGTAAGTTTCGTGCAATGTAACAAGTATATCAAGGATCAGTAAGCTTGCTGTCTTTACTGTAAAACCTTGATCATTCTACTCCTTCACCTTCACCTTCTCCTATTCCACGGCAACACAGGATTAGTTACGCCTCACTGTAAACATCAAAATATCGATCAGGAGGAAGAAGAGGAAGAAGAAGAAGAAAAAGTAGATAATAACAAGAATGATATTGAGACAACTACCACTATCGTGACCACCATAACCACTACTAACAACAACAACAACAACTGAAGGACCCACTAGACATGACACCACCTCCTCCTCCTCCTCTTGCCCTCGTACACTAAAACATACCCATGCCCGATGCCCAGCTACCCAGGAAGGACATCGTTCTCCACACATACCCACGACATCCTTCCCCTACCCTTACCTCCCCCACTCTCCCCTGTCTAGCTACCTCCCCTCCCCTCTTTCTTCCCTCCTCATCATCGTCCTTCCTCCTTTTTGTCCATTCTCCTCCTCCTCTTCCTCCACTCATGTGTTCATCTAATTCTCTCTCTCTCTCTCTCTCTCTCTCTCTCTCTCTCTCTCTCTCTCTCTCTCTCTCTCTCTCTCTCTCTCTCTCTCTCTCTCTCTCTCTCTCTCTCTTCATCCTGTACATTCTTTCTTTCACCTTATTCTTCTTTCTTCATGTTTCTCTTTTCTTTTTTACCTATGTTCCCTTTTATTTACTGCTTTTATCTTCCCTTTCAATTCCCTTTTTCATCCTGCAATTTGTCTCTTCTTCATTCACCTAATTATCCTTCCTTTCCTTCCTTATCTTCACCCACACTAGCCTGAAACAAGTCACCAAATATGTCTCCTACTCGCCGTCCCTCATTAAAACCTGCCTCATGAGCGGTGCAGGAGGCAGGCTGGCACTGAAGAAAGATTACGCACATATATAGGACACCTTGAGGCAGGCTAGGTTGGCAAGGCAGGTTAGAAGGATAATTGGTGGTGGTGGGTATGCAAAAAAAAAGTTAAAATAATAATAATAATAAAATAATAAAAAAAACGGGTTAAGTGACTGTTATGGTGCCACGAGTGAGCTACAAATAGTGTTCATCCAATATTTTTTTTCTCTAATCAAGAATATAGTGACAAAAAGGAAGTTAAGAAATAGAGATAAAACCGTGAATAGAAAGGAGGTGATAATGTATACTTGTGGGGATGAAGGAAGGAATGTAGATTGAGAGAGAGAGAGAGAGAGAGAGAGAGAGAGAGAGAGAGAGAGAGAGAGAGAGAGAGAGAGAGAGAGAGAGGTGCAGCAAGAAAGACAAATAGAGAGAGAAAACATGTGCATAGTCTAGGATATAGATAAGGAAGGAAATAATTGAAGAAAATAAGGACAGTGATAGACAAAGGGATGGAATGATGAATAAAGTTTAGCTACACTTACATCTCCTTTCCTCCAGCACCCCTTACTCCCCACATCCTCCTTAGAGACCCCTGCCTTCCCCTCCCTTCCACGACCTTCATCACCCCTCACCCCTCACCCCTCCTCCCCTCGTCCTTCCTCACATTCAGATGAAGGAGCAAAGAGGCATCAGTGGCACAAAGAGGCTAGCCAAGGCCACTCCTAAGGGTAGTTGGGAGGGGGTTCCTAAGGGCAGTGGTAAAGGATTGGTGCAAAGGGCAGTGGTAAAGGGTTGGTACTAAGGGCAGTGGTAAAGGGCTGATGCAAAGGGCAGTGGTAAAAAGTTGGTACAAAGGGCAGTGGTAAAGAGTTGGTACTAAGGGCAATGGTAAAGGGTTGATGCAAAGGGCAGTGGTAAAGGGCTGGTACAAAGGGCAGTGGTAAAGAGTTGGTACTAAGGGCAATGGTAAAGGATTGGTGCAAAGGGCAGTGGTAAAAAGTTGGTACAAAGGGCAGTGGTAAAGAGTTGGTACTAAGGGCAATGGTAAAGGGTTGATGCAAAGGGCAGTGGTAAGGGGCTGTTGCAAAGGGCAGTGGTAAAGGGCTGGTGCAAAGGGCAGTAGTAAAGAGTTGGTGCAAAGAACATGCATAAACAGAGAGAGAGAGAGAGAGAGAGAGAGAGAGAGAGAGAGAGAGAGAGAGAGAGAGAGAGAGAGAGAGAGAGAGAGAGAGGAAGGGGGAGAGAGCGAAAGAATGTGGGGAGAGATGGAGGGAAAGGAAGAATGGAGGTTGGAGGGTTGGAGGGATAGATAAAGAGAAAGAATGAAGTAAAGGATGGAAGAGAGAGAGAGAGAGAGAGAGAGAGAGAGAGAGAGAGAGAGAGAGAGAGAGAGAGAGAGAGAGAGAGAGAGAGAGAGAGAGAGATAACAGACAATGATTTACAAATTAACAAAATCAAGGCTATTTTCATGACATAAATGGAGCATCTGGTGCCGCCGCCGCCTCCTCCTCCTCCTCCTCCTTCATGATGAATAAATGCTGCTTCGGCTATTTAATAATTTTCCTCTTTCAGGCTGTGTGTGTGTGTCTGTGTGTGTCCCCTCATCCTCCCACACCACACCACACACACACACACTCCCCTCTCTCCCTCCAGTCTCCCTCATCCATCTCCTCTCTCACCCCACTCCATTACCCTTCCAGACACATTCCTCTCCATCCCTCTCTCCTACACACCCCAATCATCCCTCTCCCTCACGCCTCATCAACATTATTACTGTACCAGATCCCCCGTGCCATCCTACGCCCGCCCACTCCACCACACACGCCCACGCGCCCTTCGTCACGCTCTGGTGCCATTCTATACGCCCTGCCTCACCGCCTGCTTAGCCATACCGAAGGAGGGGCAGGGGAAGGGGGGGAATGGTGGTTATCAGCCCTTCACACTCACCACGACAGAGAGAGAGAGAGAGAGAGAGAGAGAGAGAGAGAGAGAGAGAGAGAGAGAGAGAGAGAGAGAGAGAGAGAGAGAGAGAGAGAGAGAGAGAGAGAGGGAGGGAGCTGTCCTAGTGGTTCAGTCGTATTTTCCTTATTTGTTCACTTGTATCACACACTTTTTCCCCCCTCTCTTTCATTTGTGTATGTTTTTGGTCCGTCTCCTGTTGCCGGACACACACACACACACACACACACACACACACACACACACACACACACACACACACACACACACACACACACACACACAGGTAAATACACAAGGCAAGAGTCTAAAATACTAGTCTTAACCTGTTTTCGTTAATGACTCGTCCATTACTACGTACAACAAACTCCCTTACAATGCATATGAGACTTCTGATTGTCTCTCTTATCTAAACAGACAGACAGAGAATGTTGATGTTTCACTTGGTGTTTTTTTTTATAAGTTCAAGTGACCCCTTCATGACCTCCAAACGTTTTCTTCCTCCCCCGAGACGCACAAAGAGGCGGTGGCGTTCAGGTGATCCTAAGAAAATGTCCCTTCACCGGCCTCCCCAAGAAGTATTTATTTAGACTTTATGGGGTTTACTTCATATCTCTCTCTCTCTCTCTCTCTCTCTCTCTCTCTCTCTCTCTCTCTCTCTCTCTCTCTCTCTCTCTCTCTCTCATAACAACAATAACATTTGCGACGCCGCCACGTTATAAAATGAATGGCGGTAAAGAGTGACGAAGAAATCCAATCAATACAAGAACAGGGTGTGTATGTGTGTATAATAGTGTTACACATACACAGTACAAGTCAAAAATGATACTGGGTTGACTGGCATGTGTCTGTCTCTGTCTTGTAACTCAGGCGGATTCTCGGGGAAACTATGTAAAGTGTGTATATGTGTATGTGGTGATAGAAATACTCTAATATGTGAAGGTTTTCCACGCGTTTAAATTTGAATACGTATGCCAAGTGTGTTTGTATGTAAGTAAGCGTTGCGGATTATTGTTTTCACTGGCACAAGAAGAGTCTGGTTAGATGAGTAAAATGAACGTGTGAGATTGAAAAAATAAATAAATAGCTGCCACTGTAAATTAATATCAAATATATAAAATTGTAAAGGACAATAATAATTTAGTTCAAGACCAGACCTGACACACTTTTCCTCCCTAAGACATCACACACACACACACACACACACAACCACAACCACAAAGCCACACCACACCGTCTGCTCTCACGTGACTTGCCCCTTAGTTAAACACATACTTCTTGAAAAACCTAACAAACGATGTTCCCAGCCTTCATGTCAGCTTAACAGGACTACTTAACGCTTAACAAAGATCATCAAGGTTATATAAAGCTCCACGAAGGAAGGCGATGATAAAAATGAAGGGTAGTCCACGGGCTTCCCTTCAGCATGTCATGGTTATTTCAAACTTCAAGTGACAAGAATTCAAGGCGCTTCGAAAAACATAACCTTGTACTCATTTTTCTTTTTTTATTATTCTTTGTTACGTAAAACTCAAGCATGTCGACAAGATTTCGAGGTTGATATTTTGACCTTCATTCAGCCTCTTTGCTTGTCTTCGCTTCGTCTTTATCAACTACTAGGCAAGCGTCACTATGTCTGTCTGTCTGTCTGTCTGTATGTATGTATGTGTTCTATCATCGACGCAGATCTTAACAAACGAGGATAATAATTAGAACCTGAGTCTATATTACATCTTTCATCCTTGTCATTTACGTAAACACAACTCTGCCAACGGCGATCCACAGTAATAAAAACGTGAGTGTATGTATGTATGTATGTATGTACTGTGTATCTTTCCTCCATATAACACAAATACAACTAACTACTAAACGGTGATAGCAGGCTAATGAATACATCAGTCTTCCTATATCTTTCCACCATATAATCTTAGTACACCTAAATAAACTGTAATAACAACAATCAAAGTCCAATTATCGCGCGGCCTCCACTACAAGCCACAGGCACTAGTGATAAGCACCACCTTAACAACAAGTACACTGACGACGACGACGACCACCACGTTACCGCACCCACCACCTAATGCCTCCCTCCAAGCGATACGAGAGAGAGAGAGAGAGAGAGAGAGAGAGAGAGAGAGAGAGAGAGAGAGAGAGAGAGAGAGAGAGAGAGAGAGAGAGAGATACACTCATACACCTACTACTTCATCCAGCTTCTCACCAAACCACCCACACACTCACTCCCAATCAGTATACCCACCTACCCACCCTTCTCCCTCACCCACCCACTCACTCACTACCCACTCACTTTCGTATCACTAATTCTCGCTTGGCCTTGATCCTTCCCCTCATGCCCCGCAGCCCCGCCCCTCACTAGCCACGAGGGGACGAGGCCGTGGGACTGAGGGAGGATGGGACAGATGGACGCTTCTATGTCCCGTCGCGTATTTCTGGTGTGTGTGTGTGTGTGTGTGTGTGTGTGTGTGTGTGTGTGTGTGTGTGTGTGTGTGTGTGTGTGTGTGCGTGTGCGTGTGTGTGTGTATGCAGCACGCCACAAAGAACGACCAGCACATGACACCAATCCTGACTAGAATAACAAAACACACACACACACACACATACACCACGGTCATGCAGTCTAAATACAGGTTATAGTTATAGTTACGAGGCTTTCCAAAACATTGACTCTGAACAAATGTAGAAAGGAAGCCACCGATAGCAGAGAAGGTCAGTTGTGTCATGTTTATATTGGTATTTTACAACTAGCCTCTTCCCCACCTTCTCCACAACCCTCACCTCCTTCACCATCCCCGTAAGGACAGGTGCGTTACGGGAGTGTGTACAGCCACCCTATCACCCCTCCCATGCATACAAGTGAGGGAATGTGTACCATGCTTATTTCTCAAGTCAGCATCTTCTCTTTGTCCTCTTTGTCTTCCCCAGCGACAACACGCCCCAGTTACAGAAAGAGGTTTTATGGTATACGTCTTTGTATTTCCGCTCCTCTGACCCTAGCAGTTTTACGACGCCCTTGGAATCTTAATGGATGCATGTACACAACAACGTCTTGCCCTTCATTCCCCTTCCCTCTATTACCCTCATCATGCAAAGATAAGTATGTTATGGTACAATTTAATAATAACGTCTTTGTGAGGCATCGTCAAGAGTATGAACACGTGGTATGAGGGAGGAAGAGAGGCACGTGGTATGGGGAGGAGGAGATGCACGTGGTATGAGGAAGGAAGGGAGGCACGTAGTATGAAAAAGGAAGGAAGGAAGGCACGTGGTATGAGAAAGGAAGGAAGGAAGGTACTGTACGTGGTATGAGGGAGGTGAGGCATGTGGTATGAGAAAGTAGAGCACGTGTGATAAGCGTCAAGGTAGCCAATGCGCCACGTGTCACAGAGCGTCCACACAAACGAGGTATATAGTGAGGCACGTGACGGCCCCGAGTCCATGGTTGCCCTAGGCCGTGTGGGCAGCGTCCAGTCTATTTATCTCTACGCTGATGGTCTTCCCACATGCCGATCAGCTCTCCCAAGACCACCCTCGCCCCGGCTCCTCCCACCCCCCGCTGACTGATAACCAAGCTCCTTAGCCCATTCAATGATAGAACCCTGAGAACAGCTATGATACGGCTTCCCTCCCCCCATCAAACAGGCCGCAGCCCCGCCTCAGTGAGTCATCCCCGCCATCGTCTGCTTGCAGACAGTGTATTCAGCTAAAGACAAGAACAATAACATTAACATTGGCTTATAACTCGTGTTCGCTGTCGAAGAATTTAATCTAATGGCGATACACCAAGCAGCCTTCCTCCATTATCTGCAATCACTTAACACACTGACTAGAACTATCTCCTGCAACACTTTCCGCGTCGTATAGTCTGGCAGATTGACGCTGACTGTTCGGCGGCTGTCACTGACGCGACGCTGACGAAGGTGGTGTTGGCGATAACCTCATACTGTTTACTCGACTCTTTACCTATAAATTTAACTTTTTTAAATAGATAAGGATATGCTATACCCTAACGAGAGACACTTCAGTGCGTTTAAAATTATTCATTATTCTATTTTTTCTCATTATTTTACGTTTCACTTTAAAAAATACATGAAGGTTAGAGAAGGTCCCGCGGGTGAGACTGGACATTAGCACACTACTATGACTTGCATAACGCCCGCTCACTCTCCAAACTCAGTAAACACTTAAAAGGAAATGGAACACAACGTCAAGGGCAGCAAGTATATCGAGGGCACCGAGAGAGAAAGGAGGAGGAGGGATGGAGAGAGGAGGATAGAGGGGCTTTGGGTGACGGAGGATTGAAAGGATGGAGTGAAGGTTGTCGGTAAAGTGATGGTGGGAAAGGTGGGAAGGCTGTGAGAAGTAGCAGAGAAGGGAAGGATGCGGCGACGAGTGGCTCTTTACCAACATAACCAACTAAAATCCCAATTCAATTTGGGACTTCAAGATTTTTTTTCATATTAACTATCTTCCCGTCGTTGGTGACTTCCATAACATATTTATATATTCAACAATCACCTATTTTCCTTTTCATATAAAAAAAAAAAATTCAAAACATTCAGCTTACATTAGTTCATTCAGGGGTGCAGTAATGAATAATATAATCTAAACGTCAGTTCCAATCTTCTCGTGCAGTGAAAAAGAGAAGAAAAAACAAAAAAAAACTAATAAGATAAATAGACCATGCCAATCATTTTAAAACTTTTTTGTCGTTGTGCAAGAGTTAGAAGAGCAATGTTGTTTGTTTTCCTCCTTTGTTTTGAGCGGCTGAGACTGAGCTGTCTCTGAGGTGATGTCTGAAGTGAGGTGATGATGGCCGTGACTTGAGCGGCTGAGTCTGAGCTGTCTCTGAGTCTGAAGTGATCTGATGCCCGGTGAATGAGTGAGCTGTGTCTCTGAGTTAGAACGGGGGAGAGTCCCTATTTATCTCCGCCTTAGACACCTGCATGGCAAGGCTTGGCTGGACTCTAGGGAGTTTGGCTTTTCCCTGGGAAGGGGGACGGGCTGGAAGGTGATCTTGATGATGGAGAAACTCCCCCGGGGTCGCGTCTCCGTCGAGAGGCCGGGCTCTCCAGAGACTAAGCCAGGATGCGGAAATACACACTCTCTCTCTCTCTCTCTCTCGGCTCCTAATATAAAGGAACTACTTAATACTATGTTACAGATATAGTATGATACACAAGTCCAACGTCAAAACAAAGGAGGAAAACAAACAACACTGCTCTTCCAACTCTTGCACAACGACAAAGAAGTTACAAACAAGACAATGATGTTTAAAGTTTCTCAGAACGGTGTCGTAATGCTCTCCACGTCACGCGAATTGCCCAATACTCATTTCTTCTTAACAACGTGAACATTGACATGGTGCTGCCCCATGGTGAACTGGTATGGGGTAGAAGCTCCCTTTCTGGAGTTTAATTAATCAATATGTAGTACTGACTGTAACTGACAATAATGAGAAGACAGTTAACTGGTCGTCGTCATCATCATCATCTAGTACACTTCCCACACTCCTGCAGTAGGTGGTCTAAAGAGGGAGTATGGGAATCTCCTAGATCAAGATGTGGAAAGCAATGCATTGCAAAAGTTATTCACTAAAATCACGAAGTCATACTCGTACAAGCATAACCAGACTCGCGAAGTGGAAAACAATGGAATGGATAGAAAAAAAAAAGTTCACAGAAACACATTGTCACGCGCGCGTACGCGCACACACATATACACACACTCATGGCTACACTTAGTAGACTCAGACACCGCATAAACATGACAAGCCTAATTAATATTACTGAGTTTCATCATTTTTCTGTAACACTGTAATACTGCTGAATATTCATAATCCTACACTACATGACCTATAAACATAGAGCATTGCACTAGAGACAGTTATAGACATATATTATACATAAGACATTATATGATCACATACCTACAAACCAGAGCCTCATCAACATTGTAAATATTCTAACTTTACCATTAAGTGTCTCATTACTAGCACTGCAGGAATGATAACCACACCTCCACTTGACAACACTAAAATAGCTAGCATGAGACAATTCTCAGAGACAAGCAGAGAGAGAGGTGGAGGCTCTTCTGCTGTGGCCATCCATCTCCTTGGGAGACGTTTCCAGAGGAAACAAGGGGTTATAAACTATAGATAGATAGAGACAAAAGCTAAGTGACTGTTGTTTTGAATGTTACGCCTTACTCACCACTAATGGTCTTGGCCTCCTGGTCTGTTGGCAGGAAGATAAGGGGCAGCACCCCAGCCATGCCCACGGCGAGGGCAGCCACTATAGAACAGACCCATGGCTGATACTGGGAGGCCAGCAGCACCAGGGCCTCCAGGCGGTCGTTCTGTAGCCATTCACTGGGCCATGGTGGCCACACAACTAGGTTAGACCCCATGGTTGGTGCGGGCCATTCCGGGCTGGAGTTTTGCATCCCTAAATAATCAAACAGAATTACATATAGTTAATACATGTACACAAAATTAGCACAAACCACACACATCCCACACATCAACCAGACTTTCATACCCTTGTTATGTGTGGCTTACCATTACTGTAACCCACCAACACCAAGCACCATTTGGAAGGCATAATTAAACACAACTTCATGAAAGCTTCCATTACTAATAAGATGAAGAAAAATCTAACACAAAACTTATACCATAATGAGATATCAGTTGTCTAGCAAAAACAACAGCAGCATAACAATGATCGTTTTAAATTTGAGTGTGTGTGTGTGTGTGTGTGTGTGTGTGTGTGTGTGTGTGTGTGTGTGTGTGTGTGTGTGTGTGTGTGTGTGTAATAATGGCTACAAAGACGGAAGGGATGAAGCTTCCGGAAAAAAAAATCATTGATTTGCACAGCTGGATAAATGTTCCAAAGCACTTAGAAAAGCCAGAAAATTGTGAAGAAATAAAACTAGTCTCTGAAAAGTACAAAAAGAATAAAAAAAGAAATAATTAAATTAAAACAACAGTAAGCATTAGGGAAAAATCAATACAAAACAAAGATGCATCAAGTGTCATGCAGCACAGTGGTTTAAGACATGGGTGGCAGGCTTAGGAGTGCAGCGACCGTGGTGACAGTAATATGCCACAATACACAAAGGAAAAATGTGGCAGAGACAAGGAAATCACAGAGGGTCAGTGAAGGAAGGAAATCTAACATAACATAAAGCCTTTGGTCCTTTTTCAGCCACCAATGATATAATAGTAGAAGCACCACCACCACACATCAAGGTGATTACACTTTACACTCCACATACAAGAGAAATGAGACCTCTGCACAGACCCAATATCTGAGTGGGAAAGTTGAGAAGTTCTGGAGTCAGATAGTAATGCTAAACATTTCATTGAAGGCATCTTAGTGGTAGGCTGAACAAACACACACAAGGTTTGTAAAGATGTTCCACAGTGCAGTAAGTTTGTGTGTACTGCTTTGAGAACGAACAAATATTATGAAAGTTGTAATGCTTTGTGATTTGAAACACTTAGAAATTAATTTAAGTGAGTAAGTAAGTAGCTGTAAGAGGGCTGTGGCAGGGGATTGAGCACCTAACAGTACACTCAACACACCGACACCTTACCAATCAGACCATAATGATCACCAAGGTCCAAGTGGAGTTTGGTCGATGTTGACTCTCCCGTCACTACAGACACTCATAAGTATTGTTTAACCTACTTCGCATCTATATTATTTACACTTAACCATGCAAACCTGATACAACAATGGAAGGTTTTTGTGCACATTCCACTTTGGTGACGAAACAGTAAACCTCAAACAAACTCCTCTTGGACCTTGGTGATCACTATGGTCTGGTTGGTAAGACGTCGGTATGTTGAGTGTACTGTCAGTGGATTTATTTACTGCTTTAGATCAATTTATCAGCGTTAAGGTTGTACGGTTGTAGTGTTATACGACTGTGGGGTCTCATTTTGTAGCCATTATCCGAAGAAAAAGAAAACTAGGAGTTGAAGATTAGAGAAAATATAAAAGCACATGTTGGGGGAAACTCTAGAAACACTAGAAATTGATCTAAACAGGAGGAGAAAAAGCCATGTAGTGATGGGACTTTCAACGTTAACCAAACTCCACTTGGACCTTGGTGGTCATCATGGTCTGATGAGTAAGGCATCAAGTAAAGACCTATGACCCTCTACAAACACAATATTGTATCACAAAGCTATTACGTAAGAAAAATTATATACTACTACTGTTGCAATAAAGCAGTAGATATTTTCTTCCAACAGCAGCAACCTTTGTTATTGTTCTTGTAATGCTTCCAAACTTTGTGAATATTGAGAGACGTTTATGTAAGAACAATATTTTCCACTGCCTATGAAAATGAACATTAATAAAGTTAGGTTATGGTACTATTACTGCAAGAAGCACCCACTGGATGTTTTTCAAGTATCGTGTGACATCAATACCTTCAAACAGAAACACAAATCATCCATTAGTGGTCATATATTCTTATTTCTTAAATTTTCATGCACAGACTAGAAGAACATTCAACCAAGGAGCATAAAGTAGACACAGGAAGCATCACACTAAGCACCACCATCCCTCACAAAGCAAACACACCAACAACAATAACAAAGGTGCCTGCTGGAATAGGAACCTCCTTTGCAATAATATCAATAATAAACAAAATACCTAAAATCAGACACAACTTTCATACAAAGATTCTTACCTAGAAAAGTATCCAAAGAAATGCTCATACACAGCTCATTCTACTCAGCCTGCAAGGAAATATAATTACAATGTTAATTCATGCACTTCTATTTACTAGTCTATCTAAAAGACTATCATGTGCAATACTAAAGTTAGTCAACTACTAGCATCAAAACGCTGGGTAGCCAGAGGGTCAAGACACAAAAAACAAAACACTTGTCAGAAGTATATAGATTACCAATGTGACAAGCAACACACACACACACACACACACACACACACACACACACACACACACACACACACACACACACACACACACACACACACACACACACACATTCCAGCAACCACACATTTCCCAAGCTTCGATGACTCCTAAGTAGGCACACAGCTCAGTACAATAATATCCTGTTATAACAAACCCTTCATATCTATATTTTCATGACTGGATTTGATTAACTAAAATATATAGAAATATCTGAACTACTTAAATCATGTGTGGATAATTAATCTCTGGCAAGGGTTCTTAATCTACCTCTTGTCTGATAGCTACTAACATGATCCACTAAAATGTTTTTACCTCCTCACTGACACACACACACACACAGGACTATCTTTCAGTGGAGGAAAGTATCTATCAAGACCAAATTAGTATGCAAAAATCCAGGTATATGTGAAAAATTTACACGAGTACAACTCAGTTATCTTATCTTTTTTTTTAATGCTAATCTATCTGAAGTAGTCCCCACCTCGGCCTTCGATTCAACATGCTTGTTTTGCACCAAGCATCTACAACCTTGTTAGATAAAAAAATGTGACAATCAGACCAACAAATTGTGGGTCACACTTAAGGTTATCACCTCATTTGTGGTCTCAACCTACATTCTTAGGTAAAAGGAGGTGAAATATGAAAGTAACCTCTAAAAGCTAAAGACTTTTAATGTATATGAAAATTCTTATTCATACACATGTGAACACTAGAAAATTTTATATGATTAATATCAATCATGGCCATCATCATCGATAATCAAAAAAACAATACATAATAGGCTCACTCTGTTATCTGTTTACCACACTCACAGAAACAAGTGTGGTCATCATGAAAGGGATGACAGCATAGAGTCTTCCTTGGCTCCTACCACAGAACACATCAGGGTAGAAGTTATCAGATAAGAATGACCATATAATGCCCTCCTAATATCACTGAGAGCCAAGTGCCACTCACACCCACCTTCCACACTACATAGACCTTGTCTCAAAACAACACCACATGTATTAGAAATCCACTAACACTTATATATAGCTACACATAAACCTATAACATAACACAACATGATATTCAAAAAGGAAAAAAATAAATTACACCTAAAACTAGTTATCCTAAGATTCAAACCCACACAAAATGCAAAACAAAGCAGCCTATACTACATATACCAATGCATACACTATATACAAAGGTAAAATTAAGTAAAAACCAATCGAACATTTCACAAACCAAAAGAAACAACGTATGAAACAACCCGAAAGGTACACGCAGCACGAAGAACACTTCCGATAACTTACCTGACATCAGCACTTTACACTTTTTTTATCGATCAAACAGTCCACCGTCAACACTCACACCTGGACCACAAAGCAACACTCTACCACAGACAGTGTTAAGCGACCACCTCAGATCCCGTGTGGTGCGTTCAGGGTTTGGAGGTGAAGTGTGTTGTGTTCAGAGGCACCCGTCAGCCGACTGTCACTTGCCTTGTCCTCTGCCAACACAGGCCTTGGCATCCCTCCACTAACTAATACCCCATAGTATTCCCAATACCACAAAGAAATGCTCAGGGACATGGACACTGTACCACACCACCCTTCATCTTCCTGCAGGATCAAGTAATAAGTCAGGATATTCCTCCAATATTCTCTGTCTCTCTCTCTCTGTCTCTGTCTCTGTCTCTCTCTCTCTCTCTCTCTCTCTCTCTCTCTCTCTCTCTCTCTCTCTCTCTCTCTCTCTGGTCAGGATATCAATCCAATATATGTCTCACCAGTTCAAATTATTTTTCCTGATCAAAATCAATAGACATATATCACAATGTGAAAATAAATAATCAGCATTGAATTAAACAAAGCATTAATGGAGTACAGTATTTGTTGTAGCACACCATCTTATATAAATTTTTTTCTTACATGTCACAAAACTTCAATATAATAGAAACCAAACACGAGCTCTGCACCGAAAATTAAGAGTGTGTTCATTAAGGTACTATAATTCACTGATAACATAATAAGGAGAAAACTAAAATGACCATAAACACGAGCATATATTGAGTACTTAGAGGTTATCTGCCAAGTACGAGATAAAGATTAAAACATGTGATAAGAGATACGGGATCAAAGCTGAAGAAAGGCAAAAACATGCATGGTGGTAACTAGCGATACAGAGCAACATCAATTACACTTCAGAAGAACAGGTGACAGCAACAGACAGTTATAAGACATGATTCACCATATGTATTGATGTAAAAAAGTGCAACACTGTAAGTTGTGATTGTCTACTGTATTAAAAAACTTCAATTGTCCTGAAATATCAACACATAAAATATCTCAAAATGTATTAATTTTACTATCCAAACAACAGTATCAAGTTTTCCAGACCCACTAAAATACTATGACACATCACTGAAAGAAAGAAATCACTATTCCCAGTTGTTTTTGTGAGCATCTCAAGTGAGTGGAACCTAAGATAAAGAAATATAACCCTGAAGTATAATGCCAATGAACTTTACCTACTTAGAACTTAATAATAGAAATGCACCGAGAACCTTTATTCCCTAAATGTGTGAGGTCGGAGGTTTTAGTTATCAAGTTGATGTGTTAGTCCACTGGAAACACAAGCCAATCACAGGAACTACGAGCAATTTTGTAGCATCCTTATATTCAATTAGTGCGTGCATTCACGTGTACATACAAACAATCAAATAAGCCAGTGCAGTCACCCAGCACCTGCTAGTGAACACCATACTCACACAAGACTCAGTCAGCTGTTAGAGGCCGACACAGGAGGGAGGTTAAGAGTCCTCCCTGTCACCAACCATCCCTGGCTGTGGTGTCCCTGTTCCTTGGGGCTCGGAGGAGTCTGTCACGGTAACTCTCACCACCAACACCCTCACACTCTCTCCACCACCACCAGTATACCACCACTTGTTACAGCCTCCACACACCCTCCCACCACTGAGCCTTACATGCACACTGTTCACGTGTACACTCACTGATAGGCACGCTGTCTGGCCATCCTGAGGAGCAGTGTCACACGCAGCACAGCACCACAGGTCAAGCCTACATGCTCAGCCTGCTGTGCCACTGTGTTTACGTTGTGTGCCTCCCTGCCAGACGAGCCATACAGCCACACACCCTCCCTCTAACACCCCACAAACCACCGACTACGATCCTCATGGAAAATGTTTATATAGATACACCCTGTTACAAGCATTATCCATCCACCACTTATTACGAAGTTTGCTAACGTGCTCTAGGTTTAGTGGAAAGTATGAACAACACGTAATAAGCAAAGGAGAAATCCAGCCCCTGAAACACGTCGTACCGGCCAGCCCTCCCTCCCTCCCTCCTGCAGTGATCATTGTTAACGTATACTTTCGTTCAGTATTCCCTGTTTCTAAGTTCCTCGACCTCCTTCCTCATAACTGTAAAATGTTATGCTTCAGGAGATGAGGTGTTATTCGCTAATATTTACTAATCAAGCACACAGACGGTACATGCAGTATCTTTCACCAAACAGCATCCCTTTGGTCTCAGAGAACAAGCATCGTAACTCATGAAAAGTGAAATCCACCGGACTGGTGAGAGCGCGAACACTTCCTGAAAAGTGAAATTTCAGCTGGAATCTCCACAAAAAAGAAAGAAGAAAGAAAAGTTTAATGGAAGTTTCGACCATGGTAACTTTGGCGTGTCCAGCCTTGGATTGAAAGCTGTGGAAATAAGATATCTGTAAGAGAGACTGACGAAGTATGTGCCATTCGCCATTCACATTGGTCTGGAGGATCACATGCTTTTTTAAAGGCGTTTTCAGTAGTGGCAATATCTAAGGCACCACGGGTGTGTGTGTGTGTGTGTGTGTGTGTGTGTGTGTGTGTGTGTGTGTGTGTGTCAAAAACGAGTGTAAATACGCGTTAGCTGTGACAGCTGTCAGTCTCATCGTAACCATCATATGGTGGACACTACTGTCAGAGAGAGAGAGAGAGAGAGAGAGAGAGAGAGAGAGAGAGAGAGAGAGAGAGAGAGAGAGAGAGAGAGAGAGAGAGAGAGAGAGAGAGAAAGTGAAACATAGAGCACGCACGACATATGACTCGTTTTCAATACTGTATGAGGCAGAACGTGGCTCAACACACTCATGCATAGTTGGTGGAAAACTTAAATTAATTGGTTTTATCACCACTAAGATTTTTTTTTTTACTCAAAATTACTTATTCATGTATTCAATATTGAACGACTAGAACTAAAACCTTGCTTCAATGTATCACAGAATCGCTGAAAGACATATATTTGGTGTCATTACCAGTATGTGTTCATCACTGTTTAGTACACGTGTCGTTTGCTGCCTCCTGTGTTTGTAAATCCTTGTGTTGTTATAAAACATTCTCATGGATTCTCTTGGAGGTGACGTGTCCTTGAGGAGAAACTCAAATTGTCTTATTCATTCATCATTTGTTTCTTATTTATCCTTTCATTCATTCATGCGAGAGAGAGAGAGAGAGAGAGAGAGAGAGAGAGAGAGAGAGAGAGAGAGAGAGAGAGAGAGAGAGAGAGAGAGAGAGAGAGAGAGAGAATTACATACATACATACATACATATATAAATATACAGATAGAGAGAGGTTCAAATACAGAAGCAGATATCCAAAAGAACAAAATCAAGCGGCACGTAAACTAGCATCGGAAAGTAACAAATGTAAGGAAACACCTGAAGTAACGGCACCTGTCCCACCAGCTCCCGAACCCAGGCGAGGCAATGCGAGGCGAGGGTGCAGGCGTATGAAGGCGTGCGGGAAAGTGTAGGTGGAGGCGTGTAATGAGTGGCGACACACGTGAAGGAAGAGGAAGTGTGATAATGAGCACCGAGGATCAACATGAAGACTCTATCCATTACAGATAGAGCTTCCTTCCTCTTCCTGTCACAGAGACTTCCTCTTCATCCTCCCTCTACTTCTCTTTCTTTTCTTCCTTCCGGCTTTACTCCCTCCCACCTCCCCTCCTCACTTCTCCCCGTCCCGCCCGCCCCTGATAGAGGAAAGGGATGGCGTTGCTGCACTGCCACACAGTCTGGACGCAATCTCTGCGTTCAACATTGCCAGCTGCCTCATTCAGCGCTGCACGAGGCGCAGTGTGGACGGGGCTTAACACACACACATACACACACATTGCACACACACACACACACACACACACACACACACACACACACACACACACACACACACACACACACACACACACACACACACACACACACACACACATACACACACACACATTGCACGCACACACACACGCACACACACACACACACACACACACACACACACACACATTGCACGCACACACACACACACACACACACACACACACACACACACACACACACACACACACACACACACACACACACATTGTACACACACACACACACACACACACACACACACACACACACACACACACACACACACGCACACACACACACACACACACACACACACACACACACACACACACACACACACACACACACACACACATAATGCACGCAAACAAAAAATAAGGTGAGATATTAAAGTTATGGTCTGGAAGGGGTCAAGGCAAATTAGCAGCAAGGTGTAAGGTATTAAGCTTGGAGGGGAAGAGGAGGAGGAGGAGGAGGAGGAATTGGTCCGGGCTGTGGCAAGCCGTGGTGATACGCCGGGCGGAAATTTTATGTTACGTTTTCATTTTACTTTAATTTATCAAAAGACCTGCACCCCTAATTTTCTTTCTGTGCAAATATTTACAATGTTCAGCTTTCAGTCAATTATTGTAGTATATGTTTTATAGTGCATTGTATGTGCTTGATTTTTTTATTATTAATACTTATGTATTGTCAAGATAATGATAATATTATGATAATATTATTTATATATTAGTATAATTTCCCTATATATCAGTTTGGGTATATATCAAAACAGTATAATATCCTAAGTACTAGGTGTCAAAATATACTAGGACACCGCCACACCCATCCATCAGCAGTGCAGCTCGTGGTGGCTGCTCAGGGACGCGCCAATTAACTGTTTTGTGCCGTATTGGTTGTTGCTGCCGCGGAATGTGCTGCTTTAGGGGAATGAAGGGAAATGAAGGCAAATGTTTTCTCTCTTTCTAATAAAGAAACAAACCAACATTTTTTCTGGTCGTGAAATCCATGACAACTTAAGGGGAAAACCCTATCTGCACACGACGGTTGATTATAAACATATAGAGGGAAAACATGTGCTGCATACACACTGCCTGCAAACAAACCTTGCTTTCTTTATTATTAGAAGTTTTCTTTTCAGAATTTTCCATTCAGATTCTGCCTAATTCTCACGCGCAACACGCAGTCCCACTTGGTAAAGACTCCCCAGGGAGGAACACCCGCAGGAGGGGAAAGGGCGTTGCTCCCCGTGTGTATCAGCTTTCTAAACATATGA
>JAPQNM010000048.1:8278345-8283345 GCA_029783475.1 Metacarcinus magister
AGCTTGTGAGAATTGGAGACAGGCAAACCTTCCTCCATAATGATGACAGATGATCTCAATAAAAGATTGGTTTTATATATTACATTGCTGGTGTTCAAATGTTGTATAGGTTGTTGTGGTTCTATATATATTTTTTTTTCTTTTTTTTTCGTTAAGATATGCACTTTCTTCAGGTATTTTGCTAGTCATTGTACTGTTTATCATATTGTTGTACATTACTAGAACGAGGAATCATATCTTGTATTCTAGTTTTTTCTCTATCATGTTACTTCTTTATTTTTTTTCACCGATATATTTTTTCACCAATGTATTTAAATTATAGAAGTCAGTTTTAGGTTACATAGGTACAGTTTTGTGCTCTCTTGGGCCATTTTTGTGTATGTGTTTTCCGTTTCCTGAAGCAAATATCTTCGCTATGTTTTTTATAGACTCACTTCATGATTTTTAGCGCCAATCTTTGTTTCTCAGGCCAGATTCTGTCTTCTCGAGTTTGTCTTTATTTTCTGAAGCCAATTAATATCATCTTGAGTTCATTTATATAGAAGCGTTGTTTTCTAAGGCCAATTTTCTATTTTCTCGGACCATTTGATGTTCTAGTGTTTGTAAAGTGGACAGGTGTTGCTCCGCCTGTTTACCTGAAAGGCTCAAGGTCACCCACGTGCTTGAGGGTGCCCGCCTAGGGTGCTGGAGGAAAAAAACGAGGCATCAGTAATATGATGATGGTGATGATGATGATGATGATGATGATGATGATGATGATGATGATGATGATGATGATGATGATGATGATGATGGCGATGATGATGATGAAATAGATAATGATACACACACCCGTTTGTGTATGTATGTATGTGTGTGTGTGTGTGTGTGTGTGTGTGTGTGTGTGTGTGTGTGTGTGTGTGTGTGTGTGTGTGTGTGTGTGTGTGTGTGTGTGTGTGTGTGTGTGTGTGTGTGTGTGTGTGTGGTGACAGAAGGACTAAAGGAGTAGTGGTGATGTGGGTAGTGGTGATGTAGGTGGTGATAGCGTGGGAAGTGATGATAGTGGTGGTGTGGGTAGTGATTAATGGTGGTGGTGGTGGTGGTGGTGGTGGTGGTATATGAAGAGGCAGCAGTATGGGTATTCAAAATGATGCTGTGGATATAGCCTTTTACTTACCCTAATCCTCACCACATCCACCTGCTTGAGTATAACCACACAGCACCTTAATCCACTCACTAAGAAAACATTTACTGCTATTTCTTATGTTTTCCTCACCTCATGCATGCCGAAGTAAAGCCTGTTGGAGGGAGGGACAGGGAGGGACAGACAGTGGACGTGACGGCACTAATGGAGGCTGCATCCCCGTCACACATCGAAGACAGCTTCGCAGGTTATGCAATCGTGATAACTCTAGCGTGACGAAGATTCTGGCCCGCGGAGTACCTGCCAGAGAGAGGAGGAGATGGTGTAGAGTAAACAGAGATGGCATGGGGATGGAGGAAAGGCGTCTGAGGGGCAGGTGCCAGGGGAGAGGTGCCAGGAGGAAGATTGATTAATATATCCTGGGTGATTACTGCACTGCCACGATCTTTGAAGACCAGTACACTACCAAAGGCTTAAACACGCCAGGACAGAATATATATATATATATATATATATATATATATATATATATATATATATATATATATATATATATATATATATATACACACAAAAATTTTGTTTAATGATGAATGACAGTTTGCAGACTCTATTTTCATGTTTTCATTGATTAAATAATATCCTGACACTGCAACAATGAGGTCATATGGCCCCGTAAAAAAATTTTAATAAATTCAAATACTACTGAAATGTAACAACATAATAAAATTACAAGGAAATTACTAGGAAAATTGGTGATAGTGATACTTGAAGACTTGGTAAGGGAAGCTGGAGGGAGGGAATGATGGAAAAGGAAGCGAGGGGTAAGGAGGTGATAGGATGGAAAGGAAGATGGGAAAGTGAGGTGGGCTGGGGCAGGGCGGAGCGAGAAGGGAAGGGAAGGGAAGGGAAGGGAAGGGAAGGGAAGGGAAGGGAAGAGGTGCAACTCGCTGACAGTGACGTTTACTTCGTTGAATGGTGCACTTTAGGACCTTTGAGTGCAGAGGAGGTTGAAAAGGGAGATTTGGAGAGAGGAGGAAGGGAAGGGCGTGTGGGGTGTGTACCCCACACACCCCACACACCCTTCCCTTCCTCCTCTCTCCAAATCTCCCTTTTCAAGGGAGGTGTGAGGTGTGGGGACGCAACACCCTGCCGCTGCCGGTGTCTCGCTGCAGCTGTTTGGCCGAGCAGCAGCAGGTGTCTGTCTGGGTGTCGATGGTGTGCTGCTTTTTGCCGCAGCCTCCAAGGGCACTACTCTTATGTCACACTCTTACAATCATTAAAAGAAATCCTTCATCCTCTCCCTCCTTCCCTCGGTCTATGCAAGTACTCTCCACTCCCTCCTCCACCAACAACGCCCTCCCTCCACTTCCTCCTTTGAAATATGGGTCACTAAACACCCTTCAGAGCCCTTTCTCCCTCCTTCCACTACCATCACGTTCCTCCTTCCTCCTTCCCCCATTGATACCCATGGCAACCTACTCCCGCCTCCTCCATCATACCTCCACGTCCCTTCCCCCTCAACACACCTCCCTCCCTCCCTCTCTTCCCTTGACTGTTCGGCACTTGCTGGTTGAATGGCCTAGTTTGGGGACCTGCGAGAGAGGTACTTTGCCCTATGTTGAGAAGACGCAACATTCTATCTCTCCGTGATGCTGAGGGAGATGTAGATGTATGAGGTACTTGTTTTCATAGCGGAGGTAGATTTTTTTTTTTATCAGCTACAGTATTTGTTAGGTTCCGTTTAATGTTCAAGGCATATTTCACGCTTTTATCTTTGTCATTTTTTGTATAGTTTGTTTTGATATATCTTTACGTTCTGTATTGATTGATACGTACCATGCAATTACTGATGTTGCGGCACCATGATATATTTCCAGTCGATTCATCCATCAATCAACCACTCAATGCACCACCTCCACCTCAACACGTCCTTTACCAACACCTTCATTGCATTCATCCATCTTTCCGTCACTCCACCACATCCATTCTTCACCCTCCTCAACGACCCATTCCTTCCATCCACCACCTCTAACTCCTCCACTCCATCCACTCCTCACACGTTTCTACATCAAGTTACTCCCCTCAAATATTATCCTCTTTCCCCTCAGCCTACCATACAAACTCTCCCAACAGTGGTCGAAAAAAAAGTTTGCAATATCTCATACTCCTAACAAAGTTCAAACTGTTTCGTAGTTAGCAATTGGTCATTGGATTAATTAAGTCGTAGTTTTTTTATGAGTGTTTAAGGAAGGTATTGTTCACATTCAGCTTCCTCCTTTCCTTTACCTTCTTCTTTTTTATTTTACTGTATTTGATCATCATCTCTGATCAATATTTCTCTTGAAAAGTCTGTCCTTGGCGCGGCACCGTCCCGAAGATACAAACAAGGCGAGGAAAATAAATAACTGACGACAGGGCGAGAGTTAGATGACAAGGAGGAGGAAAAGGAGGAGGAGGAGGAGGAAGAATATAAAGAAACACAAACAACAACAGACCTGTTTGCCCTTATGAAACTGCTTTCGACAAACTACACTATATATTATAAAGTGAGAGACGTAGGATAGTATAGAAGAAGACTCGTCCCCACCCATCATTCCTTCTAGCCGGAGGAGGAGAAGCAGGAGGAGGATTACAAAGGATTGCAAAAGAATACAAACAGCAACAGACCTACAGTTCCTTACTTGACTGTTTGATTTCACAAATCTACACTAACTACTACTTTAGAGAAAGGATGGAACAGTAGAAGGCTCCTCCCCACCCACACATCCTTCCAGTCTAAGCTGGTCAGAAAAAAAAGTGATACCATGTAGTATTGAAAACTACATGGAATTTAAGAGGAAAGTGAGAAGAAGGGTGTAATCTACGGGTACTGTTGTTTGTTGGGAAGGAATAAATGTTTGGTGGTGTGGTAATGTGATGAGTGCATAGTGTAGGTGTATGCACAGTGTGGGTGTCGAGGGGTGGTGCGGCAGGAGGAGAAGGAGGAGGGGGAGATGAAAATAATGTTATGTATGGTTAAGGAGAGAAGCACAGCAATAGGGCAGACTGAGCATTGGAGAAAGAGGGGGAGGGTCGCATCAGCTGTGCAAGACGGGCGGGGCGGGCCGGGGCGGGGCGGGGCTGGTAGTGGGTGGTGAGGGAGGAGGGAGCCCTACGTACGCCCACGCGGGGGAAGCAGCCCATCATTGGAGGCACAAAAACTTTCTGGTCCTGATGAGCGGGGGCACTGACGACCCTCCCTCAGTCGGGCACTTGCTGGTGGGCGCGCCGCTTCTCGGGAGGCGCGGGGAGGCGTGGGAGAAGAGGGTGTTCGTTCTCCTGGGCCTCAGATAACGCTCCCAGGACTACGATGGACTGAATCCTTTACACTAACACATCCCTCACCCTCCCACCTCTCCCCTCCCCGTGTGGCTTGTTGATTATAGGAAATTATAGTGTCCACCGCAGGACTGTTTGCCAGGGGACAGTGGAGGACGATGCGGTCATGTTGAGGACGGTGGAAGATGGCTTGGCTTGCTCTGTGGGAACGAGGAGGGGCCGTGTGACTGCTTCTCAGGGAATAGTGGTGATGGTTCTGCCTCCGGAATGGTTACTTAAGGGATATAGGAGTGCTGAGGATGCGGTGACGGTGGTGGAGGAGGAGGAGAAAGAGCTGTGTACATGCATGGAGGACATTGACCGTCATGATGAGGGGAAGAAAAAGCTCCTCACCCACCTGCCGGCGTCCTGTTATCAGAAGCAGAACAACATAAGCAGCACCAACAACACTGACGCAAACAATACACTCACATGGATGTATTTGATCGCATTTTACTCCCACACGTGAATGATGGTGCTTTCTGGGTGACTGTGCTCGGTTGTGGTCAGGCGGTGC
>JAPQNM010000048.1:8288345-8295845 GCA_029783475.1 Metacarcinus magister
GTTGCAGATCAAAGTTCGTTTTGTTACGTTGGTACATTATTCTTTTAGGACACATGCAGTAACATGTTATCCTTCTTCCCTTCATTCCTGTCGCCTCGGGTGCGATTTACGTGACGAGGCCAACTAAAGTTCACTTGCAACAATTTGTTTTATTTTTATCTGCCGAGTTATTAACTCTTCTTCCTCATTCTTCTTCAGGCGCATAACTCTTACCTTTCCACCGCAGACCATCGATAAGCTGCCGGACAAGGTACTGCTGAGGATCTTCTCGTACCTGTCGCATCGTGAGATCATCAACAATGCCTTCGTGTGCAAACGGTGGCGCACCCTCGCCTACAACACCAACCTGTGGGACTCTGTTTCCTTCCGGCCTGAACGCCAAGGACTCTGCGTCAACAGCATCGACACAATGCTCTACCTCATCGGGTGAGTGAGTCTGACGCAGTGCTGGTGCTGAGGGCCACTGCCTAAGGTTATGTCTACTACTGCCACGGAACCTTACGCACTTATTTTTATCTTTTCATGTCTACATAAATAAGGTAGAGTGAAGACCAAATATACAGGCGCTAAAAGGATGTTTGCTGGTGTCTCCATTAAGGAAAATCGGACAGTTCAATGAATATTCAGATAAGTTAGGTACGAAACCTGATGCTCCTCTTTTCAACATGTCTGGCTCGTACGATGAGGAAAATTATAAAAGGAGTTGGTTCAAGGGCTTATCATGTCACATCTATTTACCAGTAAAATAATTGTCAAATGTAACAAGCATTCATACCATTACTCATTCAAAATTTGACTATAGCTTTCCCTGGCTACTGCATATGTCAATTGAGTTGTGAAAACAACCACTTGCCCTATTAACTCTAGGATCAAACCATTTCGTACTGAGTCACCTTTTAAAACATTTTACCATTATTTATCACGGAAGACCTGTTTTTCTTTTTATCGCCACAAAGTTTTGTTCGTCCACGTAAATATAATCCAAGTTTTTTTTTTTTTCATCACAGCAATCATTTCCTCTTTATCTCCCTCATTCCACGATGCTTGTCACCCATGCCTTGCGACAGTCACAAGTACTACTTCATGATATCAATTCACGGTAACCAGTGGAGGTATTTTGAAGGCATTCATATTAACATCACGCCTTTTCCTCTCTCCTATGCACCCGTGTGTTGCGCAGCGCAAGGTTCGCCGCCTCGCTGCGTCATCTGGAGATGCCGATGGACGTGATCACCCATCCGGTGCTGCACGAGCTGGCCGCCAAGTGTCCTAATCTCACCAGTCTCCTCCTCGACTTCTCCACCGCCATGCAGCTCCACGACTTCAACGACATGCAAGTGAGGATCGTCTCCTATTACTGTCATATTACTATCACACCGGACTCTCATTTTTATCTTTTTTTTTCCGAGGTGACTACATACGATTTCTCCTTTTCTTTCCCTTCTACAGGCGTTCCCGACCAGGCTGCGTACGATGTGCATCTGTCTATCGGAGGTGATCTTCATGGAAGGCTTCATGCGCAAGATTTACAACTTCATCAACGGCCTCGAAGTGCTGCATCTCGTGGGTGAGGAGCGGGCTGGGCGTTGCAAGGAGTGGCTGGGATGAAAGGACTCGAACAGTTCATTGTTTTCTTGGGTTGGAGGATAACGGGGGCGTTGAGTGGGAGGAAAAGAATAAGGGTTCATGGGTGTGTGGCAAAGAGGGTGATAGAAGGGTGTGGTGTGGATGGAAGTTGAGGAGTGGCGTGGACAGGCGTGGAGGGAACGTGGCGCTGGTAAATAACATATAGGGGGGCGTGGCGTAAGAAGGTGAAGTAGAGTGTGGGGTGGTGTGGAATGGAGGGAGGGAGCATGGTGAGGATGGGGACTGTGGGTGCATAGTACAGGTAGACGTGGAGGTGACCTGAAGGAGTAAGGTGACCAACCTCACGGGAGGAATGTGGAAAGCTCCATTGATCAACAGACATTATGGTCAAGCTGAGGGAGTGACGTTAGGTGTATCCTGCCGCCGACTTCTTAGTGATTAGGATCCTTGCTTCCCTCGCAGGCACGTACGAGAAGGCAGACGAGGAAGAGGAGGAAATTTACGAGGTCATCAACATCCACAAGCTTAAGTCCGCCACGCCCAACCTGAAGGTGGTCAACCTATACGGCATCAACTTTGTCGACGACTCACACATCGAGGCGTTCAGCTCTAACTGTATCCAGGTGAGCCCCTATCGACAGAAAAAGAGAGAGAGAGAGAGAGAGAGAGAGAGAGAGAGAGAGAGAGAGAGAGAGAGAGAGAGAGAGAGAGAGAGAGAGAGAGAGAGAGAGAGAGAGAGAGAGAAGAGAGAGAGAGAGAGAGAGAGAGAGAGAGAGAGAAAGAAAGAAGAGAGAGAGAAGAGAGAGAGAGAGAGAGAGAGAGAGAGAGAGAGAGAGAGAGAGAAAAGAGAGAAGAAGAGAGAAAAAGCGAGAGAGAGAGAGAGAGAGAGAGAGAGAGAGAGAGAGAGAGAGAGAGAGAGAGAGAGAGAGAGAGAGAGAGAGAGAGAGAGAGAGAGAGAGAGAGAGAGAATCTTCACCAAGCGTGTAGCGTGTAAAAATACCACAAGTCATGAAAATGAAAAGTGAACACCTGAACAGTGAATACCTGAACAGTGAACACCTGATAACAGTCACGCAGTGCATCACGAGGCAGGCAAGATAATCATCACACACACACACACACACACACACACACACACACACACACACACACACACACACACACACACACACACACACACATGGTAGTCATAACACGCTCTGCTAAACTCAAAAAGATAAATATACTTTTTTTCGCGCGTCACTCTACTTTACTATTTGACTCGATGATATATCCAGCTTTGCACTGAGTCTTCCTCGCATCAGCAACATCGTCTCCCGATTCGTTGTAGTGCAGCAGAGATGACACAAACACGACGAGGAGAGGGACGCGTTCTTAACATTTAATGCAAGAATTCCTCCGAGAAACCGTAATTGCCAAGGAAAGACACTTTTGAAGAAGCTTCTTTCTGCATTACCGAGGAACGAGCTATTTTACTTTCCAAAATTTTGCAGGAACCGTCAAAGGCACATGTTTCCCTCTTCGTCGTGTTCTCGCCAACCCTCCCCCCCGCCCCCCCCCAAATTATATATATATATATATATATATATATATATATATATATATATATATATATATATATATATATATCAGATCAGATCAGACACTCTTATTTGAATTTCCTTTTACTGTGCGTGTTATTACGATTTACTATCCATCTGTGCATCTCTCAGTTTAATCTACATCACGTCAGACTCGCTACTGTAACAATTAAATTTCCCTTCAGTAACTCCGCCGGCTCTCTTAGATGTTACCCTCCACATACCCTCTCACAGTCTTTCCATTTCCACGTTTCTGAATAGGGAAAATGTCACTTCCGATTCAATGCACAAATCAGTCCTCCTGTTCCTCTGCAGCTCGAGTGTTTGGCTGTGAACTTCTGCGCCAAAGTTAACGGGTCGTCCCTCAAGATTCTGCTAAGTCGGTGCAAGAAGCTCAAGTGTCTTCTCATGCAGCAGTGCAGTGAGTAACACAACTTTACCTAATGCATGACGTACTTGTGATAACAGTAACAACAACCTGCTAGTAAACACAGTAATCTACACCCTTTAGTTACCATATCTCATTAGTAAAACGAGACTAAAACAACAAAAACTATCAATCTTCCCCTACATGACCTTTAAGTAAACATCCCTGAGCCCCTGACCACCCTTGCCTTCCCTCCACAGGCCTACTGAACGACCAGGTAATGGCGGCTGAGTGGGAGAAGTCCGCCGTGCAGGAGCTGGACGTAACAGCGACGGACCTCTCAACAGAGTGTCTCATGGACCTGTTTACTCGCATCCCGTTCCTGCGGTGGCTGAGTGCAGGCCAGCTGGACGGCTTTACTGATGCTGTAAGGGATTGAAGGGCGCGGCTGTTTCCTCCTGTTGATTGACTCCCTTTATTTATTTTCCTCTGTATTTCTTCCCTTTTCATAAACACTGTATTTTTCCTTTCCATTTTGCTCAGTCTACCTTCCTCTCCTTCACGTTTTCTCCAGTTTAGCTTCTCGTTTATATTTTCTTCGGTTTATCTTCCTCTCCTTACCGTTTTATATTTGTTTCTTTCACCTTCCTTCTGTTCTGCTTTCCTTCCTTGTCTCTTTTCTTTTTTGGTTCTGTCCTGCTCCCATTCCTTTCCTTCCGTCCTACTTCGCTCTATTCTCCCCTCTTCCAGATTAGATGGGCAATCCGAGGTATGAAGGGCCGTTAATAATGCATACATACGTGGCCTCTTAGGGGGAGACTCTTGCATTAGTTACCAAGCAGTGTGTGTGTGTGTGTGTGTGTGTGTGTGTGTGTGTGTGTGTGTGTGTGTGTGTGTGTGCGTGTGTGTGTGTGTGTGTGTGTGTGTGTGTGTGTGTGTGTGTGTGTGTGTGTGTGTGTGTGTGTGTGTGTGTGTGTGTGTGTGTGTAATGGCAGCAAAACTCTCCTTCCCCTTCTCCCTCACAACTTCCCTTTCCTTAATAGTTTCCTCTCCCAATACCTCCCCTTGCTTTCCCTTTCCTTCCCTTCTCCCTCTCCCAATACCTCACCTTCTCTTTCCTCCTTCCTTCACTCTCAACACCTTCATTTTCTTCCTTTTCCTTCCTCTTCACTCAGCAGTAACGTTCTTATATCTTCTATTCTCACGTCTCTCTTCCTGTTCAATACTCTTCTTCCCTTCCCTTCCTCTTACCAACGCAGTCATTATATCTTTTTTCTTTCTCCTCCTCCCCCTCCTCCTCCTCCTCCCTCCTTACGAGTTTCATTCTACCCCGTCAGGTGCTGAAGGCTTGGACGGAGAGAGGCAACGTCAAGAACCTCATTGCCCTCGACCTTGATCTGTGCGACAACCTAACGGAGGAAGCTCTGTACAAGTTCCTGGCTCGCTATGGCTCCAAGCTGCAAGGCCTCGTGCTGTCTGGCATCCCGCAGTGCACTGACTCTCTATGCAGCAACGTCATGCCCGCCTTAAAGAACATTATGTGAGTCGCGTCTATACATACCAACGTCCCCCTCCTCCTCCTCCTCGTTTTTTATATATTTTATATGATTCTTTCCGTCTTCTTTTTTTCTCAGCATTTCTTTTTTCTTTGCCGCCTTTCAATTATTTTCTTTTTTCATTGCTTTCTTCTTCCTTCTCCCAATCATTATATCATCCTGGCATCATCGAGTTTCTTTCCTACAGGATCCTCCGCTTGGGTCTGTCTGAGGCCCTCTCCTACCGCCTCATGGGCAAAATCCACGTAGACGGCCTTCTCGACAACTTCGCCAACTTTGCGCAAAACCTCGAGCGGCTGGAGATGTCGTGGGACCCTGATAGTCTCCGTTTCTCCGACAAGAGCCAGAAGGCCATCGACACCATGAGGGTCCGATGCCTGAGACTGAAGTGCCTCGTCCTGGCGTGAGTTTTATTTTTATCTCTCTCTATCTATTGATTGATTACTAGTTGGCACAGAAGCATTGGTAGTAGTGGTAATAGTAGAAGTAGTAGAAGCAGTAGTAGAAGTAGTAGTAGTAGTAGTAGCAGTAGTAGTAGTAGTAGTAGTAGCAGTAGTAGTAGTAGTAGTAGTAGTAGTAGTAGTAGTAGGAGTAGGAGTAGTAGGAGGAGGAGGAGGAGGAGGAGGAGGAGGAGGAGGAGGAGGAGGAGGAGGAGAAGCAGCACAAGTTGTATTTTAAGGTAATGTAACTAATGATGCCATCTCCTGAATGGTTTCCTTCTCCACCAGTCTACCTCTCTGTCCCTTCCCTGTTGTCAGACATTCATATTCATTTACAGTTTTAGATAAATCAAAAGAATAGCTGGATTAATCTCATTTGTTCAGTCATTATGATTAAGCGAGCCTTTTGTCGCCTTTTATGATAGCGTGTTTACACTACTAGCACCACCTGTATGAGCACCGTCTTGACTTTCTCAGGGACGGCAAGTATTACGAGATCGTCAAGGCCAACTACGAGAGAGCTGATCGCACGACGGTGGTTCGCACAGTCACCAACTCCTGTGTCTCCATTGTCTACCTGCTCACTCACTACAGGGATCTCATCTTCAATTAGCGACGCCCACCATCCACTCCTGCGTCCGGGGCCCTACGCGGCGGAACGGTCGGTGTTCCAGGCTTCAGTCACCGACCAAGACACGTTGTTTAAGAAAGTTGTCAGGGATGGACATGACTGCTTGGAGGAAAACAACTTGAGTCTGTTTACAGTAACTTGGCGAATGAGCCCTTCCCTGTCCCCCGCCTTGCTACCCAACTGAGGCATATCATTGGCCAGTCGATGGATAGCCACACCCACATTACGTTGAGAACACACTTGATTGGTTACTGGAAGGATGTAGTTATCTGACTAACGTTCGTTTGGTGACACTGAGCGAGACGTGAATTGAACAAATGCTGTCATTTTGTTTAGCAAAAGGGGACTGCTTGAGGTGTGATGTGGCGATGCCCTGAAGAAGCAGTGAGCTGTTTACACTCCCAAAGGCGGCGACGGACTGCGAGAGGAATAAAGGAGTGTAGGAATGGAGAGACGATGAGATGGCTAGAGGGATGCTTGGATGAAGGTTGAGAGGAATGAATGGATGGAGGCAAATATGTGTGAGTGGAATATGAGTGGGAGAAAGAAGGGACTGAGGTATGAAACCATGAATGAAGGGAAATAAATGAATGAGTGGAGTAAGGTTGAAAGTGAAACAAAGGAAATGAAGATTGAAGGAGACGGTTTAGGTAATAGAAGGTGCCAACACTAGTCTTCCAAATACAGTGCCTCGCCTGTACATATATACCTACATACATAATAAAGTCCGCTCTCTCTGCCTTATTTAAAGACGCGTTCGCTTGTCCGGGATGTTCTCCGGCGCCCTTTCCTCTTTTCATACACACACACACACACACACACACACACACACACACACACACACACACACACACACACACACACACACACACACACACACACACACACACACACATACACACACACACACACACACACACACACACACACACACAGCCGTATAGTCGTCCAGTTGTTGACGTTGTTGTTGTTGTGATCCATAATAATAATAATAGTAATAAAAATCATGCGATCAAGAAGGAAGACCTGGCTCGCTTGGCCTTGTTTTATTGTCCTGAAAGTGTTATGTGATGGTGGTGGTGTCCTAAGTACAAATGAGTACAAAGGAAGAACAGATAGCAACAGTCCTACTTGATCTAATGAGGCTGTCCGTGTAGAGGAGGAGGAAAAGGAGGAGGAGAAGGAGGAAAACAAGAACAAGAACAAGAAGGAATAAACGAAAGGAAGAATGGAAATAAGGGAGGGAAGGAGGAGGAGGAGGAGGAGGAGGAGGAGGAGGAGGAGGAGGAGGAGGAGGAGGAGGAGGAGGAGGAGGAGGAGGGTGTAATAGAAAACATAT
>JAPQNM010000048.1:8300845-8305845 GCA_029783475.1 Metacarcinus magister
AGGCGCCCTTCTCCCAAATGCTTCATCCAGCCGTTGTCCAACCTGACGGAGCTGCGCCACTACTTCATGAAATCCGAGGCTCCGTGTGCCGACCTGGTGAGTCTCTCTCTCTCTTTTTTGTTTTCTCTCTCTCATACAGAAACACTCGTGGTTCATGCCCCTCAATCATTCTCTTCTCCATTTCTTCATCATACATAACAGCTCACTTTGTCTCTCTTTCTCCTTCCATTCCTTCTTCCTACCTTCCCTCCATCGCTGACACACTCTTTCTTTCCTTCCTTCTTCCCTCCCGCAGAAAGCATTCGCGGCAGTCCCTCCGGCGTCCACAGGAGACAGAAAGTTGATGTGTGTCGACCCTTACTACAACATTCGTCCTGGCAGCTGCCTTGTTTTGTCCTTTGGCGTAGGTCAAGCATGGCACTTTGAAGACGAGGTGGCGGAATTCGGATGTGAGGTGAGAGTGAAACACATGAACAGTAGTCTTTTTTTTTTTTTATCATGATCAGAAGGATTAACAATGATGGAGAATCGCCTTTCTTTACGTACTTACCGTTTTCTTGTAAACGCAGCACGAAGACTTTTAATTACCTGTACTTTTCTTCGTGATACCTTCCCTTGCAGGTGGTGGCTTTCGACCCGACGAATGGGCAGAAAGACCACAAGAGAGGGGACAAGATTCACTTCTACAGCGTCGGTATCAGCAACTTCAAGGGCAGCAAACTTCTGGGCATGATGCGATACGGCACAAAGACGGTGAGGGAAGACTCCTTTGGGTTGTCACATGAACCTGAGTCATGGTAAGAACATACTTACTTGAGGAATCCTAACAACGCCCTTCTCCTCCCTCCTTCAGCTGGGCGCCGTGGATCGCTATGAGAACCTGCTGGCGCGTGCTGGCCTGCAGGGACGTGTGGTGGACTACTTGAAGCTGGACGTGGAACTCTCCGAACTGGAGTTTTTCCAGGACATGTTCTTCAACACTCCACACCTGCTGGCCAACGTGAAGCAGATCGCCATGGAGGTGCACCACGATGACGAAGGAGGTAAGGAGGAGGAGGAGGAGGAATATTGCTATAATGCAAAACAAAGGTGAAGGAAGGAGAGTTTTGACATGCAAGAGATTGTTATACGTCAAAAACAAAAAGAGGAGAAGGAAAAGGAATGAGGTTTGGGTGAGAGAATGAAAAGTTAGAAATGTCTGTATGAGACAAAGAAATAAAAAAAAAAATTTTCTCTCTCTCTCTCTCTCTCTCTCTCTCTCTCTCTCTCTCTCTCTCTCTCTCTCTCTCTCTCTCTCTCTCTCTCTCTCTCTCTCTCTCTCTCTCTCTCTCTCTCTCTCTCTCTCTTCTCTCTCTCTCTCTCTCTCTCTCTCTCTCTCTCTCTCTCTCTCTCTCTCTCTCTCTCTCTCTCTCTCTCTCTCTCTCTCTCTCTCTCTCTCTCTCTCTCTCTCTCTCTCTCTCTCTCTTTCTCTCTCTCAGAGGTGGATCTGGGTCCGGCCAGCGTGTACCAGCTGTTCTGGACGTACTACCAGCTGCTGCGGTGCCACGGCTTCAGGATCATACTCACCTACAACCACAACTCAAGGCGAAAGTGGACGGAGGTGTTGTGGGGCCGAGAGGGCGTGTGGTGAGGTGCTGTGGGGCCGAGAGGGTGTGTGGTGAGGTGCTGTGGGGCTGAGAGGGAGTGTGGTCAGGTGCTGTGGGGCCGAGAGGGCGTGTGGTGAGGTGCTGTGGGGCCGAGAGGGAGTGTGGTGAGGTGTTGTGGGGCCGAGAGGGTGTGTGGTGAAGTGCTGTGGGGCTGAGAGGGGGTGTGGTCAGGTGCTGTGGGGCCGAGAGGGAATGTGGTGAGGTGTTGTGGGGCCGAGAGGGCGTGTGGTGAGGTGCTGTGGGGCCGAGAGGGTGTGTGGTGAGGTGCTGTGGGGCTGAGAGGGAGTGTGGTGAGGTGCTGTGGGGCTGAGAGGGAGTGTGGTGAGGTGCTGTGGGGCCGAGAGGGAGTGTGGTCAGGTGCTGTGGGGCTGAGAGGGAGTGTGGTGAGGTGTTGTGGGGCCGAGAGGGCGTGTGGTGAGGTGCTGTGGGACCGAGAGGTGGAACTGTGATGTGGGATGTGGTGATTTACAAACCTGGGCACATGCACGAGTACCTCTTCGTCGTCTTCGTTGTCACCGCCGTTATTCTCGTCTCTTCACTACCATGTTCTGTGTGTGTGTGTGTGTGTGTGTGTGTGTGTGTGTGTGTGTGTGTGTGTGTGTGTGTGTGTGTGTGTGTGTGTGTGTGTGTGTCGAAAAGGGAGCACAATCATGTAGTACTCGGGTGTTTTGTTAATTTAAACGTTGACTGTAAAGTGACTTGAGCGGGGTTCGATCCCACGCCTTGGCGGGTGACAGGCGGGAACGTTAACCACTGAACTACCGGGGGTTGGGGTGGGGGGGAGAGAGAGAGAGAGAGAGAGAGAGAGAGAGAGAGAGAGAGAGAGAGAGAGAGAGAGAGAGAGAGAGAGAGAGAGAGAGAGAGGTGGGGGAGGAGGCAACTACTGATCCAGTGATGACTGTAACTTTCATTCGTGTATTTCTAGTAAGATGAAACACTCTCTCTCTCTCTCTCTCTCTCTCTCTCTCTCTCTCTCTCTCTCTCTCTCTCTCTCTCTCTCTCTCTCTCTCTCTCTCTCTCTCTCTCTCTCTATCTCTCTCTCTCTCTCTCTCACTCTCACTCTCTCACTCTCTTTCTCTCCCCTTCCAAACCCCCCGGTAGTTCAGTGGTTAACGTCCCCGCCTGTCACCCGCCAAGGCGTGGGATCGAACCCCGCTTAAGTCACTAAGGATTTTTCTGACATGGAGTGATTACTGTCTCCCTTGAGCAAGGGGATGGGTGTGTGATGTGTGAGAGGTTTCAGCTTTACCCATAGTTCCGTCTCTATGAGCTCTGAGCTCTTTCGGGGAGGGTAATGGCAGACGATCACGAGTCCAGCACGTGATCCGCCAGACCATGGTGAATAACACACACACACGGATAACGTCTGGCTGAGTCAGATTTCGTGGACGAAATAACCTGATAATGAAAATGTCCACAGTGTCAGTGGACATGTAATCGTCGCTGTGGCCCGAACCTTTATTGATATTATTGTAAACTTCCTACTTACACTTAATATTTTACTGACAAAGTATATTATATATTGTGTTCTCTACAACAAGCATTACAAACAAAATTGTTTGATAGTTTTTATGTTGTTCAGGTTGGCTTTTCCAAAGAAATATTAAACAACCAAAGCTTGTCTTAACTTTTCTTTATTTTCAGAAATAATTATATTAAAAAATGTATGACCATCGTTTACAAAAGATCTTGTCGTGATTGTGACTGACCGCTGTTGTTTCAATACCTGAGCATACGAGACTGAACCTAAAAAAAAGTACTAAAATTAAACATAAGTAATAAAAATAATATTAACCTATTTCAACCGAGTAATTTGATAATGAAATATGATGGTTGTAGTGGACGTGAATGTGTCATGGATGACTGAGGCGACGCGGCACACACGCCACCTGACCTTGTACATGGCAGGACACCTACTTGGCTTCCTTGGTTGCGGCAGCGGTGGGGGAGAGGGAGGAGGCGGGGACGGGGACGGGGACGGTGACGGTGACGGTGGACGTGGGTAGACCCTGTCGGGGAAGGGAAGGACGTGGGAAGCGGTGACGGGAGGAGGGCGGTAGTGGAGCTCTTGGAGTGGAAGAGGAATGGTCTGAGTCCGTGACGGCGGCAGTGGGAAGCGGGGGATGGGGATTGGGTCTGGGGCTGAGAGGAAGCTGCAAGAGCCCCCTGGAGGATATTGGAGGCAGCGTCGATGGCCTGAGGGTGAGGCTGGCCTGGCCGGGCAGGCAGGGCAGCAGGGATCGCACTCCCACCTGCGCCCCACCGTTCGCAGCGCCCGGGTGCAGGTTTCTGATGTGCCTGTTGAGGTTGCCCGCCTGGTTGGCCTGGTAGGAGCAGTACGGGCAGCCGTGGCGTCGCTCCCCTGTGTGCGTGAGGATGTGCCGCCGCAGCAAGAACTTCTGGTTTGTGCCGTGGAACATCTTGCCACACACGCAGCAAGCGCTGCCGCCGCCCACGCACTCCTCCTGTGGCGGAACCAATACTATGAGCACATAAACGCCTGCAAGGCTGGACATCTATCAAACGTGGGCAAGTTGTAGCCTGACTACTGGGATATAAAAGACTTACCACTAGCCAGGACCGGTGCGTCTCCCTCTGCCCTATGTTGTACACTGAGTGACACTTCAATAAAACAAGGCAAAAGGGGTGAAAGAAATTTAGAGAAATTGTCCTACAGGAAACAATTTCAGTCCACAAACCAGGAAGCCCCAACCAAGTGCTTTAAATATCTAGGATCGTGCAGCACTAGCCCGCCCACCACCCCCTGCACTGCCACGCACGCTGCCGCCAGTGCACATTCATCACTACAAGCAACAAGGAGAGGCTGCCTGCGGGCGGGACCGGACGCCTCGGGCACCTACGCGGTTGTTCAGGTCCTCGAGTCCTCGGTGGGCGGAGCCGCGTCGGGGTGGCGATGGCGGACGTGCCTGGCCAGGTTCTCCCTTACATTAGCGCGGTAGGGGCAGTGCGGGCAAGGGAATGGCCGCTCCCCTGTGTGAGTAATCAAGTGACGCTCAAGGTGGTAACGCCTTTTGGCACCAGCAAACAACTTGCCGCAGGCGGGGCAGTTGAGAGCGGAACTGAGGTCTGCCTCGCTGAACGACTGCCGCCTCCGCGGCACTGGGCCCCCTTCACTGATCCCGTTGTTGTTCACACCCGTGACAGCGGCAGCGGCGGCGGCAGCGGCAGCAGCAGCTGCGGCGGAGGGTGCCAGCAGGAAGGTGGTGTGGGGGCCTGTCCGCGACCAGCTAGCCTGCCTGTGTAGGTGGTCAGAGACGTCAGTGTTCTGCAAGGAATGGAACTTATGTCAACCTCCGCCAAGGTGAAGGCGTACAGGGAAAGGAAGAGTCATTA
>JAPQNM010000048.1:8310845-8313345 GCA_029783475.1 Metacarcinus magister
CTCGGAATATGTACTTTCACGGGTCGGGGCGGCCTCTTTCCCCGGGCAGCGGCTCGCCGGGGTGAATCTTACGAATGTGCAGCTTGAGATTGTCTTTAATGTTGGCAGCGTGGGGGCAATAAGGGCAACGGAAAGGCTTGACGGCCAGGTGTGTGGCGAGATGGCGCTTCAGGTGCCAGTGGCGGGCGAAGCAGCGGCCACACGCGGGGCATCGGTAGTCTGACAAGGATCCTCCCCCAACTGGAAACGTCTCCGCCGCCGCCGTCGCCGCCCCCACGTTCGTCTGTAAACAAAAACACACAGGCGTCAACCCCCACCTCGCCGCGCTCTGCCTGCCTACCTGCCACCAGCCTGCCTTCCTTCCTGCCTCCTCCTTCTCCTCCTCCTCCTCCTCTTTAGTTTCTTCTCATCCAACCCTCACTCCATCCAGTACCACTTTCATCCTCCTTTCCTCTCTTCTCCTCTCCTCTCCTGCCGTACTCTAGACGCCTCTCGTCACTGCCGTGTCAACTTTTCTTCCAACTCTGCTCATGAATCTCCTTCACGCTCCCCGTCCTCGATAAAGGAAAAGCTTTCAGCCCCTGTCCTCGTCAATCCTCAACCTTACCGCTCCTGCAACTCCCAACGCAGCCTCGGTGTGTCGACAAACATCGTCATCCTGAGCTTACCCCATGGACAAGAGGAATGGTTTGTCTCTAAGAAAACATTAGTAAAGGTAAAGGTTATGTGCGGTAACTAAGGAAAGGCAGCCATTCAAGCGTCATCTTTTATTGAAATGATACAGAGAAATGACCCAAGATATCAGGTGCAGGGGAGGCTGAACGGCCGGCAGGGCGTCGCGCGGCTCCCCTACATCCACCATCACGAAACGAAAATAATGTTCTACCACTTCATGGTTTCCTTTAATCGAGTGAAGTATGCGATAACTGTAACACTAACCTGGCAAGTTATATGCAACAGACTGGCACGATATACTTGATCTGTATAAACCTTATGTATTACCACAGGTCACCCACAAAGCACGTACTAATATCAAACAAACCCAATTATGTAAGTACAGCATGAGATGTGTGTGTGTGTGTGTGTGTGTGTGTGTGTGTGTGTGTGTGTGTGTGTGTGTGTGTGTGTGTGTGTGCGTGTGCGTGTGCGTGTGCGTGTGCGTGTGCGTGTGCGTGTGTGTGTGTAAACGCAATAACCAACAGGGTTGCGTCACTAAGGACACAACAGACCAATACATTGTTCCGTCACTGGCCAAATAAACTATTCTGTTTCAAACATACACTTAAGTTGTCGTATTTTCCTAGACAACTATGCTACCATAGTTACCATAGTTAGGGGCTGCAAACTTAACACGGGGTTTCTCCGCACCATCATCACACTTGAGTGGCAGGGCGGAGAGACGGCAGGGTCTGGAGGACACAGGAACATACTCAAGCCGAGGAAGCAAGAGACGAGGCGAGGCGAGTGAGGGCGCCGTGAGTGAGGTGTCGGCCTCCAAGCATTATCTACTGCGCCACGGGCATCGTGGCGCAGTAGATAATGAGTTGAAACGTTATCCATAAAAAAAGTAAAATAAAGCAGAAACGCATCTCATGGTGACAGACGCGAGAACTGTCACTGCAAAGCTTCAGGAACTAACCAGCGATAAACATTTACGAAACATATATCAATTAACTTTTTTTGCTTCTTACAATATTTCCTTTTCATTCTTAATTCAATATTTTCGATATAGAGCAGATAGGGGAAGAGCGGGGATATGAGAAGTGAGTCAGGGCAAGGCGGGGCGAGGAGGGTCGGGGTGGTGTGCGGTGGAGCCTTGAAGAGCGTGGGGGTTTATCCCTCAGACGGAGCAATGGTTGGCACCGTGAAGGCGAAGAACGGCTTGCCAGGGTGGATGCTGCGGATGTGTGACTTGAGGTTGTGCTTGAAGTTGGAGCGGTGGGAGCAGTAGGGGCAGTGGAATGGGCGTGCGTCGGCGTGGGCGTGCAAGTGGCGGCGCAGCTCCCACCCACTCAAGAACGTCTTGAAGCACACGTTACACACAAAGTTGTTGCCGCCGCCTCCACCCTGCACGGAGGCTACGCTGGGAGCGGTGGCGGTGGCGGCGGTGGATCCCACAAAGCTGTTCAGGACAGCACCAGGAGTGACGCCGCCTCCACCACCACCACTGCCGCCTCCGCCAGCCGTCTGATGCAAACTCAACAGCAGCGAGGATGATGAGCCCTTCTGTAACATAAAACATCGCCGCTCAGACGCTGCACGAGACACCACACAACACCTCCTCTTCCCTTCCCTTCAACATCTCACTCCTCCCGTTGCTGCTTTGCTACGTCCTCCCACTTAATCCCACCTGGGGAGTTGCGCGGTGCCATCCACTGACATACTGTAAGATCATCAAAACGACCCAAATATATTATCTCAAATCATAATCATGTCAGTCAGTTCCTGAGCCACGCCGTGCCTCCCTGCTTGACGCTTGGAACTTTAATTCCTCAGACGT
>JAPQNM010000048.1:8323345-8328345 GCA_029783475.1 Metacarcinus magister
TGTTGTTACGCGTCTCACCTGAGTTTAGTCACGCGTCACACCTATGTCTGGCCACGCGTCACACCTATACGAATGTGGTTAAGAGTCACTGCTGTGAGTGTGATCACGAATCACACCAGTGAGTGTGGTCACGCGTCACACTCACTATAATCAAATTACCACCGAGGATCCAGATTATACAGCTTCCTACTACATCAAGTTTCGTCAGTCTTCACGCTTAACAAAATACGGGAGGAGGAGCGAACACGAAGCATCTTTAACTCCACACCACTTCGCCTAGTAAGTATAAGAATCCCTACAGCATATGACATCATCAACTCCACATCACTCTCCTTCGAACTAACACTGCATCCAGTGTTCCCCAGGTCCCTCTGCCGGTGTTACGCCCCGTCTCGCCTAACGCCCTAACCTCGGAGAAGATTTAAGTTTTTATCCGAATACATGTATAAACACGTTTATTCGAAAGACAAGGGGACTCAATTTTTTGTTTTTATCTGTTAAGTGCTTCCTTATAAATGAAGCATGCAAGACTGAAGAACAGAAGCCGATGGTTCCCTGCCCACGGGCGCACCAACACCCAACCCACCTGAGGACCCTTTCCAAGAGCCACCAGGAACAACGCACCGACACCGTCCCGAGCCTGAAGCACAACTGAGGCGATCAGATAGAATGGAGCATCCAATTAATCGCTCGAACAACAATGGAATTAATAGATTCTCCGTCGTTCAGCGGCCAAGGCACCTCGGCCGGGGCTTCCTCCTCTGCGCCAGGCCCGAGGTGGTGCCGGGGCGTCTCTCAGAGGTTGGCGGGGATAGCCTCGGCGCCGTGCTTGGCCTCGATGTGAGACTTAAGGTTGCCCTTCCTGTTGGCGCTGTGGGAGCACAGTGGGCAGCGGTAAGGCTTCACCCCAGTGTGGATCTGCATGTGTCGGTCAAGGTTGGACTTGCTGTTACGCCCACGGAATCTCTTGGAGCAGATGTTGCAGACCAGTTCCCTGCTGCACAGTGCGGCGTCCCCCTCGTCCGCACAAGCCTCCACCACCATCGCCAGGTCCGAGGGGTGTGGTGAGGCGAGGCCACCTACCGGGGAGGACGTGGCGGCGGCCTTCCTCTGAAACACAAGAGCAAAAAGCCTTGATTTCGGCCTCTGCCTGCGTGCCCGCCTCCCCGGCCTCAACCACCACTCCAAACAACTTTCCCGGCCTTAACAACCGCCTCTAACTGCTTTCCCAGATACCACCCACCCTCCGCCCATCATAAACTATTGCCTCCCACCACCCACCACCCTTTAAGGCCTGCTCGGCCTCAACCACCTTCCAACATCCACCGTTCCCCGTTGCAATCCTTCACCACTACATGGTAACAATAACACAGCCTCCCAAAGTTTTTTTTTTTTTAATCTATCTGGAGTCATATTTTCAAGTCACTGTAGTGCTGTCAAAAAAATAGAGAGAGGAGAGAGGAGGAGGGGCGACGTATTAACGAAGTTATTGCCAAAATGGAGGAGAAGGAAGTAGTACAGTGTGAGGGACAAAGTTAAAACATAATCAATTCAGACTTTTATTGAATCCGTCTGCAGCCATTTTATTCACGTACATATGGTGAAAAATCATATTCGTGACAGAAAAAAAAAAATCATAATTCCACACAGAAAACATAAACTAAAGGTAAATACGCAATACAACATAACCCTAAGTTGTTTTCCTACTAAAGTGAACACTCAGCGTCCCGCGCGCCAAGGTGCCGTAAAGACTGGTAACATCGCTTTAAAGCTGCACAGATCATAAACATCTGATAATTCACGTCCGACACAGGGAACGCGGTGAGCATGGCGAACGTGGCGTGGCGCTGTGGGCTGCCTTCCCCTTAGTGTCTCCCTCGTATTCCTGGCATGGGTCTGGCCCCTCGACTCACCCTCATGGTAGACACGCTGACCGCTTTTATTATTCCGCTAGCCTCCCGGGTTATACATAATATTAATGTTAAGTCGGCCGCCCACCAGAATGGACTCCAACTACAAAGTTCCAGTGAAGCCTTCAACTCTGACTGCACAGCTCTATACACTATACGGTTCTTACGGTTTGCTTCTGGAGACCAGCATGACGCAAGGTGATTGAGAGAGCGTTCCTCTGGACTGATGGTCAGGACTGGGAGTACCGTGTGTGGTGTGTGCCTGGTGGTCAGGGCTGATGGCTGTACCCATCGTGGTCGGCCTCCCCAGTGTTAGCCTCCTGCCGCACACTCAGGAACTCAGAGAAGGGGCTGAAGGAGTTATCATCAACAGGATTCTCGTGAATCTGTTCGCTGAGGTGAACCTTCTCGCGGGCCACGTATCGTGGGGGCGGCCCAGTCTCCTGGACTACTGTATTAATTTTATGCAACACTTGACCTTGAGTGGAATCCCGTCTTTCCGGAACACCCTTATGGACGGTGTCGGAGAGCTGCTCAAGATGGGGGTCCTGTGGGCTAGTGAGGGATTCAGCGAGGAATCCGAGGCCAGCGGCGTCTTGCGAGGTGCTGGAGTCGTCAGGAGTCCTGCTGTAAAACAGAGCCTGAGACCCGTGGCGGGACTCAATGTGCATTTTTAGATTACTCTTACGATTGGCTCGGTGGGAGCAGTGAGGGCACTGATACGGCTTCTCGCCTGTGTGGATCTGAAAGTGTCGGTTGAGGAGGTAGTTTCGCTTGGTGCCCTGAAACTGTCGTCCACACACGGGGCACTGAACACACGCCCTGACCGTCGCCCCGTCGCTGCCTTCACCGCCGCCGCCATGTTGCTGCGGTGGCCCCTGCCGACGAGAACACGAGCTTCAGCCACACTCCAACACTCCACACCCAAGACGTGAGCAACACTCCACACCCAATACAACACCGTCCATTCCTGTCAATATAACACCTTTTTGCTGCTGCGGAGTCAAAACATTCGTGCACAGACCCTAGCTCCTCTCGCCCCACCCTGTCATTGCGTCACTTAACAAACACGTCTGGCGCCAACATGTTCCACTGAGACCTTTGACTATTCATGTACTTTAAAAAAATAAAAGTGTATATATATATATATATATATATATATATATATATATATATATATATATATATATATGTATATATATACACACACACACACACACACACACACACACAACACACACACACACACACACACACACACACACAACACACACACACACACACACACACACAAGGGATACAAGGTGAATGTCCAGATAAACAAAAAGAAAAGGAAACGTTCAAGGATAGCATTTTTAGGCCTAAACTAATACAGGCCGCCTCTTGTACCATAACTTGGTTCACTCTAAGCTTGCATCTGGAGCCTGATGCTAAATTGAGCCTAAATTGTAGATAAAAAGTGAGGATTGACATTGTTGTGGTGAAGGAGAGAAGTCGTTCCGTATGAAGACAGGCCCGTGATTGAGCATAGGACTGACTGGCCAATCACACGCAGCGTCTCTTCTAGGCTGGTGAGCGGAGCGAGTATTATGATAAGATAATGAATGTATCACGTGCGTCGACACACTCCCGCTGTAGCCAAGGACTGACTGATGGAAAACAGTGCGACATGTTCTCATTAAAAGTTATGTGCTTCACTTATATTTAATTTTATCCTCAATCTGTTTGGGACATTCTGCAGAGGAGGTTTCTCTCTATATGGTTAAATCGTCTTCAAATATCAACTTGATAAATGTTGCAAATAACAGACATAAAAAAATGGATAAAGATTTCGTTTCCGTTCTTTCACATAAACTCGTAATTTCTTTTTTTTTTTTTCTTTACAAAGATTCAATAAACAAAATTGAGTTCTACAATCATTGGTGTGTCTAATTGTATGAACAAAAATGGTTTGTTTTGTAGAGAAGAGGAATTAAGACAAATAATACAGAACCATGTAGCAGCACAGCATGTATGAGTGGCAGCCATGATGCGTGGGAGCCAATGAGGAGTACAGCCAGTCAGCCAATCAGCGGGGCTGTTACAACACTCTCGCTAGGCTCAAGATGCAAGCTTACAGTGAACGAGGTATAGCGAGGAGTATAGCCTAGAGGTGAATGCTGATCTCAGCGAGATAAGGGATGGTGAGGTGAAAGGTAACACCATGAGGCAAGGGTGCTGAGGTCAAGGGTGACACAAGGGTGCCACGTGGCGGCTTTAATATTATTATACACACGAAAACAAAAGAAGATTGTGGTAAACATGAGGTGCCATTATATCAATCCAAAATGTTATGAAAATTATGATTATTATTATTATTATTATTATTATGGAAAACTTGAGGTAACTGCTACAACATTAACAGAAGGACTATATGATTAAATAGTATATGGAAGAACGAAAAATGCGTACGTGATTATAGCATGAAGCGGTCAAAAACAACTGTACGAGGCTGACGAAACAATGCTCCTGACGCGAGGCCAAGCACATGGCAGCTGCTAGTCCACACACACACACACACACACATACACAAACTCTCTCTCTCTCTCTCTCTCTCTCTCTCTCTCTCTCTCTCTTTCCCTCCTGCAGGCAAGACGACGGCGCTGAAGGAGTGTGGTGAGTGTCTGGTCTGATGCGTCAGCTTCATGGCGTGTGTCGTGCCCAAGGTCAATTTAGACAAGTTTTGGCCGTGTCTGTATTACTGAGTGTCTCTTGGCTCAGTCGCTTACGAAACCCACGCGAAGGGCTCCTTTCTGGCAGCTCACTAACACGGCGCTGTTGTCCCGTTTATTTGGTCACCGAACCATGTTCAGCATGTTACTCTTCTGCACATAACACAAGCAATATAAAAATATTCAACACTTTACATCAAGAATTACATGTGTTCACTGTTCCCTGTCACCACATGCCACCGTGAGCATACCACCAAGGGAGAAACACCTTTGTGGTACCAAGGTTACTGCCAAGCAATAGGCCCTTACTCTTCCTGCAAGGCACCCTCTCCCGTAATGGCCCTGCATGTAGCCGTATAGACGATTCCAGCTTCACAAA
>JAPQNM010000048.1:8335845-8348345 GCA_029783475.1 Metacarcinus magister
AGAATGGCATTTTACGGGCATTCTTCCCTTATTTATAAAGTTCATCCCTTGGCCGCCTTATTGATGTAAAAATAAAAATAAGTAATAATTAACTTAGAAACACACACCGAGGGAATTGATATCACTATTGCACGAAACGAAGAGTATAACAATGTGCAGTCCTTTCTCGTATTTTACTTAGGGAGCAGACCACGCCAAGGGTAAGACTGCATCACTTCCACCCCACAATTGCCAGAGAGTGATGGGACGGAATGTATAGAATGTAAGGTAACGAATGACGTGAAATGAAGTGAAGGAATATAACCGAAAGTTCACCCCACCGCCCAACACCCGCTGTCACCTATCACCCTTTATCACCACTACCACCACAAGCTCACCCACGCCCACCTGCTGGCCACACGACACGGCTTCATGTTGATAATGGACGTACTGATATACATGACGGAGGAGCAGCAGATGTGTATGTTTTGTTACCTGCCTTCCTAATAAAGAAACATACTTAATGCTTTGTTTTGTGTGCGCTGATGCCCTGAATAAAGGCTTATTTCTCTCCACCATTACAAAGGATGATGACGACGATGATAATAATGATGATGATGATGATGATGATGATGATGTCACTGCCTGATGAGCAGAAGGGCGTGGGCAAGTAAGGAAGGAGGAGGTGCGGACAAGCATGTTTCCTCAAACACCATTATTTTCTTCTTGTGTTCCTTTATTGGGTCACGAGGAGGCGGGGAGCCGGGGAGGGAGAGGAGCGGGCTGCGCGTGGTGAGATGGGTTGCTATGGTGTGTAACTATGAGATGCGAGGTGGTGTGGTGTGGTGTGGTGTGGTGTTGTGTGATAAGGTGCGGTGTGGTGTGGTGTGGTGTGGTGTGGTATGGTGTAGTGTAGTGTAGTGTGGTGTGGTGTGGTGTGGTGTGGTGTGGTGTGGTGTGGTGTGGTGTGGTGTAGTGTGATAAGATGTGGTGTGGTGTGGTGTGGTATGGTGTGGTGTTGCAAGATAATGCTGAGGGTAGGTGTTGTGAAGCTTGTGGCCGTTCTCACCCTCCCGCGGAGATGCCCGCATACACAACTTACAAGTTGGCTCTAAAGTTACTACTACACATATGGAAACAATCGTGTTTCACTCCACAACACAAGCTACACCACTGTTTTGTGTTTTGACTTTTGGAAGTGTGCGTAGAGGGCCGATACAAGATCGAGGGCCAGTCAGTGGGCCGTGAGGTGCTACGGTGAACCAACCATCCACTAGGCCACTGCTCAGGCACTGAATCAAGTTACCTCCTCGCAGCACACGCCGGCCGCCGCTACACACGGCACTCCAAAATATATCTATTTAAGATCCTTAACTAGCTAGCGTGTCTCATTTCTTATACTTTATGCATTTATATATGTGTGTGTGTATATATATATATATATATATATATATATATATATATATATATATATATATATATATATATATATATATTATACTGGAAGTTAGAGGTAAGTCCATGAGATTATTTCGCTTAAATAATATCAATACAGTAAGTAAGACACTGTCCACCAGCCACTGAATATGCACTCAACCCGGGTATCCTGGCTGCGGCAGCCCAGTATTCGAGATTAACTATTGTCTTCCCCGCAGGCTGGTGCGGCGGCGGGAGGCTGGCCGGTCATTGATCACCAGCACAGCAACGGTCCCCGCGGCCGCTCCGTTTTAGGGCTGCAGTCGTTGAGGGGGACATCCCGGCGCCGCTGGAGGGCGACTCCTGACAGCCTGAGGATCCTGCGTCACCTCAGGTACCGCAGGGGAGGACTTAGGGTGAGTAGGGTCCCACTCCTGCTGGGAAGGAGAGGTCTGGTGGAGGCTCTTTACCCCGTGCACGGTCTCGAGGTGCCTCTTCATGTTACATTTTTGATTAAAGGCTGCCGGGCACGACGGGCATGGGTACGGCCTCGCCCCGCTGTGGATGCTCATGTGCCGCTTCAGGTTGTACTTCTGGTACCCACCGTGGAAACGCTGGCCGCAGGCAGGGCAAGCGGTGAAGGAGGCGTTGGTGGTGGTGTTGTGGTGCTCCTCCCTCCCCTGCAAGACAAGGCCACTCTCAGACCACCACCGTCACTGCTCCTCCACTACAGGCTACACACAGCTTGTCTACATCTGTGCCTCACTCCCGCGGCGGTGCGAAGCAGCACAAGAAGCTGCACTATATAGCGAGGACAACAGCAGCGAGGTTGTGACGCTGACTGACTCAACCCTTCATGCACTCATGACCGAAACAAAAAACCCTGAGAACGACACCAACACCCCTGCCGCGGGAATGTTCATCTAACTGACTCACTGACTTGCTAACCGATAGGACGTGACCACTCTGCAGTCACTTTATCGGCAAAGGCGAGAATGAAAACAAATGACTGGATTTGACGTTATTGAGATAAGGACGGTCCCACAGCCTTTCCCTAACATCCACGCAGCCCATTCGACGCCACCCCACCACATCTAAGTTTGTTCACTCATCACTCACTTATCAGTGTGTGAGAGGGGAAAAGAGAGAGAGAGAGAGAGAGAGAGAGAGAGAGAGAGAGAGAGAGAGAGAGAGAGAGAGAGAGAGAGAGAGAGAGAGAGAGAGAGAGAGAGAGAGAGAGAGAGAGAGAGAGAGATAAAGAGATAGAGAGATCACTTCACACGCACACACACACACACACACATACACATTTACATATATATATATATATATATATATATATATATATATATATATATATATATATATATATACATATATACATATATATATATATATATATATATATATATATATATATATATACTTATTTATGCTTTAGCAAATGATTGGATAACATTATAATTATATGAATCTTAAGTTTTTCTTATTCTATGTAGTTTTAAGATATCTCTCAACTCTCTGCCCCAATCTGAAACCCATACTCTCTGCCTATCAAAACTACCCCCAACCTTTCCCTCACCCGTTATCCCGCACCCTTATCACCCTGTCCTTGTATCTCCGTGTTCCTCAACCTAGCTGTGGGTTTACCTGACGGATCGTAATGGCTGCAGGCGAAGCGTGGAGCTACAACACCCAGGAGACGCCTCAGAATCTCCTGCGGAAGTGTGATGATGACTGGTAGGTGGAGAGGACCGAGCGCAGGTTCTTTCTTTTTCCAGCAATGAGTAAGCGTGTTCTGATTTTTTCTCTTGTTATATACTACTTTTAAACTTGATATTAAGCTTAACTCTCTGATAACACACTTATCGCAACTGCGTACACTTTATCAGTTAAAGCGTACGTCTTATGACATCTACACACAGATGAGACTTGATACGGTGTGTGTGTGTGTGTGTGTGTGTGTGTGTGTGTGTGTGTGTGTGTGTGTGTGTGTGTGTGTGTGTGTATATATATATATATATATATATATATATATATATATATATATATATATATATATATATGTATGTATGTATGTGTGTGTGTGTGTGTGTGTGTGTGTGTGCGTATGTGTGTGTGCGTATGTGTGTGTGTGTGTGTGTGTGTGTGTGTGTGTGTGTGTGTGTGTGTGTGTGTGTGTGTGTGTGTGTGTGTGTGTGTGTGACCTTTACGACATAGTTACGCACAGAGAACATCGTAAGCATCAGTCACATGGGATGAAGCCTTCAAACAACACAAGTCTTCCCGACCCCCGCCACTGACACCATCGCCTCTGGCTCGGCTCAAACCGCGGCGGAGGGGGAGGAGGAGTGAGCGGGGGTGGGAGTCTTGCGAGGGAGGTGTTCACGATCCAGTTGGGTATGGTGCCGCTTCACGTGCCGCTCAAGGTTGCTGCGCCTGTTGCAGGAGAAGGAGCAGTGGCAGCAGGTGTGTGGCTTGGCCCCCGTATGAATCCAGAGGTGGCGGCGGAGGGAGGCGCGGCTGGTGAAGTGGCTGCCACACGCCTCACAGAGCAGGGCTTGGGTGGGGCTGCCGGGGACGATGATCTCCCCGCCCACCGCCTGCAACGACGACAACGTGCTCAGCCCTCCGTCTGTCAATAAGCCGCCCCGCCCCCACCCCACCCACACTCTCCACCTGCCACTGAGTGTTTCCTCCTCGTCCCGCCCCACCCACTACTAGCCTTAATACTCTGCATCAATCAATCACTCAACGCCTACCCCGTCTTGCCCTGCCCTGCCCGTCACCAAGCTTATCACTCTGTAGACTCAGGGAGATATAACCTCCCCGCCATCAATACTTATGACACACGAAATCCTAAACCACCCCCCGTCAAGACTGACTGGTACTGTAACCTTTGTGTAATGCAGCAGTGATTTAGAATTACAGTCGCTGTCCTGCTTATTATTACAGTGAGCTAATGCCAGGAAAATGTGCGAACAAGTGAGAAATGTATATAGACAAGTTATTCAGCTGTGTACTTGTTGCATACGAGTACATACACCTGAGATGACATGGTAGTGCAGGTGAGGCTTTTACAGCGCAAGACACTCCTCGGCTTCATCAGCCATGCCTCCTTGTTTAGTACAGGAATTACTTCTTTATCATGAGCGTTAATTAAGCAGATTTCTCGTATACCTTACGCGCTCTCCTTCCCTCCCTCCCCCCTCTATAAATAAGCCAATATAGAAATTTTCTGTAATTAAAGCTCGTGGTGTTTTCCCTTAAATGGTCTTGCAGGTGAGACATCAAGGAGACACACTTAGGTATGCGTCTCGTTAATGTTCAGTTATCTTTGCATGGAACAGATGTTACATGAGGCTCATTTAAAGTTCCCCACAACGCAGGTCTGACATTATCTTCCCCCCCTCGTTTCCTCCCGGCCTCAAGAACCTCCCCGTCATGCGCCAAGTTGTACATGGGTTGTTTAACTTGCCAACACAATTCGTAACTCTTAATTAACCCTTTATTATCAGATAACTGTACAAAGCTCGACTACAGACAAAGAAGCAGGAACCAGCCGACTCCCTTTCCCTTCTCGGCCCTGCCCCACCCAGACCCGACCTGCCTTCCTGCTTCTCACGGGTTGGCGGCATCGCTGGGCTGCTCATTCATGGCGATGTACTGTGCGGCAGCCGGCTCTCCCTGGTGCACCGAGAGGATATGGTACTTGAGATTGCCCTTCTGGTTTGCACGGTGGGGGCAATATGGGCAGAGGAAGGGCTTCTCGCCGCGGTGGATCATGAGGTGTCGCTTCATGTTGTACTTGGAGTAACGACCGTGAAAAGCCTTGTTGCAGAAGCGGCAGTTCACTCTAAACTGCTCCTCTTCGCTGGCGGCGCCGGTGTGGGGGTCGAGGGGATGCTGCTGTTGTTGTTCTTGTTGTTCTTGTTGTTGGTGCTGCTGCTGCTGCTGCTGGGTCGGTGGTGGTGGTGGAAATACATGGTGGTGGGAGTGGCGGGCCGAGTGAGTCTGTAAAACAAGGCCCCCGTTTAGTTGCAGCCACCTCACAGCAACTTGACGGCACAACATCTCTCCTCTCCTTTCTCTTCCGTTTCATACACCTTGACAAAAGAGCGGTAGTACTCTCTCATTTTTTCATTTTCCTTCACATTCACATTATTTTCCTCTAACTCCATCTCCTTTTTATCACCCCTATTTTTCCATTTCTTCTTTTTCCTTCTCCTCCTCTTCCTTCCCTGTCAGTAAGAACTTAAGTCCACAACACAGAGGATCTCACCGGATTGAGCCACAGGCACCTCGGAGATGGCGCACCACCGCCGCAAAACAAGGACGCCACAGCCACGTCTCACTATAACATGACTCAACAATATAAACAACGCACGAAAGACTATCATGTGAGTGACTCCTGTTCTGATCGCCTCAAGCTAATAAACTATAAACACCTGTGCATGAAATGAGATTGTGTGTGAATTTTGTGAGGCAACAACGATATTCTTGGTTCGAGAACAAAAACCCTTGGACATAATAAAACGTGCTAAACTACAAAGTGACAATGCATTTCATCAGTCAACATTTCGTCCCACCCTTAACTGGGACGACACACCAGCTGATCACAGGGATGATGACCGGACATGTTGCCTGCCTAGGGAGGAGGCTGTGAGGCCCAAGCACTGCCCTATCTTACTGCGCAGCGCTGCTAACACGCGTCTAAAATAGTGTCTCCTAATCATGATTCAAGGCAAGGGTAATGTGCATCCCAAAGGCTGACCCTAGCGGGCGGCGGCAGTGGTAGCGGCGTGTTAGCAAGGCTACGTTTTGGCCTGGCCTTCTGTTGGGTTGGGGTCCCTCACAGCGGCGTCGTCTCCGTATCCACGGTCCAGTAGCTCGCTGTGCGCCTTGAGGATGTGGGTCTTGAGGTTACCCTTTTGGTTGGAGCGGTGCGGGCAGAACGGGCAGTGGTAGGGCTTCTCCCCCCAGTGGATCATCATGTGCCGCTTTAGATTGCGTCTCTGCCGCACCCCGTGAAACTCTTTGCCACACACAGGACAAAAATAATTAACACGCTCTTCACCCTGTGAGTCCTGCTGCTGCTGCTGGAAGCCTGCCTCCTGGTGCTGGGGCGGGGACACCATCTCCTGTGTGCGATACAGCAGTGGCGGCTGCATCTGCAACACACAATGGCACCGGCATCAGTGTCTGTCAGCCTAGACCCCTCTCCATGTTGCCGGCACCATCACCATCAACAACCCTCTCTTTTCCTCTCCTGCAGCCTTCTTTCTCCTCCAGTGCCATGCCACCGCCGCCGCTACCCCGGATAAACCCCGCCCTTACCCAATAAAACAAACACCATCACCACCACAACCACCATCGCAGAGCTGGTAACCACAACAGCCTACGGGCGGCGCTCCACCACTTCCCAGGACTTTCCCTTCCCTCCACCCGTTGATCAAGCAGCACTCCAGCGTGCAGGCGTGCACGCTCGTGATCCTCGGTGCAGTGGGCAGGGCGGCCAACCAAAAACTTCATTGAGTGGGGAAAAAAAATCACCATAATCATAGCTATTTATTTCAGTAACTTTCAGCTTCAATAATTTTCCTTTCAATTAATATCTAGTAATTGTTTCTTTTTGATGATACTAGTATTATATATATATTTTTTTTATTAATTAATAACTAGAAACTGTCTTTCTTTCCACAATAACTAGTTGAGTAGCATTACCTTTCATCTATGACTGTCACAGGGAGGTTCAACCACTAACAACATAACATGATCACGTCTGCTGCACCATTAGTTGGAGTCGTCGTCAGGCGGCTCCTTCATGGTGCTATAATCGGGGCCACTCATACCCCCAATGGTGCAGGAGCTCAAGCAGAAGCGCAGGCTCTGGCCGCTCTTGCCGTGCCTGCGCTGCAGGTGGCGCTTGATGTGGGCCTTCTGGGTGGCGCGGTAGGGACAGTGGATACAACAGAAGGGTCGCATGCCCGTGTGGGTCAGCACGTGGCGGGCCACTTTCTGGCGACGGTTGCTACCGCGGAAGGTCTTGCCGCAAGCAGGACACTCTGCTTCCTCGCTGCCCAGTGCCTGCAACAACAACACATCAACCCTCACACCCTCTACCTCCCCCTCTTCCATCTCCTTCTCACACGTCACTGGCAAGTGCCAACACAACATTAATTATTGTCAACATCTTTATTGTGTTTATTTTGTATACAATTCATCACAACACCTCCACAACAACAGTCACTGCCACGTGTCAGTCACCTCAGCTGCCACCTCTATACCGGAGGACGAGCTGAGGCCCACTGTTCCTATGTTCTTGTTATCATTGTTTTTGCTGAAGTGAGGTAGCCAAGGGCAGTGAGGGGCTGGAGAGGGGTGGGGAAGGGTTGGAGGGGGCGGGTTGATGTGATGGAAGGGGCAGGTGTGAGGGCTGCGGCAGGTGGTGTGGTGGCGGGCGGCCGTCCCGCCAGGCGGCGCCTGCAGCTGCCCGCGGGGAGTGTATGCGCTCTAAGTGCATCTGGAGGTGGGCCTTGCGCTTGGCACGGTAGGGGCAGTGAGGGCAGGGGAACGGGGTCTCGCCCGTGTGGATACGCATGTGGGTGCTCAAGTTCTGGTGGCGGTTGCGGCCGCGGAACACCCTCCCACAGACGCAGCACATCACCATCGCCACGGCCGCAGCCCCCGCGCCGCCGGCTGCCTGCAACACAACACCACTCAGCGCCTCCCGCCCGACACACCCCTCACAACACCTACACAGGGTGAGGCTCAGCTACCGCCTCAGCCCTAAGTAGTAGTACCTCATGCTTCCTTACATATATTTGCCGCTACTCATCATAAGTCAGCCACTACACGCCACACTGTCTTAAAGAAATAATCAAGTAAATCTACGTAACTTTACCTTACCGAATGTATCTTATGGCACTGCCTTACCTCTCTCACCCGCCACCCACCCACCTTCCACATATCTACTAAGCCTGTGGTGACCTAATGCCTCACACACAACACCACTAACAAGGCGACTCCCAGCACCTCACAAACAGCTCATCCACCATCAGCATCATCAGGATTCCAACACACAACATGGAACGTTTGTTTTCCATCGCCATCCAGCTTGCAACACGTGGCCAAACCAGTTACCCATTTTCCAGGAACACTGCAGAGGTTACCGCTAGCGCCACCCTAGCTTGCAATACAAGTCCCCATGGGGACTTGTATTGCAAGCTATTGCCATTGTTGTAGTGCTCTTGCAAGAGCACCACAACAGTGGCGCCACTACCACCGCAAACCACCTCACCAAACACATAATTTACTCCCACATTTCCCTAAGTTGTAAACAAAATCTGCCTTTGAGCTGCAGCTAACCACTTTCAAACATACAAAACCAGACCTACCAAGAAATGAATACAAGCGGCACCACAAACCATCTCATAACACACCGACAACCATGTATTTGCCATTCTAACATCAAAACTCCTCCTCCTCCTCCTCTTCCTCCTCCTCCCCCCCCCCTCCTCCTCCTCCTCCTCCTCCTCCTCCTCCTCCTCCTCCTCCTCCTCCTCCTCCTCCTCCTCCTCCTCCTTCCAGCGGCGTGAATCTCTAGGTGGAGGGCCAGGGCGGGGCGGCACATCAGGGCAAGCTGGAGCTGAGGCCAGGGATAGTTTCGGGATGCAAGCGCAAAATGTGGCCCTTGATGTGGGGCTTTTGTCTGGCGGTGTAGGGGCAGTGTGGGCAGGCAAAGGGCCGCTCCCCTGTGTGGGTAAGCATGTGCTGCTGAAGGTTCTGGTGGCGGTTGCGGCCGCGAAACACCTTGCCACAGACAGCACACGTGGCAATCCTCTCCACCACCCCCTGCACCTGCGGACAACACAACCCCCATCAGTGAGGCCCATCAGGTGCCACGCCCACGCCACAACTACACTCACAACACATCATTAACAACGCCGCTTCCCAGAGGCGTCACCACAACAAGCATTGCCCACTATACACCACCCCCCGTCAGCACCTCTTCTCTAAAGCCAGCAACACAAGCTTGCCCGGCGCGACGGCGATCAACGATGAACACTTGGATGGACACCTGTGTGGGTCTACTGTTGTTTGTGTAATAGTAACGCGGATGATTCAGGGTTTCCAACAACCGTACATTCCAGTCACATACACATACACATACACACACACACACACGCACACACACACACACACACACACACACACACACACACACACACACACACACACAGACACACACACACACACACACACACACACACACAAACACAGACACACACACACACACACACACACATGTATGCACGCACGTAGGTACGCCCGCCCCCTCGCACACAACACACGCGCGCACACACACACACACACACACACACACGTCAGCACCCCCTACTACAGCAGTAAAATTACAACTCCCGCCACAGCCGCTCTCCAAACTCATGCTTTCAAGTATAAATGCTACACCACATTTGCCAGAGCCACACCCCGTCCCCAAGACTCGTCCTTCCATCAACCCCTCCCTCATGAGAATGCTGCCTGGAAACAGCAGCAACTCCGTGGTGAATACAGCACATCACACCTCTATGTCTGCCACAAACATGCCTTAGAAAATATATCACAACAGCAGCAGTAGCAATGGTAACAGTAGCAGTAGCAGTAACAGCAGCAGCAGCAGCAGCAGTAGCAGCAGCAGCAGCAGCAGCAGCAGCAGCAGCAGCAGCAGCAGCAGCAGCAGCAGCAGCAGCAGCAGCAGCAGCAGCAGCAGCAGTGTCAAGCAGCAGCAAGGCGTCTGCATCCAGAGATACAGATACCGAGTATTTGATTTCATTGACTTGTAACACACCCGATCCTTCCAACCTTACACAGCAACACTCCTGCCTCCACGTTGGGAAATTACCTTTCTTTCCTATAACGCAGCAAAGAAAGTACACAATATCGATATTATGAAACGATCTCTCTCTCTCTCTCTCTCTCTCTCTCTCTCTCTCTCTCTCTCTCTCTCTCTCTCTCTCTACTCTCTCTCTCTCTCTCTCTCTCTCTCTCTCTCTCTCTCTCTCTCTCTCTCTTTTTTTTTCGCCCCCCTCCCCGCCACACGAGCTAACACCACTCGCCGCCCGCCCTGGACCATTGCTTCAAGCCGCGCACACACCATTACCTCGAGCTGCCTTTCCTTACTTCCTCCCATTCCCCCTCTTTAGTACCTATTGCTTATGTCACCATCAGCGCCTGCCTACATTGCACATAACTGAGGTGTGCTGAGTGTGTCACGCCGAGGTCCGGGAAACAAGGCCTTGCTCGGGGGACTCCCTGCCCGCCCAACACTACAGGTAATAATACAGGTGTTACAGGGATGCAAGAAGGGTACAGCTTCGTTAAGGTCTTTATTCAAAAAAATAAAAATATTACATCAATTAAAACAAGTTTCCATGTTTACGAACAAAGGTTAAAGCCACGACGGAGACTCAGCGTGAAGCCCTACTCACCCGTCACAGGGGCGGGGTTACCTAATCCTCTTGGCACCACAACACCAAGGTCACGAGACTCCGATAGTGCGAGACAGATTGGGACGCATTATTTCATCGGCTAGAAAAGTATTGGTGTGTGTGTGTGTGTGTGTGTGTGTGTGTGTGTGTGTGTGTGTGTGTGTGTGTGTGTGTGTGTGTGTGTGTGTGTGTGTGTGTGTGTGTGCGCGTGTGTGTGTGCGCGTGTGTGTGTGCGTGTGTTTGTGTATTGCCAAAGTGGCGGTAGCACCTCAGAGTATGTACGAAGTGAGCCTGTCAACTCAGGAGCAAAACGACCTACAACAACAGGACCCACAGGAGAGGGTGGGATGGGTGGCACCGTGTCAGGGAAGGGGGATGGGAGGCGTCACGCTCAGCTCAGCACATCACGCCGTGTTTTGTCTTAATGTGAATTTTAAGGTTGCTGAGTCTGTTGGCGCGGTGGGGGCAGTGGGGACAGTGGAAGGGCTTCTCGCCTGTGTGAGTCATCATGTGGTAGTGCAAATGTTGCTTCTTGTTTCGCCCGTCGAACAACTTCCGACACACAGGACACATTAAGGCGACCTTAGTGCCCAGGGGCGACACCCCCACGGGGAACTCCTGCCTCCCCTGAAAAGACAAAACAGCTCCACTCAATGACATCCTGGGGGCTTCCCGCTCATACCTGCTCCCAGGACCGCTGCGCGCACGCCCTCCAACAGACACGCCCACGCCAGACACACGCATGCTAACACACGTACACGCACGCAAGCACAAATCCACACATACAAACACACACACCGTCTTCACTTGGGGGCGGGGCCCAAGTCCAGCCCATGAATGGTTCGTATGTGCTCCCGCAAGTGGTCTCTGCGGCTGGTTCTGTGCGTGCACAGGGGGCAAATGTGGGGCTTCTCCCCTGTGTGTGTCTTGAGGTGGTGGCTCAGGTGTTGGCGGCGGTTTCTGCCCTGGAAGACCTTACAGCACACGGGGCACCTCAGGGGCGGGGTGGTCATGGTCTGGAAAGAAAATACAGCCACCCCTCAGGACATCGTCTTCCTCTTCAGGACAACACCGCTATCAATAACAAAGATAACTGGTGCTGCGCCCGCCTAACACAAGCACCTTCCCCGCTCTTTGCATATCTGTCAGGCTGGGGAGACGCACATTGGGCCATGTCCGTACCTTTACAAGTCATACAAGAGCGGCAAGCGAGCTTTCGAGGGGGAGTGGGGAGCATGATAAAGGGAGGGATCATGCCGCTCCCATGGGTTATAAGTGACCTTGAGAACTCGAGGGGTCTTGGCTGAGCGAGTCACCACTCAATGGGTTCCTGGAGGCGCCCCCTATGGTGTCCAAGTGCTTTAGTTTCACGTGGATCTTGAGGTTATCCTTACGGTTGGATCTGTGGGGGCAGAAGGGGCAGCGATAGGGCTTCTCCCCCGTATGTGTGGTGAGATGGTTGGAAAGATGTTGCCGCTTGTTCCTGCCACAGAATGTCTTGTTGCACACGAAGCACAGCAGGGGCACGTCGTTGGCAATCGCCCCCTGCAATAGAGAACACCCTCCTCTTAGCACCTCACTACCACCACCATCATCGCTCAGCCAACAACCTCC
>JAPQNM010000048.1:8350845-8353345 GCA_029783475.1 Metacarcinus magister
TTGTGTTTGCGGGAGCGGCCAGAGAACACCTTGCCACACACGCCGCACTGCGCCACCCGCTCCTCACCACACCCGCTCTGCAAAGCAAACACATACACCCTCAGCTCTTCGCTCAGCTCTGCACAGCCCAAAACATCCCCCCTCAGCCAGTCCCACACACCCCACTTCAGCTCCGGCAACATCACCACTGCCAGTACTCAACATCGCTGAGTCACGACTCCGTTTTCAAAACAATCTCAGAAGGATATCGCTGCCGGATTAACTAAACATGAACGATTCTTTCGTGCCGATATACGTTCAAATAATGGATATGAATTCACTAGGGAGACGGTACAGCCTTCGCAGCACTGACCACCGCTTGGCCAGGGCTTGCTGCTGGGCGTCCTTCGTCTTGTATTGTTTGGAGGCTCCACAAGCCTCCACTGCTCTATAGCACCACACACATCAAGTAGCTACAGCATGAAGCGCCCAATAAACTATTACTATCCTACAGCAAGGAAGCAGATCAATACAAACGAAGGGCCCGTCTGAGGAGGTGCGGCGGGCCCCGGCCAGGAGGGCGCTGTGGGCTGCAAGGATGCGTCACCACGGTGCATTGGGTGTCCATTTTCCTGAAGTTGTCGCCTCCAATAAGCCTGAGCAATCCTGCAGACTCACCACCACACGGCCTAGGGTCCTGAGGGCACAAAGGGGGTGCCCGTGGGCTGGTCCGTGACGAGGCCGCGCAGCAGCGTAGGGAGGGATGCCCCGCCCACAGGCCCCGACAGTTTGGGGCCGTGCACACCACGAATGTGCTTCAGCAGATTGGGCTTATAATTGGTCCTGTGTGGGCAGTAGGGGCAGCGGAAGGGCTTCTCCCCAGTGTGGATGAGCAGGTGGTGGCGCAGGTTCTGGCGGCAGTTCTTGCCAGTGATGTAGCGACCACACACTGGACATACGAGGTACTCCCGCATCTCCTCCCCCACCACGCCGCCAACCACCACGCCCTGCAACAAGACCACGCACTCAGTGGCTGCCGCTCCCGCTCGCCCCGTCACGTGGCGTGCGTCCCACCTCACTACTTTTACCTCTAAAGGTTCCTCCCCGAGGCTTGCCCACTGAAGGAGAGCAGGCAACTTATGAATGACACAAGAATGATGCAGGAAGACAAGTCTCCAATTAAAGAAAGATACCTTTTATTCATGTGTTACTACACAGCACTGAACACAAGGTTTGTTTCACGTAACTAACATCCATTTTTACATCAAGTAAATAAATTGTTCTCATTACAAAATCCTCAGTACTCAACATCATAATTCAATAGCTTTAAAATTAAAACAGTAACTTTTTGATACAACAGTGTGGTGGACACAATACTGCTGCTGACGATGATGTTTGTGCTTCACGACGGCCGCGAATAAAGGAGAATGTTCTGTGTTCACCAACGTAGCTCAGCGCAGTGAAATCTTGAAATCCATACGGCTCTCGCCTCCCAGTATGAAGTTCTTTATTTAGATATAATTTAAGACCAACAAAGCACTTCACAAGTTTCTCTTAACTACTTAATAATATTGTTGTATATAAAACCACTTGATGAATAAGATTTTGACATTCGAGAATGATTTTGGAATATAATGTTTGTTGAAAAAATAATATAAAAATACTCATTACCTGTGAAACAAAGTTAAATAATCAACTGAATGGAATGTATTTGAAACATATTTGAGAACATGATATTTGAGGAAAATTAATGTCATCACAGTTTTCACTAGAAAAACTTAAATAATTACAACTCTTAATCATCACCAATGAAATACTGAGTGACGCTGCAGGTGTACGAATGTTTAGTTTTTTATTGATTGTAGATTATCTTACTTTTGTTACAATACAAGGTGTTAATCAATAAATAGCTAAAGGATTGGCGGTTCGTATAGATATTGGCGGCCATGTGTTTTGGTTCCACTTATCAAAAAACTTATCGTAGGGAATTACTGAAATATTTCAAGTTTTTTAATGTTTGCTCCACAGATATGACATGCGAAAAAGAATAATTAGAAATAATTGTTTTCGTTACATATGTTCTTTAAATGTTATGAAATGCTGTTGGTAGTTCTCCTTACTCATTTTTTCAAGGCCAAAACCATACAGAAGCCTAGAATGTAGAAGACCAGGCTGAGTTGGTGAACACAGAATTAGCGCCCTTCACAGCTCTAACGTGAATACAGAAGGAACTAAACCCCATCGTGGAGCTCATGCCTGGCTGCCCCACCACTGACTGGCCTGTGGACTTATGTCTATACACTAGGCAGTGCACCGAGGCCTAAGGGTTCACACTGCAGGGGGCTTAGGGGGATGAACCCTGTGTATGGCCCGAATGTGTTTTATGAGATTGGACTTGAGGGCGGTGCGGTGCGGGCAATGGGGGCAGACATGGGGCCGCAGACCAGTGTGGGTTAGAAGGTGACTATCCCGCCGCTGACGGAGGTTCCTGCCTCGGAACTCCTTCCCGCACAACTCGCAC
>JAPQNM010000048.1:8358345-8363345 GCA_029783475.1 Metacarcinus magister
TATACTATAGGATTGCCGTTACGTTAGGCTAAGCAATTTTATGTTTATCTTTGATTTTAAAAAAGTTCCTGTAATTATTAATGCATTTTTTGTGTACTTTAAATATGTTTATAAAAATTATTCAGAAAATATTAACCAACCCAAATAAAAATGTAACTATGAAATTATACCAATTGTTTTATATGCTGATGAGTGTAAACAAGGACACCATGGAAACTCTTATTCTCTGTTTTAGATGTGGCCTGAGTTCAACATAGCACATATTTTCAAACTTCCTGGCCTGGGAACCTGTAGACTCGCAGCAAGTGTTCATCATTTATAAAACAGTTGTAACAGTTGTGATGATCCAAAGGTCCAAAAGGTGTTTGATTATCCCGCCCTGGAGTCACAGAGTGAACGATACCCTAATAATACAAATGCACCCTCCCGTGTTAACATTTGCTACTCTGCCCGTTCTTGTTTGATTCACTTCTGGAAGAATCTGTGCCCTTCACAATTTCTAACCTCACCATAACCTCCTAACAAGTCTGTAACACCAGCAATCCTTTGGAGTGTCCACTCACACATTCCCTCCAGCACAATTTGCTTCTCCACTCACCATTGCTACCCTAAAGAAGACAACCTACTATAATATGTCTATTCCTTCCTACCCCAATCGGAACTTCCCCCTCCTTCATTCAACTTCCATTTCATTCTCCTTCACCTCCTAGCATCCCTTTCTACCTCCCTCCAACAACATCCTTTTCTCCTTTCCTCAGCAGCCCTTCTCACTCCTCAACCTCCTTTGTATTCTATAGTGACTACCCAAATTCTATTGAATTTGAGCTAAACACTTCACGAAATAATAAATTCTGACTTTTAAGGAAAGAAATGCAAGAAACTACCTATACGTATTTTGTTTTCCACCACCGACGATACCAAAACCTTTTCTTCGTAATCTTTTTTTCTTAAACATGCGTACTACAGTGCTGTAAAATTTTGCTTATGGTTAGTTTGCTCTTGCGTAAGATGACAAGAGAAATGTATTAAGACAGAACCAAGAATCAAATCTGTGGTAAAGCAGCTTTTATGTAGTACAGCGTACCAAGAGTAACCCTGTGACTGAGGCCTCTATGTGGTTGATGTGCCAAGTGGAGCCACTTGCTACACTATACAATAAGTACAGTCTCCCACCGCCACCATCGCTGCTGAACACAAGGAGGACCAATCCAAGGGAAAAGAAAACTCGTAATACTATGTGGCAAGTATTTGTTCAACTCTCTATAAAGATCAAGGCAACGGCCGTATCAAATACAATGATCTGATGACAAATGAAGACAAAGGTCACCACTGCACACCTTCCTAGCACCCACTGGTGCTCCTTCCTCAAACCTACCCTCTCCAGGCAGCTGGTTTCACTCGTCTCCACTAGTGCCTCCGCCCTCCCTTTCCCCCACCTGCATACAGTGTTACTCATTTCCCCAAAGGTCTCCCCCACCCCCAACCCTCCATAATCAGGTATCTCCCTTACCCACGCAGGTACCAGTACCCCCTTCCCATGTCTACAGAAAGATGACCTCCCTCAGCCCCACAGATGTCCCGTGGCATCAAGGTCACCCTCACCAGGGAGGGGCGGAATGTTCAAGTCACCGTGCATGTTTCGTATGTGTTTATTAAGGTTAGACTTTAAAGTAGATTTGTGTGGGCAATAAGGGCACTGGTGGCGCTTTTCCCCAGTGTGGATCAACATATGGAATCCCAGGTTCTGTTTGCGGTTGCGACCCCCAAAGGATTTACCACACACAGGACAGGCCAGACTCATCACTGCCTGCAAGGAAGAAATGACAGAGTAAGACTCAGTCCTGCCCGGCACCTACCACTCTTTCTACGCATACGTCCTTACTCGCCACACCTACGAACACAACCCACGTCTGCACACGGTACCAGCCATCCGCTGTCTTGTGCTGTCACAAAGCAGCCCACTGGCGAATGTCTTCGCCTCACAAGAATAAATTGTCAACGGGTAAGAAGTGTGTGCGTGTGTGTGTGTGTGTGTGTGTGTGTGTGTGTGTGTGTGTGTGTGTGTGTGTGTGTGTGTGTGCGTGTGTGTGCGTGCGTGCATGTGTGCGTGCGTGCATGTGTGCGTGCATGTGTGTGTGTGTGTGTGTGTGTGTGTGTGTGTGTGTGTGTGTGTGTGTGTGTGTGTGTGTGTGTGTGTTTGTGTGTGTGCATGTGTTTTGTAGCAGCCGCTGACGCCATAGGCTCACGGGAGTTGCTTCGATACATCCCAAGCTCAGAGTCAGGACTTTAGTCCACATTTTAGGTACATGTATCCTTCAATCCTTCTGGGTGTAGGAATACCTTTATTACAGCTAAGGTCAGGCTGCTCTGGTGAACACTGGAAGGGTTATTCCCTTTCATCATACAACCCTGATTGGCTAATATATCAAGCAGACTCCAGGTCTGCTTTCAGATCATATCAGTTTCTATGGTTACATCACTGTTATAACAGATGTGGCACTTAACAAGTCCGAGTGGCAGTTTCAGAATAGTGGATGCTTTCACACATGCAGTGCCCACCTGCTGAGTATACTCTCTGGCTGGCTTATGGAGGGCCAGCACACTCTGGTAGCAGAGGGTGGACGGCTGGGTGTGGTGGCAATGGAGCAGGTGGCTGTGGTGGTGGAAGCGGCCTCTTGTGTTTGACGAGCACGTGTTTGGTGAGGTTATACTTAACGTTGGCTCGATGCGGACAGTATGGACACTTGAAGGGCTTTGCACCAGTGTGGATCACCGTGTGCCTGCGACAGTCCTTCGAGCTACCAAAGGTTTTACCACAAGTGGGGCATGCGTGCATCCTCTCGGTGGCTGGGGCTGTGGGCCGTCTCCACACTGCCGCCGGGGACACATGCAGTGGCTGTGACGGACCACCACCTGTGAGTGGCTCCCCCCCTACCACTCCCACCTCCCAGCCGGCACAGGCGCTCCAGCCCCCCGAGCCCTGCAACACAAGGGGTGCTTCAGCTTGCAGCCCACGCACCACACAACACAATCTGACGACGACTGTCTCAGTACATCCTCAAAACAGGCATCAAACATCAGTATTCTCAATGTAACTGTTTTTTATCCAAGGATGTTCAAAGGTGGTGACTACACAAGTACCATGCCCAACGCCCCAACCTGTCCCTAAATCTGCAGCAATCTCAGGGACTAACAGAAACCAAGGTATCACAGTTATCCCACTTTATTGAGAGTAGCAATATTTTATTTTCTTTAAGCAAAACAATCCTATCCTTTTACTAGAATAATGGACGTTCTGTGAAAAGGAAAATCAGGGAATGAATACAGCCAACAGTCAAGATAGAATGTTACTGAACTAGCCATACGAATGACTCCACTAAATGACTATGTGAGGTCCACTCAACACACTCACGTTGCCTCCCTTACACCTAACAAGTGCTGGCAACCTAAAAAAACATCACAGACAAGCCACCAAACACTCATGTGTTTTCCACATAATTAACTAGTGTACTGCCAACAGCATAAACTTCTGGCACTATTGATTCCGCTGGGAGTGCCTTGCTCTACTTCGGCTCTACAGACAAGGCTACAACAATCAACAACTGCAGCACAAGTACTCTATCACTCAATCACACACACACACACACACACACACACACACACACACACACACACACACACGTCACACCCACACAAGCACTAGCTACGAGAGGGACTGCATGTGTAGGGAGCGTATGTGACGGGTAAGGTTAGGGTGTTGGTTGGCTCGGTAAGGACAGTGGGGGCACTGGAAGGGGCGGACTCCCGTGTGTGTCCTCATGTGTCTCTTGAGGTCCCCGGCCCAGCCAAAAGCTTTACCACAGAGGCTACACTCGTGGTTCCTGTTGGTCCTTACGTGGGAGGGGGACCGGCCGAGGGGGCCCCAGGCATGATGGCCCCCCGTTACCAACTCTCCTTGTCTCTTATCACGCATGACTGGCAGCTCTCCCTCCTCCCCCTGGAACACATAAACCTACTCAGAACTATTAACATTTTTTGTGTTATACAACAATAGCACCATCAACCCTCTTAGAGTCAAAATTAGCTGCAGTTACAATCTGTCCAGCCTGGTAACCTGTTACTAGTCAATTGACAGCTGGAGGTCATGGCTTTGTAGAACATTCATCTCCTGACTAGAAAAAGTGTGAGTGTCATGTTGCTTGACAATATCAGCACTTGGGAGGTGCTGGTGGTAGGGGGCCCCAAGACGGGAGGTGACATGCTCACTGTTCAAGTGCTCACCAGAAAGGAACCCCATGGCTTGAACCACAGACACAGCCTTCTGACCACACTGGGAAGGGGTAATGCTCTGACAAGGACTTGCTGCACTGACTTGACTTAATGATGCAGTGGGCTTCTGACTGACCATCAAAGAGGAACTATTATCCTGTAAAGGACTATGGGGAGGATGGACCTCACCAGCAGTTGTAATCTGAACGTCCGAACAGACCGGCAGCCGAGTACCCTGGCCCGAATGTCCCTGGTCGAGTGCAAACTGTAGTGCAGTGGAAGCATCCTGCCCACAAGAAGCATCCCTGTCCTGCCTCAGCTGTGTTTCCTGGTAAGATGTGTCCTGACTACTGGCTTCCCCAAGCACCTTGGTGCTGCCTGCCGTCCCAGACTGACCATGGCACGGAGCTGCTAGAAGGTCCCTGTGTCTGTTTCGTATGTGCCGGATCAAATTGTACTTAAGAGCAGAGCTGTGTAAGCAGATAGGGCATTTGAATGGCTTTTCCTTAGTATGTGTTAAGAAATGATACTCAAGATTTTGTTTCCAATTCCTTCCGTTGAAAACTTTCCCACAAACTTTGCATACATTCCCAAGCGGTTCAGCTCCAATCTGTAAAAGAAAATAGTCCTTATCAGACTAGGAGCAGAGACTCCCTCAGCAGGGACCAACATCCACTGGGAACACAGCTTAATTCATTCCACTTCCCTTTCCATCACCCATTACTCCTAAT
>JAPQNM010000048.1:8368345-8425845 GCA_029783475.1 Metacarcinus magister
ATGGGCTGATACAAAGCAGGAGAGCCTTGTAGCATCTTAGAAAAATATACTCTAAATCTGGTATCCTTGCAGCAAACTCAAACATTATATTGCTCAGGTCAATTGAGGCTATTTTTCTCTCTAGAAGGAAGAAAAATCTCACTTACGAGATACAGGAGTACATTTTTTTTAAAGCAACATATGTATAGTTAACAGTTTGCTACAAAGATAAGTATGTACAACTCATTCTCATAATGAAAGGATTGACAGGCATGACTATTGGTATTAGGCATAGTGCTGCAACATATTTAAGGAGGCTCTTGAAATGTATTACTTTATAAGCACTTATTTCCAAAGTGATTCAGCTCTAAGTTCCAAGATCTATAACCTAGGTTACTATAATAGGAAACTTATGTATGGACTTTGTCTAAGATTGTAAATAATTAGTATATAGACTTAAGCAAAAGATTTCAATAATTCAAATTTCAATGTGACTTCAGAGAGTGCCTTGTTAAGGTAAATGTAACATTTCAAGATCATTTTCTTGCAACAAAAGGATATGCAAGAGTAGATATAAAGAGACCAATATACATCTGGGCAACAACTCTCTTTATTTAAAGGGGATAAGTCTTGACAATGAACCTTGTTACCTTGCTACTTAGTTTACACTTTTGTAAAAAGAACTAATAATAATGCAATGCAAGTATAATGCCAAGAGCATAATGAATTTAGTTGCAGCCAAGCCATCTGTCAATCCTTCCGTCTGGGTGAAGCATTACCAGTTCTGTAACTTTTCAAATAGGTACGATGATACTGCAAGAAAGGACTGTAAGGAAATAATTCAGTTTGCAACTAAAGCACAGAAACTATGCTACAACTGATTTATATTATTTGTAAAGAATAATACAGGAAAGGTTGAAAGAAAGTGATTGTTGGGAACTGCCTCAGATGATGAAAGAAAATTATATGAAGTAACCTCGTGCTACTTGCCCATTTTTTAGTCAAGTTTTGATATTAGGCTTTCCTATCCATTAAAACAACACACCTTAGATATGATACGAAACATCAATCTTATTAGTTTGGCTTCCACTGTATACACCATGAAAGTGATCAATAAGTCTTGCCAGTAATTTCCTCTCTAACACTTTCATTACAAACTTTTTTTGTTTATATTTCTCTAAATGTACCCTCATAAGGATTAGTAGCAGGCCCAGTGTACCGTTCAGTTACCACTAAGTACACTCTAAATTAAATAAGTTGAGTGAATCAAGCTATGAAAAGATCAACACAAGCTATAAGTATAAGTTAGTAATTCAGAAACTAATCACCAAACTCTGCACAACACTAATGAGGCAAGCAAGCAAACACTACCTGGCCAGAACATGTCTCACCTTCCATCTTTAATTACTTTGAAGGTGAGTAAAGAATGAATAACAATGATAGCTAATATATGCTATGGTGCAACTCTGAGGCTGCAAGTAATGTTCATTATTGTACAAGTTGAAAATTTCTAAGAAATAAGAAACAAATTGTGAATATGAGTGTAAAAGGTATCCTCAGGTGTTCCTATACTTTACATGTACATTCCAAGACTCATTTGGAGTTTAATTAAAAGTTAAATTGTTCTATAAACATACAAGGACTGATAGAACACCACAAGTTTGCCTAACAAAAACAAGGAAAAATAAGAGGTTGAAGATTCCTCTCCTGCAGTATATTCATCAAAATTATATATATATATATATATATATATATATATATATATATATATATATATATATATATATATATATATAATATCATGTGAGGTAGACTGGTATCAAAATAACCTTCCATCAAATACAGATTCCTCAAACATTTTCTACAGAAATCAAATAAGCAATGCAGAAATAATGATCTGCAAATCCTAGTTTTCTTCTAAAGTTGACAATACTTTACACTGGGGTATCACACAAATAACTGGTAATGCTTCACCATTTCAAGATAAAAGTTAACACTCACCCCTGGTGGATTATCCTGAGAGGAAGGCTGCTGAAAACCCAGCCCAGAGAAACTACCAGGTAAGGATTGGCTATCCCCCTGCCAGCCAGACACATCCTGTACACGCAAGAGAAAATATCATCAAGACTAATCTGGAATGATAAGATTTTAATCCTTTTTGCTTGCATTTGGAAAAAATATTTAAGTAACCATTCTAATCACAAGGAATTCTGTTAAGCTTTCCATTGTTGGGGATATTTTATTGAGCACCAACACAATACATAAAGAAGCTTGCAGCTGGTACCTGCCAGCCAACTCACCGGCTGAAAGCCTGAGGGTCCAGCAAAGGCATGATGGTAGGAGGCCGAGGTACTAGCAAGGGCACCTGAAGCTGCCTGCTGAAGGAACTCGGGGAGGTCATTGCTCAGGTCCCCTCCCAAGTCGCCCCCACTGTTCTCCTCCTTATAGCCGTCTCCACTCATATTGTAAGAGTCCCTCTGCAGGTCGTCCGCCTCCTCCTCCATCTCCACCTTGACAAAGGTGGGTGTCTCCTCCCCTCTGTATTGATTAGTGACTTCATGCTGATCAGGTAAAGGTTGTGATGACTGAGATGACTGATGAGGCAACTGTTGTGAGGATTGGTGAGGCGCAAGGTGGGAGGCAACGGGAGATTCTGCCGGAGAGGAGAGGGGACGGCTATCACGGTCCTCAGGCAATAGGGACTCCTGAGAGGTTCTAAGAGGGGAGGGACTTAGTCGCTGGCTAATGGGACTCTTTGGTCTGGAGGAGGGCGGGGGAGGGGTGTGTAAGCCCCCTGTCTGGTGAGGGGGAGGTCTCACATCTTCCCTTCCGTCCTCACCCTCATCTCTACGTTTCCTCTTGGAAGGGGGGCTGCCACTGCCCCCTTCCCTTCTGCTAGTGTCAGTCCGAGAGGCAGGTGCAGAACCTTTCTTAGGAGGTTCATCATCAGGTACTGCAAGGCCCTTGATTCTAAGGTTTTCCGCCGCCTTTATCAAAGACGCCAAGTCACTTTGTCTCACATTCACTTCACCAAGGTACATATAATCTAGCAAGGCCTCCAGGTCCTCACTTTTGATGTCTTTCAACACTATAACAGGGCTCTTACAAGCAGTTTTGTCAAACATGGCACAAAAATAATCACTGCATGTCGAGAGCACCAACTTGTGCACACTGTAAAACTTGCCATCACATGCTAGAGTCACATCTGTGTATGCTTGCTGAAAACAGAAATACACAAAGTAAGTATTGAATATCAGTTTAAAATTAATATTTCAAGAAGCAGTGTTATAACAAATAATCCATTGGACCTTTCTCAGTTAAAGATTTTTTTACAGAAAGTGAAATCTACTATGTTCCAACAAACACCAGAGCTACAACTTACCTTATCCCTGAGCACACCCAAAATGTGTAAAAATGTGGAACGGTGATTGTTCCACTTTAATGAAAGTAGTTCCTCCATGTTAACCTGTAAAGAAATACACCAATTAAACTTGGAGCAAGCCAGTATTATTTCATACTATACATTCTATTATGAAAATATATATCAATCCCATTTTACTGCTCTTGCCACTGAAATCCATGCTATTCACTTTACTGCTCCTGTTATTGAAAAAAAAAATTTAAGATGCAAGATCACAATACATGGACATTAATCCTTCTACCTGCATTACTAGTTGACAAGGTCACCCTAATGTCAGGGAGACTATGTATCATCCAACTGAAACTTCATTGGTAATAAATGTACATTATCACATTTCCTAGACATCATTCAAATGTCACAGTCAGTTCTGTTTTATCTGTTGAGATGTGACAGCTGATATGTAAATATAGCCCAGTATGTTCAGTCATCTGCAATATTTAGACCAGGCAAAACCCATGATTAGTGATTCCAATATGTCTGAATTTTCTACCGCTCAACCGTCATGGCCCCTCCACCTTCAAACTGCACAAACTACCTGCACAAAGAAATTAGTAAGTAATGTGATGTGCAAGACCATACAAGTCTCTGATCCATATGTCAGTGTTGGCAGGAAAATACTGTTCTTTAACCCTCTCTTTATTTCCATGGATACATTCCTTCCTTTCATGATCCTTGCAAGTGATCCTATGATACACTTGTCTTCCACAGCTCTCGCTCTTACTTCTCCTTCTATCCCTCCATGTTTGCATACCACTGTTCCCCCAATACTTAAACTCATTCAATTCCTCCCATTTTCTATCCTCCTCAATGTACCACACACCTTCCTATTGCTGACACATTCATCCTATAACGTGCATTAAGGCAACATCTACTACCTTTCTTTCATAGACGATCACCTTACTTTTCCCAGCATTCACCTTCAGCTTCCTTCTCGTACATAGACTATAAAATTAATTCACCACTCTCTGAAGTTCCTCTTCACTCTCTGCAAACAACATACTGTCATCAGCAAACTAGCATGCCACCATTGCCCACCACATTCCATACATTTTCAATCTTGCACCTAAATTCCCCATTCTAGCTTTTATTTCTCTTATACAACCATCCATAAAAATATGAAACAACCATGGTGACATCACAAATCCTTGTCTCACCCCGACACCAATAGGAAAATGTTCACTTAGCTCTCCATCCACCCTCACACATGCACTTACCACCCTATAAAATGCCAAACATTGTCCATCAATACACAAATTTTCAGATAATTCCACAGAGCTTCCCAATGAACTATATCATATGACAGGTCCATGAAGGCTGCATAAAGTTTTTCATCCTTCCCTAAGTACTCCTCGCCATCATTTTAATTGCAAATATATGATCCACACAGCCTTTTCCCTTCCTGAGCCCTCCTTGCTCCTCACTAACCTTCCACTCAGTTACTTCCATCAAACTCTCCCATACATTCTTCCTGACACACTAAGCAAGTTTATCCCACTATGTTTGCTTAGTGTGCCAGTTAATCAATCATCTATATTTATAACTATCTATATATACATAGTACACTCGCCTTATACTCTCCTCCACTACACAAGTCGCACTACACACGCACAACTGATTTTCATATCCACAAGACGTTCATAGGTGACATGATCCCATAAAACGTGAGGTAGAGAAAAAAAAGTGGGCCAAATCCAGTATTGTCCCCGCATCTGCAACCCAACCCCAGCAAGTACGTGTTCATCGTGACATCAGACGTCAAGTGGCACTACGTCAATGAGCCCATCTTAATTTTCAATCTATCTCAGAGAGTGAAGGAGGGACCCGTGACGTATGGTGAGGTGGCATGATGTCGATACGCAGGCTTTCATTTTGCTTCTACACACAGTGCAGAAGGGAGGGAAAGGGAGGAAGAGAAGCTCAGTCCAGCCTTACAAAAGAAAATGCAGCTGAGGAGTGGTGTGAAGTGGTGATAGGCGGTGAGGGTGGCGCGACAGGTGTAGCGATTGGTGACGAGCCAGGCGGTCAATATTTTCTGGCATCTTACTATTAAGTGATGCCCATAGTGATGGCAAAAAGTGTACTGTCGTCATAGTTGTTTCAGCAAAGAACATCTTCCAGCAACCAAAACAAACACAAAGGAATGTGCAAAAAGTAGTCAGCTAAATTTTTATATACTTATCTCTTTCTTGTTTTCTTGCTATAATTTGGGTCTTTGGTGTCCCACAACTCACATAAGATTATCATTTTGCCACGAATGCCAAGTAAAAATAATAATAATAATAAGTGAAGCCTTAACCTTATCCACAGGCAGCAATAGAAGCTAATGAGTTCAGAATCTTGCAACTGCTTTCAGTGAATGTAAGGTAAAATAAATAAAATGGTACAAAATTGATAAGATGGTACATTCTCTAACTGTGCCAACATTTGAAGCTAGAACCATCTTTGAATTACAGAATCCCTCCCTTGCATGCCACCCAGTGCATGATCCAATTCCTTCATCACCAACCAATTCAATATCTTCCTGTAACTGGTGTAAACAATTCCCCTGAGCAAGGTAGCTATTGGACCATATAGCTCTGTATAGGACCACACGTGCTATCATAATTCTCTTTGTATTTTGAACTTTAATGAAGAATGGTACACTTAAGCATACAAATCTTCCTTTTAATACACCAAATGGTCTCTCCAATCTCTTGTTCGGACGTGGGAACTATCATAATACTAATATTTTAATTGTTTGGGGCTAGTATGGGAGCTAAATTTGGTCAATTTCCATTTTCATCCAACCAACGATTTTTTTTTCCTTCTGGTGATACATGTAGTGAATTGATTGACTTTGCTACCTCTTTTCCATCGCAAATGGCTAGTTTTGAAGTTATGCCTACCCCTCGTCGCCAATGATCTTGGGGGACCTGTGGGAAATCTGGGTTTTTGGGTGGGGGAAGACGAAGTAGTGATTTTCGCTAATAAATAAACATATCTCCTAAATTAACATAACCTAATCGAACTTTAAGTAACTCCCAAAAAATATAAGGTGAAAAACCTAATTTCTGGGTAAAATAAAAAATATAAAAAGCTTATATAACCGAACTTGATCCCCCCAACGACACAACCCTAAACTAAACTGACCCGTCGGACCACCCCAACCTAACCTAAACTGAACTCAAGTAATAACCTCTTAACTCGGGGGATAAGCCCCCCAGACCCCGCAACCTAACCTAATCTAAACAGAACTCGCGTAATAAGTGGGGAGGCAAGCACCCCCACACCCTCCAACATAACCTAACCTAAACAAAACTCACTTAATAACCTCTTAAATGGGAGGGCAAGCCCCCCCAGACCCCCAGCCTAATCTAACTTAACCTAACGATTTCCTTGCTGTAGAATGTGGCGTACATGATAACATAAAAACTTAGGGGGAGCTGCAAAAGGCCAGTAGGGTAGGCCCACACGAGCAGTTCCTATATAATATAATATACAAGCTCAACATGTGTCCACTATCATCCCATAATCCATAATTTTGTCTAATTTTTCCTTAAAGCTCTTTATTGAATCTGCCCTGACTAAAAAATTTGGTAAAATTCTACATCTTCACCATAATGGTGTCTGTTAACGAAGTAAAAGTGTCTGCACCTCCTCCAACTCCCTACTTTTGATCATAGAGAACATTTGATAGCTTCTAAATTAACCTAACCTAGCCTAAATCAACCAAACCTTAATCTACATTGAAAAATAACAGAACCTTGTTCAAACCAAACTAAACTTCACTTTTCGGAGAAGTTGGTAAAGATTCGTAAGACGAACTATTCGATATCTCCTTACCTTTATAATGCACTGCAAATTCAACCTCAGATTCTTGTTCAGATCACCTCAAACAGTTATGCCGCTGAATTACAGAAGAAAAATTTTTTTTTTTTTTAGGTTATATACGTTAGGTTTCGTTACATTTTGTTAGGTTAGGTTGTTATGTTATGTTAATTTAGAAGCTATCAAATGTTTTCTATGACTAAAAGTAGGGTGTTGTGCGAGGTGCAGACGCCATTTTCTTTCGTAGCCACACGCCATTCTGAAGATGTAAAAATTTTCCGTAAAATAAAGCTTTGTTAGCATAACCTTTCCAGAGCTGCAGTTAAATAAGCCTAACCAAAACTAACCCAACCAAACCTAACTAAACCTAACGTAGCCCAAGAAAAAAAATATTCGTATTTTTTTCTGTGATTCAGCAGCATAACTGTTTGAGGTGATCTGAACAAGTATCTGAGGTTGAATTTGCAGTGCATTATAAGGATAAGGAGATATCGAATGGGTCGTCTTACGAATCTTTACCAAGAAGTTTTCACAGAAAACATTGAATATCTCACAAACTAAGAATTTGCGACGAAAATGTAATAAAGAAAACCTTCTCAAAATGCATCAGGTAATGCAAAAATATAACCCTGAATTCTCTAGAGCATTGTGGTGAAGATGTAAAATAATACCAATGCTTCCCAGGACAGGGAAGCATAATGACCACTTGACTACAGAATATAGTATTAGTGATCACAGGCTTAATAGCCTGCTGCCTTCCCAATTTTCCATTGAATTGATAGGCTCCGGAACGAAAAGCAACGCGACTGTGAAACCCGATCACGGGAGAGACGGTTTCGTTGGTTAGTTAGCAAGCCAAAATAGGTGACTTGAACTAGCTGCATGTACATAAAATATTGCTAGGTCAACTAGTGAAGGTGGAAGGAATGGAGGGAATAAATAGATAAATCAGGTTATAGGCTGCATGCAAATCAATGGACAAAACAAAATATTTACCCAAACCCAGACTGCCACTAATAAGGGTATTTTAACAAATTCGGTATAAAAGTGCAGTATAAGACCTCGCCTGCAACCTTCACAGATGTATTGAGTACACTATGTATAGTATGTAGGGAAGGAGAGAAAAAAGAAAAGGCAGAAGGTCTTATTCTGCACTTTTACCTTTAATAATATCATGATATATCAAATTATATTCCTCTCCTCCCCACCTTGGAATAAAAAAAAAATAAAATAAAATAAAGCAGTGAGGAGCTCATTAAAGATCAGGGAAATTATGGCATACAATCACGCATTTTTCTGATGCTTGCTAGGTTAAATTAAGCAATTATGTGCCCTACTTACAACTAAATTAACAATGACGTACATTTCCAGTCACATCCCATAAAAAATTGACATTCTAGATTATAATGATTGCTAATAACAATTATAATATAAAATAAACTTAAGAACAATTTTATGTAATTGCCATGTTACAGTTCCATTCATTTAGGAAATGTAGTTAATAACTAGACAAGCTTTACCTCTAGAAATGAGTTTACACATACCATAAACTAAGAGTTAATCTGAAGAGGAATGTCAATAAGAACAAATGCTAACTCCATTAGGCTGACGGGAGTACTGCCATGCTATAACACACTCCTATTAACACCCACACAGCCTCAACGGCGTGCCCCCACATCAAGGTGCCCCCGGGGTCACGCCTCCGCGGCACATTATCCCCTAACCGCCGCCTCCTCCAGCTTTGTCTTATCTCCCCCAACACACCCATCACACTCCTCACCAACTTCCTCACCCATTTACACACTGGGAAACCTGATGCTAACACTGGGCTAGCAGAAAACACTAACCTTAAGGGACTAGACAACAGCCTTCAGAGTCTCGGCCATTTTCTCCTCAGCTTCCAGTCAGTGTTGCCAGTAACGCAGACCAATAAAGACGCTACATTCTTTTTTTTCATGGAATTTTTCTTCTAGACAAAGAAGCTTAATGATAGACATGCATTTCAGTGCATAATAGTTGATTTACGTGGTTTGTAATGTATAATGCATATGTATTATAATTCTTATTAGTTTTGAAATGGAATCGTTTTCTCATATTCGCTACATTTATCCTGATTACCTTGAAATCTATTGTTATATCAGTTTGACTCCCTTACGTGCCATAGTTTACATTTGATGAATAAACGTAAAGCACTATCAAATTCTGAAGTTAGAAACTAAGACTATAAGGTTAATTAAGCAACCCGTCTATATTGATCCAGTGCATGAAAATGGAAGAATAAGACGACAGGGCCAACTCTCTTTTGTCTTACCCAGGTGTTTTTCAAAGATATTTCTAAAAACTAGATGGACCCGGTTGATATATCACTGTCCTCTCTAAATACTGTACCAGACGAGAGAAAGGTTGTTCTCAGTCAATTCTGATTCCAGAAAATTAATTTGACTGCGAAAATTCACCAAGAATTTTGCAGTTAAGTTCATCTCCGTCATCTGTGCTTTAGAGTTTGTCAGGATAGTGATATTTTTGTCTCATAAGGCGTCTCATAAGACTAAGGTGAGTTAAGAGTGACAAGGAAACTGTCATCAGGCTATTGAGATATATATTACGTAACCAATGCAAACTGGCCTAATCTAATGTGTGTGTGTGTGTGTGTGTGTGTGTGTGTGTCTATATATATATATATATATATATATATATATATATATATATATATATATATATATATATAAATATATATATATATATATATATATATATATATATATATATATATCAGGGGCGTAGGTTAATAGACCAACATGTCTGTTTATTCCATAAAGTACTAATAGCCAGTCATGGAGCAGAAAGGTGTGGTGAGGCATAGCTCATCTTGCAATACAAATTAAGACATATATTGATTGGAACGGAGAGAACCAAATAAACAGAGAGAGAGAGAGAGAGAGAGAGAGAGAGAGAGAGAGAGAGAGAGAGAGAGAGAGAGAGAGAGAGAGAGAGAGAGAGAGAGAGGGTGGGGGGAGAGAGAGAGAGAGAGAGAGAGGGGGGGGGGTTAGTAAGTGAGCGACATGATGGTGTGGCAGGAAGTTGGACTCAAGATGGCGTCCAAGATCCGTGGTTGTCGTTACACTCATTTTGAAGGTATTACTCTAATTTTTTTTTACTTGTTTGTCACATGGAAAATAGTTTCTTGTGATGGGTCAACGGAAGAAAAAGAAAAAAAACAGACAAGAAGCTACGAGTTATTGTTTTGGCAGAACCTTAAGTATATCATGTTTTGAAAAAGAAAAAAAATATATATTGAAAGGTAGTAATGAGGGCGAGGTAGGGAAAACAGCTCCTAAGAGGATACACATAGTGCACGACTCTATACCATTTAAGTTATTATGTTAACTAAGGCCAAACTGGATGTAGGTTGACTTTCATTGTCTCGCCACTCCATAGCTTTCTTTCTCCTTTCCCATATAAGTTTTTTGTTGTTTCCAAGTAGAGTACTTGCATCTTATTAAATTCCATTCATCTTGGGTCTCCAGTTTCTTAGGAAGCGTGGTGTTATAATCCTACCGCTGCCACCAACTACATTACCTTGTGTTTTGAATCACTAAGAAGTGTGTGTGTGTGTGTGTGTGTGTGTGTGTGTGTGTGTGTGTGTGTGTGTGTGTGTGTGTGTGTGTGTGTGTGTGTGTGTGTGTGAGTGTGTGTTATTAACATCATTATTATTATTATCATTATCATTATTATTATTATTGTTATTATTATTATTATTATTATTATTATTATTATTATTATTATGATTATTAACAAGTCCACTGGGCCGTGAGGGCAAAAAATTTATTTAAATGTTTTTAAGGGCCATTAAAATGAAGTTAATTAAGGCCTCTGCTTGTATCACATAGTTCTATTAAATTTACAATTGTTTTAGTTATTGATGTTAAAAAGGACATGGAACGTTCCTCCCACCAGGATTTCAATGGGTAATACTTTTCATCTTAATTACCACGAGTTCAGAGACACGGTCATTAAATTGAAAATAGCGTATTTTCTTCATGCTTTCACACTTCGGTTAACCCTCCACGTTTGCTAGAAAGATCATAGCTAAGTCACTGTCCGTAGGTAAAGTTGATCGATCCTAGTGTTTAGAATAGAGAAGGTAACAACATGGTAGGTCGCTCAGAGGTGATGCTAGCAAGAACCTCCGGAAGTGAAGTCAGTAGGGGCAAGAGAAACAGCGCTACCCCAGCGTATGATTCCCATTAAAGATGATTATTTCGCTTCCGGCGTTTTCTTGCGTGCCATAATACCTTTCCCGCGCCCTTCCACGGCTTCCTCCATTATCATCACCCCTAACACAACTGAATCTTTATTGTTGATGATCATATGTACACCTTCCCCTCCTAAGCATAATCCCATAATATGCCACCAAGCTTTTGGCTATTATGCGCCTCGTGCGCTCCATTAAAACGGTTGTAGGTTAACCAGCATATGAAACTTTATGATTAGCTAATGTACTGTGTGCATTGTTAGACTAAATACTGACTCATACGGTAGTTGTATTAACAATCATTATGTAGTTTGTTTTTCGGTGACATCGTAAAAGACTGTTCATGGTCTACAATCCTCATTACATCAATAATCACAACATAAATTTACGTAGCGCCTATTGATACCTTGCAGTGATGATCTACAAGTAGGTTTGTTCGTGACATCATTAAATGCGGTGTTCGCGTCCACAATCCTCAGGATATCAATAAATGCAGCAGAAATTTATGTAGCGCCTCTTAACACTTTATGCTAACTTTGTACGAGATTGACAACACTGCATCCCTTCCTTCCTTTGGCGTCGACTCGCACCTCATCCTTCGAAATAAATATAATAATTACATAAACAATTAAAGCATTAAAATAAAATCTATAAATATCAAACTACTTAAATAAATAAACTATTGTAATAATAGCAATGTATAATGATAAATAACGATAAAGAAACATTTTATTTATTAGTGAAGTAGAGTCGGAGCTTGAGTATTGGTAACGCAGCAAGGCGGTGCGCGGGAAGGGACGTGAAGGAGGCACAGCAGCGGCCGTCCTCTCCCCAGACCATGTCCACCACACCTAGATAACTACTCGCCAAGAAAAGGTAAGCCAATATCTTGTGAATACACAGGGAATCGTTTGGGCAATGTGGCGTAGGTGTTAAAAGTGTATAAGTTCGTTTAAATAATCGATTCATTGGAGTTCCCCGTGACGCAGCAGCTTCCGGCACGCGTTGCCAGAAATCTCCTATGAGCATTCATTACAGCCTATTATACGTGATTTATGTGATGGTGTGGAGGTTGGGAGTGCATTACATTGTAGGTGGACTGTGTACTGTGTGTTGGAGTAGGTGTCGGGGTGAAACAAGTTACTCATGGGCAGGATTTGTGTAGGGAGGTGAAAGGTAGGAAGGAAGGGTCGGAGGTAGAGGTGAAGGCGCCCGCTCTTCCTCTTCCCCGGCCTTTGTTGCGGCTGCTTCTCCCGCCCAGCACCCACGCCAAGCCACGCACCCGCCGCCCGCGCCAATGGTACGCTAACCTCCTCTAATCCTAGGAATATCGTGTCATTGTTTAGTTAAGATGGCATTGAACCACCTGGAGAGGGTTGAGGATGTTTCATATCGATTCTTAGCTTCATAATGGTTCCTGGAGGGACATTTTTTTCAGACTTCTGATACGAGGTGCGCGCGTAGGTAATGGAGGCTTCGAGCCATGTATCAGCTTGTGTGTGTTTGTTTTGTTTTGGCCGAATTATGAGTAAACTATATTAGGCCTAACTGGTAGCCCTTCCCATTATTTGCTTCGATACTAATTCAAGGATTTTGCATTACAGCAGTCATGGAGGAGTTACTGTCCTTGAAGTGGAACAACCACCGAACCACCTTTATCCACATACTAGGGGTTCTCAGGGACAAGGTAAGCTGCAACAGCAGTTTTGTTGTCATCCTTGGTGAGGTATCCCAAGTGTGCATCATAATTTGAGTTTTCTCATCTTGCATTGAGTAAATTTTTATAATTACACTATAGCTAACGAACTTTTTTTCTTCTTTGCTTTGAAGTAATCTGATGTTCGTTTCCAATAACTTTATTCTGCCCCCAACCCGACCCTCCTGTAATGATGTAAAGCCCTCTGACTCATGTGCAATCTTCTAACGCCCGAAACAGTGAAGGGCATTTCAAAATTATACTTAATGCCATGTATAACTTAATTTAATTAAACGCTGACTAGGGCCAACATGGGTGGTGGCCGCAGCGTATCATAGAATATTTCAAAAATTATATGGATGAAGTTCTTTGCAGAAGTGTTTCATACTTTTATAGAGAATTTCAAATTACCATCAGCATGGTTTCTCTACGCTAGGGGGTGTTATAGTAAAATATACACCATTGAATGTTGTTTCATGTTTTGGCAATGACTATCACTAACTTAATATGCAATCATCAGCAAGCAACATGTTTTTATTAATATTCTTATTTCCTCAAAGTTTATACAGTTTTAATAATCTATTTGTTATGGAAGTTTGCTGTCATGCCACATTATTTATATTTTTTCTATCCTGAGAATCTGCATGAAATGTATTGTATTGAGTGCAGAGGGATAGCGCTCTCGTTAACCCTAGCAGAACTATATGGTCTAGAGCTACCTAGTTCGGTGGGATTATTTAATCACTGCACTTTAGCATGCATTGCTGCGCCTATTTATTCATATCTTCCAAATGTTAATATGTATCTCATTACAAAGTGTTTTCCCATTATTAATTTACTCAAATTCACTCGTGTTACTGTTCCTCTTTACATAACAACTACTTAGCAAGTACTAATTCTTTGATTTGGTCATATAGACTTAGTATATCATTCAGTTTTGTTAGTGTATGTATTTTACTTGTACTCACACTTCACTCAGGCTTGTGTTAGTATCCCTTTGATTTGCTACAAATGCATGTTACTTCATACAAATATTGATTGTAAGGTTATTTACTAAACTTCTTTTCATATTCCACAAGTTTTTAGGGACTATTTATGTTATTTACGAAAGGGGGTGAAATATATTTACATTGCAAATTAATAAATCTAACGTTGAAGGGGATATGTGATATGTATCTTTTGGGAAATAATAATACAGTATATAAACAAAATTTAATAGCTTTTTGTACTTGCTGATGTCATCCATTCAGTTGAAAATTGCAATTGATGTCACCAGTTTGCAAATTATATATATGTGAAGCTTATATGTTAAAGTATAATGCTGCATGGTAGTGAAGCATGCTTGTCTAGAAATTTATACTGAAAACAGACTGGTTAATTGATGTGCAGAGCTATTGTAAGAGTTTATCCAGTAAGTGAGGATCTAATGCAATTGAGCACCACAGTTAGCGATGAGGACATGTAGATTGCCATATATTTTTATAGGTAGTTTTCCAGAACTCCCAAATACCTTTGTCGGGAGTGAATTAACTTTCTGTAAAAAATCTTTAACTGAGAAAGGTCCAATGGATTATTTGTTATAACACTGCTTCTTGAAATATTAATTTTAAACTGATATTCAATACTTACTTTGTGTATTTCTGTTTTCAGCAAGCATACACAGATGTGACTCTAGCATGTGATGGCAAGTTTTACAGTGTGCACAAGTTGGTGCTCTCGACATGCAGTGATTATTTTTGTGCCATGTTTGACAAAACTGCTTGTAAGAGCCCTGTTATAGTGTTGAAAGACATCAAAAGTGAGGACCTGGAGGCCTTGCTAGATTATATGTACCTTGGTGAAGTGAATGTGAGACAAAGTGACTTGGCGTCTTTGATAAAGGCGGCGGAAAACCTTAGAATCAAGGGCCTTGCAGTACCTGATGATGAACCTCCTAACAAAAGCAGTGGAGGTGCAGCAGCTTCCAGGGGGGAGCCGAGGAGGGACGGAGGGAGTGGTAGTCCTCCGGCCAAGAGGAAACGAAGGGAGGAGGTAGAAGATGGGCGGGAGGATGTGAGACCCCTTCCTGCCCAGTCTGGTAGCCTCCACACACCCCCACCTTCCAGACCAAAGAGCCCTGTGAGTCAGCGGCTGAGCCCCTCCCCACACAGAACCTCTCAGGAGTCCCCAGCGACAGAAGATCGCACCAGCCGTCCCCTCTCCTCACCAGCGGAGGTCACTACGGGCCCCCATAATGCTCCCCAACCTCCTGGCCAGTCTACAGTGAGCCAGTCAGTCACCAATCAATATCGGTCTGATGACACGCCTTCCTTTGTGAAGGTAGAGATGGAGGATGACCATACAGAGGACCTACAGGACTCTTACAGCCTGGGTCCTGATGGCTACAAGGAGGAAGGGGATGATTCGGGTGGCACCATGAATAACGATTTACCAGAGTTCCTACAAGCGGCAGCCTCCGGCTCCTTGGCCGGCAGCTCCACCTCCTTTCCCCACCACTCCTTTGCAGGGCCGTCTGGCTACCAGCCGGTAAGACATTATATTAGCACCTGCTTTATAGCTGTGCTTCATGTTATATAGCACAGGTCTTTGTCAGGCTTCAACTATGCCTTGTTCTATATGCAAATTTTGATATACAGTTGGCATTCTTCAGTTTATTGAACATACACAATTTTGAGGAGTTTGAAGATGTTTTGAACCTTGAAACTGTGTTACAGACTATTATTTTTTTTACATCACTAACATATTATTGCCAGAAATTTGATATTGTGATAACCTGATTTTCAGATTGATAATTTTCAAATTGAATTTTTTTCCTTTTTATTCTTGGTAGGGTGACCTGGCTGGATGGCAGGGTGATGGCTCCTCCATAGGGTTTCCTCCTCATCTTAACTTTAGCACCTCAGAAAGTTCTAGTCAACAGAATGCACCTGGGGTAAGTGTTGCTCCCATCTTTGTTGCCTTACCATGACCTCACCGGCCAGTAATGATTGATTCATGTAATTGTAGTATTGAGAGCTGAATAGCACTGGTAACACTGATTGCTCTGTTTGTTTGCGTGAGTGTGTACGTGCTGCCATTCGTCCATCTCTAGGTGTATCTTCACAAAGTGGTTTATGAAAATGCCCTGAGTGGTCTTTGGAAAATTTATACTTTTATGTACAGGTGTAGCGAGGGTCTGGGAAGCCCTTCCTCTGTACTCTTTCCTATGAAAAGACAGGGCTCCGAGAGGGAGAGTAGAGGAAAGTCTCCCTGAACCCTAAATGCATTTCCCTGGCTACCCCCTTCTAATGGGGATAAAAGCCAGGTATATAGATAACAGTGTTTGGGTGGGGTGCATTTCTCTTCTCATATGGGGGCCTAGGGGCTAAGTGAGAGGAGTGTATATGTATGTGGGCATGGATGTGTGTATGTGTGCTTTTTCTTGGATAACCCCTTTTAGAGGGATAACAGCCTGATAGATGTACAGGTGTACTTTTCAACATGAACCTGGAGCTGTGATCAGTATTTATTATATTGAATATTTCATTATTGCCTAAAAGCTTAAAGAGGACAGAAGACCAGCATCCCATATGGTGTTTACAGTTTGTTTTTAGGAATGGTTTAAAAAGCATTAGGCAATGGCATAAGTGGGGTGTGCTTGGTGTGGCTTTGGTCCTGAAAGGGAACATGAATTGTCTCAAACATTTTTTTATTTATTTATGAAGATTTTTGGGTAAAGCTATGCTATGCAGTCATAATCTAACAGAAAGCTTAACTGGTAACCTGCATATTGCAGTTGTAGAGACTGAGAAACGCTGATAAAGCTATAATGTGTACTAAAACATGTATTGGTGGAGTAAATAGCTCACAGATGCAGTGGTTCCTAAACCCAAACTTGCAACTCAAATAAGGTCAATGAGTGTGTTTTTGAGAGCTGGAGTAATTTGGAAGAATAGTAAATTAATAATGAAAAGGAAACAAACAAAACTTAGGAAATTTCAAAGGGTGTACATAAAGTGCTGAAATTTTGATTTTGCTTGAGCGCTAGACATGATTCCAGATGGCATTTGAGCAGTGGTGTAGGCTCTCGGGTCATCAGACAGAGAAAAAAAATGTTTGTGTAAATCAAAAGGGTTTGGGAAACACTACATTACTGGGTGTGGTAAGAAATGGATGTTCAGTTTCATGACTAGGTCATCTGTCGAGCTGATTTTCTGAAGACTTCCATACCACATTATATGCTCTGTAATGTGTCAAAAGTCTCATGATTAAAATCTTGTTGTATATATGAGACGTCATAACATGTACATACATTTGAATACCAAGTTGCAGTAAGATTCTTCAGAGGTTATGTAAATTAACCAGAATTTGTCAAACGTTAAGCAGTATGGGTTTTAGAGATGAATTGATGTGTAGAGTTAATATCATGATTGTAGTGACCCAAATTATCATGGTTATCAGTATTACATTTGCTGAAAAAGTATTGCTACATATTTATTAAAAAATATATATATGAAAAAATATAATGAAATCCACAAATGAAAACAAAAATTGAAGCATTATTCACTGCATAAACATAATAATAATAATAAAAAAAAAATATGTAAACATGAAAATGTGCATAAACATCAAATTTAGGTGGCACCATGTGGCCATAAGAAGTAACTGCACTTTGTGTATATTGCAGATAAAACAAAGTATTTCTTCACATGCACAAGTAGTGAGATCTGGTCTTTACAGGTTTCTCACCACTGGTCATGCCTGACCCATAGGTTTTAGCTTGCTGAAGAAACTATTATAAAAATTTTCCCCAATGCAGGCTTAGATTAACACAATTTTACATATTTAATATAATGTGCACATTTGATAGTATGTAATGTGAGTTTTCAAAGTATTAATGATCTTATAATTTGAAACAGCAGTACTAACTGTAGGGAATGTTATAGTGGAATACCGTGAAACTGGTAACTACTTCATCAACATTAAATGGTAGGGAGGCTAGAGGTTTACAAGTGTATGAGAAAGGCTTGAAGGTGGGCTTTAAGTAATGTAATTACAAAATGGATAAAGGAGTTCACTGAGATGGTATGGACACATTCAGAGAATATAGATTGGAGGACTGCTCAAGAAAACTGTAGGAGTGAAATAAAGTTGTTAATGAGAGGGAGATCCCCTTTAAGGTGTGGACTAAAGTTAACAGCATGCAAGGGAATGAATGGAGGAATGGTATAACGAGGTGTGAATGAAACATTGATAGGGTATCTTGTGGACGTTGCATTGATAATGCTCTGAGGAGTGACTAATGATTGGTTATAAGTTAGAAATAGGAGTCTTTATATAGTCAAATAAATGTCTATTAAAATCCATGGTTGACCTGGATAATCTCTAACTTGAGGACAGTAAGCACCGTTTTAGGGACCTTAAATAGTTACTATTCTACTCCATAATTGACTTTATATTATCATATTATAGTATTTGATTTCACATCTATAGTGCTCTAGAAGCTGCTCATTAATCATTGATTAAGTTGTGGGAAGTTAGCAAGCATCAAATGTCACATTGAATTGAGCTGCAGCTTTGCCTTAGCTGAATAACTTAAGTTTTCCTGTTGTAAGGCCTGAAAGGAACAGATGGGGCAGTGGTAGATTCTCAGAGTTGAATACAGGTGGAAGGTGGGGTAATATTAGCAGTTGTGGAGGAGGTCGTGAACAAGATAAAGGCAGAAGCTATTGTGTTCAGGGCATGGCTGCTCCCAAAACTGATTTGGTGAAACATGTTGATTTTCCTTTTTGGGGTTAATTTTGACTTCCAAAGACCTTTGTAATGTTCAAACATATTCCATGGACAGGATGGTGCTGCAGAAAGGATAAGCTTGACTGGCAGTGTGAGCAAACTAGGATCAGTGTTCTCATGCTAGATGCTGTATTTAGTATTTAGAACGTTAAACAAACATTACTGGCTGTGTGATTGGTTCATGGTTGTAAGATGTTTCCTCACCTTGTAACAACCTGAGACCAGATATCATTTTATTTACTAATTGAGTAAGAAAATGATGGGCTGTGTTGGCCAGCCTTGGACCTGCATATATTGGCAGACAGGGCTGGTCAGGGCTGGGTCAGGGGCTGACAGGGCTGTTGGCAGAAGGAGTCCTGAAAGGGTAAGTTGTAGTATACAAGTCACGTCTGGTTTCAGGTGTCAAGTTTACAGGTAGTTAATGTCCAGTCTCAGACCAACTTGGTCACTCCTGTACCTGGTGAGGCTTCATCTTTTGAGATCAGAAACTACAACAAGGGCTTCTCATAGAAATAAATTTAATAGAACAAATTTGCTCCTCTCCTAGTCGTGATGGGTCAAACAGTATTGTTTGTGATAGGAAGTAGCCTTGCCAAAATTATTAGTAATAAGCTGGGTACTGTCAATGTCGGGGAGAATTTAACTTTTCTAATAGTCTTCAAATTTATCTTCAAATTTTCTGCCTTGTATAACTACAGGGTTTGCTTACATGGAACTTGAGAAGTAACAGGCTTCCATATAATAGCTTATTTAATGCCATTTTTTGCAAGATCATGGTAAGACTAAGACTGGTTGGTATTTGAGGCTAGGAAATTTTTCTTTATCACCTGCCTGAATTAGGAATTGAGGGACTTCTTATCTGTATGATAACATCTCTGGTGTGGTAGTAATCTTCATGTTATTTTGCTGTGGACATGTGTGCAGTGAGCCTAACCATTGTACCTACATTTACACCTTTCAGTATAAGTATGTAATGTGTTGCAAATTTTTTTTGGAAATTATGTTTTAAGTAGAGAAGGTCAGTGGGAGCTATATTTCACAGGAAAAGTTTCTGAAGGCAGGTTGTTTTGGACATGGGGCTAAGGTGGTAGTAAGTGGTGCATATGGATGTCTGGTCATTAACCAAGTAGCTGAGAAGTTAGGTGTAATTGGGGACAAAGAGACCCTACAGATTGGAGCTTTGTTGAATTAGACATGAAAATCACATTGCCTTATTGTTCAGTTTCCTGATCTCAGTAGCTGTAGGATTTTTATTGTTGTGTTCAGAGGATGACCATCTAAAGTAATGTTTCCTTCATGGCCACATATTTCTGGCAGCTTGTTTTCTAACATCAGGATACTGCTGGACACAACTATTTATAGTATAGTTCTTAAATTATTAATTTTGCATATGCATATGTATACAAAATTTAATTAACTATACATATATATGTGCAGAAATTTGCATGCAGCATTAGCATTTGAAATATTCCTCAGTTTGATTCAAGTTTTTGGTGTTGATGGGTCTAACATGAAATGGTTATACTGAGGAATGTTTCAATGGTGGATGTGTATCCTCTCCTGCTGTCATTGTTTGGTGAAGTTGTCTTACTATAACCAAGTGAGCAATGCTATACACCTGTTTGCTGCATCTTGATGGTATACTCAGGGTTGGGAGGTGGTAATGCTAAAGGTGTATAGTTGGCAGTAAGAAAACATACCGATTTGAAACCAAACGAGCAATACTTGGGCGCCCGCATATAAGCATATCAAATATAAAAATTCATATTAAATTGGAATATACAAGTGCTTTAAATTCCACTTGAAAAAATACACCATACACAAATGCATTGAACTGATACAGCAGCATCAAAAGAAATAGTGATCTCAAGGATGGGTAGGGGGGGGTAAGTTGTGTGAAGGTGTGAGTGGTCGCAACATCATGATTGAGGCAGCAGGCTTGGTGGGGTGGGATAGGCATTATTCCATGGAAGAGCCAGTAAATATTATACGTGATTTTCAGTGGGAGGGATTGGTGCAGACGTTTTATGGCTGTGGGGAATGGTTATGTGGGATGTAATAGTAACATGCGAATAACTAATAACTTTGTCTTCATTCCCACCACCACCATCTGTAGGGAGAGAAAAGGCTTTTGGTTGCCTTGAGAATATCTGTAAAGGCAAACCTACCAGCCATTAGTGGGACACACCCTTGAACTGCTCTTGCAAGTCATGGAGCATTTAGAGGATACTTAGCAGACATAAGTAATTGTGAAGCATTAATTGCTTTAGCTTCATAGAATTTGCTAGCTTATCATAGAGGACAATTGTCTGTTGTGTGAAGTGTGCTAGTGGTGTGTGAAACATTTAGCAGTCGCTTGATGTTTGCTTTTTCCCATGTACCCCGGAGTAAGACGTTGCCATATTTTGCAGGGCATGGGGATAGGTGAAGTCGGTGCTATTGGAGGTTTGAGTCTTAGTAGACTGAGGGCGGTTGTGAGTTCCCACATCAAGAGACACTTCTGTCCCCATTGTGCCAAGGGATTTCATTCCCCGAAGGACCTGCGGCGCCATGTCATGACCCACACTGGGGAGAAGCCATATCCCTGCCCTTTCTGCAATCACAGGGCCAATCAGAAGAGCAACTTGAAGTCTCACATGATGTGTGTACATAATAAAGACCCATTGTGAAGCAACCCAATGTTAGCAAAGAGACAGACAACAACAAACAGCTTGAGTCATCCAGGCCAGAGGTAAACCTTTCTCCTGCAGAGTGAAGGGTGAGACATGAGTCCTACAGACACTGGTGCGCATTTTGTTGAGGAATTTTCAGTTATGATCTGAGAGTAAGACCTTGCCGTATTTTTCAGGGCATGGGTGTTCGTGAAATGGAAAGTTTGAGTGACAGTAGACTGAGAGTCCTCTTGGGTTCCCACACCAAGAGACACATTTGCTCCCACTGTGGCAAGAGCTTTCAGTCCCCCAAGGACCTACGAAGACACATTCTCACCCATACTGGGGAGAAGCCCTACCCCTGCCCATACTGCAGCCACAGGGCAGCTCTGAAAGGAAACCTCAAAGTGCATGTTATCACAGTTCATGGAAAGGATTTCAACAGAGTCAAAGAGTTGGTGCAGGGACAAGATCATGGACACGGAAGCAACATGTTGTAATTTTTGTCTATTTGTTAATATAGAGCTGTACTAGGTCATGAGTTTAACATAATCCAAGTTTGTCTTGGCATATTAAAAAAGAATGCTGGACCCTCGCTTACTTTGTGGTTCATGATGAGTGTCTAGGAGTTGAGGGAGTGGAACTATTAGTGTTCCAAGGAGTGACCCTGCAACACGCACACTGGCCAAGTGACTCAGGGAGGGTGCGTTGTCATTGCAGGGTGCGGACGTCGTGCACCTAGCAGGTGTGAGCCCGCGTCACCTGTTGGCTATCTCCAGACGGCATCCTTGCACTCAGTGTGACCGTGCCTTCAGCAGCCTGCGGGACCTGAGCCGGCACTACCTTACCCATACGGGGGAGAAGCCTTTCCAGTGCCCACATTGTCCTCACCGGGCCAACAGGAAAGGAAATCTGAAGACCCATATCAGAGCTCTTCATCCAGACATTCTTGTGTAGTCTCAGTGGTTCATCATCAGCCACATGCGAAGGGGCCAGAGGGAAGGGAGGTACTTGTGGGTTTGAAGTGACTTGTACATTTGTACAATTGAACAGTGATTCTACCATTAGGTGCACTTGTAATGAGAGGTACATACCACCACTACATGCACTTGTGATTAAAGGGAGGTCATGTTAATGGTTTCAATATGTAGGTGGTAAGGAATGGTTAAGTTTGAGGCCAAGATTTGTTGATGTTTTGCAGGCGGTGGGTGGCGCCGTCAGTGGTCTCTTTGTTCAGTGTCCAGCTTGTGGGAAAAAGTGCTATGGTCGAAACCGCAAGCAGAACATGGTGCACCACATGGCCACCCACAGCCGGGAGCGGCCAGTTACCTGCCAATACTGCCCCTACCGTGCTGCCTCTCAGTCCCAGCTGTTCAGACACATCACAATGTTACATCTCAACACAGGCAGATCTCTTGCACCACACACAACGAGCAGCAGCTGATGCTTTGGGCTTCTTTAAGGGGTTTAGTGATACAACTTGGCAAAGCTGAAGACATGGAGATGGATTAACAATAGTCTTTAGCAATCTTTTGGCATTCTGTGGCAGGTAAGGTTATTGTACACCATATTGGAGCTGGACATAGCTGAGTGAATCTCTTCGCCTTCTTGCAGGCATCAGGAGAGTTGGCGGCTGGGGTGAAGGTCGGTTCCCATGGCCAACTTGGCCAGGGTGACCTGCATAGGGCCTTTGATGTTGCTGGGGCAACACCCATAGTGGGACTTGAGTGCCCAGTGTGTGGCAAGCGGTTCCAGGGTCGCAATCGGCGCCAGAATCTTGAGCACCATCTGGTAACTCACACGGGTGAACGCCGCTACCCTTGTCCTCTGTGTCCTCATCGTGCTGCTCACAAGTGGCACCTCAAGACTCATCTCCTGCGTCGCCATGCCCAACATCCAGCTCTGGCCCAGCTGATAGGCACAGCATCTCAGCCTCCAGGCAACATCCAAAGCCATGTTGAAGGCCAAAGTCAGCAAGCACAAGTTTAACATGAATTATGTATGTATTGTCAGAGGAATTGTTTAAGGTTAGCAGTCGTCTTAGATGCGCATCCAAGGATTGAAGGGATCCTAAGTGAAAGATGCATGTTATTATGTTGCAGACGTGGCGAGTCCCCCCACTCACCTGCGATGTGTGCGGCAAAATGTTCTCGGGGCGCAACCGTCGACAAAACCTGCAGCAGCACCTCATGATCCATACAGGGGCCAAACCCTACTCTTGTCCACACTGCTCTCACTGTACCAACAGGAAAGGGAACCTGGACATGCACATCCTACGTGTGCATGGTCAAAATAATACCTCTCCTCAGCTATGGAAAATGAACCCATGAGAGAGTTGGTCAAATTATCTTGCATTCTTCACTGGTTAAAGAGGCAGTTGTTAGAAAGGGCTGCTTAGATATTTGGGTGTCCTGGAGATGAACGCCTGTTGGTGGCTGAGGGAGTGGGAGTTAACAGATTCAAGAGGTTTTAAGAGTGGAGACATGGGAACTGAGATTGTGCCATTTTACAGAGGGATGTTGGGAGTGCTGGTGACGTTATTCTCTGCCACGTGTGTGGGAAAGCATTCCATGGGCGCAGTCGGCGATGGAAGTTGGATCGCCATATGCTACTCCACACAGGAGAGAAGCCTTACCAGTGTCCCTACTGCTCTCACCGTGCTAACCAAAAAAACAACTTGCGGATGCACATACGCGCCAGGCACGAAGAATGGCTCTCCTCCCATGGTGGAGGTGGAGTTTCATGAATTGGCTACTAAAAGACTGGATCTTGGAAGATTATTTGTGTGCTCTTGTGAAGCATCAGTTGCAAGTGTAGTGTTGACAGTTGCATCAGATTAATGAAGTTGTCCCTGAGAAGAAGAGTCCTAGTGAGACTGGTCTGTTTTACAGGGAAAGTGTTCCATGACAGATGGACCCACAGTTGCTGGACAGCCCCCCTCCTCTGCAGAGTCAAAGCCCCAGACATCATATAGGTCCTGTCCAGTTTGTGGCAAAACTGTTGACCGGACAAACTTCAGGAGACATATGCGTATCCATACAGGAGAAAAGCCTTACGTGTGCCCCTTCTGTCCCCACCGATCTAATCAGAAAAATAATCTACAGCTGCACATCAGTACCCGCCATAAAGCAGATTAATGGTAAATTTCGAAGTTGTAGTTGATATTGTTATCTTCTCAGAAAATTTTATGTGACATTTGCTGTTGTTAATTGTGGGAGGGGGTTTGGTAAATCGTTCAGTTGTTTTGTGGTTGCTCTATATGAGTAGTGGTCTTAGTGAGGGTAAATTGTTTTGCAGGGAAGGAGTTCCATCATGAGGGTGTCCTCAGGCAGGGATTGGCACCAACCTACTACACAGACCTTGCCAAAAACATCTACTGCGAAACCTTGTCCAGTGTGTGGCAAAATATTTGGAGACAAGTCAAACTTCAGGCGACACATACGTATCCACACTGGAGAAAGGCCTTACGCCTGTCTGCACTGCCCTTACAGGGCAAACCAAAACAATCAGCTAAAGAAGCACATAGCTACCCAGCACGAAGGCTAACCACATCAGGGATGTCCCTTCTTATTTCAAACAAACAAACAAACAAACAAAAAAAAAATATTTAATTTTTTATTTCTAGTTTCGCATTTATGTTTGGTTTAAAATGAGGCGACAAGTGCTCTTGAGTTAAGCTGTGAAGACCCTTCGTCAGATAGCTTTGTGGTGGTGTGAGGACCAAGGGGTTGTCTGAGTGAGGGTGTTGTGTTTTGCAGGGAAAGTCTTCAACCTTCAGAGGGACCTCAGACCTGGGCCACCACCAACCCTCTACCCACTGTCTTTCACCACAACGGCCGTCATCACCTACTAAACTTTGCTCCGTGTGTGGTAGAGGATTTGAAGGCAAGAATCGTCAGTTCAACTTGGCACGTCACATGCGTACCCACACTGGAGAGAAACCTTATGCCTGTCCCTTCTGCCCTCACCGAGCCGCTCAGAAAGTTAATTTAAAAGGCCATGTAATCACCCGTCATGGTAGAGACAAGTGGAATGACATAGCTGTGCAAGGGAGTGACGACTCAGTCATTGGCTGGATAAGCCAACCCTCTAATTTTGAGGATAACTACACTACCTGAAACTTGAAAGCCCATGAGGGGCTTCCTGAGTCAGAACTGAAGCTTTAGTTTGTCTTCTCAGCAGCTTGTTGATGTCCACAAGTCATCCCAAGACAACTAAGCTGGCATGTTGTGCTTTGCAGGGCTGTGAGACTGAAGTTCATGGGGACGCCTTCCTTCAGTGCTCGTTATGTGGGAAGGCTTTCCACGGAGATTACCGAAAACGCAACTTGAAGCAGCACCTGACCATTCACACTGGGGAAAAGCCATTTCAATGTCCCTACTGTCCTCACAAATCCAATCGTAAGAGCAACCTGAAGGTGCACATAACTGCTGTTCACTTGAGCAGCATGGGGAAAGGTCACTGATACAAGGTATCCATGTCGTGATTTATTCATAGTTATGGATATTTTAGTTTAAAATTTTAGATTGTGTGCTTGGTTATTTTTGCTACTTAAGAATTAAGTGGAGGAGCATGCACTTGCTCTTTGTTGAGTGGATACCAGTTGTACAAATCTGTATGTAATTGTGTACATAATAATATGTTTTCCAGAACCCAAGGTTTTATTGCAACCATATTGCCTGATAGCTAATTTGAAGAAAAAAATGCAAAACAGAGTAACTTAAGGACTAAGCTGAAGCTAATAGATGAAAACTATTGTGGAGGCATAGGATAATGTAACAGTAAGGGAGGAAACTACTTTGAAAGAACTGCCGAAGCCTAATGCTGTTTCTCAGTTGTGTTTACTGTTCTAAATCTGAGTTTTACACTACTTGGAAGTGTGAAAACTTTGTATATAAATTTATCTTGCCTATAATAACAGACTGAAAGCACAATATTAACAGTGATGCATTTAGAAACTCAAGATATCTCTTGTAATTACACAATTTTTAAATAAAAATCATATGAACTATGAATATTGTATGCACCATGTGATTTTCATAAGTAATGGGTTTATAACAAACTTTTAAGCTTAAATTAGTTGGATTATCAGTTAATATTTCTTAATATTAACAAATGACTCAATGGTTTGAGGAAATGGTGATAGTGAGCCAGAGACATTTTAAAGGACTTTGCAAACAATTCAATACAATTAAAAATAAATATAAAGAATTTAAAAGAAAAACTAAAATAATGATAATTTGAGGGATATGTGTAGAGCAGTATTTCTGGATAAAGTGGAAGTGAGCAGGAGACATTTATAAGGGTTTTGCCAAAAAAAAGAAGAAAAAAAAAGATTCATTAGTTGATGCATTTTAACGTTTTTGTAAGGAAAATACAAGTTTAGGTCAATAAATTAACCAGTGCTGGAGCTACATTTCCCAAATATATACTGCATCCTGAATATTGGTATTGGTCAAATAAACCTTACACAAGGTAACTCTGGACTCATATTTGTTATCCAGTATAGCAATGCAAGTTTTCTGTTGCAAAGAGAAGAGGAGATGAAGTAGATGGCCTATATCTGAAGCAGATGCTTGTGTTGCAGGTAGGTCGGTTGTCCCCTGGCAGGACAAGTGGCCTTGCCTGTCAGGTGTGTGGCAAGGTGTTCAGCGGCAAGAACCAGCGTCAGCTGCTACGCCGACACACATTCATCCACACTGGCGAGAAGCCTCATGCCTGCCCTAACTGTCCATATCGAACCAACCAAAAATGCAATCTAAACATGCACGTAGCCACTGTTCACCGTGCTGCTCCTATCCTATATCCTACTCTTGCATCTGCCTTATCTCTCTCTCAACCCTCTGGACCCCATGCTCCTGCCTCTACCCCTTCTACTGCCCTGCCCTTCAGAGCCAGGAGCGGTGAACGATGAGGTGGGCTGTAGCAAATGTTTCTTGCTGTCATGTGTTTGAGTTTATTGGAAATAGTTGGAATATAGGTGTACACTGCATCTTTGATGCATAATATAATTTGCAAAAAAGTGAACAATGCAGTCCTTGATATTTTGTAACCACTAATTGTTTAGTAAATGAAGCTTGACCTTAAAGCTCTAAGGGGTTGTTATATGTGTTGCAGGGTGTGAGGGTGGGCGTGGTGGGCCCAGGCGGGTGTGAGGGGCTAGAGGGACACGGGCTCACCTGTCCTGTGTGTGGCAAGGTATTCTGCAGCCGTAACCGTCGTCAGGATCTGCAGCGACACCTTCTCTCCCACACGGGAGAGAAACCTTTCCCCTGTCCTTTCTGTCCATACCGAGCATCACTGAAGGGAAACCTAAAGAAGCATATGCACGTCCTTCACGCCCAGTTGCTAATGTCTCTGGATAAGAACATGACCTCTCAGGCTGCCTGTACTCTCACCTCTCCTACACAATCAAGCTTGGGCCTAGAGGGTTCAAATTACTACAGTTAAAAATAACTCCTGGTCTCTGGCTTCATCACTTTCCAGAAGGTTGTGCTCTTTATAGCATCTTAACCTCAAAAGACCTTTTGAGATATTATGTAATACCAATGGAAGAGCCTTCCCTTCCTCCCTCAGGAATAAGGAGGCTGACGTGCGGTGTTGTTGTTTCAGGGGCAGGTGGCAGCCTGGCAGTCCACGCTGGTGGCTCCCCACCCCCATATGCCAGCCCCAACCTCTCCGTCTGTTGGTGTTGAGTGCTTTACATGTGGCAAGCGCTTCTACGGATTCAACCACAAGTTCCTGTTAAAGCGGCACATGATCACGCATACAGGGGAGAAGCCTTTTCAGTGCCCTCACTGCCCACACAGAGCCAACTTAAAGCAAAATCTGGAAGTACACATCAAAAGGAAGCACAAAAGCGTGATGCCTTCAGGGTTAATGCCTTCACAAGCTGAAACTCACTGAAAATTCCTTATTTTTATACCTACCGTGAAAATTCCTCCATGTATGTGTGTATGTGCGTGCTTGTGCGTCCATGCACGCTTTGTATGGAGTTCAGTTAACATACTGGTATGGAGAAGTGAACTTGGGGACAAAGTGGAAGGTTAAGTGTGCCCTGTATTACCTTGCAGGCAGGCGGAGGAGGCACGCACCAGCATGTGGGAGCTGTCCTAGAGTCTGGCACCTGCCCCCTGTGTGGCAAGCACTTCCCTCGTATTGCTTCATCTTGGCGCCAGAAACTAGAGCGTCATCTCTTGACCCATACGGGAGAAAAGCCTTACCGTTGCCCATACTGTCTACACCGTAGTGGCCGCAAGGACTCTATCAAGAGACACAGCAGGATCATGCACCCTGATAAGCCTCCACTCTCTGCCTCAGACATAGTGTTGGCCTGTGACCAGAGTGGCTTGAGAGCTTGAGGAAGGTGTTTAACAAAGTGATGACTGCAGCAGTTCCACTTGTCTCATTCACTCTTTGGGGACATTGTATCTCAGCCATTGAGCAGAGGTGTATGTGGGGAGGCAGGGAGCGGGTTGAACACTGAGTGAGTGTTTGTGTTGCAGGAGCCTGGGGGCAACTGGGAAGCGGGAATGCTGCTTGCCTGCCTGGACACGGAGCAGAAATGTCGGATATGCGGTAAACAGTTCCGGCCAAGTCCCTCCTGGAAGCAAAAATTGATGCGACACCTCATGACTCATTCTGGAGAGAAGCCATTCTGCTGTCCTTACTGTCAGCACAGATGTGCCAGGAGGGACTCTTTGAAGCTACACACCATGCGCAAGCATGGCAGACACCTACCAGACTAGGACCAGCTCTGTGTATATATTTAATTTTTTTTTCTATATTTTTCAAATGAGTATCAAAAGAAGATGAATCTTAGCAGTTCTTGAGTGAGGGGGAGACTGAGTGGTTTGGTCTGTTACAGGTCAGCCTAGCCCGTCAAGACCCTTCGTTCACTCCCCAGGCAGTGGACAGGTGGCGCCATAAGCTGGGAGGAGGCAGCGGCCTGACTGAGGGAGAGAATGACAGTGGTAGTGTGTCACGAGCTTGTAGTGTGTGTGGGCACACATTCTCGGGTATCACATGGAAGCAGAAGTTAGAACGACACTTGTTGGTTCACACAGGGGAGAAGCCTTTCCTGTGTCCATACTGTCCTCACCGCACCAATCGCAAAGATGCCCTTAAGGGGCATGTTGCTGCCTTACACAAGGTTCACTACATCTAACGGGCAGACTTGTGTGACTCATTGCAGGGGAAAACATAAATCAGTCATACTTGAGTGTTCATTTGTTGACTTGTTCAAGAATTGAGTTCCTAGTACGTGTAGTCTGAAGGCTGCCATCCCTACAAAATATCTAGTGTGGTGGAGACTGCTCCTCTATTGCTGTCACCTGTTTTGTCTACTACTGCCTGAAAGATGTATTTAAATAATTTCTAGAGCTGTGATTTTTCTTCCCCTTTGGAAGAAAAAAATATGTATGGAAGTTATTAATGACATGTATTGGTTTAGATTTGTATATTAAGGAAAACATTTGATCGTAGAAATGTTGAACAAAGTCGAACATGCAAAATCTAAAGAGGCAGATGAAGGTGATAATGTTTGTGTTGTTATTGTGGCCAGTAAGCGATATAAATGCCAATTTAGTATTAGTGATGGTAAGATGAGTCAATAAATTTTTTATGGTACGATTGACAATGTTTTATTGCATTACCTTTTGTTAACCTTTGTTAATGATTTATGTTATGGGGATGTGCAAATGGGATAGAGTGTGGTATAGTGGAATGGGTGAAAATAGATATTTTGAGGTGTTTTGGTCTTCTAGAGAGAATTAAGAGTAATTGAAGAAAATATATGAGTGAAATTTAAGGTAGGAGAGGAAGGCCACTTGTAAGGTGGAAGGATAGGATAAAGGAGTACATGCATGATAGAGGAGGAGGGGCTTGAACAAGCAAGGAAAGTGTATGGATGGGGAGAGATTGAGGCTCTTCTGCCATGACCTTGAAGTTCCTAGAGGGAATGAGGTGTCGAGACTGGCCATGCATTATTTTTGAATTGTGTCATCACGTTTCCCTGTGTTCATGTTGCTGGAAATTAGTTGAAGTTGAATGCCTATGCTGAGATCAGCAATTGTGCTGTACCTACAAGGAATGAAGTGGAGATAAAGCTTTTCTACCACACCTATTGGAATGATGGGAAGAGTCATGATAAGGTGAAGTGTTGCTGTGGTTGGTGAAGAGGGTAGTGATTAGGTTGAGTGTTACTGTGTTTATTGACGTTTGACTGGTAGAAAAGTCAGTGGTAGGGATGAGTGTATTGCTGTGCTTCATGTTCCAGGGTGATCAAAAAATGAAGCAATATCACTAATATAAGGTTGTGTATAATGAAAAGGGAAAGAGAATATATCCCCAACGAATGATACTAATGCAGGTTCTAAGTTATATTGATTCCAAATATATCCCATTATCATTCACCACTGAAATACGGGTTTTTATGTTTCCAAAGTAATACAGGGAAACTATTTTCTTTTGACTTCACACATTTTGTATATGCATTTATATATTTTTTTCTAAAGTCCTTTTATAGGAAATCTATCATTTCTTCATTATTTTGTGTATATCTTTTAAGGGAGATAGCCAAGACAAGGTGTCCACATACCTATTCACATACATTAATTCTCATCTTTGCCTGTGTGTGTTGTAGTGATCAAAACAATTTTTACTTGCATTGTTCAATTTCATTAGATTAGTTAGTAAGTGAAATAATTATAGAAAATATTTAAGTAGGTAGATATTTTGTTTTGAAAAGGATCAGCTTGTTGGCTGCTGTGGGAGTGAGTGATGCTTCCTGACATCTTAAGAGGAAAGTAAATGGTATCGAGCAATTTATGGGTAGTTTTGCAGTCAGTTGCATATTTGGGGTCATCTAGGCTGCATTGTCATCTGTGTTGGCAAGACAGACTTGTCTGTCTTGCCAACACTGGGCTTGGTTTACATTAAAATTTGGCCGTTCATTGATTTCACATTAGAACACTCAAGTAAAATAAAAACGAGGTCAGGGGAGACACGTTTTGCCGGTGGAAATATGATTTTCCAAGCTTCATGGTGATCATCCTCGCCCCTTCCTAATAACCAGCTGTTTCTGCTCCAGTTACTCTTTGTTCAGGGTGGTCACTAGGGCATTGATAATCAACTTTTCATTATTATCGTCCCTGGGTGTTGTCATGCACTCTATTAGGACTATTTTTCTAGTTAACTATTATGTTGATAGTTACAATAAAGATCTGATTATTTGTTACTTTAAAAAATTTTTTTTTAATTAATTAATTAATTTATTAATTTATTTTATTTTATTTGGCTGCTCCTACTGCTCCCAATCGTGTCAAGATATTTTCTTATATACCAGCTAGCAGGACCCTGCAGTTCTTACATAAGTTCTTAACATAAGCTGGTTGGGAAAAAAAAACAACTTATCAAGTTACCCTAAGGCAGTGCTTGGGCCGGGGGTGTGGGTGACTGGTGCTTTATGTAGTATTCGAACAAAAATAAAGTGTGCCTCACTCAAGGTGCAAAACGTTCACTAAGGATTGAGCAGTTACCGCTCTTCTTGAGCGCACGCAAGCACATGTGCACGCACGCACGCACGCACACACACACACACACACACACACACACACACACACACACACACACACACACACACACACACACACACACACACACACACTAGCGTAGTGGTTAGCGCACTCGGCTCACAACCGAGGAGGCCAGGGTTCGATCCCCTGGGCGGACGGAGATTATTTGGGTGTGTCTCCTTTCACGTGTAGCCCCTGTTCACCTAGCAGTGAGTAGGTACGGGATGTAAGTCGAGGAGTTGTGACCTCGTTGTCCCGGTGTGTTGTGTGTGAGTGGTCTCGGTCCAACCCGAAGATTGGTCAGTATGAGCTCTGAGCTCTTTCCATAGGGGGACGGCCAGCTGTCTCGAGAGAGACCAGCAGCAGACTGTACAGTGAATACACACACACACACACACCCTTGGATACACGGAATACAAGAGGACATGGTTTAAAGTTGAAAAAGGAAAACTGTAGAAGGGACATCAAGAAATATAGTTTTCCTCATAGAGTTGTAGATAAATGGAACGAACTGGGCGAGGAAGTTGTGAAGGCTGGGACTGTGCATACTTTTAAGAAGAAACTAGATAAAGGATACAGAGACGGGATACCATGAGATTACTCCCCTCCCGTAAACCACAACTAGGTAAATACACACACACACACACACACACACGGAGAACCATAAAATAGTAGTTGCATAAGTCCCACTCCCCCCAAAAAAAAAGTTTATATATATTGGACCAAAGAACGCAATGAAATAATAGAAGCAGTTGTATAGATTTATTCATGGAAAAAATAAATCAAGAAAGTATAACTCAATAACTCAATTGAAAGAAAAGAAAGTATATGAGAACCCAAAGCAAATGAGTGAAGTACTGAAAGAGAAAGTTTTTACCACAGAATCAAATTTTTAAAAAGCTACAAGGATGAAAGAAAATAATTGATTTTAGAAATCACGATAAATAGAGAAGATAAAGGAAATGATAGAGTACTTGGAAGAAAGGAAAATAATAGGACCTGATGGAGTACCAGAATACATCTTGAAGAAGTGTACACAAAAAATGGCTCCGCTAATTCATGATATAATTGAGTGTTCTCTGAAAACAGGAATAGTCCCTAAAGAATGGAAAAGAGCTAATATAATGTCTTTATAAAAATGGAAAAAAGAAGAACCGTTTTATTATAGACCAGTGTCATTGATCAGCTTAATATGTAAGATGTGTGAAAAGATTATCGGGAAACAATGAATGGATTACTTAGAAAGAGGATAAAAATAGATAAACAATTTTGATTAAGAACAGGAATGTCATGTGTCACCAATTTATTAAGTTACTCTAGAGTGATTGATACAACACAAAAAAGGGATGGATGAGCGGATTGCATATATTTAGACTTTAAAGAGGTATTGTTTGCAGATGATGCAAAATTACTAAGGAAGACAAGAAATCACAGTGATTGCTTAGAATTACAGAATGGCATATATATATATATATATATATATATATATATATATATATATATATATATATATATATATATATATATATATATACGGAGCAAGGCATGGGAAATAGTATTTAATGAAAAAAATACCATGTAAGGGAAATGGGGAAGAGTGGAATGAGACCCACTTTGAAATATAAATTAGGACAAAATGGAAGAGAACAATTTGGGAATGGTAATATAGGACAAATGATCACTAGAGAAACTTATAGATAATACATTTGGTAACACATTCATGATACTAAGAATAATATGCACAGCATTTAATTTCTTAGATAAAGATATAATGAAATAAATTACAATTTCAATGATAGACCAAGACTGGAATATTTATTATTATTATGGTCCCCTCACGAAAAAAGGTAGATGTTGAAATTGGAATGAAAACAGAGAATAGCAACTATGTTGGTGTCAGATTTGGAAGACCTAACATATGGGAAAAGATTAAAAGAAATTCAACTAGTAACAACACTAAAAGTCTCCTCTTTCTTTTAGTGTTGTCAGTTGCATTTCTTTTAATCTTTCATAATATGTTCAGTCTTCTTATTCTGGCACCATCTTAGTTGCTAGTCTCTGTATTCTTTCTAACTTCAACACATGTTTTTTCTTGTGAGGAGACTGTATTACTTCTGCATATTCTAGTTTTGGTCTAATCATTGTAGTTATAATTTTTTTCATCTGTATATTTCTTAGCATCATGAATGTGTCGCCAAATATTTTATGTACATATATTTCTCTTGTGATAAGTTGTCTTGTATTACCACTCGTAAATCTTTCTCCTCTTTCTCTTTTTGATATAATAGTTAATTGTAACTTATATGTCCATGTGGGTCTCATTCCACTGTGTGTGTGTGTGTGTGTGTGTGTGTAGCTACGGGGGCGTCCAAACTCGGGGATATAATTTACTTGCATCACTTTCATTTTCACCTTGAGTGATCAAATTTCTTCATCATCTATGTATCAGGTCATACAACTATTGTATTTATGGGATCTTGTTCTACTGTCATATCTCATCAAACTTTGTTGTTCATGTATTCAGATAATATTTAATAATTAATTTCTTATGAAGGGAAATAGGATGTAGCTCTGTATACTGGTTTCTTTGTGAAAGGGGCAATATTTTTTTTAAAAATCAGGGCTGATTGATTATGAAGTTGATGAAAACTTGTGATGACGGTAAATTTTTCATTGAAACAGTTTGCTGTAGGTAAGTCATGGTGTGGCAATGGTGGGTAAAGTCATATCCAATAGTGTTCTTGAGAAGCGTGATGACTGAATCAGAAAGTTTCAAACTTAATAAAGCTAAGTATGTGGAGAAATATAATTCATTAAAGTGCCAGTGACTCATGAATTAAGTTTTACATATAATTTTCTCAGATAATTATTATGCAATGCTGAGTGCTGTACCTTGAAAATATGTAAATGATATGAAAGTACGTATTTAGATTGCTGGAGACTTACTATCTTTGAGGAGATTTTGCTTTCTTGTCAGGCATGAAGAATCATCAAAGTGTTGCCAAAAAAAGGTTATTGTAAAAAGTTATTATAAGAGTAAGAGCATTGTCTAGTATTATCTGAGAGGGAAAAAAAAATGCATATTAATGGAGGATGACCATTCTCCAACAGTAACAAACAACTGAAATTGGTAAATATATTTTATAGCAACTAATATGGAGATGCCTCTAGAAAACACTTAATATTTCTCAAAAGAAAAGGAAAATGATTGTGATGGAAGGGCAACCTGGTGTTTAGTGATGAAGGGCTGAATATACAATGATATAGTAAGGCGTGCTTCTAAACAAATATTTTGTTTGTCTACTTACTTGCTGTAATCGTGGGCTTTGTTTTACTTAGTCTCAATGTGCAGTACCTAAATAGTATTTATTGTGACGAGGTGCAGTTGTAGTGGTGTAGTCAATGTTGACCTAACTCCACTTGGGCCATGGTGATCATTATGGTCTGACTGGTAATGTGTTGTGTACGTTGCGTGTACTGTCAGGGGTTTCCCTGGCCGCAGACCTCTCACATCAAGTTTTTGGTATTTCAAATCACGAGGCTTTACACAGGTTTCAGTGCAGCCTCTGTGAAGTGTATGTTATAATGAACTCCTGTGAGGCATGATCATTTCAATGTGCAGGCATGTTGTGTGGGTGGAGGGCATTGGACATAATTGTTTGAGGACAGCACATGAAGAGTATTTCATTGTTTTGTTTGGGAAATACTTGAAAGTTGCTTCATATAATATAGAAGCTGTGCGGAGGGGGGTGACAATATCCAAACAAAAGTGTTATTGCATATATGAAAGTGAAGAAAATATAGGACATAATTATGTCTGTACTTTCCCTCTGGAGTAGTGGGCATTGAGAATACTTTTAGTAAGAACAACCTAGAAACGAAGGTTGATGCATGAAGTGAAATATTTGACACCCTTAAGACCGAATTTCATTGATATCATCATGTCATGTAGACATGAATGAAAGATATAGGTTTTATTGTATCTGACACATTTTAGTTGGTGCATAAAGATGAGGAAAGGAGGAAGTGGAGGTGGAGGTGGTGTTGGTGGTGGTGGTGGTGGTGGTGGTGGTGTGTTGTTGAAGATGTAAGCATTATCAAGTCAATATTCATTTTGTCATGGGCTGAGGCTGAGAGGCTCATGGGCAGCATTGAGAATAGTGGCTGAGCCTGCGCTCATATTTTACAGGAGTTGGTTGTTGCTGGGGAAGGCTGCAGTGGGGGACCAGGAGGCGTGTTGGTGTGCCCGGTGTGTGGCAAGACTGCCCAAGGCCGAAACCGTCGCCAGAACATGGACAACCACATGCTAACTCACACAGGGGAGAGGCCCTTCCAATGCACATTGTGTACCTATAGAGCATCTCAGCAGGGGAATCTTAAGAGGCATGTTCGGACAGTACACAAACTGAGCTTGGAGGAAGTGGGTTTGAACTCCTTCTCTGGACTATCCCACCATGCTGATGCTGGCCTCAGTCTTTCTCAGCACCGTCCACACCTAGCCAATGCCACCCCACAGTCACACCCCACTCAAAGATTTGATACGAGTGTTCATAGTTTGTCACTTTCTTCAGGAGGTGAACAACAACATAGTGGTGGCAATGAGCCATGTCAAGGAGTCAGAGAAGACGATGCTCCATTTGGTCTTCACTTGCGTCTCAAAACTGAAAGTGAACCTATTGCACAGTCTCAGGCGGAATCTGGTCTCTGAGAGGACTGATGAATCTTGATGGAACTAGGAATTAACATCAATTTTAAGAGGCTAAAATACAGTACCAAACCTAACCTCATGCATTTGTAGGCTTACAAGTACCCTGTGGCATGTGTCATGTATCTGTATCCACTGAGTGGAAGATAATTTTTTTGGAAATGGATTACTATCTACTAAATGGAATCTGAAATACTGTGGAAATTGCTTGAAATATGGTCCTCAGCGAGTTGATTGCCAGAATCTGCAGAGGAAGATATTCAGAGGTGTGTATGTGTGCGTATGCTTAAAAAAACTAGAAGATTATATCTAGTTGTACAATCCAGTAACTGGAAGATGGGTCTGTAAGGTGTTGGTGGAGTGACTGTGTGTGTTTGGCTTGTGAGTCTGAGGTGGACTGAGTGAGGTTGTTTGTCTTGCAGGAAGGTGCGGAGGGTGTGCCGACGAGAATGCTGGCCTGTCCCATGTGTGCCAAGGTCTTCCACGGCACCAAGCGCAAGTATCGGCTTGACAGACACATGCTAGTGCACTGGGGTCTGAAGCCTTTCAAGTGCCCACATTGCCCATATCGTTCAACTCAGCAGAACAATCTCAATAGACACATGAAAAATGTTCACTGGCATCCAGCAGGACCTGTCAGTGAACGTGTAGAGTGTATTGGTGACTCTGTGCACCAGCAGGGAAGTCCCCGTCAGGAGCTGCGAGAAGAATGCTGCCCATCCCCCAAAAAGAGTGAAGACGTATCACTTTCTTGTGTGCCGAAGAGTCGCCACAAAAAAGTGTCGTTATGAATGTATTTTTCTGTTGTGAAGACGTGTTTGATGAAAGTTGCAAGTATTGAGAAGGTAAAGGAGATTTTAACTAATGGGAAATATTAAATACTGAAACTTATTATTAATACCTTAGATGCTATTAATTGGATGCTGGCTTTGTCAAAAACTGTCTAACTAGGGGGGTTCTAAGCACGGCACCCTTGCCCAATGATCCCTGCCCCCTGCCACCTGGCTGGAGTTATGTGCTGCACTTGAGACATGCGTTGACCCTGGCCTGGTGTGTTGCAGGCGGCGCTACTCGAGGTGGAGGCCGTGCTAGCTGACGAGGATGATGACGAGATGACATCCGAGGAAGTTGCAGGAGGCAGCGGTGTCTACGCTGGGGGCTCCTCTGCCTCCTCCTGCCCGGTGTGTGGCAAGATCTTCGAGGGCACAAAGCGCAAATACCGCTTGGAGCGACACATGACCATCCATACTGGCGAAAAGCCATTTTCTTGCCCACTGTGTGTATACAGAGCCAATCAGAAAGAGCACCTGAGTCGTCACATAAGGAACCTACACAGGCTTGAGCCATCAGAGGTGCCCAGCAGCCCCCAGCATGCTCACGCTACGGCTACATGATTGTCTCACTCTAAAGGTGTGATCCTCTTGCCTTGCTCCTTAATGGCCAGTTTATACACCTGTATGAAGTATGACTATATTAGTTGCTATACTTAAGAGATCCTGGTCTGCTTGCCACTCGTAGTATGCTTCCAGAGAGAGAGGAATGCATCTGTAGTTTAGCCAGTAAGGCAGTAGTGATGGAGCCAGGCTTGAGGTGTTGTAGGGCTCCCCGTAGCGTGGATCTGGCTAAGGAAGTGAGCTTATTTAGGTCGTGGCTTCTCCATTGCAGGAATCGGAGGACGGAGTGGATCGCTGTGTCCTATGCGGCAAAGAGTTCACGGGGAAGAACAGTCGAAATAACCTGGTACGTCATGTGAAGACCCACACTGGAGTAAAGCCTTTCTCTTGCCCCTGTTGCTCGTACCGTGCCTCTCGCAAGGAACACATGATTCGGCACTTAAAGAAAGGCTCGTGTGTCTATCACCGCTTTAGGGCTGGTGCGGCAGGAGGCGACTATTCCAAAGAAGCATGTGATGAAGGTGTAAAGGCTGTGGTAAACATGTACCTTGCACAGCTCTCCTCAACCCCAACTGCTCAGTCCAGTCGCTATTCAGAGCCTGAAACTGATGCCACAAGTAGATCCTAGGTTTCCTGTGGAGCTCGTAAGTCTCAAAGTAATAATTAATACTGGCTGACCATGGACATGAGGATTGCAGTTTTGTACAGAATTAATTTTGTAATAAGTGCTTAATGTGATTGATGACTTAAATAAGTATTGATGTATATAAGATTGTAAGCATTCCCTCTTGCTGTTATTTTATACTTGACATTCCTTAGCTTCAGTGCTAGACAGTTTTGGTGGACTTGTGTATTGGTGATAATTTTGTACTGCAGACAGATTTCATTACTAGCAATCACTGGATTTCACATATTGTTTTGTACTGTTGACCGTTGGACTAGTATTGCTCTCCTGTACTCCCTTTGTGATACTGCATCCGGTAAGTTGTGTCTTTTAATAGTTTTTTATGTAGAAATTTGGTACAATTAAAGTAATAAATATCATGATGTTCTTTATTACCACTTGGGTAATCCCATCAGGAATTTAATGAAGTATCTTCAGTAATCAGAAAAGAAATTGATGTGATGTAACTGTGATATTAGTAAAATTAAGGGTGATGATGCATAATTGTTTGCAGTTTAGATTTCTTGTTACATGTTACTGATACTGTATATGAATTGTGAAATAGTGAATATGGTTAAGTGCTGTATCATGAGATGGTTCAGTCACCTAGAGGGAATAACATAAGTACATCTACAAATGCTCCTTAAGGTGTAACAGGAAGACCCCATTTAAATGGATGGACAGTGTTAGTTTACCTAAGTAGTGGGAGAGTGAGAAGACTTACATGGACTGGAGTAAGTGTAAACTCCTTGAGGGAGCTTAAAGAAAAGTATCAAATTAAGGAAATAGATAGGTAGATATAGTCTTATGTATAGTCACTGAAACTGCAGTTGTATTTAATGAAACATAATTTGGACATTAAAGTTGTGTTTGTAAAAACAGATTCATAATAGTAACTACTTACATCTGTTGTGCAGGAAGATGGTAATCTCGATAAGTAAGACACAAACACACACACACACACACACACACACACACTGCTTGGTAGCTTAGTGGTAACGTCTCGGCCTGTCAATTGGCAGGCTCAAATTTGCGCCTCGCTCAAGGTGCAATGTTTCACTGATGACCAAGTAGTTACTCTGCTACTTGAGCAAGAGGATGGGGTGTGTGTGAAAGGTCACAGCCTTACCCATAGATCGGACTATAATGAGCTCTAAGCTCTCTCCGGGAGGGTGGACTGGCAATCACGAGTCCAGTGCGTGATCCTCTAGACCACTGCTGCTTTCATTGTAATAAATTACAAAACATTTAAGGTATTTATTATTTACTGAAGTACACATCTGCCCATTGAATGAGAAATACTAGATTGATATACTCTGATAGTAGCTTTGGTTTGTATGAGAGTTCACAATTGTAGTCATCTTCACCACCACCACGCATCACATTTATTGCAAGTAAAAATTCAGAGTTGAAAAGGTTACTGCAGAAGATGATGTGATGACCAGGAAGTAGAGAAAGGATTTGAACTGAGGTGGGGTGACTGGCCCATCTTCACTTCTAGGCTTAGTGTACTTACTTTCCTGCAACTATAGTTACATGTAGGAAAAAAAAAGCTCAAATTAGTATTTTGTTATGTCTGTTGATTTGTAAAGTTTGTAATGATGTGCTTGAGAGTGGGCAGCCTTTGTCTCTGGAGATGTATAAAAATTGTTATAGAGTTACTTTTGTAGTCAGGAACAGACCAAGAAGTCTCTGATAGATATATGGTAAGAATATTGTAAGATTTAACAACTAAGTTTGACATCAGAAGTATGAAAATGAATTGTCAACTCTGTTCACCTTGTGTCGTGTAGATGAGAAAGAACAACATGGAACCAAAAGTTTGAAAGCAGCCAGATGAAGAACACAAGCTCTGAGGGGTCAAGAAATGCTGTGTGTAATGTTTCCAAGAGATAAGACCAACAAGTGATGTATCAAACATGGATTAGGGTGAAGGAAGAAGAGCAGTAGGGTAGTGAAGGAGGAGCCTGACCAGGGGTGTGACGATGCCTTTGTGTATTTCAGAGGCTGTCGTGGTGCAGTCCCCTGGTGAGATGCTCCCCTTCAACGTCTGCTGTGCACAAGACCCACAGTGCACCTCGCCCTAACCCCTCTGGCCAGGCAGGCAGCTATTCAGGGTCGGGGGACTTGGCTTCTCCTCTGCCATGCCCTCATTGTGGACGGGAGTTCCATGGGCTTAATAAAAAGTTTCTTTTGACACGCCATATGGTCACTCACACAGGAGAGAAGCCCTATCAGTGTCCTCGGTGCCCTTACCGTGCTAATGTGTCCAGTAATCTTACACGACACTTGCGCACTGTACACAGTGCTGGAGCTGTTATACCTAGCCAGTCTCTCTTGCCTCCAGTGGGCACTAGTACAGGCAGCCAGAGTCTTCATCATGCATCTTCACCCCTATGAATGTACATGATGTATAGCCATTGGACATAAATGTATTTCATCTTGTGCCATGATCATTAGAAGGTTGTGATGTTTGGTCTTCCTTTGTGTTTTCTGAAATGAACACCTTGGTCTTGACCCTGTGGTTGTGTTCTTACCTAAATGAAGAACTTTATTATGCATTGCATTGTATTTTAATAGCCAGCCACAGTTTTGAAATACATGAACTGAGTGTAAAGAAAGAGGAAGCAGAAACACTTCAAATTATGCAGTAGTGGACACATTACTGTTATTGGAAACTGCGTTCATTTAGTCCTCTAAAAGTGAAGTGAACCTTGTCAAGCTTCTCAGATCACTTGTTTAAACAAATTGTACTGCTTACTGTTTCATTAAAACTGGAATTGATACCCTTGAAAAGCTGTTTGAAAACCAAGCTTGATACTCTGTTTTCCTCCAGCAGAATGGAGCCTTTGTCAAGTCTCAAAGGGGGAAAGACCTGCTCTACTTCAAAGGGTACAAGCACAGAATATGCAGGCTGGAGACAGGGGGCCGAAGCAGTTGGTGGCGGTGCACCAAGAAAACTTGCCGAGGGAAAGTCAGGCTGACTGTGGAGGGAATAACCTTAGTGGGGCAACACAACCATAACCCGCTGTCATCCGTTGAACGCTATACCTCAATGCTGAAATGATCAGTGTGAGAGTCATCATTATGTGGTGACTGCCCTGTCTTGGGGAGGATTGCCTTAGTGATAGTGCAGTGCACTTATCTTGTTTTAGTGTGGACATATAAATATTGTTACACAGTATTCTTCTTCACAATAATGACCTTGGAATTAAACCAACTTGTGTCCAGCAGTGAGCTAGTTATTCACATTCTTTATCAAAAGTTTATACGACCCACCTGATGAATAGCGATAGGGTATCTATGCTCAGTTGCTTTTTGAAAAAAAAAATCAACCATAGATAATGGTTTACAGTGACTCAAGGAGGATAGCTGCAGTCTCAATTAGAAGTACATATACTGCAGGAAACTACCATATATATATATATATATATATATATATATATATATATATATAATGGCACAATTCATTAACTCACTATGTTTAATTAATACTATATATAGTGTTTTATTCATCAGTGAGTTGTTACATGTTCTGAAAAATAGTGCATGTTAGGTCTCATTTTTGTATCTCACCCATTCAGTCCATCTTATGTTTCCTTGCTAATCTCCATCATCTTCCTCCTCCTGTTACCTTGACTTAGTTTTCTTTTCTATTTTCCAAACAGGAAGGTCATGCGTCGCCAACATATTAAGTTTTTACCAAAGAGAAAGATATAACAGAAATGAGATGGGTGGGTGGATTACATATATTTACAAAATCTCCATTAAGGTTCTGCACATATTACTTTGTAAGTTTGAATACAGTGTATGACTGAAGGGAACACTTCAGAACTGGATGGTAGACTACCTAAAAGGAAGAGAAAAGATCAGTTTTGGTACAAATAATGTTTTTAATATGTGTAAAGGACATTACTGGCGTAAGTAGTTACATAGTCTGTTTGCAGATAACGCACAATTACTAAGGAAGATAAACCACAATAACTGTGAAGAAATGCAGAACTATATAAACGAGATGTATGAGTGTAGCAAGACATGGGAAATGGTATTTAATGCAAAAAAAATGCCATGTATTGAAAATGGGAAAGAGTGAAATGAGACCTACATGAACATACAAGTTAGGACAAAATATTATATCAATAAGATTCAAAGAAATGCATTTTAGCACACTTGGAGAGAGAAGAGGAAGAGTAGACTTAATTACAGTGTAAATTGATGAGCAAAATGGAGGAAACGGTTAGAAAAGATTTATTATTGAAAAAAAATAGATATTTGAGGGGACAAGAAAAATTGCAAATAAAAATTTTAATTTGCATGAACGACACAAAAAAGTACAGCTTTCTTTAGAGAAGTATAGATACTTGGAATGAACTAAAGGAAGAGGTGATAATGGAAAATAATGTACAACAACTGAAGGAGAGGCTGGATGAATATAAATAAAGTAACCTTTTGTTTTATACGAGTTTGAAATATGCATTTTTGGTTTAACATGATATGAAAAAGCCAGTATTTTTGTTTTAATTACACAACTTCTTTTGAATAACGCCATGAGAAATAAATTTTACATATATTTACACTATATGGGAAAATTATATTTACATTATTCAAAATTTAAAATACGGGAACGCTCCAGGAACATGACACTGGCGTAAATTGAGAAGTCCCTGTACAGAGACAGGATCACACAAGTGTACCTCAGGCACTGTATACTACAACTAGGTAAGTACACACACACACACACACACACACACACACACACACACACACACACACACACACACACACACACACACGTGTAAAAGGTCACAACCTTACCTATAGATTGGGTTACAATGAGGTCTAGACTCTCCCCTGGGAAGAAATGGCTGATGATCATGAGTCCAGCACGTGACCCTCCAGACCATGGTGAATAACAGAAGTATTGATACTGGGAATGGATTGAAAAAAGATGTGGTAATCGTAAAGAGTGTACAACAACTAAAGGAAAGGCTGGACAGATATAGAATGGAGACAGGACCACACAAGTATATATAACTCAGGTCTTGTATTCTATAACTAGGTAAACACACATGCATTCTATGTTAGTCAGTCAGGTGCTGGGTGTAGGAGCTTTGAAAGATCACTTTTCTGGCATTGGCTATGGGCTGTTTTCCAACCTGCCTCTGATTCATCTGTAGTACATTTACCAATATTAGCAGATTGACTGCACACACCTTCAGCTTTACTTGTACAGTGAGAAAGTCTGTTGGAGTGATCAGTTAGCACCTCCTTTTGATAATGCTGAAGAAATAAGTTTTGTTATCTTTTACCATCATGACCTGAGGCGTCATGAAAAGACCTGAATCTGCTTTGCAGCAGTTTTGAGTCAATATAGCTTCGTGTTTTGGTAGTGTATTTTGACCATCAGTGCATTGAGAAGTGGAAGTAATGTGCCTTTAACTCACCTAAGACCACTGGACTGTTTTACTGTGGTCAGCATAAAAATGAGGGATATATATATATATATATATATATATATATATATATATATATATAATATATATATATATATATATATATATATATATATATATAAGACAAGATGGTACAATGTTGGTTGAAAAGGAAGGAGTTAAAGAAAGATGGGCTTAGTGTTTTGAAGAAGTGTTAAATGTAGAGGAAGATAGAGAGGCTGAAAGTGTTGCAGTGGGAAGGGAAAATGGAGTGAAAGTACATATATAAATGACGAAAGAGGAAGTAAAAGGGGCGGTAAATGAGACGAAAGCAGGGTTAGATGGGTGTGCTGTAGAATGTTAGAAAAGTGGCGGTACAAGCGTGATTGAGTGGTTAGTAAGACTCTTGAGTGTGTGTTTTGTGACCAGTATGGTACCAGTTGATTGGACGAGTGCATGTGTAGTTCCCTTGTATAAAAGTAAAAATGATAAGTATGAGTGTGTTAGTTTTATGGGTATAAGCTTGTTGAGTGTAGTAAGTAAGGTGTATGGTATGGTACTGATAAAGAGGATCAGAGAAGGTATATGTGAAAAGCAATGTGGCTTTAGAAGAAGGTGAAGCTGAGTGGATTAGGTGTTGGCTGGGAGATAGGTGTGTGAAAAGTTTTTGGCAAAAGGAAAGTATTTTTGGGCTTTTATGGATTTGGAAAAAGCATATGATAGGATTGATGGGGATGGCTTGTGGAATGCTCTATGATTGTATGGGCCAGGTAATAGGCTGCTAAAAGGTATGAAAAGTTTCTATGTGAATAATACAGGATGTGTAAGTGTTGGAATTAGCGTGAGTGAGTGGTTTTCTGTTTGAGTAGGACTATGCCAGGGATTTGTGATGTCAGATTCAGATTGGTTCAATTTTTATATGTATGGTGTGGAAAGGGAAGTTAATGTGAGAATTTTAGGTTTGGTAAATTTTGATGATAGTGTGTGGAAGATAAGTCAGATGATACAGCTTTAGTGATAGATTCGGAAGAGAAATTGTGTTAGTTGGTGGAAGAATTTGGATGAGTGTGTAGGAGGAGGAATTTTGAATATGAATGAGAGTAAGAAATTAGATGCACAAAGGGGGTTGGTGGTCGAAGGATGAATATTGTATTGATTGGTGAATTGCTTGAGGTGGAATGCTTAAAATATCAAGGATCCAAGATTATTGAAGATGGAGGAGTAGAGATGGAGGTGAAGTCTAGGATCAATGATGTAGGAAAGGTGTTGGGAGGAATCAAGCAAGTGTTTAGAAGTAGAGCCATGGGGACGAATATAAAGAGAAGATTGTATGAAGTAGCTGTGCCCACTGCACTATATAGGGCTGAAACATGGAGTATGGCAGTAGCAGAGAAGAAGAGATTAAATGTAATGGAGATGAGGTGTTTGAGAAGTACGTGTGGAGTAACGTGTACAGACTGAGTAAGAAATGAGGAGGTGGGAAGGAGAAGTGGTCTTACGAGAGAGTTGGCTGGTCTAGCAGAGCAGAGTGTATTAAGGTGGTTTGGGCACAGGGAGAGAATTGAGGACTGGTTGGTGAAGAGAATAGTTGGATCCGATGTAAGAGGTGTGAGGTTGAGAGGAAGGCCACAAATGGGATGGGTGAACGGTGTAAAAAGAGCATTGAATGAAAGAGGAATGTCTGTGGAGCAAGGAAGGATGATTGTGCATGATAGAAGTGAATGGAGAGCAGTGGTGAATGCATGATTAATGACATGACCTTAATGACCCTAAGAGGAGGTTCTGACATATCTGGTGTGACCCTTAGATCATATCAAGTGTGTGGAGGGAGAGAGCATGAGTTAATATGAAGCAGCAGGGGTAAACCTTAGGACCGCTGTGGATACGACCTCTGTCCTCGTGCCCATTTGCATGACTGACCTGACGCACAGTGTTTGGGTGGGATGTAATTCTCTTTTCCTGTTGGGGCAAAGTGAGAGGAATGTATATGTATGTGTGGAGGGGTGTGTGTATGCGTGCCTTTTCTTGAATATCCGCCTTTAGGGGGATAACATTCTGTTATATACAGTAACCACTCATATTACACAAGTTTTAAATGCTCGTTTTTGGTTTAACAAATGCCAAAAAGCCAACATTTTCACTTTAATTGTACAATTTCTTTAGAATAACGTGATGGAATAGATTTTACATGTATTTACACTATATGGGAAAATTTTGTTTACATTACGTGAAATTTGAAATACGCAAACGCTCCAGAAACACATTACTCGCGTAAATTGAGAAGTGTGTGTATATATATATATATATATATATATATATATATATATATATATATATAATATATATAATATATATAATATATATAATATATATATATATATATATATATATATATATATATATATATATACACACACACACACACACACACAGCTGACCCTCGATTCAACAGACTAATGTGAAGGGAGCCCTGTCTGTTCGAGTAAAAAGTCTGTTGCTTGGTTAATCCTTACAGACTTCTACCTACGCACCCACCACCTACCGGACTTTCTTTTACTCTAACGGACTTAAGTCCGGATCTGGGTTGATTGTCTGCCAACGGACAGAGTACGTTAAATGTGAAGTCCATTGAATCGGGGTCCATTGAATCGAGTGTCTACTGTATGTATATATATATATATATATATATATATATATATATATATATATATATATATATATATATATATATATATATATATATGACAATGTATAGCCAGTTTGTATAATTTGTTAGCATGGGCAGACAACAATGTCACAACCGTGTACAGGTAGTACCTGCTTAACAACTTGTCAATGCACGTAAAATGTTTTATTTACTGAGAACTGAATTATACACATGTACACAATTGTGATGCTTGTGGTTATCACAGTGTTACAGTAATGTGATTTAATTAGATTAGTAATGTGTCTTGTTCAATATTTCAAAAATGCGGTTTTACAGACTAGGAATGTGAGGGTTTTGTAGGGTCCAGATGGGGACTGAGAGCCTTCCTGTTGTTGCAGGGGCTGATGGCAGCGCAGGCAGGGCTGGTGGGCGTGGTCACTTACCCATCTGGGCCAGGCATGGCCACTTGTCCCATTTGTAGGCGAGATTTTCGAGGGCCATACCATTCTACCCTACTCAGGCGCCACATGCGGACCCACACAGGGGAGAAACCCTACGGCTGCCCACACTGTCCATACCGTGCCAACATCTCAAGCAACCTTACTCGACATATGCGTGCCCGTCATCCTGAGAGCCCAGGTCTGCTGCGTCCACACTCCCACATTCACCAATACCACCACCAACAGCAACAACACCATCTTGACCAACAGCCCTCTGGGCTACAAAGAGAGCTACACCACAGCCTTCCGGAGCCTGAAGAAACTTGACTTCAGTAGTTTTCTCACTCAAAGAAATTCCAAAATAACACTAAATTGAATTTGGTCATGGGCAGTGTACCATTTGTTTATTATTCATTGCATAGAATTTTGAAAAAAGTTTATTTGGCAAGACTCGTTTGGTTACCTGAAGAGAGACCTTCGTTATCACTAGGTACCAACAGAGCACATATTGTTTGGGCAGCAGTGCAGGAAATACCTTTGTTACCATCTTTTGCTGCCTTTTGCATCTGCGACTGCTTCAGCATATCTTATATTTATATAAATGGCTAACGCTAAAAAGTTACTTGAATTAGTATACCTCGAGGCTGCTTTTCCTAAACATGATTTAGAGAAATCTATTAGTAGTCTGAGTTCTTGATGTGTACATATAGATGAAGGATGCAACTCAAAACGGTGCACATATACTTTTGTAGTAAATTGTGTATGTAGTCATTTATAAATGTTTTTACTCCATGGAATTTTCCATGAAAATATATACTACATATTGAACAGCAGACATGACATTGCTTTACAAACAGAAAACTGGTAATGTCATGAGTCTGTGTGGATTGTCAACAGATGAAGATACTTTTTCGTCTGTGATGGTTGCAAGATAGTGGAAATTGCTCTTCCAAGATTTTTGTTTGACTGCAGTTTAACATACAGTTGTATAAACTGTGAATTGATATTACTTCTGCTCTATTTTTTTGGCAGTTATATCACCTTTTTGATAAAGGTTTAGTAAATTGGTGAGCTTTTTGAGATTGAACTGAACTCATCAATTATGTGAAACTCAATTTCTCTGAATCTCATCACAGCCATAGGATGATCCATACTGATGCATCATTGCTTTGAAAATGCAAAGCTTAAATCATTTGCCTTATTAAAAAAAGTAGGAGAATAAAGGATATGGCAAGCCATGATTTTCCTTCATCCACTATGTGGTTACGGCTTAATGGTGCTTAACCTTAGGAACTGCAGTTTCAGTTGGATTCTGTCAGTATAGGGTTTTTTGCTGGTGTAAAGTCTGAAAGTCCTTGAAATTGGTTAAGTTATGGTCTTGTAAATCTTGTAGTGATAGAGGTGAGTCTTGGCTGCAGGGTGGTGGTTGCTGTGGTGGTCCAGTGCTGACAGCATTGTGTGTTGCAGGGGGACGGGTCCGTCATGTGTCCGCTGTGCAGGAAGAGGTTCCAGGGTCCCAACCGCCAGTACGTGCTGACTCGCCACCTGTCCACTACGCATGCTCTGGAAAAACCCTACCACTGTCCACACTGCCCCTACCGTGCTGCACGCAGAGACCATGTGTCCCGTCACGTGAAGATGGTGCACACTCCCAGGCTGCATGCACTGGCTGCTGCTGCCACACTGGCCACACTGCCTCACCAGCTGCAGGAAGAGATTCAGCAGCTTCACCTGGCTGGAGAATCTCAGCAGCAGCAGCAGCAGCAGCAGCAACAACACCATAATATCCCTGAACTCCAGCAGCAAAATGAATAATATGAATTTTTTATACACGGACTCAAACCTTGGTGTATATTGCATATGTTGGCATGTGAGGGATGGATGTTGTGGGGCAGTGGTGCTTTGTTAAGTTACTAAGCATTGTCCTGAGGTCCTCCCATGATGCATTTGATGTGTACAAGGAAAAAAAAATTTCATATCATTTATAGGCATCCCTCTGACAGGCTTATTTGGTTTAACATTGAGGTGTAATTGGCTGCCCTGCTAACTGTGAGACTGATGAAGTGTGTTATTACAGGCAAGTGTTGGCGGGAACACTGGGAGCCATTCACTGGTGGCACCCCTGCAGGAAGTGGCTGGCCAGGAGGGCAGCGCCTCATGCACAGTGTGCGGTAAAGCATTCAAGGGCCATAAGTTCAAGTTTCGTCTGCGCCGCCACATGATAATACATACTGGAGAAAAGCCATTTGCCTGCCCTTACTGTCCTCACCGAGCAAATATTCGCAATAATTTGACACGTCACATATTTTTCCAGCATGGCGTTGGGGCTCCCACAGGTGGCTCCCAGCCCTCTCCCCCAGTTCCCTTAACTGCCTCATTCACACAGGGAGGAAGGGATGAATGCTTTAATGTAGAGCAAGACCCTAAAGATATGCAAGTTAACTTATGAAATTTTTCACCATAAACCAGTAGCATCATTGTGAAAGCATCACTTGAGAACCTCAGGCAGTGATGAGGGGATACCAGTCCTCACAATCCTTAACATAGATAGAATTGCTAGTGATATCATTTGCATCAAATGAATGGTGACAGAAGTCTTACTGTCTTCCAGAGGTCATCCCTCTACAGTCTTGGGAGCAGAGTTCTGCACCCAAAGAAGACAGAACCTTCCTTGAACACTGGCATGTGTCCTCCTCAGCAGCCTCCCTTATTGCCCACCTCAGGTGACCCTCCAGCACGGGAGGCTTTCATGCAGTGTGAGATATGTGGTAAGGTGTTCAGTGGGCCAAAGAGGCGTTTCCTTATGGAACGCCATGTGCGGACCCACACAGGAGAGAAGCCATACTGCTGCCCACACTGTCACCTCAGGTTCAACCAAAGTGGGAATTTAACACGACATACACGGCTGGTCCACCAGCCAGCCATTTACACCCTGACATCTGGGGCTCCATAGCCTCTTATGACACACTGAGGTAAATTTATTCCTAGGGATAAAGAGCTGGAATTTTTTTAACAATGAATCAGTTCAACTTTGATTGTATTTATAAAATGAATTTTTTCTAAGTATTCTCTCTCTGAGAAAAGGCTTGTTAGAACATTATCAAGACAGTGAAAATAACATAATTTTATATTATTTTCATGTTAAATTGTACAAATTAGTTATACTTAAATGTAAAAATATGAGCAAATATGTAAGTGTACTGTGTTAAATATTAATAAATATTGGTATTTGTACAAATCTTTAGATTTTTCCTATTGCAGTTTCTGTTCAGATGAATGCTGATAATTACTGTGGATTAAATAGAGGAAAATTAGAGTGAAAATGTTTTGTAATAGATGCAAAGTTTTTTTGATGTTTAGTACTGGGACATAACCAGATGAAAAAATAAGGTAAATTTGTGCATTTTTGCATAAATGTGACTTGTTTGTTATTTGATAATAATCCAAAGCAAGGTGCCTGGTGTGCTTCCCTAGTGGAGATTCTCAGCTGACACCAACACCCTGCCCTTTATATTTCAGGATGGCAGCGGTGTGCTGGCAGCAGCGGGGGGAGGCGGGGGAGAAGTTAGAGGCTGGAGAGGCAGAGGGGAAGCCCAGCTGCTGGTAGTACCCTATGAGGGAGAGCCACAGGGTTTGAGATGCCTACCTGTCAATGGTTCTGATGTGAGCTGTCTGTTCTGTGGTTTTGTATCGCGGGGAATTCACTCTCGTCAGAATATGCGTGATCATCTGCTGACACACACTGGAGAGAAACCATACCAGTGTGCAGAGTGTCCATTGCGCTGTCTGAAGAAGGGAAATCTAAAGAGACACATTCTGCGGCATCACCATAGTCATGGTGGTGCAACCTCATCAGGGGCTGCAGCTGGCAAACCTTCTCACCACAGTCCTCGCTGACATGTTGGGACTGGTAGTGGCTTTTTTGTCTTCCTTGGCCAGTGCAACTGGTGTTGTTTTCATTGGTCTTTTTTTCTTCTTTCAATCTATCTTTCTTTCTTTCTTTTGTGGCTAGTAACTTGCTGCTGGCACTGGAGACTGAGGCCTGTTTTCTGTTCTGCAGATGGGGTTCGAGTGCGGCATTTGCAGACGTTCGCTTGTCCGAAAAGCTGATCTTGATCGCCACATGCTGACTCACACGGGTGACCGCCCTCACACCTGCCCACACTGCAACTTCGCCTGTAACCGTAGGAGTAATCTTTATCGACACATTCGCTGTGCCCATCCCTCACTGCTCACTCCTCACCACATTGCACACCTCGACCACGAGCTTCACAGACCTCCCGTTGCCACCACTGCCCAGGATCACATACAGTCCTGATAATGAAATGTTGCTACTGCTGCAAGTTGTCAAATGGTCAGAAGAAAAAGAAACATAAAATGCGGGAACAATGTTGTTAGTAAAGGTGGATGGATGTGTTTGTGGGAGGGCATGGTGGTGGTCTGAGTGCAGTGTTGTCCTTGCAGGTGGTGCTCTGTCCCTACTGCCAGAGGAGCTTCTCGGGCGTGGGCAAGAAGCAGCGGTATGAACGCCACGTCATCACTCACACTGGCGAGAAACCTTTTGCTTGCCCACTCTGTCCCCTACGCTGTAACCGCCAAAGTAACCTGTACCGTCACCTTCGCCACCACCATGCTGTCACTAACCAGCAGGAGGCTCCCTCTTAAGGCCATCCCTGTCTAGCTGTATTTGGCTGTTCTTGCCAGTCATGAAATGTCATCTTACATCAAACCATAAATATCTATGTGGAGTTATATTTTATAAGTCAAGTTGAAGAGATTAATTGTTTAAATCAAGTCTGGACAATAGTGATCCCTTTCTGTTGAGTGGATTGATGCTGTATTAGATCTCTTTAGGATCAAGCAAACATATTTTGATATGAAAAGTCTTGGCTATATTGACTTAAATGTTGCAAGTTAGCAAGTTTGTGAGTACAATATCCTGAGATGATGATGTAGGTACTTTTAACACATTTGTGGCATGATATATATTGAAAGGAAAATAGTACTGGGGAAGTTTATGTAATGGGTAGATTACTTGGAATCAGAAAAATAATGACGTCCTTGTATGCTAATACCACATTGAGGGCAAACCGTGAGAAATGTCAACTTATGAAATCTCGTTTATTTTAAAAGAAGAAAAGTCATAGCAAATTGCATGAAGAATAAAGTGATGTTATTTGAAAAAGAGTAGATAGGGTATTGATCTTTGAAAAAAAGTTTAAGAAAAAAAATGTATTATTGTAGAAAAAGATGTAAGACAGGGTGGGGTACTTTAATACTTGGTTTCACTTATTTAACAGCATATGAATACTCAATGCAAGGTATTGGTAAAAAACAAAAATCAATACAAGTAAGAAAAATAATTGGTGACTTCATAGTATTTTGAAAAGTAAACGCATTATAAGAGACATTAAGAATGATCAGGGCATTATTTTGTTACTATTATTGGGATATAATTGTGAACTAAGAACAGTAAATGAACAGGACATCATGGATTAGGGCAGTACAGAATATCAGATGTAAGAATAATAGGAGTAATGAAATACATGGGAACGAAAGTGAAGATTTTAGGAGTGCATTGTGGATGTGTAGAAAAGATGAAGCAAAATGTATTGACATTTCAAACGATTTGACACATATATGCTACTCAAGAAAGCATTAAGAGGGAAGGAAAGGCTACAAAAGAGAGGGAGACTTCTTTTTAGTGAGGGAGAAGAAAGTGTAACAGTATGCAAGACAACGATGGGATGGGAGGTATGGTGTAATGCAGATGGAGTTGTATGTAAACAGAACATCTTGTGGAATTTTCTTCTACGACTTTCCCTTGTATAAGCTCCTCATAGGAAAGCGGTGGATCAAAGATAAGGATGGTGATGCTGATGCTGATAGCCTTCATTTAAGTAACATTTTTGTTTCCATTTTGTGAATATTAGTATTGGTTATTACATACTTTACTCATTTAAGCAGACAGAAAATGAGCATGATATCCAAATAAAATCCTTCCACTATTATATATAACAATAACCCTTGTAGGTTTAAATGTGTTCTGGTGGTGTCAACACATGCCAAGACATAGCTTCTTGTTGGCCATTCACCTTATGGGATGCCATTTTAACAGTTGTATCCAGTATCCAAGCCTTATTTGACTCACATTGAGTTGGTGACCTGAAAAATGGCTGGCTATTATGGTGAATGTTATTATGGTGCCACAGTGTTTGGTAGTGGTGGTGTTTCAAACAGTGTTGTAACTGTTGAAAGGATGGGGTGATTTATCTATGTAAATCTTACCAGCTGTGTGACTTATTTTTGTTGTCCAGTAACAATAAAGAGAAGAGTTGAAAGTTAAAATACTTGTTTGAAATTCCTGAAATCATAAAAATAAACTGTGGAGGGTACACCATATCAATAAATCATGGGTATATGATGTTTTCTTTTGTCTGCATGTGTGCAAACAACAGCAAATAGAAGCAAGTATGGAAGGAACTGCGAGGGGGAGGTGTGGGCTGCTACTGAAAGAAAATATTTGATGGTTCAAATGGCTATTTATTACAGCCTCTACTTAGTTTTTTTTCTCATTAATTTCATGATATTTTATTCGTTTTAATTTAGTTGCCTTTTACATGGTGCTGATCACACCTTAAAGTATCCATGAAATCTCCCTTCCATGCATAGTCCTGTGTAGTGTGTGGACCAGTCGTACTGAGTGTATTGTTACTGTTATAAGTGTTGATGAAGAGGAGTGAGTAACCATGTGTGGATGTGGGCTGTGATGAGGGTATGAGTCATAGTGGGTGGATGGGTAGGCAAATAAGAATTACCCTATATGATGGTGGAAAAGATGGTCTTCATTCTTCCTCCTAAAAATATTTGTGAAGAGAATGATTAGCTTGACAAAGATTACCCAGTTTCCATCTGATGAAACTGATATAAACTAGAAAATGTCCTCAGAATACAGTTATTACACTGAAATGATAAATGGATGAGACAAGTGGCGGGAAAGGACTGTACTTTTATAGACATATCTGGCTGGCCTTTGTTGGCAGTTTTTTTTTTCTTTATTAATGAAAAGGTAAGCAATTTTAAACAGCTCAAGAAGACCAAATTGCATATCACAAAATGAAAAATGTAACTTAAAGTGCCATGTCAGTGTCTTTAAAGGGGTTGACTTTACATAGCATTGACATTGTTTGGGGTGACCTTTGATAGCTCTTTACAACTGGCTGTGAAGTACATTACTAAATATAAGAATTAGTCCCTGTAAGTTACAAAGACAGCAAGTATTACTTACTGAATTCAAATTCTAGCCTTATTGAAGGCATGAGTAGAATGACATTAATTCCTTGAAGCAAGTTGTATAATTTTATGTTGTGAATTCACTTGAAAATTGAAGCTGTTTCATATTGTACGTACTGTTAAATGGTCTACACAGTGATGTAAGGGCCAGGGAGCTAGGGATGCATATAACCTTTGTCATTTATGGGATGAATATTTTTCCACATTTCTCTGCAAATTCAGTACACCTTTTGTAGTAAGAGTTTGAGGGAACGTGACAAATTGTAGCTGAAGCAAAAACAGTGCATATGAAAGGAATAAAGTGTAGCTGAAATGGTACACCACAGAATTTTGAAATAAGTAGTTTCTTTCTTTTCATTGTCAGTATTAGCTAGCTTTGTATTCACAATGTTTTGTGAATACACCCAAGTACATGACAGCAGCTGTGTGGTGGTGTGCTGGTGTTAGAGCTGCCTTGTATCTTGCAGGGTAGAGCTGCCCCACACCAGGAGGGCAGCAGCGGTGGTGTTGGTGGTGGTGGGAGTGTGCGTGGACCTGCCTGCCTTTCTTGCCCAAACTGCCCCAAGACCTTCACTGGGCCTGGACGCCACCAGCTGTATGAGAGACATGTTATTGTGCATACTGGAGAGCGACCTTTCAGGTGCCCTCACTGTTCTTACCGCGCCAACCAAATGTCCAATCTGAGACGCCATGTGAAGAGCATTCACCATGGCCAGAACACAGCCAGCAATGCTCTTCATCATCACCAAAACCAACATTTTGGTGGCACTGGACATCAACCTCACTTTCCTCGGGAACTAGCCCAGCAAGTTGCTCCTCTCTTGTCCCATGGACAAACTCTCTCAAGTAGGAGTGTAGAGGAACAACAGCAACAACAACAGCAGCAACAGCAGCAGCAACAACAACAGCAACAGCAACAGCAACAACAACAGTACCACACTGCTCCTGGCAGTGCTTTCCAGCACCAGTTTAACAGTGATGGCAGTGCTTCAAGACACTGAGGATATGAACACAAGCATGCTGTGGGGAAGGCAAGGTAGTTTGGATGCTTGAGACTGAGCAGGAGATGTTGTTTACTAGGGAAAGGAAATGTCATGGGTATGATGGCTAGGATTGAGTGGATGCTGTTCTGATCTATTGTAGGTAACAGTCTCTTGTCTGGATTGTCGTGTTGCACTGTGATGAAATATAAAGGGAAACATTCAGCAGACTAACTAATTGAATATCAATTGATGGTGAAGAAAGTTTATGAAAGTATGTTATTCTATTCCTCAACTTTCACTCTAAAAGTATACAATGATATGTGCATTGAAAGTTTCCTTGAATTATATTGTTATTTGAATTTCACTTCAGAATTATGGAACTGAATATTTAAATACAGAAAGTTGATATTATAAGATATTTTTCAAGAACTACTCCTATGAATGGATTATTAACCTCATATTGATGCTGTCAATGGAGGAAAATTATATTGATATGTAGTAAATTTTGCACCTCAGAGCTTGTGGTGCAGCATGAAATATAATTTGTGCAGGGATGCTGCCGCAAGCACTCTAAGAAGGTCCTGGCTGAGTGTAGCTGTGTTTTCCAGGGCTTGGCTGTCCGACTTGGAGACGTGGCTTCGCTGGTGTGCCCAGTATGTGGAAAGGCCTTTGGGGGCCGCAACCGTCGACAGATTCTGGAGAGACATATCGCCACTCACACGGGCCACAAGCCCTACACCTGCCCACACTGTCCCTTCCGCTCATCTCGGCAGGACACCCTCAAAATCCACATTGCCAGGATGCACAAGGACGTAGCTGTGGGAAGCAGTGGTCAGGGCCTGAGGGAGGTCCACCCCAGGATGAGAAACAGTAGCCCACGAGCCATTAGAGACCTTATGCTTTTTGACCATGGGAGTTTATTACACGATGCAGTGGTACAACAGAGGGAGACATCACAACAGAGGGAGGGTTCACACCAGCAAGCCCAGACTTTGACAACTGGTGTCCACCAGGGTCGACCAGGACACTAAAAGGCAATACAGATATGCATAGAGGCTGCATACTCCTATGGCAGCTAGTGTCCATCTAATCAATACTGTTCATCTGTTATGTGCATGTTGTTAAGAATTACTCCTAAGAGGAGAGGGTTTTGAATCTGTGAATGGCAAGTTTTGATGGTTATAGGAGAGAGATTGATATTAGGAAGTGCTAAGGACTGTCTTGGGTGTGTTGCAGGGAATGCGGGCTGCTCCAGCGCTGGGAGGAGATGGCATGCTCAAGGTGACCTCAGTGGTGTGTCCTGTTTGCCAGCGGGCCTTTACTGGAAAGAACCGCAGACAGCACTTGGAGAACCACATCCTCACTCACACTGGGGAAAAGCCATTCCCCTGCCCCCACTGTAACTATCGCTCAAGTCGAAAGGATACTCTACATTCTCACCTCCGCAAGTGGCACCCCTTACAAGAGTAGCCTTGATTGTCTCAGACAGTGAGGTGCAAACATTGAGGTTCTAAAAGCTCTGTAACGAATAAGCAATTTCTATTGCAGTGATCAATTTATTAATTTCTTTTCCACGGCAGTGAATGTTTCAGATCTAAAGAATTTGCTAGAAATGTATTGTTGGAAAGAAAACACTGATTTTCTTATACATTACACACACTGCATACATCTTGTGTAAAAACTTTGATAAATTTGCATCAAAGATTGGCATAGTAGTGCACTGTGATTTTGCTTCAAAATTGTAAATTAATCAGACAGATTCCATGGGATGAAATAACGGTATTTTT
>JAPQNM010000048.1:8430845-8448345 GCA_029783475.1 Metacarcinus magister
AAAAATATCATCATGGAACAATATAATGGAATAGATTGATATAACACACAAGGCTATGGTGAGTACCCATGTCACTAGCAGTGTGCTATTTATTTACTTGATGGTAAGAAGGAAGGGTGTAAGGTTCCAGGTTGTATGTGTGCTGAAGGTGCAGTCAAGTAGAAGGGACACTATATATTTAGATTTTCTTCAGTGCATATTACCATTAACTACAAGTAATATGTTTGTATTCAGCTTTTAGAAAGAAATACCAAAAAGCTGTATGGAGTATGCTGTGATAAAGATATTCAAGGAATTTCAATCTGTAATTTTTCAAGTTGTAAAAAGTTAAATTCCTGGTCACTGTAGACTTCCTCAAGATCAGAGGATAGCAGTGAGTTCTGGTTACTGTCTCTCCGTGACTGACACCACTGTTCCCTACAGGCCAGTGTCAGCGAGGGCAGCAGTGGTGGTGGTGGTGGTGGTGTTGGAGGTGGTGGTGGTGGTCCACGCTGCGACTTCTGTGGGAAGGTCTTCCGATGGCCTTGCCTCCTGCAGCGCCACATTCGGATACACACAGGAGAGAGGCCCTACAGTTGCCCCCATTGTCCATATGCTGCTGCTCAAAAGTTTGATGTAACGAAGCACATTCTTGCCCTGCATCTGGACCAGATACGCCATCCTCCTCCCTCGTAGGTTTCATTCTCTTCTGGTTGCCTTACCAGCTGGTTCTGGATATTGCAGTACTATGACCCTGGCCTGAGACTAATGTGAATTATATATTGATTTCCGATTATAGAGAAACATGGAACTAGTACATATGCTAAAGGAATGAATTAATTTGTCATTATTATGTGGTGTGGTAATGTAGGCATAACAGTTGTTGATTTAAAGTGAGTTTATCTCACTCCTTGATGCTCCCACAGCTGTCTTGTGGAGATTAAACCAAAGGAGACTTCCTGCATCTAAACAAGACACAGTTTTCATACAGCTGTGCTGGTGATGGTACATACATACAAAATGGATGATAGAAATACATTTGAGTAAAATTGGTAATTTTTGAAACAGTTTGCACATAAAATATGAAGTTAAAAAGATATTTATCTGAAGTAGTAGTACATAGACATGAAAGCCCCAGGTTGTATGCATTTTTCTTTTGAAGGAAAGTTTTCTCAGTAAAATTTTCTTAGCTCACTGTAATAGTGATTGTATAGTCAAATTTCTCTTGCTTATTTTGGGAAATGAATGATAATTTACATTACACATGACTGCTATGCTAGTTATGGTCTGTGCCTTGATGTTAAAAAATGTGGTGAATATTTGTATTGAAGAAGTGGCTTATTATTGTCCAATTTTAATGTTTGTTGATACTGCTAGATATTATATCCAAGTTTCTAGTTGTTTTTGTCATCCATATTCTATGGAAGTAGAAGAGTGCCTTTTGTGACATAAAGAACTGACTTTGCCAGTGCTTATCATTGTTGGCACTGTTGTGTTGGCATCAAGCTGCTATTTGATAGTTGGGTTACTGATGGTGAACTCTCCTCTCACAGATCGCAGTGAATGACTTGCTGTTAGCTGGTGGGCCACAACACCCTCAGGAAGCCCACCACAAACAGTCCAAGGAGGCCCAGTGTTTTATCTGTGGCCACAAGTTCCGCTGGGAGTGGCTGCTGAAGCGCCACATGCGGACTCACACTGGTGAAAAGCCCTTCTCTTGTCCTTACTGTCCTTACCGTGCCAACCGCAAGGAGATGATACGCAGTCACATACTGCACCGCCACCACAAGCTGGAGGCAGCACAAGGACAGCTACAATGACCACTTTGCCAGCATCCAATTCCTGATTTTAATGTAGTCCAAAATAGTGCTTGATGTTGCACTGCTGGAATTGATGGAGGCTGCTGGTTTAAGTTAATATTTTTATGAAAGTTAAAGGGATATGGATTGAGGAAATGACTCAATAAAGAAACCTGAATAATTCTCATTATCTTGCATAATTATTTTGTAATTTTCTATATGATAATATGTATAATGCACAAATTTCTGTAACTCAAGAGGTACTAAGAAGAGATACATTATTATTTGGCAAAAAAAAGTGTCATTGCTGTATCTAGCTTACTCTATTTATAAGAAAATTTAACGTTAACTAAGTAAAACTATGTTAATGTTTCTTTTCTGATAATGATGTGTTTTCAGTAAAGTGTTTGGAACAAAATCTTTTTAATTTTTCATTTTAATCTTTCATTATAATCTAATAATTGGTGTCAGTATAAGTTATATTTGATAACCTCAAGTTTAGTGGATGCTAATAATGATGATGATGGGGCTATTGATGATGGTTGGGTTATTGATGATAATAATGATGATGATGATGATGATGAGGAGGAGGAGGAGGAGGAGGAGGAGGAGGAGGAGAGGATACAGTGCAAAAAACTGAAAGAACAAAGCACATTCAAAGAGAGTGAACTTCTGTCATTATTTGGTAAGTGTAAACTCTTGTGACAAAAAGAAGAAAAAATAACTACATATCAAAGCAATAGAATGTGTGTGTGTGTGTGTGTGTGTGTGTGTGTGTGTGTATGTGTGTGGTGAAGCAACATAATGGAGGACTTGTGGGTAATTTGGGATCCTTCCGGCAGATGAGTGCAGCTGGCGGCTCACCAAACAACAGTGGTAGCAAAATGTACCCTTGTGAGGTGTGTGGTCATGTATTTAAGTGGCGATACCTTCTGGTCCGCCACTACCGCACGCATACTGGGGAGAAGCCTTACCCATGTCCACACTGCACCTACCGCACGACACGCAGGGAGTACATTAATCGCCACATGCTCTCCTATCATCCAGCATTGCCTTATCCGGAGAATAATGTTGTGTGAGGTCAGTGTCTTCCTTAGTGTTGGGCATTTATGAAGGGGACGTGCATAGGATATGACAAAATGTTTTCTTTTCTCATACACACACCAGGTGGTTGTATGCATGCCTGTCCATCTTTTTTGTGGTTCATGGTGGCTCATCTAATTGTTTTGTACTAGCAGTATTAATTAAGTTGGTTTGTAAGACTTTAATCTGTATACTTGCTCACCTTATATCATGCATGTTCATGTATTACTTTTTACTGTTTGTTGATGGACTTATACCAATATTGTTTTTTGCTCATCCTCCTTTTCGCTCATATTTTATTTACATTTAGCTTTCTATACATTTATTAACATCATTGTGAATCCAGACAAATCGATTGAGGGAAACTTATTCAGCGAACAATTGAAAAATCAATCTCAGAACACAGTGAATGACATAAATGACACCAGAGAGCTTTGCCTTTATTTAGCTGAATTGCTACTCACTTCTTAAGAATTAATTGAATATGAGGAAATACCTAAAACAATCCATGTGTGTAGCTGGTATGAGTTGTGTGAGGTACATTCCTTGGTTCACCATGGGAAGGGCTTGAAGAAAATGAGGTGAAAAGCATTTTGAGTGGTTGAAAATCTCTTGACCTGTTCTTGGGAGTAAATAATTTAGAATATTACCACCATAATCCCTGAGGGTGTTAAAAGACAAGCAAAAAGGACAGAGTGATGCGTCTGGGAAGCTCCTCTATATTCTTTACTACAAAAAGACAAGGTGCAGTGGAGAGAGGAAAGCAGTGTCTCCCTTAACCTTAAGAGAGATATAAGCCAAGTAGTACATATGTAGATGATTGATATTTGAAAAATGGGCCTTACAAAACTAAAGAAATTCCTTTTTCCTACAATCAGTATCTAATCGATATAGATTTGCTTCAAGTAAATACAAATGTTATATCCATTATATACATTACATTTTCACAACTGTATCAGAATGAATTCACATATTCACACTTTATGCTTCACTTGCAGATCATTATTTTTCTTAAGTGCTCCATTTGATAAAATTGACTTGCAACTACTGTCAGTGAAAGGAATTTCTTATCACCTCATAGAGTACTGAGGAACTAGTTACCATTACTTGGCAGCCAGAAAACTGGGAGTCACTTACATCCTGTATGCTGTTTGCTGTAAATGGAAATGCTAAATTTTTTTCAAATGATTATTACATTGAAATATTAATTTACATTAAAGGTTGCTATTAAATGTTTATCCAGGGTTAATTTTTAGTACTGGGGATGTCTAGGCTGCTGGTGGGCAAAGTGTTGTACAACTGATGCTGAGTAAAAAGGAGAATTCATCATGGAAAAGTATAGTAATATAAATTGATCTGTGTTTTTAACATCGTGATTAGAGTGTTTTGACTAGATAATCATCTGTAATGGACCTGAAGAAGAGGAAGGGTGGGCTTATGTAGCCTTGTATGTTAGTGGTCAGCCAAAGTGCAGCAAACTTCCTCCCCTCACCTGGTGTTGCTTCCCGCAGGCCCCGCTTCATCTGGCCTCCCCCTCAGCTGTTGCCTCGGACAAGCTCTCCCCAATCAACACAATCCATGAGTGCCCCATCTGTGGGAAGAGGTTTTGCTTCCCTTCCCTTTTGGCACGTCACATGAGGATCCACACAGGAGAAAGGCCATTCCCTTGTCCTTATTGCAGCCATCGTGCCAACCAAAAGTCCAACCTTCAAATGCATATTAGGACAAACCATGGCATAGTGACCAACTCTGGACTTCCTGCTCCATGAAAACCACATTTACTCTGCCAGTGTGGGACGTTGTAAACAATAATTTTCTATGTTACCTGAGCACACATTCATTGTCCTCAAATTCAACCCATTAGATTGCTTTGCTCTGATGTCAAGAAATATATGGAAAATACTTGCTTGCTCATTATGAACTTCAAATTATTATTGATACAATTATGTTTATTGGTATGTTTTTATGTTAAAATTTTGTTTAACTTTTGTTATCAGATTTTATTAATTTTTGTCATAAATGTAACTGATTTCTTTTGAAAATAAATTTTTATTTGTATTTGTTCCTCCAGTGATAAGTAATGATGAAAATTTTTGTATCTGTGCTTTGTGGATAGTGAATAAGTAGGATATTTTCACTGTAACCATTCCTTAATAACGTTGTTATCACCATTAACATTCCTTGTCACTGTGTCATATTTATGGTCTAGAAAGAGTTAAAAGACTGAACTGCAGTACCAAGTTTCTCATCCTTGAAGCTCTTGACTGTAAAATCGCCTTCATTATGTATGGTTTTATTTTTTAATAAAAATACTTTAAAGCAGAATGTTGTGTAACATTTATTGTGTTGAAAATCAAAGTTACTGTGGAAATCTTTTATATGTTAGTACAAGAAGCAAACTGAAACTACAAAAAATCATGAATGATAATTGAAACACTGTTTACTCTGCAATTTTACTTACGTATGAAATCCTATTTTATTTCTTGCTTTATTTGATTTCATTATTGATTTTTTTTTTCTTCATAAGACACTGAAACTATTACATTAGCAGTGAGGGTTATGATTTAATATATACCATTGCTGTCAGTGCAATATTGGATGCAATTTTAGCACTTATACCCCAAGTGCTCACAAACAAAGCAAAGAACCCGCTCTAACACCACCTAATTGTCTCCTCCAGGTGTGTCCAGCTCCTGTTCTCCAGGGAAAGAAACCTTCACACATATGTAATGTGTGTTACAAAACGTTTTGGTTTCCCTCCCTCCTGAAGCGACATCTCCGGAGCCACACAGGGGAGAGGCCTTATGCCTGTCCTGCCTGCCCTCAGCGTTTCATTCAGAAAGTTCACCTCAGGATCCACATGAGTTCCCACCATGGCATTCAGAGTGCAGACAAGAACTGAGAGAAAAAAGGGTGCTGAAGACTAGAGGAGACAAGAAAGGGAAGGGAAGAGGAGGGTCCATGTGGTTAGAAGAAACAGAGGGGAGAGTGAAAGAGGGCTGTGGGAGAAAGCTTGTGGAAGAGGTGGTGGTAGTGTTGGTGGCTTAGGACTCTGGGAGGGGCTGCAGCTAGTGGTGGGATAAGAATGAGAGGAGGGAAGGGGTAATTTAAGTGAGTGATGGAGAGATCTTAGGAAGGAACGGACACTGAATCCAAATTGTTCAGTCCAGTTAACTTTTTTGTATAATATAACAGACAAGTGTGTTCCTGATGTGTTATTATTAATTGGCAGAAAGATGAGCATACAGTTGATTGGTGGGTAAAATGGGGGAATTAAATGTTTTTTTTCACATACATAAACAGAACAGACCATACGGGTGGTAGTACATTTCCTGACCATTCTTTTTAATGTGAAGCAAAATTTGGAATTTTTTTTTGCAAATATATCTTGATAATAAAGTGTCTTGACTATTTCAAATGTACTCACCTCATTGTGATTTTGTTTAAACATATTATGTCAACTATAATATTAGATATACATACCTTAAGTGTTTGTGTGTGTGTGTGTAAAATTCAGTGGTATGAAGGATCACGTGCTGGACTCGTAATAGTCAGCCATTACTCTCACCGAAAGAGCTGAGTTTCTTTGAGATGGATCTGTGTGTGTGTGTGTGTGTGTGTGTGTGTGTGTGTGTGTGTGTGTGTGTGTGTGTGTGTCTGTGTCTGTGTGTGTGTGTGTGTGTGTGTGAGAGAGAGGATTGCTCTGGTGTCCTTGTGTGTTCAAGCACATCTTGTGACCACTTACCCTTTATCATACCCTAGATGTTGCTGCTCTTGCTATTGTTGTGACACTTTGTGCTTCTTCAGCCATATTGATGATGATGAAACTGCCAGTAACTAGAGACTGGAGCCACTTCAGGCCATTGATTATGAGTAAACAAACCAAATAAAGAATGACATAATAACTTTGGTTTGATCATTAGTGCACTCACACGGTGAGGTCGATCCTATAATATGTAAGATATAGGACCCCTACTCACAAGGAAAAAATCTGCTACAGGTATAATATGGGTATTATTACAGAATTGCACCAGTTTTTACATGAAGAACACCTTTGTGAAGAGGGCCGGGTGACTTTGTGGTACAGTGCTAGGCTTGTGACCTAAAGGTTGCGAGTTCGATCCTGACTCATGGCAGTTTCTTGGTGAGAGGGGTAGCGCTCTATTGTTAACCCTAACACAACTATATGGTCTAGAGTTGCCTAGTTCTTGGGTATTATTTGATTATCTTTTTAATACCTTTGTGATCACTGATCTTGTGTTTGCTGATGATGCAGTAATCTTTGCTGAGTCGCTGGAGGTTCTGGCGATGGCTCTCGAAGCACTGCACAAGGAGATGAAACCTTTAGGACTTTAAGTCTCCTGGCCCAAAACTAAGGTTCAGGTGTTTGGAAGCTTGCTAGATGAAACAGTACAGTCTATTCATGCATATGTTGAGGACATTGATATGTTGGACAGCTTCACATACCTTGGTAGCGTGGTCCATAACAATGGTGGGTCATGTCAAGAAATTTTATGGCAGATTGGCCTGACCCATGGTATTATGGACTCACTCAGCATGAGTATCTGGCGTTGTCGGTACCTGTGCAGACAGACAAAGATTCAAATTTTCAAGTTGCTGGTGATCCCTGTATTACTGTATGGCTGTGAGACATGGACACTGAACACCGATCTGGAGGCAAATTGATGTCTTTGGTAATAAATGCCTTCGCAGTATCATGGGGTATCGCTGGAATGACTTTGTGTCAAATCAGTGACTTCTCCGTGAGACTGAATCAAGGCCTATTACCAGCATAGTCCGTCAAGGACAACTCTGGCTATATGGGCATGTGGCACATTACCCAAAAGCTGATCCTGCTTCTTGGGTTATCTCTGAAAGGGATAACCCAGGGTGGAGGAGGCCAAGGGGGCGCCCACAATGTTCGTGGCTGGGGCAAGTTGATGCTTCCTATTGGGAGTTACTTGGTATGGGAAAAGGGCTTGCATGGAGACTTGCACGGGGTGATCGCCAGAGGGTTATATATATATATATATATATATATATATATATATATATATATATATATATATATATATATATATATATATATATATATAAAAGTATGTATATTATTTATTTCTGGAGTGTATGCTTCATAATAATTAATAGCCAATATAGTTTAAAGCAGGCTTAACATTTTCACATTCCAACAGGTCACTCAAAACCAGGAGCCAATGTACGCGTGCCAGACCTGTGGGAAGACCTTCTTGTACCCGTCCCACCTCTCCAGGCACACCAGGATCCACACGGGAGAACGGCCCTACACCTGCCCCTTTTGCCACCTCCGCTTTGTGCAGAAAGGTCACCTTAAGAACCACATCCGTGCACATCACAGTGAAAGCGAGGAGGTGGCTGCTGCCGCTGCCGAGGGCCTTCCGATGGATGCAGATCAGGTTGACGCTGTAACAGAGCTGCTAGGGTCAGCAGGACACACAGGCTAAATGCGTGACACAGCAGGGAAAGCCTTCTTTGAGGATCCAAGTCTACCCTCTTACCCACACACTCACACTTAAACTAGAAGGGCACTCAGTAGAACACAAGTACCCCTGCTGCTGCTGCTGATATTCGTGAATCTTTGAAATTTACCTTTAAATAATTAATGGAGTGGATAATTTGATTAGGGGATCATGTTGGTGAAAATGGTGTAGCTAGGAGTTGGCTTTCAAGATAACATCCAATGGGAATACAATTGGCGACTTTGATTTCTCCTGATATTTACTTTAGACTTTGAACTTTCAGAATGCAATGGAGTTGAGCTCTAGGGTAAGGGGTCATGTTAATAAGGGTTCATGAGGTTGAGATGCATGGCGTTGTCAGAAATTGCAAACATACCGACAAACAAACAAACAAACAGACATACAGACAAACAAAATGAAAATATAACCTCGTTTAACTTCGTTAGAGGAGGTATTTGGCATCACTTTCAAAATCTCATAAAATTTCTATCTCCTGAACCTTCCTTGGAGAGATATTCTTGCACAATATATGCAAGAGTCAGGTATGTGTGACGACGTGGCACAGGTTAATCATTTGATTAGGTTGTTACATGGTTAGGTTCAGCCATTACACTCCCAGAGGTCATTATAGACCGACCTATGAGTAAGGTTGTGACATTTTACACATCACACACCCCATCCTCTTGCTCAAGGAGAACAGTAACTGCTTGTGAAAACTTTGCACCTTGAGCGAGGCGCAAACCCAACCTTTCCCAGTAACAAGCCAATACGTTACCACTAAGCTACCAGACAGGGTGTTAATTACACATCCCCATCTACTTGCTTACTGCTAACTGTAAGTGAACAATCCTTAACGACCTGAACAAGGTTCGAACCAACGCCTTTTCAGATGCAGTCGGGGACGTTAACCACTGAACTATAGGTATGTGTGTGTGTGTGTGTGTGTGTGTGTGTACGCTGCATGTTAGTTTAGCAATCGTGCCCACAGCCTGCCATGTGTGTCTTCAATGACATTTGCCTACCCAGGTGAGGAACAAGAATGGATCGTTATGCAATACTTTGTACTTCCAGTGAAAGAAAACAAACAAGGAATTAAACAGCATGTTTAATGAAGTGTCTCAAACAAATTACTTTTAAAAACAACTATTAGCCTTGTTTCGTACACTGTATTGGTTATTAAATTGATTTAAAATGAATTTTCTCTTAACCTTTCTTTTGTTACTTAACATATTTTCTTCATTCTTCGTTTGAATAAAGAATGCAGTTTTACCAAGTTTATTATTATGCATAATAGTAAGTCTTAGTTATTTCAAAGCAGCAGTCTTTAATCTGGGGACGCACCTTCCTAGTGGGACATGAGTACTTACCAGGGAGGTGGGAACACATTAAAAAATGAAGTTTTCTCAAGTTTAAAATCAAAATGTTTTTGTAATTATCAGAACAAGCCTACGTGCACATTGTGCTGAACATGTAAATCTGATAGCCTTCAGTAATTTTTTTTTCTGGTTAAGAATTAAATATCCATACCTGTTACCACGAACTAAGCGTGTCAATCACCTCCCATAACAACTGCTTATCTTTTGCGCATTTCTTCAATATTTGTATATTTCATCCTAGCCTAGTAGCTGTATTTATCTTTAACCGAGCTTTTTATTTAACTGTAGTAATGATGGTGCGTCCATGGAAGTAACTGCATGGTTAAGTTACTTCTATGCATAATATATCAGATTTTTTTTTCTCAGATATAGATGTGAGGCACAAATTTTAAAATTTCTCAGGAATTAATTTCAATGTGATGTACATAGCACAAGCGGGGTTCCTTGAATTAAAGCGGAGGCCGGACTTTGACAATATTCAAATCCACGTACCTTTGTGAGCATGCATTTGCCACGTTGTTGATACCTAAACCAAGTAGTATAGAAATAAGCTAAATGTTGAAAGGGACATATGTTGTTCTCCCTCCGGCACGCGGCCACGTAATTTAGTCAACCTTGTTTAAACATTAAAAATATTCAGAATGACAGGACATACTGAATTAATCATATAAAAATTAAGTATCTCAAGGCCCGCGGTAAAAGCTCGCCCAAATCATAAAATTTTCTAAATTCAATATCTCAATTATTTGTCAATTTGATGTCCTTGTTCAATTATCAAAATGTTTACAATCTTGGGATTTACCAAATGAAACTGGTAAGAATACAGTATCTGGAGGTCAGTCAAAGCAATCTGTAAAAATATTTTAACATGATTTTATTCACTTAGAATTCCTAGTTTTAGATAACTACTTAGAGTTCAAGCTAAACATGTTTTACATTTTAAAAATTGATTACAAGAACCTTGCACGGCTGCCATAGTGTGTGGTATAAGTGTAAATCCATAGTGTATTGAGTGCCCTTGCAAAGAGTACGAGCAGTCACTAATTGGAAAAGGCTTGAGTTCCTTGGTTTCCTTTCAAGTGGAAACGAACCTTTACTGCGCCTCCCATTATGTCGTTAAATTCAGTGAATTAACGATGTACGTACGTAGTTTGTTGTCTTTAAAATCATTTAAACTTGCTTCTCGAACGAACTCTAAAAAAAGACAGCTTATTAGGCGATCACATTTTTCTGAATAGTTGTAGAATTATCTTTGTATAGTTATGACATGTTCTTATGCATCTTTGACTCATCATGAGGGTGCTATGGTGACCAAAAACCCCCGGTATCATTAAAAAAAGGATTTATAGGGAAACATTAAAAATTTGGAGACTTGACAACGTGTAGGTGGCGGCATCCGAATGTGAAGATTTGTATATCTTTAAATACGTACGGCTTATAATATTGACATCAAGTTATATAATATATGATTAACACAGCTCTACATAATATCACTTTCCATTTTGATATTTATGCTGACATCTGAGAAAAAAAATGCCATTTGTGCAGCCTGTCATAATTTTGTTAGTTGTGTCATGGCGTCCAATGAGGTGAGAAATCCACACCTGCCAAACATAAACAACACACCTAGTAGCATGTTCCCATGCATGTTGAAAAACTCCAACGTTGTGGCATGAACACGAAGGTAAGTACTCTGTTTCTAGCGAGGAAGTTGTTAGGTAGAGAACTATTAACTGGCAAAACCATTAATATGAATCACGGAATGACAGGCTATTCAGGACAACATTCGTAGAAGCTAAGTCGAGTTTTTAGCCTCGCTACAGCACAACACAATACAGCCACAGCGATTGTCCTACAACATAGTGTCATCACGCCTACGAATCTGTTGTTGATTCTTTGAAAGTACACTGCCTCATTATGGTAAACTTTATCATCTTCACCATGATGGCGTTTGTTTACGAAATAAAATGTCTGCAACTCGTCCAACTCCCTACTTTTAGTCATAGAGAACATTTGATAGCTTCTAAATTAACCTATCCTAACCTATATTAACCAAACCTTAACCTACATTGACAAATAACAGAACCTTTTTCAAACCAAACTGAACTTTGCTCTCAGTACAAATGTGTTTGCGGATATTAAGATGTGAAATTAGACACTGATGTGGATGAAGGTGTAGGTTTTGACGTCAAAATGGATGTAACATTTAACATTTAAAGTAGGTCCTCGTGTTGTTCACTTGTACAGGGTTACTGCTTTTTCATTCCCTCTCCTTGCGTCCCCATTAAACATATTTTTTCTTTACATATGGCTGCAAATAGTGGTTTACTTGTGATCATTGAAGGAAAGCCAGTGAAAATAAGCAAATAAGCTGAAATGTGTTTTGTTTATATGTAAGCGTGCAAAATATGGATAAAGGAAGGAACATTACAAGGTGGAGTTTTAAAAATTTTGCATCATAATTAGTGTCTTATAAAATCTTTTTGTTGCTAGATGTCATTTATTGCATTTAATTATGAGAGTAAAAATTGAAAGTGTTGGAACTTTATTATAGGCCACGTTCCTTAGGAGAGTTTGTTTATGACACCATCCAGGCAACACACGCTGCGGCCTTGACTCCTTCCCACGGGGGCGGCGAGGCCTGCAATTTTTATACCACTAAAATTTCCTCTGGTTGGCTGCAGCTCGTCACATTACATCAGTGTGGAGCATTCTGTCGTGGGCAGTTTTAGGAATCGGTTGTTACTTTTGGCGTTAGAAGAGGTAGAAAACCCTTTTATGAGGTAAACATAGCAGCTGACGGTGACGGATCGGGATAGAGGGTACGTAACCAAGCAGCCCGAGCAAGTCCTCAAGTAAATTTGCGAAGTCGTTCATAAAGATGTGATGAATCGACAAAGTTTTCAATTCATAGTACTCTTTTTGAGGCATGTCTCCACTTACGTGTAGTAAATACCACCCAAATAATTTCTAAATTAGTAACTTTGTGCGTACGAAGCTAAAGCTGTAAAGGACACACGGCATTCCTCTCCGTCCTGTTTGTCTATCAATCTGTAGAAGATTACGTAACGAGAAACGCCGGACAACCAGTGTTACGTGCGTTACCACAAGTTTACCTTCCCAGGCACTCGTGCATCGATGGCTCAGTATAATGAGGCGTCGGATGAATACCTGGGTAATGGCTCTGTGAATGGGATACAAGCCGTTGGGATGAAAACAAATACTTGTTACTTGGTATGTTTATTCCACTTACATGTATGATTAACAGACCGTCACATCATACAACTTGCAACATTTTTCAATCTAGCACAACACTATTTCACAGCCCACTTAAATACATACTGTAGGCTTGGATTTCAGAGGATTACAATGATGCCAGGCTGAATATATGATAGGCGTCCTGACACAGTAGATTGTAAGGAGTAATAAACAAGAGTGACAAGACGGTCCAGGATACCGTAACACGAGCTTCCTCGAGCCCAGCGCTACGTTGGTGACAACGAACGTAGCCAAGATAATTAGAAATCCTCAAACTTAGTGGTTGTTCTGATGCTTTACAACGTGATAGTTATGTCGTACTATTTCCATTAATATTTTATCATGTCGTCACCTCATTCCAGGACGGTCAGTGTCGAGGTGTCCTCTGCACCACATACAGAAGGGTTACACAGCACAAGCAGTATATAAACATCAGTCAGATTAAAACACTAGTCCTTGTGTGACATTGCGCTCGGATTACACTTATTAACTGTGAACTTAAATGTTTCATCAAATGCTCCTCAGACCTTTCCCAGCTTATTGTGCCTCTGTGGCTCTGCATGCAGGGTTAATCAAATTTTGTGGTTGCTGTGTGCTCTACCTAGGCCTCATTGTGAAGCCTTCATAACGACCATCATGTGTAAGGTGGGCGGTCGGTCTTTGGTGAGTTTGGTAACTCATAGACGTACACGAAGTATCGGAAGTGATCAAATTATAAGTTTTGGGAGTGTCGGGAACCTTGGGATGATTAACTGCCACTTTTTTGTTGGGAAGGAGACAAGTTAATCGGACCCGCACCGCTTGAGGCCATCATCCTTCATTATCACGGAAAGTTCAGCGAGAGCACCGTGAGATCTTCGGGAATTAGCAGCGTTTCTCAGTCCCTATCTACCCCTTGAGATGACTGACTCACCTTACTGAGTGCAGTGTTTACTTTACTCCAATATTTCTGAAGTGCTGGGCATCAGTGGGACGCGCGGGTGTTGAGGACGGCCTGGTAGATGGCGGCGAAGGGGCGCACCACCACCTGCCACGGTTCTGGGGCCGCCACTTCGAAGTAATCGCAACCCCACGTATTGGCTAGGTCGCGTATCTCTTGATCGTGCACTTCGCGAGCGTGGGCCAGGTCTGCCTTGTTGCCCACCAGCACCATGGGCCGCGGGGAGCCAGGGGTCAGCTCCAGGATCACCCGGCGCAGGTGGTTAAGGGCGTTGAAGGAGGCGTGGGATGTGAGGGAAAATACCAGCATGAAACCCTCGCCCCAAGACACTTGCCGCTCCCTTCCGGCCTCGATCACCTCCACCTGTGGCGGAGGGAGGCCTAAAGCAGGGTGCAAAGTCTTCCGTGGGTACAGTTCAAACCTTATATTGAGAAATATCAAATTTTATTGCAACTCTGTGACAGTGAACAGCGTGACCTGATGTTTGGCGAGTTACTTACGTGTCCAGCGGTGTCCATGACCTGGAGTGGCAGGGTGTGGTCAGGCAGGGGGATCTGGTAGCTGTACACCGCCTCCAGCGTAGGGTCGTACTCCCCAATGAAGCGTCCAGTCAGTAGCCGCACGATAAGAGCTGTAGGAAGACAAGGAGCGTCAGAAGACTTGGGTTCGCTACACAGTGGAGGGAGGGACTTGGGGCTGAAACATTGGTTCAGACTACTGTGTTTTGTTGTAAGTATCACACGGAGCAACGTCATCATCCCGGTTTCTTCGTGCCCGTGCAGTGTTAATCGCTGCCCGTGAGTAGCAGTAGACGCTTGCCATGGAAATAAGGCCCATGACGGAAGAGTTCGAATCTGCTGAACTTTCGCGGTTTTTTATTCAGCGTTGGTGCCCAAACTTTTTTATTTTTTTTAAATTTTATTCTATAGCCATACATTATTCACCGAACAAGGAAAGGAGAAAGGCAGACACGGCAATGTTTGCGACGGACATGAGCTGGGGTCCAAACTCTTCCACACCAAACGGAATGACGTCATCGATGATAATGTTCTGTATTATTATGTATGATAAAACGAATTAAAATGAACCGGGCCTGAGCGTACGGGAAAGCAGGGCAATGGCTTCAGCGGCCCTGCGTTGTTTGTATAACGGTATTGGCGGCGCGCTGATTACGGTTCTGTTCTTAGTATAATGTGAAACAAACCGATATCCAATAAACTGATAATATTTATAATAACGAGATCTGCTATTGAGTTAAAACGCTTTGTAGTCAGCTAATTACTTCTTGAATAGAGAGCATTGTTGTACAGAGGGGGGAGGGGTGGTGGGTGGGAGGGATGGCACAAATAAGGTACGTGATTGGGTACAAAATTATAGAATAAAAACTGTTTGGCAAGATTATTGAAAATCTGTTGTCTGAAAGAGAAGTTGAATGAAAACAAATATACACGATATGCACGAGGACAATAAAAAAAACCAACTACTAATTATCTTGGTCAATATATAAAATATATTTATTAATACTTAGATCAGTGTTTGTAGACGACAACGACAACAACGAAGAATAGAAAATAGAAACCAATAACAACAGCGATATAACAATCATATCACCACCACCACCGCCAAAGGCAGCAGCAACAGCAGGAGGGTGGAGGGTTTGCGCCGAGTTCGCTGGCAACACTGGCTTTGGATGGATGGGGATTATGCTATGAGAGACGGGATTACGCTCGCTGATGTGATATTAACGTTGCCTTTGTTTATACGGCATTCATGAGGGATTAGTTCGGCTAAAACTGGGGATGGAGAGAGGGGGGTTAGGGGGTTAGGAGGGAGAGTCCATTTTCACACCACATTTATTTCTCGATTTTTATTCATATTTTAATCGTAGGAGAAAGAGGGGAGTATATTACTTGTTCTACGCAGTACGTGATATTCGATCCTCGTGTGTAGTGGTTAGCACGCTGGGCTCACAACTGAAAGGTCCAGAGTTTGAATCCCCAGTCGAGTAAAGACAGTTTGCTCTTGTCTCCTTAAACGCTGTAACCCCTGTTCACCTACCAGAGAATAGGTAAAGTACGTGACATAAGCTGAAAAACTGTAACCTTGCAACCCGGCAAGAGCGGAAGGCCTATACAAATTTCATGCTAGTTTGTCCATACTACATGGTATCGCTTCCTCCTCCAGCCAAGGGAGGTGTGGGTGGGGAGGAGTCTTCCACTTTACTGTCCTTTTATCCCTAATATGTTGATACAATAGTAGAGCGTAGCCACACGGACAACCTCGTTAGGTCCAATAGGACTTGCCATCTGTTCTTCATTTGTACTCCTTTGTACGCTCTCTCTCTCTCTCTCTCTCTCTCTCTCTCTCTCTCTCTCTCTCTCTCTCTCTCTCTCTCTCTCTCTCTCTCTCTCTCTCTCTCTCTCTCTCTTGGCTTTCTTTTATTTGTTATTACTTTTTCTTTATTTCTTACTCCATGAGGGCAAGCACGCCTAATCATGCAGCATTAATGGCTTCAGCCTATACCTACAAGCATGGGCGCGAGTGTGTTTATTTGTACCGTCTTATGAAGGCCCATACCGTCCCCCAGGGTGGAGGTGTAGAGCGGCTATTTATAACAACAGGTGGTTTTGTCCATAAGCCTGGCGCTCTCGTGTACCACCTGTTGACAGAGAGAGAGAGAGAGAGAGAGAGAGAGAGAGAGAGAGAGAGAGAGAGAGAGAGAGAGAGAGAGAGAGAGAGAGAGAGAGAGAGAGAGAGAGAGAGAGAGAGAGAGAGAGAGAGAGAGAGAGAGAGAGAGACCCTCAGTGCCACTTTTAGGGTAATAGAGAATTTAAAACCACATGATTGATTTACTGTTTTGTCTCCGTACAGAAGATAATGATAACACTGGCAACAACACTGACTTGCGTCCCACACGTGACTGTGACGCAAGATCTGTGTAGTATGCCATGTGATGTGTTTTTTTTCTCTCGTTTGTTTTGTTGCAGGAAGAGATTCGTGGACCTGTTCTGTGCCAACTCGGGTGGGTGTAAACATTAATATTGTCTTCTTATTCAGACACACTATCTCTTTTTTTTTTCTCTCTCTCTCTCTCTCTCTCTCTCTCTCTCTCTCTCTCTCTCTCTCTCTCTCTCTCTTCTCTCTCTCTCTCTCTCTCTCTATCTATCTATCTATCTATCTATCTATCTATTTATCACTCCCCACAACAACCGAGGAAGGGGAGTGAGGTATTGTGTGATGCTCTTCCTTCACTCACGCGGCTCAGGGAACTTTATACGGTGGTGAGGACGACATCGTAAAGTATATAGAGAGGCAATAACCATACTTGAGATGATAGCGATGTCACGTGTCACTTAGTACCTGTCTAACTGAGGAGGAGCTCGTCGGAATGAGTTTATGAATGGATGGGTGACTACATGAGTTTACTGTTGTCATTATTGTGGGTAGGCTACTTGCTACATTAGCGTCTTACACTTACACTGAATGATGTATGGTCTCATTATCATAACTTATTTGTATTACGTTAAACTCTCTGGATTATCTTAAAATATTTGAGCAATTGTTATTTGC
>JAPQNM010000048.1:8455845-8460845 GCA_029783475.1 Metacarcinus magister
ACCTAAAGGTTTGTTGCTGTTTGTATTCTATTGTAATCCTTTGTAATCCTCCTCCTCCTCCTCTTCCTCCTCCTCCTCCTCCTCCTCCTCCTCCTCCTCCTCCTCCTCCTCCTCCTCCTCCTCCTCCTCCTCCTCCTCCTCCTCCTCCTTCTCCTCCTCCTCCTCGTCAAATAAGCTCAGCCTGACTTTTTCCTTTTTTGACCAAAGAGAAATAGGCAGCAAGTAATGACACTCGATAACCAGGTATTGTTTCGCGTGTTACACTTCCAATAAGTGTCCCGGATTCCTGTCACGGCTGCAACGAAAAACGAAAAGAAAAAGAACGAGGGAGCACATAGACTTCGCGATATCTTTTCCTGTGTGTATGTATGTATGCATTCTTTCCTATATACTTAAATATATTATACAGTTTTTTTTCTTTCATATTAGCGATTCGTTTGATTTTGTGAAACCACCACCACCACCATCTCCTCCTCCTCCTCCTCCTCCTCCTCCTCCTCCTCCTACTACTACTACTACTACCACCACCACCACCACCACCACCACCACCACCACCACCACCACCACCACCACCACCACCACCACCACCACCACCACCACCACCACCACCACCACCACCACCACCACCACCACTACCACCACAACCATCATTATTGGCAGTGGTTGGAGGTTTCTGGTCGTGGGTTGTAGGAGGAGACGTGAGGGGAGGATGGGATGCGGGGTCAGCTTCTTGGGTGGGTGAGGGTGAAGGTGAGATGTGGTAGCAGCTCCGTATGCTAGCGTGACCCACATCCACACACCTTGATCGCGTTACCTCCTCCGTGGCGCCGCTAATTGCATGGACGAGGCCACGGCTTGAAGGTGATCGCCTCGTCTGGTAACACTGCCCTCGCTGCTTCGCTCGCTCTGACTCACACGGGGACACGCTCTTGCTATTGTTGCAAATGGAGGCAAGGGAAGAGGCACACTAACGAAGGTCAAGTCTAACAACACAATGTCTCGCGAGGATAAGAGGAACAGCTGCTTAGGTCAAGTGTTATCTTACCCGCCCTGCCCCGTCGTGCCCCGTCCTGCCCCGCCTTGCCCCGCCCCGCCCCGTCTTGTCCTGTACTGAACTGGAATTTTGGCTTTGCTCTGAGAAAGGATGGATAGTGGCTGAGAAGAGGCGTGTGGTTAATGGTGTGGGCGTTCGTGGCGTCTGTGTGGGATGGGTGACTGTGGTGAGTGGAGGGGTGAGGGAGGAAGGCAGTGTAGTATCATGCAGCAGGAAAATATACAATGATTAATACAGAAAGATTTCATAACCGAAGGAAACAAATATGAGTGATAGTGCAAGTTGTTATCTTTTTATAGTTATCTCTTTCACAGTTTCAGCGTGGAATTCATGAAGAAACAAACAAACAAACAAAAAAAAACCAGAACAAAATAACGTAATCCAAAGTTAAGTCCGAAGAGTGATAACGAAAGAATAAAGAATGAAATAACAAAAACAAATACTAACCATCCTGAAACGGTCACTGACTTTACACTCCCATTCAATGATCGTTTTGTGATTCTCGGGTTACATTCACCGAGTTGATTTTCTAACATTCATGATTTATTTCCGATCTTTTTCACACACACACACACACACACACACACACACACACACACACACACACACACACACACACACACACACACACACACACACACACACACACCTATATAGTATAATTTTGAGTTGCATATTTTGTATAGTTCAACTTGACACTCGCCATTCTAACTCTCCCACACCTAAGCCACTCCACATTTAACTTCCAGGATATGAATAGCGCTTTGCTCCCTTACACCACATCACTCCACTTTACCTTTCCATACCTGCCTTTCATACCTTAAATGCATAGTCCTCTGTATTTAAGTTCATGCTTAACTAACATCATCTTCCCCTCCCTATTTTGGTGTCCTCTTGTTTATTCAGACCTATAAACTCTTTTCATTACCTTTTTCCTCTCATTGTTTCCATTAAACCAAACCACTACAGCGCCACTCCTGCTTCTTACCATCATCTGTTTTCACACGCCTGATTTTGATGGTGTGGCAGCCTGGGTGTGTGTTGAGCGATGCTGTGGTTGTGTTTTGGTGGAAGTTAATTAGTTATACAGAGGTTGTGAGGGGTAGGGGGAGGTGTGGTGAAGTGTTATGCAGTTGAGAGAGAGAGAGAGAGAGAGAGAGAGAGAGAGAGAGAGAGAGAGAGAGAGAGAGAGAGAGAGAGAGAGAGAGAGAGAGAGAGAGAGAGAGAGAGAGAGAGAGAGAGAGAGAGAGAGAGAGAGAGAGAGAGAGAGAGAGAGAGAGAGAGAGAGATTGTTTGTTTGTTATTGATAAGATACATAAATTAATAGATGGACGAGTGAACAAGGACGAGAACTAGGCTGCAATCACAAATCCACGGGACATGAATAACCACCATCAGTGACTCCAGCGTGAATGAGGATGAATAACAACCGTCCTTTCTGTCCCTCCCAAGTTATCCTCTGTCTCTCCTATCTTACGTACTCTGCCTCTCCCTTCCCTTTCCCCTGCCCTCATCTGCCTCTCCCAGCCTTTCCCCTAACTCTTCCCCGGGCGTGGAGGAGGATGAATTATAACCGTATCCTCTGACACTCCCCAACTCTACCTTCCCTCTTCTCTCCCCTCCCACGCCTCCCCCCTCCCCCTTCCCACCGGACACGCGAAGGGACCAGAAGGTAATTTCTTTATTAATGCCAGTTTTGTCCTCGAGCAGTGGCCGATTGCCCCCTACTGGTATGCTTGTAGCGGGGTACCGGTGTGGGCGGAGGAGGGGAGGCCTGGGCACATTGGTAAAGGTGATGTTCCAGGGCCATGGGCGGGCTGGGGCTGGGAGGAGGTGGAGGTGGAGGGTCAGGCAGAAATAACACCGCCTATCGATCCCCCCCTTCCCCCAACCCATGGATCCCCTTTAGTGGTCCTCCGCCCATTGTGTTGAGGCGCCTTTTTTCACGCCATCACCACCACCACCACCACCACCACCACCACCACCACCACCACCACCACCACCACCACCACCACCACCACCACCACCACCACCACCACCACCACCACCACCACCACCCCCTCCTCCTAAGTCCTGATGCTGCTAACTGCCCCTTCCCGCCCGTCGCCTATCTTTATTCTCCACCCTTCGCCTTCCCTTCCTCGCTGTCCTTCGCTGCCTGTTGCATTCCCTGGTTTTCCCTCGCCTCATTCCTGACCCTTACCACCCCTCGACGCCCCATGCAATAAGAGGGGGCAGTGAAGGTAAAAATTGGTAAGAGGGGAGTATGGTATGGTAATGATACGCCTTGCCGCGGTGCTCCTCTGTCTCTATTCTCCCCTGAACAACACACTCGGCGTCTCATTGGGTGCCCAGGCTAAGGAAAAATATCTGTGTGGGATACTCGCTAAGATGTTATGTGACACAGTGTTTGTCTCCTTTTGTGTGCGACTTCTAGGCATCGTGTCGACCCCCTAACTGACGGAGGAGGAGGAGGAGGAGGAGGAGGAGGAGGAGGAGGAGGAGGAGGAGGAGGGGGTATTTTGAATATTAACGTGTTTCATCATGATGCAGAGAGAGAGAGAGAGAGAGAGAGAGAGAGAGAGAGAGAGAGAGAGAGAGAGAGAGAGAGAGAGAGAGAGAGAGAGAGAGAGAGAGATATGCGTTGTGAGTTACTTAATTAAAATTTGGTCATTAATTTTTCTTTCCTTCTTCAAACATTCCTTTTTGTAGTAAATTTAATGAGTTTGGAGAATAATAATGAAGATCGCGCCTTGTGAAATGTGTGTGTGTGTGTGTGTGTGTGTGTGTGTGTGTGTGTGTGTGTGTGTGTGTGTGTGTGTGTGTGTGTGTGTGTGTGTGTGTTTGTGTTCTCACTTTTACCCTTCACCCCTTCATGTAAATCAGCATGAAGTTTGTTTGTATTTTGCTTCCTTGTTTGTTGCTGTTACAATTTTTATATATTGCAACAGACTTACTTTTTTTTAAGCATTTAATTCTTATTTCATAGTTGTTTTTTCTTTCTTTTTTCTTCTTTTTGCCATTACAACAACAACAAATACTACTACTACTACTACTACTACTACTACTACTACTACTACTACTACTACTACTACTACTACTACTACTACTACTACTATACTACTACTACTACTACTACTACTACTACTACTACTACTACTACTACTACTACTACTACTACTACTACTACTACAACCACAACTATTATAATTATTTCCACCATAGCCACCACCACCACCACCACCACCACCACCACCACCGCCACCACCACCACCACCACCACCACTACTACACTGCTCCCGTTAGTCTCGACACAAGATCAAAACCCAAATACCAACCCTTCAAATGCCTTTCCTGAACCTCCGCTCGGCATCGATTCCCATTTAGCGATAGAAAACAAAACCTTCAGAGGCCACGAACTTTCTTTTATTTCCAAGCATTTTTTTCCACCCACTCGGCATTCATTCTCGTTAGGGCGATGCGTGGTAGCGATTTTTTTCATCTCTATCAACATCATCGGGTAAAGTTCCCGCCTCGAGTCCCTCCCGCAGGAAATGGTGTAGAAAGTAATTGGTTGTGTTGTTGGTGTGTTATTCATTCCCCTTCAGTGTAAGAGCCGCGGGGAGGATAGACTGTGTTATGTTTTCCTGTGAGGTGTCTTCGCTCTTTATGGTTTTATTAGCTTGACCTTTTTGTGTGTTTTTTTTTTTTTAATATTTGTTTTGTTCATGTTGATTTCTTTGTTTATTGGTGTTATTGTTTTTTTTTTTTTAATGTGTTTTTAATATGTTCTTTCATCGTGTTTCAGATAAAGATTTGACGTCTCTCTTTCTTCCTATTACTGAATTTTTCTATTTTATTGCATTCTTTGTCTTTGTTTTTACTTTTTTCTCTGCTCATTTCGTTACTTTTTTTCTAACTTTTTATATTTCCTTCCCTTTCGTCA
>JAPQNM010000048.1:8465845-8483345 GCA_029783475.1 Metacarcinus magister
TCTAATGAACCAAGCTAACCACACACACACACACACACACACACACACACACACACACACACACACACACACACACACACACACACACACACACACACACACACACACACACACACACACACACACACACACACACACACACACACACACACACACACACACACACACACACACACACACACACACCACACACACACACACACACACACACACACACACACACACACACACACACACACACACACACACACACACCACACACACACACACACACACACACACACACACACACACACACACACACACACACACACACACACCACACACACACACACACACACACCACACACACACACACACACACACACACACACACACACACACACACACACACACACACACACACCACACACACACACACACACACACACACACACACACACACACACACACACACACACACACACACACACACACACACACACACACACACACACACACACACACACACACACACACACACACACACACACACACACACACACACACACACACACACACACACACACACACACACACACACACACACACACACACACACACACACACACACACACACACACCACACACACACACACACACACACACACACACACACCACACACACACACACACACACACACACACACACACACACACACACACACACACACACACACACACACACACACACACACACACCACACACACACACACACACACACACACACACACACACACACACAACACACACACACACACACACACACACACACACACACACACACACACACACACACACACACACACACACACACACACACACACACACACACACACACACACACACACACACACACACACACACACACACACACAACACACACACACACACACACACACACACACACACACACACACACACACACACACACACCACACACACACACACACACACACACACACACACACACACACACACACACACACAGGACAGGAAGGCAGGGTATCAACATGGTCGCCTTTAAAAGCATCCTTATCAAACCACAGTGCAGCTTGAGGCAGGCAGGTAGGTAGGTAGGTAGGTAGGTAGGTAGGTAGGCAGGCAGGTAGGTAGGCAGACAAGGAGGCAGACCAACCCTACCCTCCACCTCCACACACACCCACACACCGTTGACCTCCTGACCAAGTGGAGTGCCAAGAATACACAACCTTACCACGTTAAGAAGCTTGCGAGGCTCAGTTTGAAGTCACACTCAGGAAAGAGGGAAGGGAGACCATGAAGGAACTGAAGCCGTGACCGTCACAACCTATTTATATTTTCCTTTTCCTTGCTTCTTCCTCTTCCTCCCGTAAACCTTCCTCCACCTCCACCTCCTCCTTTTTCTCCTTCTCCTCCTCCTCCTCCTCCTCTTCCTCGATCAATCTGCGAGTAGTTTATAGCAGTTTTAATGACAGTTTGTCGGATTATTGTTTCCGTGGAGGCTAAAGTTGGATATTGGCCAGAAGTTGGTCACAAAACAGGCAGGGCCCAGACGACCGCCAGATAAAGAAAGGAGGAAAGCCAGCCAAGAGAGAAAAGAGAGAGAGAGAGAGAGAGAGAGAGAGAGAGAGAGAGAGAGAGAGAGAGAGAGAGAGAGAGAGAGAGAGAGAGAGAGAGAGAGAGAGAGAGAGAGAGAGAGAGAGAGAGAGAGAGAGAGAGAGAAAAAAAAAAAAGAGAAAGAAAAAGAGAGAGATGCCCGCTTAAGTTGGAATTGAGTATTTGTATAGTTAAGAAAAAATGACACAAACTATCTTAACTAAGCTTTTGGGAGAGAGTTTACGCCGTCGTAATTGCAGCTCCTCTAGCCGTCAAGTGTTTGTGGAAGGAGTGGAGTGAAAGGAAATGCATTATTCATAGTGTTCCTTTATTTCTATTTACTGAATCGATCATTGTATGTCTTTTCTATTGAGAGAGAGAGAGAGAGAGAGAGAGAGAGAGAGAGAGAGAGAGAGAGAGAGAGAGAGAGAGAGAGAGAGAGAGAGAGAGAGAGAGAGAGAGAGAGAGAGAGAGAGAGAGAGCAGAACATTGCTTGCTTTGTTTTTAACTATGGCACCAAATTACTAGTCACGTTGTACTGAGTGTACGTGAACTGTACTGAACTATTACTGAAACTATGCATAGGATAATTATTGAAATGACGCAATCTCTTTCTTTTCTATATTTTTGTAGATTCTTTATTAAAATTTCGCACTTTCAGAATACTCCTATATCCGCAACATCATGCTTATGTACTACGTGAGGATAAGGCTGCGAGTACTGGTTGTAAAAGCGGATTTCTATGTATTGTGAATGCTATGCGGAGGCAGATACTGGATACATCTGTGTTTTGTATAGTGGAAACTACAAAACACAAATCCATCATTCTCAAAGGGAACGAGGACTATTCTATTCTATTTAATGGTTTTACTGGTTTTTTCCCTCTTTTTTAATTTTTTTATCTGTTATTCTTTTTTGAGGCTTGGTGACGCAGTGGTAGTGGCAGCCGGCAGTGGTGGAGGCAAGGGTCTGAGGGACGGGAAACCAACGTGATCTGGTGGGACAGGTAGCGCTTTCCTGCAGCCCAGAGCAGCCCATGCAGAGTTAGGCTGTGTTTAGCTGGGTGGAAGTTTAACTCTTTTTCATTTTTTCTCTCTTTTTTTTCTCTTTTTTTTCGTTTTACAATTTTATTTATCTTTCTTTGTCTTTTCCCTTTCCACTTTCTTTTTCTATTTTTCCCTCTATTTCCAATCAATTAGAGGGTAGAGAGCAATATGCAAGGCTGTATATATTTCCATGTTGCCCTTACCGTCTGTCTGAGCCGAGATGTCTAGGTTTGAACACTTGGGTGCAACACACGTTTGTAGACACACGCTAAGAGATGGAAGTAAGCTGTATGTGTGGAGTTTAAAGCTTTGAGGCAAATATTTACGTCTCTGAAAAGAGAGTAAAAACGAAGGAATCCAGAACATCGTGGATGATTGTGAAGGTGATGAAGGAAAGATGTCAATGGTGGTGGTGATGGTGGTGGTGGTGGTGGTGGTGGTGGTGGTGGTGGTGGTGGTGGTGGTGGTAGGCAAACCAAGGAAGTATAAATTTTGTTTGTATATCGTAAAAAAAAACTTTCTGACAAAGTTTTTATAAATCAACTTCGCTGTGAGGCCTGTTGAGGAGGAGGAGGAGGAGGAGGAGAAGAAGGCGGAGGAGAAGAAGGAGTAGGAGAAGAAGGAGGAAGAGAAGAAGGAAGAGGAAGAGCAGGAGGAGGAAGAGGAAGAGGAAGAGGAAGAGGAAGAGGAGACCTTCGCTTGGCAGTCATGTACATTTTTTTTTTATCAATTTACGTCTGACACTCAACACTCGGCCATGACGTCAGTTGGGAGGCTCCGTCTGCGAACACGTGATGCATAGGATAGGCGTGAGAGACAGTCCTGTTGATGAACATGAGAATGTAAGAGGAAGTCGAAGTGACGACAATATTGTTCTGCTTGTGAACACTGCGCACAAACAATGGGTGTGGGATGGACTATCAGAGAACCGATGAAGAGAACAGCAAACATCGATTTTAGTGGTTTTCCTTCCATGGCAACGTGTAATTGAAACTACCATTGCTGAAAACATACGTAATTCACTCACTAATAGTGTAAAATATCTATATATGACTGAAATATTATTGTAAGATATATATTGCACTACATAACATTTTGTAGGCTGTACGGAAAACTTGCGCGATATGAAATTTGATCAAAAAAATGTAAAATACCGTAACAAATAACTGACATGTTATACTATTGTTTTACACATAATTTATAATATTATAACATATTGGTATTATTTTTTCCTCTTACATAACTCTGTGAAGAAAGTAAGCCAAGACACAGGGTTTGTTAGGAAGCAGCAGTGACGTCAAGCTGTGGCTCTTTACAGAAAGTAATCTATGTCTGTCTTTGAAGGAAAAAACTTAGTAATGAATGCCTTAACTTGTGTATCAGAAACTTGGAAGATGTAAGACGTAAACTTTGGGACGCTGAAAGAGGACTAGGGAATATAATTTTAGACGTAATATAGAGAGCTGAAAAGAGCCTCATGGTTGGGGAAGCAAGCTAAAGTTTCCCTCTATTCAGTCCTGAAAAGGAGGCTGGCTCAGGCCCACAAAACCCCGTCGCCTCACCCACCCAAGGAAATAGGAGAGAGTTCCCAAAGAAGGCAGGAGAGTATTTCAAGGAGAGAATGGGAGTGGATAAGTTAAGTGGACATGAAGGAAGATTAATAATTCACAAGAGTAGGAAACGAGAGAGAGAGAGAGAGAGAGAGAGAGAGAGAGAGAGAGAGAGAGAGAGAGAGAGAGAGAGAGAGAGAGAGAGAGAGAGAGAGAGAGAGAGAGAGAGAGAGAGAGGGGGGGGGGCGTCTAGCTAACTAACTGACTGACTAACAGACAAAGTTCATTAATTTTTTCCCTCCCCACGTCCATAAAAGTATCTCAACATGAAAGCGACGAACACACACACACACACACACACACACACACACACACACACACACACACACACACACACACACACACACACACACACACACACACACACACACACACACACACACACACGAAGGATAAAAGGAAATTACAGCACGTATGTATATCATGAATTATAATATACATCAAAGTGCAACCATAATGAAATCACACACACACAGACACACACACACACAGACACACACAGACACACACACACACACACACACACACACACACACACACACACACACACACACACACACACACACACACACACACACACACACACACACACACACACACACACGGTTTACAAATGGCACCATACCATCACACTAATTAATGTACGTTGTTGAATAGCGTTAGTAATAACCTGACACGTTTTGGAGCTAGATTGATAGCGGGAACAGGTGTGCGGGGTGATGGGGGAGTGGGCGTGATGGGTGTGGGGGAGGGAGAGCATGGGTGGGAGGAAAAATGGACTATACTTATAAATGTGAGGGCGGTATGTGTGGAAAGCGGGTTTTCATGATGGTGGGGAAGGATGGGGAATAGATGGGTGGTGCTTGTAATGAGGGGGGGGGGTAAGAATGGGGGGTGAATTGGATGATGCTTGTATGGGAGATAGATAATGGGTAATGTGTTTAGGGAATGGGGAATGTGATGGGTTTATGGAAGATTGGAGGAGATGGGAGAGGAATGCAGAGAAGGATGACCAAAATGATAGAAGGGATTCGTAATTTTAGCTATGAAAGGAGACTAACGCTTTTTAAATTGCACTCACTGGAGCGACGTAGAGTAAGGGGAGATCTGATTGAACTATTTAAGTGGGTGAAGGGTTTTAATAAGGTGGGTGTAGGAAAAGCTCTTACGATCAGTAGTCAGGATAGAACAAGAAACAACGGATTCAAACTAGAAACATGTAGATTTAATAAAGAAATAGGCAGATATTGGTTTACAAATAGGGTGGTAGATGATTGGAACAGACTCAGTCAGCAGGTAGTTAGTGCACAGACAATAGGGAGTTTTAAGAGAAGACTAGACGACTTCATGGATGGGGATGAGAGGTGGGTGTAGGTAATAAGGGGGGGTAGGATTAACAGGAACTACCTAGTGCACGCCTCCGGGCCTTTTGTAGCTTCCTTATATTCTTATGTTCTTATGTTCTTATGAATGGGTAATGTGTAAGAGGAAAGGGAGAGAAAAGGATTGTTATCTTTCTGAGGGCGTGAGTTTGTTATCGATTATTATTATCATTATTATCATTATCATCATCATCATCATCATCATCATCATCATCATCATCATCATCATCATCATCATCATCATCATCATCATCATCATCATCATCATCATCATCATCATCATCGCTCTACCATTGCCATCATCACCACCATATATACAATCACCATTATTACCTCTACTACAACCACCACCACCACCACCACCACCACCACCACCACCACCACCACCACCACCACCACCACCACCACCACCACCACCACCACCACCACAGTCATATCAGATGCGGTACTGTTGCGGTTCTTGATATCATGTTTGTTGTTAGTTTGGTTTCAAAGTTCCTCGCCTTTAATGAAGTTCCTGATGAAGTTAGTGGTAAGCTTTTGGAAAAATAACACACACACACACACACACACACACACACACACACACACACACACACACACACACACACACACACACACACACACACACACACACACACACACACACACACACACACAGTAGTAACCAGCCAATCAATAATATATGAATACCTATATATATATGTGTGTGTGTGTGTGTGTGTGTGTGTGTGTGTGTGTGTGTGTGTGTGTGTGTGTGTGTGGTGTGTGTGTGTGTGTGTGTGTGTGTGTGTGTGTGTGTGTGTGTGTGTGTGTGTGTGTGTGGTTTCCCTTTCCATTTAGACTAAAATAAGAAATTCTCTTCCACTCGATTTCTTCTTCTCTTATTTGAGTTTCCTTACCTGTTACCCCTTCCCTCTCCTCCCCTCCCTTCCTTCCCTTCCCTCTCTTCCCTCTCCTTGCCTCCCTTTCCTCCCATCGGCAGCCATTCCCACCCTCACACTCTCCTGCAACACCCACGCCCGCCACAAGCACCATATTCACATCCCACACCCCCACCTTCCCCACCTTCCCCACCTTCAGACCTCTAAATGGCTTCTCTTCCCACACCAATCCCCTAACATCACCCCTGCCAACCCCTGCCAACCCCTGCACTTTCCCCACTCCACCCCTTTCCCCCCCTTCACCTCCCCTTTACCATCACTTACTCCTCCATTGTTTCCCCTCCATAGTGGTTCTTTCCCCCCACCCACATAGCCAAGAGTCTTATACGCCCACTCTGGTTCCCTTCCCTTCCCTTCCCACTTGCTATTCCTCCCCATCACGCCCATCGATATTTTTCTCCCCTTTCCTTATCCCCTTCTTTCCTGCAACGGGGCTAGATGGATCGCTCAATAAGATGACGCCTTTCTTCCTTATTTATTTTATTTATTATTTTCATTCTTATTTTCCATCCTTTTTATTGACCCTTACTGTCCCAATGCCTTTTTTCCTCTTTCCTTTCTTCTCTGCTTCTTTCCTTCCTCCTTTCTTTCTTCTCCGTAATATCCAATCCTCTTCAACCATTTTCTACCTTCCTCTGTGTCCCTTCCCTCCTTTCCTTTATTCTCTCTCTCTCTCTCTCTCTCTCTCTCTCTCTCTCTCTCTCTCTCTCTCTCTCTCTCTCTCTCTCTCTCTCTCTCTCTCTCTCTCTCTTTTCCTTGGAACTCCTTATTGTGGTTCTTCCCGCGTCAGATTCTAACAATAGTGTCCAACAATAGTCTGGTTCTGGAAATTTTCTCGACGTTTTGGTAAATATTGAAATTGTACCTTGGCATCATTTATTTTTGCTGTGATCTGTATGTGTATTCATTCATCTATCTATTCATCTGGCTATTGATGTGTTTACTTTGTTTTGTTTTGTTCGCTTTGATAAGAAAGAAGAGGAATTCCATAAAGCGAGAGAGAGAGAGAGAGTAAGTTTCCCCCGAGTTGTGTTGATACTTCACTCTCAAAGGAGATCAAAGTGGTGTCATTGAAATATCAGTTATACAAAAAGGAAGACAGGGCATTATTATAACTTATCATTCCATTGTGTTTAAGCGGTGGTCTTGTGTGTGTGTGTTTTATAATTTAATTGACTTATATAAAATGCCAAAGTATGTAATGAAATGTATGCAAAAGTAAATTAGTTGCAAAGCTTTGGGTGGGTGTGGTGGGGCGGGCCGGGGCGGGGCGGGGCGGGGCGGGGTTGGGCGGGGCGTGGGAGGGTGTAGGACAGGCAGGTATAGCAGTGGACTGGCGAAGGGCCTTTAGTGCTCATTTTCAGCAAGTAATGTTCAGCCCAATATTGGCCGGTGACGTCACGTGGATGAAGGGAGGTGAAGGCTGTGTGAAAAGCGAGGCGTCGAGGCTTGGCTGTCTGGCTGTCTGGCTGTTTTTTTATACCTCACCTATATGCTGCTCTATCCATCTCTGTCTATTTTCTCAAAGTACTTCCCATCCTTTACCTGTATAATCTATTTTTGTCTATCCACCGTTTGCCTCTCCGTCTGTATTTGCTTATATATCTCAATGTCGTAACCGCCAATTTTATGCGAGTCGTAAATATTGCATGTCCACTCTTGTGAAGATGCCATGAAGTGTATTAATAACCGTACCTGTGAAGGGTGGCGAAGGTGATGGTGGCTGTGGTGCTGGTGTGGCGTAGCAATGATGGTGATAGTGATGGCAATAGAGAAGGAAAGGAAATAGATTGAAGAGAAGGAAGAAAAGGAAGGTAGTTTGAAAAGGAGAAAGAAGCTTATTTTTCCACTTTTTTTTATGATTGTTGGTCTTGTCCACACCTGCACACACCTGATACTCGTGTTGTGTGTATACTATGTGATTCCTGTGTTGGTGTGGTTGGGGTGCCGCGTGAGTCCCCCTCCACACCTGTGTTACCTGTGTTACCTATGCACCCCTGCCTCACCTGCCTCAAGGCTTATACCCACCTCAGACTCACTGCTCCCTATTCTTGTTTTATGTGTGTGTGTGTGTGTGTGTGTGTGTGTGTGTGTGTGTGTGTGTGTGTGTGTGTGTGTGTGTGTGTGTGTGTGTGTGTGTGTGTGTGTGTGTGTGTGTGTGTGTGTGTGTGTGTGTGTATACCTGGATGTGTGTGTTTGTTTGCCTGTCTGTCTGTCTGTTTGTCTCTCTCTCTCTCTCTCTCTCTCTCTCTCTCTCTCTCTCTCTCCTCTCTCTCTCTCTCTCTCTCTCTCTCTCTCTCTCTCTCTCTCTCTCTCTCTCTCTCTCTCTCTCTCTCTCTCTCTCTCTCTCTCTGTATGAGGAATGATAGCCACTGTGTACACTTTAGAAGGTTGTTTGCTTTTTCGTCAAGGTCTTCGTTAACCTCCTCCTCCTCCTCCTCCTCCTCCTCCTCCTCCTCCTCCTCCTCCTCCTCCTCCTCCTCCTCCTCCTCCTCCTCCTCCTCCTCCTCCTCCTCCTCCTCCTCCTCTTTCTACCTAACCTCCTAGCGGGTCTACATGAAAGTTTGAAGCGATGGTAGGGTGGCGTAGCAATCCTCTGTGGACGCCAGCATCAAACCACTGCTGCATAACTTAACCTAACCTTACATAACCTAACGTCCTAACCAATGGAGAGTACTTCAGATAACTTCAAGGTGAGGACCCAACCCCGTTAACTACTTACTATAAACCAATCGTGTGAGTTTGGGGCGTGGGGCAGGAGGGGCGGGGCTGGGCGAGAGGTTCATCTATCACGTTAACCACTAACATGCATCGGTAAGTTGTTGGTGAAAGGAGTTTATTCGTCAAGTTAAAGTGAACGGTCTTTTTTTTTATTATTTTTTTTTTCGGTCATACTTTTTTTTTCAAGGCCATTAAAGATCAGCTGTTGTTGACGTAGTGTTAAACGTAAACCCCAGCTATCTATCTTCATTGAGAGAGAGAGAGAGAGAGAGAGAGAGAGAGAGAGAGAGAGAGAGAGAGAGAGAGAGAGAGAGAGAGAGAGAGAGAGAGAGAGAGAGAGAGAGAGAGAGAGAGAGAGTCAGGGGAAATTACGTCTGAGGAGGCACGAGACGAGAAATGAAAGAAGCCTGAATAAAAAGGAAACTAATAAGAGGCAGCAAGAACGAGCCACACCCACCCTCCACCCACCTCCACCCACCTCCTCCACACCCACACTCACCTTCCCCATCTCCTCGCATCCCGCCCCATCCTTGCCCAGTATTCCCCTCAGTCAACCTCCTCCCCATCCTCTACCCCACATCTTCCCCCACCCATTGTCCAGCCTCCGCTTAGCATCCCCCCCCCTCCCCCTGCCCACCGAGCTGAAGAGAAAAGAGAAAAGAGAGAAAATAATTAGGTGAGCGTCCCCTTGGGTAACGGAAACGTCCATTTTGTACTTAACACACACACACACACACACACACACACACACACACACACACACACACACACACACACACACACACACACACACACACACCTAAAATGTAAGTATAATTATTTCATGCTGTGTTTTTCCTTTCCTGTGTTTCAGCTTAATTATGTCTCGTCGATTTTTGCGTCTTGATATTTTCGAGGCAGATTCTGATCATTATTATTATCAATGTCATTATGTTTTGTCTATTTTTATTCTGTTCGAACATAGTTTTTATATTTTATTTTTTGTTTCATTTGATTTTATGATCACTTCCTTTTCATTTCATTAGCTTAACTTTTATCATAATTTTCCTCATTATTATTTTCATGAAGGCTGTAAAAAGAAAATTCAAATATCTTCTTTAATTTTCATCTCTGGTTCTCGTTTTACTTTTCGACAATTTATTCAACCATTTTTTGTTCATGTCTTCTCACCTTTTGACCTTAAACACCACTTCCTCTAATCTTCCATACTAAGGTGCATGCTAATTGGCTACCGTGCTCGTTCGTAGATTGTGATTGGTCGACTAGCGAGACTATCTAACCCAGGGAGCCAATCAGAGGTGCACAACAAGAGGTTAATTGTTCATTGGTTCATCTCATTATCTTGTCTATATTCTATTAACGGAGTGAAATAGTATGATTGAGAGAGAGAGAGAGAGAGAGAGAGAGAGAGAGAGAGAGAGAGAGAGAGAGAGAGAGAGAGAGAGAGAGAGAGAGAGAGAGAGAGAGAGAGAGAGAGAGAGAGAGAGAGAGAGAGAGAGAAAAGAGAGAGAGAACATGGGGTTATGAGTTTGTTTCAGTGTTTAGAAATACACTAAACGTTTTCCAGAAGGACGGAAAAGCGTGTGGCATCCATCGATTTGGTTTCCTCTCATGCATCAATGTAGGTTCTGCGTCAGCGTTGGACGAATGGAATGGGAAAGATAAGCCCGCGAAATACACCTCCACAAAGTTAAAATATTAAAGAATTCCCCCAAAAAAGATGGGATAAAAGATTAAAAAGTCTGTAAGGTCATTAAAAGAGAAAGCGAAAGGAAGAAAGAGAACGAAAATAATGATAGAAGTTGAACTGAAAGCACAATAGCCTCGTCCGCGCATGAATCTCTTCCGATATTTCCTAATTAGAAGTTAATGACGAAAGGATGATATTTGCTCTTCATAATACGGCTTCAGGCAATTCACTGGCTTCACCGATAATTATGTCTACAATACCCTAACAATTTTCTAACTGTTTTGTGCTTCTGTTATTTTTTTTTCTGTAATAAGACTCTCGTTGCTGCGTGTACACATCAGCCTTAACACGCCTTTGCAACGGGACGCGGTGACTTGGGGAGTACGACTAATTGCCTTCCCGCCTTTTGACTCTTAGAAATATATAACAAAAGACCTCAGTAAGTGTAGGACTAGCTAGCATTACTGATGTGAGCGAATGTTTCTGTTATAGTGGTGAACGTGGTTGTGTTATTTTGGGAATGTGTGATAATTATTGAAACTTACTTTGTGGGTTATTATTATTATTATTGTTATTATTGTTATCATTATCATTATCATCATTATCCTTATCATTTCTTTAATTAAGCGACTATCACCATTACCACCATCGTCATCATCGTTTGAAGGCGTGGCGTGGCGTCGAGTGGGATGCTTTCAACGGAGCACTATTCAGTTATCCTCATTATAAGTTTCTGGTTCGCTAACGCGCCTAATTCGTTTCCGTCACTCGCCTGTCGCTACCGAGTTTGTAATGTTTTTGTTTTTATTTGTATTGGAATTTTACTGGACATTCTACATTTCGTCTTGCCTTAACGATCTAAATAATTGCTTCCCTATTCTTTTGATTTTGTTATTTTCATCTCATTACGCGATTTACCTTTACTTTTAATGAGTCTTTATGTATTGATACTTTCGTTTACTAGTCTGAGAGAGAGAAAGAGAGAAAAAGAGAGAAAAAGAGAGAGAGAGAGAGAGAGAGAGAGAGAGAGAGAGAGAGAGAGAGAGAGAGAGAGAGAGAGAGAGAGAGAGAGAGAGAGAGAGAGAGATTGTCACATAAGCACTTCTTTTGAATATAGATATGACTCAATTTATCTTTATGCTGAATAAAACCCTCCTTTTCCTTCTCCTTCTTCTCCTTCTCCTTCTCCTTCTCCTCCTTCTCCTCCTTCTCCTTCTCCTTTTCCCTCTCCTTCTCTTTTTCCCTCTCCTTCTCCTTCTCCCTCTCCCTCTCCTTCTCCTTCTCCTTCTCCCTCTCCCTCTCCCTCTCCCTCTCCCTCTCCCTCTCCTTCTCCCTCTCCTTCTCCCTCTCCCTCTCCCTCTCCCTCTCCTTCTCCTCCTTCTCTTTCTCTTTCTCCTTCTCCTTCTCCTTCTCCTTCTCCTTCTCCTTCTCCTTCTCCTTCTCCTTCTCCTTCTTCTTCTCCTTCTTCTTCTTCTCCTTCTCCTTCTCCTTCTCCTTCTCCTTCTCCTTCTCCTTCTCCTTCTCCTTCTCCTTCTCCTTCTCCTTCTCCTACTCCTCTTCCTCCTCCTCCTCCTCCTCCTCCTCCTCCTCCTCCTCCTCCTCCTCCTCCTCCTCCTCCTCCTCCTCCTCCTCCTCCTCCTCCTCCTCCTCTTCTCACACACGCCATAACACCTCATTTTCAGCCAATTCTCGCCTTTGAGCTTCCTAAACTTTTTCTTTTCCTGACGATCTTCTTCACTACCTGAGCACCACCGCCTCTACGTGTGTGTGTGTGTGTGTGTGTGTGTGTGTGTGTGTGTGTGTGTGTGTGTGTGTGTGTGTGTGTGTGTTTGTGCGTGTGTGTGTGTTTGTGTGTGTTTTGAAGATTAAAATAAATAGATTGAGGATTCATAGAAGTAGATAAATTTTTCTATTTATTCCTTTTTTCCACTTAATGCATCCTTCTTCCCTCCTCTTCTTACCTTTGTCAGTCTCCTATCTCCCCTTTTTACTAATTTCTTCCTTCTCCCTGCTTTACCTTCATCTTTTTCCCCGTCCTTTCTCTATCCTTCCCCGGGGTATCCTGCCTCTTTTTCTTCTCCTTCTCCTTCGTAGCGTAAAGTCGATTTTCAATTACGTCCAAAATAACTGCGCCGCAGCGAGCAGGAGGGGTCCGTGCCACCGCCCTCCCAGAAGGGATGGCGGCTTCCAATTTCTGAGGAAGTTGTAACGTAACGTAGAGGCTGCCGTGAGACCATCACGACGCCGAGCTGGAAATATTGGCAGGGACCGTTGGCAGGGACTCAGCCTGTGGGTCTGACTAGCTCCTTGGGTCTGGGACAAGTGCACAGAAGGAATCTGGGGTGTTCTCACGCAGGGAGATTAGGGAAGAGGGAGAGAGATACTTACCAGACTTGCCGACTCCGTCCGTGCCGAAGACCGCCACTTTGACAGGTTCCGGTGAGGGCAGGATTTCATCCCGGCGACTGTCGGCCGTCACTATGGAGGCACGCCGCACTCCAGAGGTGCCAGGCGGTGCCAGCTGATTCGGATCTTCGCCACCGACGGCGCCCTCTACGTCAGATTCCAATCCTGCTGTGCAATCTGACTCTGCATCGGTGGTGTCGGCCTGCGGGTTTTCTGTCTCAGTTTCTGATTCTTGAAAATCTGATTCTTCGTTTTCGTCAAATACCTCGAGTCCGACGTCCCGCAGGGCGGCCAGGGTCGGCCCTCGGTGGTTCCGGCGGCCAGACCTGCGTCCAAGGCGGCCGTGAGTTGGGCGCAGCTTGGTGGCTTTAGCCACACAGTCACACAAAGGAAAGTTTTGGTGGTGACAGTTGAGGGTAAAAGCATTCTTTCGCTGACTGCTGCTGGCCGCTTCCTCGAGGCCCATGTTTAGGGTGACTTCTTCTGCAGCCTGTGTCGATGGACTGAGCCTGCCAGGCTCGTCCTCCGTCCTTCCTGCCCCTGTGCTGTCATATGTCACCTCATCCTCCGGTGTGATCCTCTGCGATGCGTTCAGAGGAGAGTCTTGGTCTGCTCCAGGTCCAACAGACCCGTGGTGGGGAAGGAGGCCTCCTGGTGGCTTACCAGATAGCTCCGCGGCGGCGACCTGAGGGAGCATTTCCATCCTGCCACCACCTCTCCCACACCCCTGCTGCTACCAATCTTCCTGGCCTTCAGAGACAGGTCACTACCACACTGAACCACACGAACCACAGTATAATTATTTTTTTATGCTATTGGAGAACCGGCCAGGGGCAGTAAAAAACGTTATAGATAAAGTCCACTTGCGATTGCCACTGAGTGTGGATGGGCCACATCGTATCACTCATCACACAATTGAACGGTGCTGCCACACCACACTGCACCACCACACCGTAGCATCACACTACACTGCACTACCACACCACACTGCACCACCACGCTACAGTACAACACCACAGCACAGAGGAGTACACTCACAGCCGACGCTTCTCAGTGTCACACATCGGCACGCACCACGTTGCAACACTCACGTAGCAGGGATCATGACCTTTGGGCCGGCCTGCACGCCTCCACTGCTGCCTGCTGCTCCCTGCTTGGCCTGCCGCCCGTAATCCTGTTGGGCGAAACGAGAAGTGCTTGATGGAGGCGAAGGTGAAACGCAGAGAGGAGCAGCGAGTGACTGATGGGCGGCTTTAATAGGAACTGTAGTGTATGACGCCTCTTCCCACTGTGTTTTTATTTTTGTTCAATCTCCCTCCCTCTCTCCCTGTTCTGTCTCACACTTCTCCCCTACCACTCTTCCTACCTCCCCTTCCCCGCGACTCTTCTGCATCGCCTTATAACCTAGTTTGGACCCAAATGTTTGTGTGGGCTGTATCAGTGTAATTATATTTAATCAGTAAATGGAAAATTATTAACTTTGTTTATCTTGTTGTTTAGACGAAAATTGCAGCGGCAACATTAGATCATTATTGATTACGTTATACTCCTCCGTTCCTTATTAACAAAATTTCATGCCCTCGTTTTTTACAAGGTCCACGGTGTTCCCTTCTAACTCTTTACGTTACCGGAGGGAGAGGTGGGCGGGGAGGATCCTTTACTCTATCTTATCCAAAGCTCCCACACGTAGTTATGCATTATATACATACATAAACACATACATGCATACACACATACATACATATATACTTAAATACATAAACACATGCATACATCAAGGAACAGCAAACATACTTTAATAATCTCTATGTAAGGAAAAAAATATTGCATATTTATGTAAGTATATTGAACGTGTGTGTGTGTGTGTGTGTGTGTGTGTGTGTGTGTTCATCGTACGTACATATTTCTCTTACAAATCATGATAAATGAAAACTGCAGCCAAGCTCCTCCTCCTCCTCCTCCTCCTCCTCCTCCTCCTCCTCCTCCTCCTCCTCCTCCTCCTCCTCCTCCTCCTCCTCCTCCTCCCCCGTCCCTCCCTCATCTCCTCGGACAGGTAGTCATCAATCACGTCCCAGGTGGTTGCCTCGATCCACCTGACTCGTGTGACAGGTGGTGGTAGTGGTGTTGGACAGCCTAACACACACACACACACACACACACACACACACACACACACACACACACACACACACACACACACACACACACACACACACACACAGACAGACAGACAGACAGACAGACAGACAGACAGACAGACAGACAGACAGACAGACAGACAGACAGACAGACAGACAGACAGACAGACAGACAGACAGACAGACACACACACACACACACACACACACACACACACACACACACACACACACACACACACACACACACACACACACACACACACAACATTCCCCAGGCACCCGCTACAAAGGAGATGAAAAAAAAAGAAGAGAAGGAAACCCGAGAAATAGAAAAGAAAGTGAAAAAGAAAATTACGAACATTGTAAAGCTGGAGGAAGAGGAGGAGGAGAAGGAGAAAAGACGGGGATGGAAAGGTGAAGGAGAAGGATGAGAAGATAAGGGATGGAGGGAAGAACATAAAACATTGCTAAAAGGAGGAAAAAGAGAAGGAAAAGAAAGAGTGAAAGGAAAGAGAATTAAGAGATACTACCTTGAGGGAAAATTGGAGAGAGAGAGAAAAAGGAAGGGAAAGAAGAGAAAGAAAGAGGAAAGAGGAGGAAACTAGAAAAGATCACACGCCGGGTTTCGCTTTTTATTCATAATTTTACTGTGTCTTTATTTCCTATTCATATTTCCTTTCAATTTTTCCTTTATTCCCTCCTTTCTCATTCTCTTGACTTTTATATTGGTGTTTATTGTGTTTCTTTCAATCTTTTGTGTTTTGTATTTCATGTTTTTTATTTGTTTTTATTCTATTTCTGTATCACTCATTGTTCTCAGTTACTTAGTCTTTATTCTTTATTATTTATTCACTTCATTCTTTCCTTCTATCTCTCTCTTTCTCCTTTTCTCCACTTGTTTTTTTTCTTTCTTCTTTTTTTGGCTTTTTTCTCTTTCTTGAACACTCCTTGGTTCACATATTAGTTTCCTCTTGAGTGCCTTTCTCTTTTTTTTTCAATTTTCCTCTCTCTCTCTCTCTCTCTCTCCTCTCTCTCTCTCTCTCTCTCTCTCTCTCTCTCTCTCTCTCTCTCTCTCTCTCTCTCTCTCTCTCTCTCTCTCTCTCTCTCTCTCTCTCTCTCTCTCTCTCTCTCTCGGAAAACACGTAAACACAGTATTTTCCAGCAGCGCCGAACCTTTTTGTCATCTGTTTGCCTCACGTCACTCAGGGCGGTGAGAGAGAGAGAGAGAGAGAGAGAGAGAGAGAGAGAGAGAGAGAGAGAGAGAGAGAGAGAGAGAGAGAGAGAGAGAGAGAATGTATGGATAGATGGAGATATTACACATAATTCTGCATACATACACGCATACATATATACAGACAGACAAACAGACACAGAGAGCAAACAGAGACAATAGGACATACACACAGACAGACATACCAAAGTACAGATAGACAGACAGATCAATATCCTCACACACACACACGTACGCACGCACGCACTTACATTTATAAATAGTCAGAGAGAGTGAGAGAGAGAGAAAATAAAAAAAAGAGGAAGAGGGCTTATAGGATAAAAACAAATAATGATACACACACACACGCACACGCACACGCACACGCACACACACACACACACACACACACACACACACACACACACACACACACACACACACACACACACACACACACACACACAGGACATATAATAGCAAACGACATGGATAAAGGGAGAAGAGACGAGTGAGAGATATAGGGGTAGGTAGGGAGGTAGGGAGAGAGGGAGGGAGTGAGGGAGGGAGGTAGGGAGAGAAGGAGAGAGAGGGAGGTAGGGAGGTAGGGAGGGAGATCCACTTTCTTGCCTTCCTTTTATCAAGCGTAAATGGGAGTTGTTATTGGTGATGGTGGTGGTGGTGGTGGTGGTGGTGGTGATGGTGGTGATGGGAGAGTTGAGAATGTATACA
>JAPQNM010000048.1:8488345-8490845 GCA_029783475.1 Metacarcinus magister
AGAGAGAGAGAGAGAGAGAGAGAGAGAGAGAGAGAGAGAGAGAGAGAGAGAGAGAGAGATTCGTCGCTTGTGTGTATTTCATTGTCACTTTTATTAACTTTTTAAAAATTTCTAGTATTTTTGTCATTTTTTTTTATTATGTGTTGAATATGTGTATGTTTCAATTTTTGTTTTGTTTTGTTGTGTAAGTGCATTGTGTGATTATTAATATATATATTTTTTTTCAGTATATATATATTTACGTTGTACCTTCGTTGTGTCTCATATATCCGTGTTATATTATAGTTATTTGAAAGTTGACGTGGTGGCCTGATGTCCTTGTTTGATGCATGTAACTGTTTTGTTGGGATTAGTGATTCATGATCATCTCCTCCTCCTCCTCTTCCTCCTCCTTCTCCTTCTCTTCTTCCTCCTCGTGTGTGCGCTTGAGAATATATACTAATCTTTATATGCAATTTTTACTGACTGTCCACGTATATCAAGGCGATGAAAAATAGTGCCACGCGTGTACCTCCTCTTGGTCTATGAGTCAACGAAGAAGATAAGCAAATACGTGAAATGTAAATAATTAGTGAGGAAAAAATAAAGGATAGAAAGGAGGAAAGAAAAACAAAGAGAATGAGAGATGGTTGGTTCCTCTTCCCTTTGGCATTGAAGTAAGAATGTGTGTGTGTGTGTGTGTGTGTGTGTGTGTGTGTGTGTGTGTGTGTGTGTGTGTGTGTGTGTGTGTGTGTGTGTGTGTGTGTGTGTTGCTTGCCGCCTGGTGTTGTGTTTCATAATACAAGAGTTAAATATAAACTATCATGAGTTGACTTAATGAACGTGACACACACACACACACACACACACACACACACACACACACACACACACACACACACACACACACGACGAATGATGAAAAGGAAACAGGATAACAGTAACAGCTGACCCAAAAGAAGAGGAAGAAGGAGGAGGAGGAGAAGGAGAGAAGAAGACGACGATAAAAAGAGAAAACTACCACTAATAAGAAAGATAAACGAGAGGAGAGTATGATGACAAATACTACAATAATGACTCCAATGACAAATATAATGACGAAAATGACACTGATGGTGACAGCGATCGCCTTAGTGACCTCCGCTGTGAAGGTGAGGGCGTGGTGGAGGTGTAGGGGGGGAAGGTGGGGTGCGGGTACGGTCACACAGCGGGTACAGCGGCGGAGCTAAAAACGACACAAGGGAGGGAGGGAGGGATGGGGATGCCCGCTGGTGTTGTGTATTAGTCTCTGCGGGTCTGCCTTGCATGCATTCCTAACGCCGCGGAACACGATCTGACTCAACGCAGCCGCCAAGGACTCGGCAGACACTGGCTTTATTTATTTTACCGGTGCTGAGAGAGAGAGAGAGAGAGAGAGAGAGAGAGAGAGAGAGAGAGAGAGAGAGAGAGAGAGAGAGAGAGAGAGAGAGGTATTAGTCAGATTAATTTAAACTTCGCAAATGACTTAATACGCATCCTGACCTTGACTTCTAAGATGTATGAATGTATCTATAATTAGTACAAGAATGTAGTTATTAATCTCCACTTATTTTTATTCTCTCTCTTTCTCTTTCTCTTTCTATCTTCGTCTGTCTGTCTGTTTGTCTGTCTCTCTCCCTCGGTCTCTGTCTCATCGTTGCATGCCAGCCAGTCTTAAGTTGCGGGTGCGTCACAGTCCCCTTTGACGTGTGAGTTCCTATTCATGTCAGTCATAAAGTTGCTTGATGAATAGAGAATAGAAAGAATATAGATAGTCCGCTAATTAGGCAACTTTTTTTTGAGGTGTGGCCATTCATAAGTTGATGTGAAGGCTTCTTTCTTTTTCTTTTTCTTTCTTTTCGTTCTCTCTCTTTCTTGTTTCTTTTCATCCTACATTTTATAATTATTCTTTTCGTTCTTCCTTTGATTTCTTTCATTCTCTCAAAGATATGTACGTTTCTATCTATTTATTTTCTTGATTTATTCATTCATTTAATATATCACATTCATATTCTCTCTCTCTCTCTCTCTCTCTCTCTCTCTCTCTCTCTCTCTCTCTCTCTCTCTCTCTCTCTCTCTCTCTCTCTCTCTCTCTCTCTCTCTCTCTCTCTCTCTCTCAGAATATTGGTAATCCCCATGTTTCCCTCTTTTACATATTTGGCGTGTTTTCCCCTCTTCCGTCCCCTGCCTCCATTAGTTCGTCCCCTCTCCCCTACGCCATCATTTTCTCATTTCCCTTCTGTCTTCTTAATATTCAATTCCTGCATCCTCTTCCCCTTAGCCACTAAATCCTTCCCTCATTTTTTCCTGAGTGTTCCATGTTCCCTTCACCACCTGTCTTCCTCACTCCTCCTCTCCTTGCGTTCCTACCTCCTATTTTCTTTAATTTGAATTATTCTCAGCCACAAGTGTGTTCTGTTTCCCTACACACACACCCACACCACACACCACACACACACACACACACACACACACACCCACACAACACACACACACACACCCA
>JAPQNM010000048.1:8495845-8503345 GCA_029783475.1 Metacarcinus magister
CTACTACTACTACTACTACTACTACTACTACTACTACTACTACTACTACTACTACGAGAGGAAGCAATAGGAAGAGTAATGTAAACTTGAAGCCCAGTGGAGAGCCAAGAACTGGTACTTCAGATCGAGGTGTTCTTGTAGAGGCAGGAAGAGAGGACTCACTGGGAACACAACACCGTCCGAGAAACATAAACAAAAGAATACGTAGAATAAAGTATACGTAGAATAAAGAATAAGTAGAATAAATGCAGAATAAAACAACACTGCAGACAACGCACTAAAACGATAACAAGAACATGAATGCTTAGTTTTATTTATTTATTTATTTTTAAGTAGAAGTAGTGATGATTGTACAAAAAGGACAATAATTCCGTGACATCCCGCTTCTCTGCGTTACCGAAGCTGCAGTCAAGAGTGAAATGAGTTCTTTTCTACATGAGAACGTGATGCATGCAGCTGCTGGTTACCTTTGTTGTAAGCTACGAGGACTGTGGTACATACATTTGTAGTCTCTCGTTGCCTGCCCCTTGCTCGACTAAACTCAAAAGGTAGTCAGTCACAAGTGGAGTTTTTCAATTGTTTTTCCGCTGTGCACGAAATTTTGTTTGTGGTACATTACCGTTCTATTTGAAAAGAACTGTTTTACATTTGTGTTTCAGGCTCCCTCTTTGTGTGCTGGTGGAGTAAAATGTTTTCGTTTTTTCAGTGAAGTGGAGGGTGTTTGTGTCGTAATACTGTCGTTGTTCTCGGTCATAACGGATTACGGAACAAAGGGTCGGCTCCGGGGCGGCGGCTTATGAAAAAAAGTCTGAGTACGTTGTTTTATGGAATAGAGCGTCCGGTAAGCTGCTTATACTCCAGCCATGCAATCCTACGTGGAAAAAAACAAGACTTACTTATATGGGAGACACTTAGAGAGAGGAAGGAAGAAGCATCGGGTAGCCTGACTTTGGATGACGTAAGAGTATTGATATAAGTGAGAGAAAAGCGCATCGGATAATCTTGTTGACTTAATTTGGTATGTCGTCTGAAAATCTTGCTTTATTCCTTTATCGAGCAGTGCACAGCAACAGTATTTCTCCTTCCCAGCAGTATGTAAATATGAAATACTCGTCAGTGTAGATTAATAAGTGCTTGCATGTGAATCAATAAACATGTAATCACCTTGTAAACACCACGAGGCAGGGAGGGTCACAGGAACCTTGAAGTTGGTCACGTAAATAAACAATGTAATGAAAGGAATCCTGTCCTTGCTTACATCTGAGACAGTGTGAACTTAATGACCAGTCCTGCTCCCTCGTATAGGCGCTGCTGCTGATGATGATGATATGATGATGATGATGGTGACAATGATGATGATGATAATTATGCTTATCCATCCATCATACTAATACACACATTCTCTCTCTCTCTCTCTCTCTCTCTCTCTCTCTCTCTCTCTCTCTCTCTCTCTCTCTCTCTCTCTCTCTCTCTCTCTCTCTCATGTGTTCATCTCCCCTCCCTCCCTCCCTCCCTCCCGCTCACACATGCATCATCAGAAGCGACAAATGGAATGGCAAGCCTCTTAGCCGTGACGTGCATGTGAGGTGAGCCAGAGTGTTGAATCCCATTACGCTGATGACGAGTACTCACCGTTGCGTCGAGGGGGCGTACGTGTCTTGACGCATCGTGGTGGAAACAGAGATAATCTAGCAAGAGTGAGCGAGCTTCCAAGTGTTGAGTTGTTGTGTTGCCTGCTGAGTGTTGCTGCTTAGTGGAGATGAAGACTGAAGAAGGTGTGGTGCAGGGTGGAAGATCTGCTGGTGTTGTTGCTGTGGTGGTGGTGAAGGTGGTGATTCTGTGGTGTTGGTGGTGATGGTAGTAGTGCTTTCAACGCCGCCACTCCGCCTCCTTCCTTCTTCCCGATTGCCTTTCTTTGCCCTTTCGCTGTGCAACCCTCCTTTGTCTTTCTATACCACGCCTCATCTAACGCCTTGAGCCTCCATCACTCCACGCCGTGCTGCACCACCTCTTCCAGTCCTTCCAACTCACTGACTCCTCGACTCTCCTCCCTCTTTCACGTCCCTTCATCACTTCACCTTTCACCTTTTCCTCCTCCGCTCCTTCACTTCCTTCCGCACATGACCAACTCTCAGACTCCCTTCCACCTCCTTCCACCTCCTTATCTTCCGCCTCCTCTATTCCTTGCTCTCCCTAAGCAGTGTACTCAGGAGGCTCTTAGGGGCCTCTCCCTCCTGGCAGGTGTTTAGGGCTTCAGAACTCAAGAGAAGCAGCTCATTACTCGCTGCACCCGTATGACTAAGGGGAATGAAGGGAGGTTCGGGGTGGGAGATGCTTAGGGTATGAGGAGAGGATGACGATGGGCTTTGGGTTGAAGAACTTGGGTTGTACTGTACGTGTAGAGGCGTGGGGAGAGAGTGAGGGAGGCTGGGGGAGGGGGAAGAAGGCTGGGGGAGGGGGAAGGAGGCTGGGGGAGGGGGAAGGAGGCTGGGGGAAGGAGAAGGAGGCTGGGGGAGGGGGAAAGAGGCTAGGAGAGGGGGAAGGAGGCTGGAGGAGGGGGAAAGAAGCCTGGGGGAGGGGGGAAGAAGGCTGGGGGAGGGGGAGGGAAGTATGTGAGCCTTGTTATGGTGGAAGACTTAAAGAGTTACATTATAGCTTTGTTGTTTGATTTACTAACTTGTTTTCTTGTATATATTATTGATTTACTTACTTGTATTGGTCTTCCCGTCCGATCCTCTCGCTTTGGTCTATCTGTCGGTGGTCTTCCTCTACGTGGTCTTCTGCTGGTCTTCCCGCTGACCTACCGTAACCTTGCCCTAGTTTTTGACCTGAGTTCATTTAAGGTTTTGAATAACATACCTACTTTACTCTTTCTCTCTCTCTCTCTCTCTCTCTCTCTCTCTCTCTCTCTCTCTCTCTCTCTCTCTCTCTCTCTCTCTCTCTCTCTCTCTCTCTCTCTCTCTAAAGCGGAGGAGATGAGGCAACTCTCAGGTTATTTTTGGGATGGTGATGAGCCAAAGCCCCTCCCTCCCTCCCTCCCTCCCTCCCTCCCTCCCTCCCTCCCTCCCTTCTTACTTTCTTTCGTTCTAATCTTTTTTTTCCTTCCCTTCTTTACTCTTCTTATTCTCCTCCTTTCCCTATCCTTTCCTTACTGTGTGTGTGTGTGTGTGTGTGTGTGTGTGTGTGTGTGTGTGTGTGTGTGTGTGTGTGTGTGTGTGTGTGTGTGTGTGTGTGTGTGTGTGTGTGTGTATACATTAAACTCTTCCTCTTTCTCCTCCTCCTTCTTCTCCTCCTCCTCCTCCTCCTCCTCCTCCTCCTCCTCCTCCTCCTCCTCCTCCTCCTCCTCCTCCTCCTCCTCCTCCTCCTCCTCCCCCTCCTCCTCCTCCCCCTCCTCCCCCTCCCCCCCCTCCCCCTCCTCCTAGTCATCACGCCTTTCCCATTTTTCTTTCCCTTTAATATCCGTCTCCTCCTCCTCCTCCTCCTCCTCCTCCTCCTCCTCCTCCTCCTCCTCCTCCTCCTCCTCCTCCTCCTCCTCCTCCTCCTCCTCCTCCTCTTTCACCCTCCTTTGCGTACTCATTTGCCCCTCCACTCCCCCCTCTTCACTTCCTTTCTCCTTCCTCCCTGTTTTCTTTTTTCTCTCTCTCTCTCTCTCTCTCTCTCTCTCTCTCTCTCTCTCTCTCTCTCTCTCTCTCTCTCTCTCTCTCTCTCTCTCTCTCTCTCTCTCTCTCTCTCTCTCTCTCTCTCTCTCTCTCTCTCTCTCTCTCTCCTTTCCTTCACTTTTTCTCTATCTTATCTTCCCTACTACTTTTTTTCTTTCCTTCCTTTCTTCCTTTCCTCGTTTCCTCCATTTCTCCTCTTTCTTTATTCATCCTTTACTTTCTTTGTCTTTTTTTTTCTCCCCACCTTTACTCCTTTCCTTCCTTACCTGCTTTGCACTCACTTGGGTTTCCTCGCCCCCCCTCCCGCCTCCTCCCCCCTCTCTCCCCCTCCCCTCCATTAACACCTGTGCTTCTAATTTGCTCCTCGCTCCCCGTGTCTTAATCCCGTTAATCTATATTAGTAAGGCTCTCGCGAGGTAGAAATTCAATGATTAGTTTTAAGGTGAAAGGAGATGTTCTACTCTTCTTTTGATTGACGGTACGAAAGTTGTAAGGAATTAGACTTTATTTTCACTAAAGTAATGAAAGTGGTTTAAATTTAGTGTTTCTTCAGTTGTGTGCGTCGTTGTCATCTATCGTTTGGTTTTCTGTTCCTTGCGTAAAATAATTTCATACTCTCGGTGGAAGACATTGGTAATTTTTTTTTTTTTTTTTCACATCTCTTGTCTTTTTTTTTCTTTTCCTTTTTCTTTTAATGGTTAATTAGGTAGGTTGCTTCTGTCTTTTGATTAACTTTCCGTTTCTATATAAAGAATAATTTCGTTTGTTCTATAGAGGTATTGATAGCTTCCACTCCTCTAACTTTTTATTGTGTCTTTTAATTGACTTACCGTTCTTTTAGCAAATAAGGTTGCTCGGTTAATTGGTTTTCACACACTCTATAAAATTCTATAATTGATATCTTTTGACTGCCACATCTTCATAACTTACCACCATAACTTACAGCACCTTCACCTTTACGTAATACCTTCATCTAATACTATTAAGACTACAACTTATCATAACCTAACCTTATATTCCACCACAAAATACTACGTCAAACATTAGTCGCTTCCTTTTAGGTGATTCATCTCTTCCTTTAATAAAATATTCCTTGTGATTATTTTCAAGTCGTCCCCTAATTGAATCACCCATGCAGGTCGTGTTTTTAATGTAACTGGAGGAGTCTAATTTAGAGACGCCTTCCCTTACACACGGAGTCAAGGCGCCAAAAATGACTTGATCTTATTTGTTGTAACTGAAGAAGAGTGAAACACAGTCAAAGGCTTCTAGTTAATACAATAATCCCTCCTCCGGGAATCACGCGAACCTTGACATCCATGTTTGCGCGGAGAGAAGAGCCGGTAATGACGTAACTCAACATTCTTTTTACACTCCACGCTGGAATTGAAATGATCTTATGAGCTGCCTAATTAGGAAGGTTAGATATAGGATCTCCTTTCGTTAATGCAATCCTTCAGAGGCTGCGAGATCCTGTGTTGTATAGTCTTACGTGGAAGGACGAAGTGATGGTTTACATGTCATTTGGTATTCAAGCGTTTGGTATTCAAGTCATTTCGGCACCAAACCATTTGGACCTCGGTAGTTTTAGGTATCTGCTAATTTTGGACTCAAACATTTTAATCACCTACTCATTTCATCCCAAACCACTAAAGTCAATCTATCGCGAATTTCTGAAACCATGACACGTCCATCCACTTTCCATACACACACACACACACACACACACACACACACACACACACACACACACACACACACACACACACACACACACACACACACACACACACACACACACACACACACACACACACACACACACACACACACACACACACACACACACACACACACCACACACACACACACACACACACACACACACACACACACACACACACACACACACACACACACACACACACACACACACACACACACACCACACACACACACACACACACACACACACACACACACACACACACACACACACACACACACACACACACACACACACACCACACACACACACACACACACACACACACACACACACACACACACACACACACACACACACACACACACACACACACACACACACACACACACACACACACACACACACACACCACACACACACACACACACACACACACACACACACACACACACACACACACACACACACACACACACACACCACACACACACACACACACACACACACACACACACACACACACACACACACACACACACACACACACACACACACACACCACACACACACACACACACACACACACACAACACACACACACACACACACACACACACACACACACACACACACACACACACACACACACACACACACACACACACACACACACACACACACACACACACACACACACACACAACACACACACACACACACACACACACACACACACACACACACCACACACACACACACACACACACACACACACACACACACACACCACACACACACACACACACACACACACACACACACACACACACACACACACACACACACACACACACACACACACACACACACACACACACACACACACACACACACACACACACACACACACACACACACACACACACACACACACACACACACACGTGTGCTCATCAACGATGCCATGACAGACAACACTACTGTGTGTGTGAGTGTGTGTGTGTGTGTGTGTGTGTGTGTGTGTGTGTGTGTGTGTGTGTGTGTGTGTGTGTGTGTGTGTGTATGTGTGTGTGTGTTTATGTATTGGAAGTGGATGGACGTGTCATGGTTTCAGAAATTCGTGATGGATTGACTTTAGTGGTTAAGGTATGAAATGTCTTGATGATGAAAAGGTTTGAGTCCAAAATTAACAGGTGTCAAAAATTACTATTGTCCAAAGGGTTTGGTGCCGAAATGACTTGACTACCAAACGTTTAAGCACCAAATAATCTGCACCCGAAGGGATGTTATGCTACGGATTTTATTTACCAACCTTTTTTGCTGAATTTAAAGGATACGAATGAGTTGTAAGTGTTATGTTGCGTATACGATATTTTATAATGTAATACTCGTTCCTTCAGTGGCTTCAGGGGTCGAGGAGGCAAGGTGAGGTGAGGTGAAGTAAGGTGAGGTGAAGTGAGGTGAGGTGAGGTGAAGCAAGGTGAAGCAAGGTGAAGCGCAGTGACTTGAGTTTCTTTACCCTTTCTTTTCTGGGCTGCCGCGGGGGCGAGTTGACCTCAAGGATTTTTAAAGGTCGAGGTACAAACTGACTCTCTTTTGTAATCTCTCTCTCTCTCTCTCTCTCTCTCTCTCTCTCTCTCTCTCTCTCTCTCTCTCTCTCTCTCTCTCTCTCTCTCTCTCTCTCTCTCTCTCTCTCTCTCTCTCTCTCTCTCTCTCTCTCTCTCAACTTTTTTTTCCATTACTTTACTTTCTTTTGCCACCTACCTGTCACATCTGCCCTTTGCCTTCTCCTCACTTACATATTTTTTATTATTGTCACCTCCCTTTGTCCTTTTTTCGCCTTTCTCTCGTTGTTGTTACCGCCTCTCTTTCTCCTCTTCTTCATTTATCTCGTTACTGTCACCTCTTTCTTTATTTCGTCAATTTCTCCCTCTCTCCCGTTACTGTCACCTCCCTTTCTCCCTTGCCTGTCACCTCTCTTGCTCTCCGTTCTCAGCCTCTTTTTTCGTTCCCGCGGTTTCTACCTTCCGTTGCGTCATCGTTAACGCTTGTCTGCTGGTTGAGGCCGCTGCACATCTTTTCTCTTCCTTCTATTGCGTTCTGAGGTGAAAA
>JAPQNM010000048.1:8520845-8525845 GCA_029783475.1 Metacarcinus magister
CTCTCTTTTTTTTTCTTCTTTTCTTTCTATCTCTAATACTACTGCTACTCCTCACTACAACTACTACTACTACTACTACTACTACTACTACTACTACTACTACTACTACTACTACTACTACTACTAATAATAATAATAATAATAATAATAATACTACTACTACTACTACTACTACTACTGCTGCTGCTACTGTATGTAACCTCTCCTCTACTTTCTTAATCCAGCTGTTTCTACTTACCTTTTTAGCTCTATTGTATTTACGTACAAAACTCTATTGTATCTAGCTACAAAAATGTATTAAACTCACCCTCTAACTCTTACTTTATATACTCCCTAAACTCTATATCATTCACTGACGAGCCGCTCCGTGTTTACCCTAAAAAATCAACTGTTTATTCTTTCTTACGCCTCAACTGTATCACTTTTGCCGTTCACGTAAAAAGTTTGTTCAATGGCTGCCGCTCTTTTTAACCTACGTATTTTCGGTCACTCACACACTCACTCACTCACTCACTCACTCACTCACTCACTCACACACTCACTCACTCACTCACTCACTCACTCACTTATTCGCTTACTCACTCACTCATGCAACTCGCTCTCTTACTCGCACTCGCTCTCTGCCGGTAATGGTATAAAGTTGCCATGACAAACACATTAATGAGCCTTTAATTTCTGTTACTTTTTTTCCCTATCTCTTTTTCCTTTGCTTCGGGTTTTCCATCTGAAAGGACCAATTAATCAGGGCTCCTGTTGCCTTGCGTATATTTTTTGTTACGTTTTGCTTACTTGCTGATGTGTTGCGTTGTGTTGTGTTGTGTGACGCTGTGTTATGTCAGGTTGTGTTCTTTCCTTCTGTTTTTCTTCCCTTTTATCTTCAGTGTGTGTGTGTGTGTGTGTGTGTGTGTGTGTGTGTGTGTGTGTGTGTGTGTGTGTGTGTGTGTGTGTGTGTGTGTGTGTGTGTGTGTTTGTTGTTGTCTTTGTTGTGTTGTTACTGTTGTTACTTTATGTTATACTTTGTTGGATGTATGGATGATGTGCTTTGAAATGTGCGCTTATAATCATTACTGTTATAATTTTTTCTCTCTCTCGAACGTTTATTTATACCTTAAAACATTTTGTGTTCAATACGTTTGCCTGGTGAGATGTTGATGCTTGGTTTGTTTGGGTCTCAAGTTGCCATGACAGGCTCTTGACAGTCAGTGTTCAGGATGCTCGATACTCTCAACGTTTGCTGATAAAGATGTCGTGTTACCGAGGACGTTTATGCCTCAGAATGCGAAACGTTTTTACTTGCACGTTTAAGTGATGGAATGTTTGATATCAGAACGTATCTTCACCTTGAGGTTTAGGATTATTTATTTTCTGATCGCAGTGGAGGCTGCCGATTTTCATTGCGCCTGGAATCTGAGTGATGGTAATCATTAATCTGTATTACTGCTCGCATGCTCTTCAAATACATCCATTCGTCAACCTCACATCACTTCTCTTATTTGTTTCACGTTGCTGCCTCTTTCATTTTCTATCTTACATGTGTGTGTTATATATTTATTCATACATATACATTTATATTTATATTTATTCATCCTTCACGAATTTCAAAATATATCCATGTATGTCTATTTACTTACTTGCATCACGTAATCACTTCTTTATATTTAGTATCACACTTGCGTAATACTGTCGTTCTCACTACATTCCTTCGTTCAATAACTTTACTTGTGGTTCTGTTCCCTAACGTTCCATCGTGACTCGAGGCTCTTCACTCACCCGTTGCCGCCTTTGTGTTGTCTCGCTCGTGTTCGTATTTCACATCCATTCATCCTCACTCCGTACCTTCCTATATTCAGTATCATTCAGTCACTTGTAAAGGATATTTGAGTCCTTTATATACATCTTACATCGGCTTTAGGGTCCCTCACACAGCTGTCCTCTCTTTTATCACACACATTTCCGTATCTCCTTTTACTCTGTCCACACAACCTTCATTTTTGCGCTCAAACACTTTTCAAAATATTTCTTTTCATCTACATTCAACTAATCTCAGCTTTTCTCTTCTGTGGCCGCCCTCATCGTTTTTTATATATTTTTCTTTTATTTCTTGATCTCGTGTATCATTCCAAACAGCTTCGTTCCTCTTACACTGTGTATTCGTATATATTTCCTTTCCCCACAAATTACTTTCTCTCTCTTTCTCTGTGAGCTTCTTAATGTATAAGCCTCCTATTCAAGACATTCATTATTCCTTTCATCTCCCTATCTCTCCCTCTCTGTGTTGAATCCATAACATCTATTCCCATCTCTCTACTGACTTTAACTCCACACTCCCTACCACCACATTGCTTCTTCTTCCCTTTTCCTCTCTACCACACACATTGCATTCCTTTTCCTTCCTTTCTTCCACCACCACCACCACCACCACCACCACCACCACCACCACCACCACCACCACCACCACCACCACCACCACCACCACCACCACCACCACCACCTCCACATACACGCACATACTCCATCCCTTCACTTATTCGCTCCTTCCCCTCCTGAACGCACCATTTTTCCGTTCTCTCTCTCTCTCTCTCTCTCTCTCTCCTCTCTCTCCTCTCTCTCGTCTCTCTCTCTCTCTCTCTCTCTCTCTCTCTCTCATCTCTCTCCTCTCTCTCTCTCTCTCTCTCTCTCTCTCTCTCTCTCTCTCTCTCTCTCTCTCCACTTCTTCACTTTTCAAATCGTTTACTTCTCTGTCTTTTGCACACTTTTTTTTTTTTTTTTCGAGTGCTCTTGTCTTCTGTTTCCCTCCTTCTTTCTCCTTCTGTTATTATTTTTCCGCTTGTAACCTCTCAACCTCAGTTCTCTTAAGTTTCTTTTTTTTTTCTCTCGCTCTCTTTCACTCATCATTTCTTCCATGTCACTTCACAATTTCAACCCATTACACCAAATTTTTAGTTTTATTATCTCAAAAAGAAAGAAAAAAAGTCTTCTTACTTAATTATCTCAAACATTTTCGTCACAACAGAATCACGATAGTAATCAATGTTCTTTTTGATCTTCTTACAAAACATTCTCCTCTCTGATTCCAAACTAATTCCAAATGAGTGTAAAAGTGCATATGAAAACACACACACACACACACACACACACACACACACACACACACACACACACACACACACACACACACACACACACACACACACACACACACACACACACACACACGTATAAAAAAAACCCTTTCTCATCTTCCCACACACTGTCTCTCTCAATCTTTCATGTCATTTACTAAACGTAAAAAGACTTATTTTCCATTTGTGCCAATCACCATAATAAATTTTTTTCATTAGACATACTCCTTCGCCTCCGTCACACTCACTCTGGCCTGTCAAACGTACTGGTATTGCCGTTTTTCTTACAATCTATGCATGTATAACAACCCCCCTTACTCTCTCTCTCTCTCTCTCTCTCTCTCTCTCTCTCTCTCTCTCTCTCTCTCTCTCTCTCTCTCTCTCTCTCTCTCTCTCTCTCTCTCTCTCTCCTCTCTCTCTCTCTCTCTCTCTCTCTCTCTCTCTCTCTCTCTTTCTCAACTCTGGTACCGCCGCCTTGATCCTGTTAAAGCTTCAATTTGAATTCCCCACAAATTATACAAGAAAGTGGAAACGTTTGATGTCGGTGGTGACAGCGTTTAGTACTGGGAACGTTTAATAGGAAACATTTATATCTAGGAACGTTTATTAGGAAATATTTATAGCTGGTAACGTTTATTAGGGAACATTTATAACTGGGAACGCTTAGAAGTGTGAACATTTGTTAATAGAAACGTTTAAAACTGGAGACGTTTATAAGTAAGAACGTTTAGCAGTCAGAATGTTTGTTACTGGGTACGTTTAGGACTTGGAACGTTGATTATAAAACGTTCAGTACTGGGAACGTTTAGTACTCGGAACGTTTGGTAATCAGAACCTTTGTTACTGAGAACGTTAAAGCATAAATTAGTACTTTTCTCCCTTTCCTCTTCCATCTTCTTCCTTCTCCAACCTCTGTGATTCTCCTTTTTTGTACTTTTTTTTTATCTTCCCCTTGTCTATTTTTTTTCTCTCCAATTCTCTTCCCTCCACTTAATCCTCTCTCTCTCTCTCTCTCTCTCTCTCTCTCTCTCTCTCTCTCTCTCTCTCTCTCTCTCTCTCTCTCTCTCTCTCTCTCTCTCTCTCTCTCTCTCTCTCTCTCTCTCTCTCTCTCTCTCTCTCTCTCTCTCTCTCTCTCTCTCTCTCTCTCTCTCTCTCCCCCCTTACCCTTGATTTACCTTCTGATGATTCTCATTTGGTATGCTCTCTCTCTTCTCTCATTCGTGTCTATCTCTTTTTCTCTTTCTTACCTTTTTCTCTCTTCTTTTCTCTCATTTAATGTTTGAAGGTTCGTCCTCCGTGTCCCGCACAGCTGCTGCAGCTTAATTATGATTACACACACACACACACACACACACACACACACACACACACACACACACACACACACACACACACACACACACACACACACACACACACACACACACACACACACACACACACACACACACACACGAGTTTTCATCTTTTTTTTTTTTTACACGTGGGTGGAGGGATAAATTCTCTCTCTCTCTCTCTCTCTCTCTCTCTCTCTCTCTCTCTCTCTCTCTCTCTCTCTCTCTCTCTCTCTCTCTCTCTCTCTCTCTCTCTCTCTCTCTCTCTCTCTCTCTCTCTCTCTCTCTCTCTCTCTCTCTCTCTCTCTCTCTCTTTCTTACCTGCCGGTGGAGGCGGGGACAGTGGCATTGGCAGTGAATGGCGCGGGGGCTGTTGGGGGACGTGCTCTTGGTACTTCGTGGTGACCTTGGTGACCTTGGGGACCTCGGTGATTTAGGATGACCTGAAAATACACACGCACACACTCAGGCTATGCGTAGATATTGTAAGAATGTGTGTGTGTGTGTGTGTGTGTGTGTGTGTGTGTGTGTGTGTGTGTGTGTG
>JAPQNM010000048.1:8535845-8543345 GCA_029783475.1 Metacarcinus magister
GCCCCGCCCCACCCAATCCAATCCGATCTAAACACCAGCTTCCCTTTCACCACCCAACACCCCGTCACCTCCCCATCACCCTTCACACATACCCTTCATCACCCCATCCTCCCCATCCTCCCATCACCTGTCTTAGTATGTTCTTGTTACCTCCCATCACTCCCCCAATCACATGCTACACCCATCTCCCTATGTTGTATCCCATCTTCATTCCTCACCCCATCACCCTTCATTCACACTGCTGCTTTAACTGCCCCTTCACCTTCATCAGAACACCCTATCACCATCAATAGGACCTCATCACCATCACTAGGAGCACCATCACGATCTTTGTATCACCATCACCACCATGATACCACTACACCCCATCCTCAATACCCTATCACCATCACTGCCAACACGTCCATCACCACCATCCCATCACCACCATCCCATCACCACCACCACCACCACCACCACCATCACCATCATCACCATCACCATCACCATCACCACCACCCTTCTCCGCCACCACCTGCAGCGTCTAAGTGACTTATTGACAGATATTCTAAGGTTTCTCGCCCTAAACAAAGAAAACAGCGAACAAAGGAGAGGAAGAAAAAAATTTTATTAAGGAAACACAGAAAATATGCTATGAGAAAACAAAAAAATCTTACACATACAAACACACACACACACACACACACACACACACACACACACACACACACACACACACACACACACACACACACACACACACACACACACACACACACACACACACACACACACACACAAAAAAAAAAAAAATACAGTAGAGAAGAAAATCAATTAGTCGCGACAAATGCATAACCACGACTTTCTACTTGACATGAGCATCTCCCACTTTGTCCCGCCCCGCCCCGCCCCGCCTCAGGACTCACCCGTGTACTCGTAGATGCCGGGGCAGATCTCCTCCAGCTGTCGGTCTTGCCCCTCCACCGTCAGGAAGAGGTTGGGCAGCGTGAAGCGCCTCATCTTCACATCCGTGCTTCCTGTAGTGGTGGTGGTGGTGGATCGGGGGGACAGTGGGGGAAGGGGAGCATGATCATTTTCTCCCCTTCCCCCAGGAGCCGCGCTGGAGCACATGGCCTTGTTTGCCGCCTTCCCCAGGGGCGGCTCGGCTCCTGCCACACTATCCACGGCGAGACGCAGACATTCTCATCCCGTGGAAGATTGACGCGCTGGGGATGTAGCGTGTGGTGAGGATGTGGCTAAAAGATTCTGAGAGTTTAGTCAAGCTGAGGTGTTACTGCGAGGAAAGGTAAGGTGTTGGAGTGACAGGGTGGAGTCAGGGACAGGGTGAGGGAGAGTGAGGGGAGGTGAGGGTGTGAAGGATGATCATCAAAACGGAGGGTGAAGATCCATTGAGCGGTGGGCAGGGTTGGAGGGCAGCAGGTGAGGGGCGTGTGTGGGGCAGCGGACCAAAGCGTGCCAGCGACTCATGGGCGACGCGTACACATCTTCGTGTGTCTCTTTCTCTTTCGTTGTATCACTTTCTCAATGTTGAGCGTGTGTGAGGCTTTAAAAGAATTGTTTTCCTCTGACACATAGCCTCACCCGTTCACTTTTTTTCCCTCACGTTTCACATCACAGTCACCTGGATGCTGTGCTCGCCTCCCCTGTGCCGCACTCACCCACTCATTCCACCCCTGCGTCGCCTCGCTCTTTGGGCACGGCGCTCCCTGCCTAACCACTCACCCTCTCCTTCACCGTAAAGTAGTGGGCGCGTGTGTGGTCGCAGATGAGGAACTGTACAGCGGAGGTGGTGCTCGCTCCTCTGTCCCTGTCTGGGAAGTGGCGGCGGCGGCGGAGACGGCGGTGATGGACGGGCGACACACACTTGTTGAGCGTCCTGCGCCGACTGCCGCCCCGCGCTACCCCGGACGCGCCCCGCCCTGGCTTACCACCCCAAACCATGTGTACAGGACGCGCGCCGCCCCTCACCTCTCTTGCACCTCGGGGCACCTGTTGGACCTCATACACAGCTCCGCGGCGCCCCTCGCACGACGGACAGTCAACGCGACCATTCCCTGGATGGATTGCATGAAATAGTAGTAGATTCTGTAGCACATGCAATGCGAGGCCAGGAGTGGTGCTTTGTATGCAGGGCTGTGGGCTGTGTACCTTCCCCGGGATAACAAATCAACACTAAAACGCTACAGTGAAATAAAAAAGATCTTTAAGGGTCTAACACATTGCCAAAGAAGGAAGAAGAATTTACACCTCACCATTCACTGCACAATAAACTATAAAGCACCTCAAACACCCTTTGAAGGAGAGAATCGAAAACCTATTATACCTCAGTGAATGTGCCGCTGAATGCCGTCCATCCACACACAGGGGCGTACCAAGAGAGGCAGGACATCAAAGACAGCACGGCATGGCACGGCACGCGAAGTGGCGGGTGATGGAGAGAGGTGGAACGAGGGGTGCAAACTGGCAATATGATGTTTGTAGTGCTAAAAATACATATGTAAACTAGAACAAACAAAAGTGGCGGACTAAGTGTTAAGATGCACAGCCGCGGCGCTCACCTCCGACTCCTTTGAACCTGTGCTGCGTGGGGTCGATTGTAGCATATGCGTTACCATACTGTGCCTTCCCTGGGTCACACACGCACCTACTGACCAACACGTAAAGGAAGGATGAACAGGTGAGTTGGCTTGAACACTAAACAAGTCGCAAAGATCCGTATATATTACATAAGCCTGTATTTCTTGGGTCCGTCAGTAGTCAGGGAGCCAACGGGAAACTGGGCTACAAGAGTCAATACGGAAATAAACCAATTAACAAATATTAGATGGAAGAGTCTCATCTTTTTGTAGTTTGTGGCGATCTGGCGGAGTTGTGGAAAATCCCTGAATTATAAAAGAGCCGCTGAGATGAAGGAAGGGGAGGAGGGGTGGCAGGTGTAAGGGTCTTGAGGTTATGAATCTCTGATGGGAAAAGTTGTGGTGTCGTGTCTCGTGTTTCATGAAGGCACGAAATTCCACCTGCAGAAGTTTGTGAGAGATTGATTGAGAGATTGATTGAGAGAGAGAGAGAGAGAGAGAGAGAGAGAGAGAGAGAGAGAGAGAGAGAGAGAGAGAGAGAGAGAGAGAGAGAGAGAGAGGGGAGAGAGAGGGGGAGAGAGAGAGAGAGAGAGAGAGAGAGAGAGAGAGAGAGAGAGAGAGAGAGAGAGAGAGAGAGTAAATAAGTAAATGGAAAAGTGAGTGAGTGAGTAAATAAATGAATTAATGAAAAAACTGAGTGGTTGAGTAAGTGAGTGAGAGTAAATGAGTGGGTAAGTATTTAAGTGAAAAGTCAGTAAGTGGATAAGAGGTTGTGAGATGAGATGAGTGAGTGAGTTAGTTTAGTTACTTAGTTTATCACTTATTTACTAACGTACTTTCTCTCTCTCTCTCTCTCTCTCTCTCTCTCTCTCTCTCTCTCTCTCTCTCTCTCTCTCTCTCTCTCTCTCTCTCTCTCTCTCTCTCTCTCTCTCTCTCTCTCTCTCTCTCTCTCGCTGGAAATACTTCAGATAAAGTCAAACATTATTTCAAAAGCAATTATCTAATGTTAGATATAAGCAAAACCTGGCACATATTCATTGGGTCGTAATATGAAGTTACATGCATTCCTAGTGACTTCAAAGTTATGTTTGGTGACACCTTTATAATGTCCAGTCCAAGTGTTAATAACTTAGGATTACACATGGGCCGCCTTAGTCTGTGTTTGTTTTTTAATGTCCTTATTGATGCAGTAAAGAGGTTACAGGAACACTTAAGCATTCAATTCATATTCAGGACTTCCTTTATACAAAGAGAAGTCCAGAATTCTTGAAGCACAGACCTCGGTTCTAAGTGTGATGAATTATTGTATAATTATATGAATCACAACTATCAAATCAAAGGCTCCACAACTTTGCTGCCCAAGTATTACATATAATTACATAGAAACTCAGACCACACAGACCCTAGGATCCAAACTATATGGTCTGTCCTTAACCTAGGGTAAACGTTTTCATAAGGAAATGCAATCTTAAGTAATCTGTGTGCAAGAAGTAGTGTTGGGGTAGATGGCCACGGCATCGCTATCCTGTAGTTGTTACAATGATTAAAGACAAAGCAGAAATGCAACCAGAAACTTTGTATGTTAGTATTTAAAGTTCACGCAACATTATTATTGTCACTTCCCTATGTTAACAACAATAATAATAACGTAAATATCAGATAAATGAAACACCTAAACATATCTTGATACGTCATAGACTCTACCTAGCTTAAAGTTCCTAGAGATTCCAAAGCCTTGTACAGTTTGCCTGATTGTATTTATGTACTCGCCTGCAAACTATCGGTGCCTTCAAGAAATTTTAACTTTCGCAATTCTTTTTCATTTCAAGATGACGATGGCAGGAGTGGCATCTAGAGGGCCTCGTCGCCGCTCCTCCTTTCCCTCGCTGCCCTAAACTCGCTCCTTCCTCGACGTCACATTAATTAAAGTAAGTAGTCATTCTCGTCTCCACCTTCCTCCACCTCTCTTTGCCTCCACTTCCTCTTCCATCACTTCGCTTAATCTCCCTCTCCATTCTCTCTCTCTCTCTCTCTCTCTCTCTCTCTCTCTCTCTCTCTCTCTCTCTCTCTCTCTCTCTCTCTCTCTCTCTCTCTCTCTCTCTCTCTCTCTCTCTCTCTCTCTCTCTCTCTCTCTCTCTCTCTCTCTCTCTCTCTCTTTTTCGGATTTTCTTTTAATTTATCTTTTTTCTTGACCCTAAGACATTTTCATCCTCTTCATGCTTCTTCTTTTGAGTATTATTTATTTTAATCAATGACTAATACAAATTCAAAGTGAGTGTTTCAGTTGTTGTTGTTGTTTAATTTTCTCCAGCACGGTGACTGGATGGGCTTGTAGGAGCCCCTCTAGAGACGAGCTAGGATGAGTGTTTCAGTGACGGGCATTTCACGTTAGAGGAAGCAGTAATTATGAGAGACCTCTAGTGTGTATGTGCGTGTAACTTGCTTTTTAAGAGACTCCATTATTTCTATCGTCATTATTTTTTTTCTCCTATTTATTAATTTGTTTATGTATTTAATCTGATTCTTATTTTGTATTCATTCATCTTTTCAATTCATTTTTTTATCTTTATTTCCATTTATTGATTCTTAAAAGGACGAACGTATGCATGAAAATAGGAAGAGAAACCGTATAAGACATAGATCGGGATGGACGAAGGAATTGGATCAGAAAATTGTTAGGGAATAGATAAACAGCAGAGAGGAAAGAAAAAAAAAGATGGCAATTTTTTATATTTTTAATGCAGCGTAGTAAAAATGATGATGATGATGATGATGATGATGATGATGATGATGACATGTAAATTCAAGTGTAAACAGTTATCTAGGGACTGATTAATGTGTTAAAATAATAGGTTGGCAACTTCCAAATACTTGTGTGAGATGACGCTTCACCTTCCACCTCTGCCTGCCTCACTGGCGTCCCACATTATTATCAGTGTGTGTGTGTGTGTGTCGGGGGGATGGTTGGGTCTCCAGGCGGGCGAGGGCGTGGAAGAGAACTATGATGTGGGAGGAAAAAAGGGAGTTATGCAGACAAATAACATGTGATGTTCTTGCGTCTGAGGTGTTGGTCGCATTTATGTTGTTAAGAAACATGCATTCATTTCAATGATGATAGTCTCCCCTTGTTCAGTCCATTCATAGAAAATAAAAGTTTTGTTCACAAATGAAAACTGATTATAGGGGTGACAGTGGTAAATTGGGTGTTGTTTTCGTCAGTAGAGGCAGGTGTCCGCATTACATCAGACTTGCGTCACAGTGGCACATTTTTACTTCAGTTACACACTTTGAGGAACAACAATGGCTGAGCAGTATTGAAAATATTGTGCATTCCAATTTATAAATTAATATTTAGTAATACAAAGATCAAAGTAAAATTCTTTTATTTATATAATATTCCTCTCTTAAAAGGGGTATACAGGTCAGACAGAGGAAGGTCAAGTGTTACATTGAGTATGTGCTCTGCGTCGCGATGACCGCTTGCTGAGGCTGGAAGGTCATGAGACTCTGGTCATCAGGCAGTCAGTCAATCAGGGTATCTCCCAACGGCGCCAGAATCTCTATTCACAGGAGGTGACTTGTTGGAAGGAGGGTGTTGTGTCTACTGACTTTGTTCCTCCTGTTGATCGAATTATTAAGAGAGGTTGAGTGTAATTATGTAGGGACTGAAGACATCCCAAGCCAATCTTTCCTTTTGGCATCGCCATTCTTGCATGAAATTTTTATTGATCTCGGAGTGAAATCTTCGGCAATGTACAGGTGACTGGCACACTGTAACCACTGCAGCCGCCGCATCCCACCTCGCCTGCTGCAGAACGGTCTGAAATCTTCGGCAATGTACAGGTGACTGGCACACTGTAACCACTGCAGCCGCCGCATCCCACCTCGCCTGCTGCAGAACGGTCCTTTTCCGCCGTCAGTGGTGACCACCACTACAACTACAGCCTGGCAGCCACACCACTTCCATATTATTCAACTAGGAGACGCACCTCCACTTTGAGGGAACATTAGCCTTTACACCTTTGATAATCCTCAGCTTAACATTAGCGGGTAAGGTATAATTTGCAGGAGAAGGATGAGAGTAGCATCAGTTAAACTACACTTTCCCTTGACGTTCACCTCCATCTCCTTGGCCCCTGAGCCTGTGGTGAGTAAAGGCGCGTGACACGATTGTAACATCCGGGTTCCCACCGTTTACCTTCACCAGGTTTCCCAGGCTTCCATTCATAGACCAACCTGAAAGGGAGAAAGAACAGCTGGTTTGACCTTCACTTGTAATGAAGAGGAAACCTAGTCGACACTATAGGCCCCTACCTTGCCTTGCTCACCTTGCCTTGCCCCAGCTGTTACTGGTCAGCCATGGATAGGGGAATGCCTGACCTCGGAAGAAGCTGAGGCGTGGGAGGCTCAGTGACCTTTTGGCATCGTGCTGACTATATTGAGTTACTGCAGCCAGACCCGCCATGAGGCTAGGCTTGGGTAGTAAAAGCCTGAATATCAACACTGTGCTGAATGTGGTGTCATGGTGGCCTCTGTGTCACCTGCTCGCTTGAAGGTGCTGGCGGCTGCCTCTTGACCAGTGACTACCACCAACCGACCACTGTGCTTCAGGCCTTATCAACAAGGATTTATTTACTTCTACTGTCATTACCACCACCAATAACAACAATAAACCATGAAACACGAGTATGTAACAATAATATAAAATGCGGCAAACACTCTCCGTAGACTTATCCCGCGGAGGAAATCTGGGGAGCTTGATGAAGTTGGGAGCGGAGGTCATGAGGGGGCGGAGCTGCGCGGAGCAGGGGGCTGGTGTGCTTTTCCCTGAGGTTAGTGAATGTTGCAATGCCTTCCCTCATCTGCTAGTCTGCTCTCTCCTCACATAAAGTTGTAACCTTAAAAATGAGAGAGAGAGAGAGAG
>JAPQNM010000048.1:8545845-8550845 GCA_029783475.1 Metacarcinus magister
TTGTAGTATAGCAGCTTCTTCACCGCCAGGGACTCGTGAACCTGAAGCAGTGAATCGTGTTTCGGATCACAGTTCAAAAGATGATTTCATATTCGCGAGTGGTTTTGAATTTCGTTGGTGAAAGAGATACATTTTATTTCTTGTTATTGTTTATTAGATTCTTTATATAGGTTGACTAGATGCATGAATTCCTCTTCTTCTTCCACCTCTCCACACATCCCTACGTATGGGATCAATACACCACACACACACACACACACACACACACACACACACACACACACACACACACACACACACACACACACACACACACACACACCCAGAAAAACCAGTGTCGTAGAAGCTTCAACAATGTCTCATAAACTTCTTTTGTCCCTTAATTTTTATAACAACATAATTTTGTAACTTAAAACCGAAACTGCAAGAGGCAGAGGAAAAAGAAGTAGGGAAAGGAAGAGGAAGAAGAAGAAGAATGTGGGTTTCCTTTCTCGTGTCTGAAAAAAAAATGTGATATATGTGGCCTGTTTTCCTGCATTTAATTGGTTCAGGCAAGGTGTCAGGGCAGGAGCGGATAGGGGACTTACCGCTGAGCCAGGTATTCTCTCGCAAGGAAATCAAAACAAAACATACAATGACTTTTATAATAAGAAATGTGTATAACAACGCAGAGTATTAAACTATTGGCTTTACGATTGTATGTTCTGTACAATTTTACTTCTTTTTCTATGTAGCTGTGAACTTTACCGACCACCTTCCTGCATCATTCTCAGTCTTCCCACGCACACTTACTATTAAAATCCTTTGTCTGCATACGTAATCCATAGTAATCTTTCTACAACACGGTGCTAGACGGTACTAACCCATTGGTGTGCCGCCCTTAAAACCATGAATCATAAACCCAATGTACGTACGCCGTCCTTTTCTAATCCAAACATCCACAACCTTTAATCAGTGATGTAGAGTTAGGAGCAGTGAACAACCTTGCTGCCACGCGATGCTTCCTCCGCTCACTGCTCGCCAAACCACCTCCCACATTCCTCTGCGCTGCCTTAACCCCACGACACAGCCTATGACCAATTACTTGAAGGAGGAGGAGGAAGAGGAGGAGGAGGAGGTAGTGGTGGTGGATGCAGGAACAATTTAAAGGAAGAGGGAGAAAATAATGGATAAGAGAAGGATGGAAGGATAGGCCGAAGGTGGGAGGGACATGATAGATACGGTAAGAATGATGGAGAGAAGGAAGCAAGCACACAGGAAAAATCAAGTCGACTCGAAGAATTAATGAATCGTAAATATTTTTAAATGTTTTGTTATTTTTATAAAATAGAATGTTGCGGGCGTGTCTTTCCACGTGGCATTTTATTCTTCCCTTTTTTTTTCATCCTGAGTCTGGGTTTTCCGCATTAAAAAAGAATAATAATAGAAAATAGCACCTTGAACGTCAGAGTGTAGAACAGAACATTATACATACATACAACATCTGTCTTTTAATTAGAACAAAAGAATGGGAAGCGTCAGAATTAATGGAAGGTTATACGTGTTATGTAATGGAGGAGAAAGTTACATATATAAAACAAGTGCTTCTTCTACAGGTTTGGTAATTGTAAAAACAGAATAGGTACGAAATTACACGTATTTAATAAAGAAAAACAATATGCACAAAACAGGTGCTTCTTTCACAGGTGTGGTTACCGTGGCAATGTGGAGGACGAAAGACAATACTAGATTCCCTTCCTTGCATAACTTTTACCATAATGACAACCCTGCCTCAGCTTATGAACTTTTAGCGCGAAAGTGAGGAAAAAATGTGGTTTCTCGATGCTTTTCTTTTTCGATAATAGCATAAAGTATTACATCATAGTTTTATCGGAGGGGGGAAGATGAAGATGGGATTGGCTTCGTAAACCTTATACTGTGTTTTATGTACCGAGTTTCCCTCCGTTCTGGATAACACCTCCCCCTCCAGCAGCTCCCTCCAGCTACTTCCTTCCCCCGTCTTTCATAAACTTAGGATTCACTCCGTCTGTGTGTGTGGGAGTGATGGGTGGGGAGGGGAGCTGGAATTGGGTAGGGGAACGAGCGGAAAGGTGAATAATGGTGAACTAGGTGTGTTGAGTGATGGTGATGGTGATGGTAATGCTGATGGTGTTAGTGATATTGATAGTGATAGTGATAATGATAGTATGTTTGATGTAGTTCTTTTCGTAAAGTAATAGTAGTAGTAGTAGTAGTAGTAGTAGTAGTAGTGGTGGTAGTAGTAATAGTAATGACAATAATGATAATAATAATAATGATAATAATAATAATTATTATAATGATCTTTGCTTTCTTATATAATAATATTGATAATAATAATAATGATAATTAATAATAATAATAATAATGATAATAATAATAATAATAATAATAATAATAATAATGATAATAATGATAATAATAAAAATAAAATAATAATAATAATAATGATAAGCAGATAATAATAATAATTTGACAATAATAATAATGATAAATAGCTAGAGAGAGATTGTAAAAACGCATTGTGAGGTCCATGAAATTTCCTCTTTTTGGTGGTAAACACGTGTTCGTCTACACCTTCGAGGGTGTATGCCTTTACGACGCTAACACAGACACACCCGTGAAGAAGAGAAGCAGGAAATACACTTGTTTGTTTGCAGTGTATGTGTGCTTTTTAGTGCTTCGGTTCTCGTGTTTGCAAGGCTCGGTCAGTGTTTGTGAGGCGATGATCAGCTGGCCGCGATGTCTTCATTGTGATATGCGAATGTTAAAAAAAAGGATAAAAACCAGACCTTCTTTTTATCTACAATCGTAAACTGTTTGACGTGTGGGTTACTTTTTTATGATTACGTCTGTCTGTCACTGCTAGCAACGTCAAGGTTTTTCTATTTTCGATCTTTTTAAAGGATATTCATTAAGAAAAACATTGATTACATTTCTTTTGTTGTTATGCAGTAAGAAAAGTATTACTGGTTTGTTTTTCGTTTTCTTTTGTTTCTCTCCGTGGTTGGCTTGAATCATTCTTTCTTGCACGCTCATTTGGTTTTGGCTTCACTCGAGGCAGACAAATTCTCTCTTCTCCCCCCACGTCCGTCCACGCCGCGCCCCGCCCCTCCACGCCCTGCAGTGTGCTGGATGAGTCATGGGGCCGCGAGTGCCTCCTTCCTACTCTTTTTTTTCCCTTCCTTAAAGATCATATAGAAAGGAGTATTTGCAGTGTCCAAGAGTGTTGTGTAAGGCAAACTACTACTACTACTACTACTACTACTACTACTACTACTACTACTACTACTACTACTACTACTACTACTACTACTACTACTACTACTACTACTACTACTACTACTCCTACTACTACTACTACTACTACTACTACTACTACTCCTACTCCTACTCCTACTCCTACTCTTACTCTTACTCTTACTCCTACTCTTACTCCTACTACTCCTACTCCTACTCCTACTCCTACTCTTACTCTTACTCTTACTCCTACTACTCCTACTACTACTACTACTACTACTACTACTTCTTCTTCTTCTTCTTCTTCTTCTTCTTCTTCTTCTTCTACTACTACTACTAACATAACTTAAGTAATTAATTGAGGCGAAAAAGAAAAGAAATGCTATAGAAGCTTACATATTGAGAGGAAAAGATGATATTTTTTGTAATTTGGTGAATGGAAGGCGTAAGAGGCAAGCAGTTGTGGCCTTGACGAGATGTGACTCAGTGTGCGGGAAGGGCAGGTGTGTGTGTGTGTGTGTGTGTGTGTGTGTGTGTGTGTGTGTGTGTGTGTGTGTGTGTGTGTGTGTGTGTGTGTGTGTCCTGGCTACGGAATTGTAATGAAGTTAGAAGGGGGAATGTCAGTTAAAAATGGTATGGCAGGAAAATCTGATGACACACACACACACACACACACACACACACACACACACACACACACACACACACACACACACACACACACACGGGAAATGATTAAGGTAAAGGCGGCTGGGAGGGAGGTGGTGGGCAGTGTGTGACGCGTGGCTGCTGCGTCCACTCCGTATCCTTGGTTAACACACACGTGGAAGACGAAGCAGTGGTTAGTTAATAGGAAGATGGTGACTTTTGGTGAGCTTAGGCGTTAGTGATGCTCAAGATACAAACTCTAGGTAGCAAGATACAAGTCAGTGTACAGTAAAGAAGACAGTTGCATGAGCACTATAGGGAATGCACTCAATGGTTACACCTCACTAGTCAGGCAGCAGAGACGAAATTCATGGCAGGTTCTTCTATCTTCCAGTCACTAATATGAAACTCCTCGGGTGAATCATCAAAAACTACGAACATTTGCATTTTTTAAGTAATTTTCATGTCATTACAAAGCGGTAATCAGTATTCTTGTATTATATAATGACACTAAGTAGATATTTTTTTCCTTTTCTGTTGTTATTTTGAGGCTTAAGTCCGCCTCCATAGAAAAAAAAAAAAAATGACGGGGTGGGCAGCTAGAGGCCGTGGGAGGTGATGTGCTTGTAAGGTATTGACGCCAAACTCTTGGGGGCGTGGAGCACCTTGTGTCTTCCTTGTGTGGTGGTTATGATATCAGTATTGCATGAGAGATGGTTACTGATTTAATTTACAGCTTGTGTTGTTATCAGAGGCAGGCAGCAGCGCGACGAAGCTCTGTAATGGCAAGCTGTTTGTGTATTGCCTGCAAGGGCGACGACTGGACACGAGTGGAATCGAAAGTGGTGGTGACACGGTTTCAGATGATATTGTGGATGGGAAAGGAGTAGTTAATGATAGGTGAACTCAGAGGAAACTGTGCTCTTATCGATGAACACAGAAAACACTAAGGCTACACAAGCAATGTAGCAGCATGTGAAATATCATGATAAGGAGAGACGGGGAGGAGTGTGTCAGAATGAAAACTGAAGGAAAGCAAGAATAATTGGTAGGACGGGAATAGAAGAATTAAGTATTTAGATTCCTTCTTTCAT
>JAPQNM010000048.1:8555845-8558345 GCA_029783475.1 Metacarcinus magister
AACGTGCGAAGTTTCTCTGTGTGTCCGGCATAGAGAGACTCACTCGATACAGGTTCTTGAGGCTGCCTGTCATGCGTGTGTGTGTGTGTGTGTGTGTGTGTGTGTGTGTGTGTGTGTGTGTGTGTGTGTGTGTGTGTGTGGAAGTAACTCTGCACATGCACTGTTCTTTGTGTTGCGTTTTGTTGTTCGTATTGTTTGTGTTGTTTGTGTTGTTTCTTCATCATAATTTCTTTACTTTTCTTGACTTATTTTATGGTTTCCCTTACTCCTCCACCGCCCCTCACCCTCCTCCTCCTCCTCTTCCTACTCCTCGTCCTCAGGCAGGTTAGCAGGAGGAGGAGGAGGAGGAGAAGGAGGAGAAGGAGGAGGAGGAGGAGGAGGAGGAGGAGGAGGAGGAGGAGGAGGAGGAGGAAAAGGAGGAAGAAGAATAGAAGGAGGAGGAGGCAGGTTCCGCGTAGTCATGATAAAAATGAATAAATTGATAACAAGTCGAATTATGAACGTTGTCCCCCTCCGGCTATCCACTTGCAAGAGAGAGAGAGAGAGAGAGAGAGAGAGAGAGAGAGAGAGAGAGAGAGAGAGAGAGAGAGAGAGAGAGAGAGAGAGAGAGAGAGAGAGAGAGAGAGAGAGAGAGAGAGCTTACCTAATTTGGTAATACTCAGAAAAGTTGTGCAAGAGAACCTGTCGAGGGTAAATTTGGCCGACTGTCATTTGTTAGCGTCTTTGTGGGTCTGGTGTTATGTTAGTAGTAATAGTGATAGTCGTAGTAGTCGTAGTAGTAGTAGTAGTAGTAGTAGTAGTAGTAGTAGTAGTAGTAGTAGTAGTAGTAGTAGTAGTAGAGAAGAGGTACCAGGAGTAGGAGCTAATGATAGGTTGAGTAGAACAGAGGAAGGAGGAGGGGGAGGAAGAGCAGCAGGAGGAGGAGCAGCAGGAGGAGGAGGAGGAGTATTGACGTGAGCCTGACCTGTGTGTAGGGCGCCAGCTGACTTGTGGGTCACTCGCCTCTCTCTCTCTCTCTCTCTCTCTCTCTCTCTCTCTCTCTCTCTCTCTCTCTCTCTCTCTCTCTCTCTCTCTCTCTGTCTCAGTCATTAACATTTTCTTACCCTCCTTTTCCATTTCTTTCCTCAATCGTTTGCTCTTCCACTTCTTCATTCCATCGCTTTCTCTGCTTTATTCCTTATTTTCTGTTTCCTTATTTTTCCCTCTGTAACTTCCTGTTTGCTTATTACCTTCCTTTTTTTTGTTATATTATTATTTTTTTGTTTTATTTCCCATCTCCGAGTTGCTAGTTTCATCCGCTGTTGCCTTCCTACCTGCCGTCTCTTATATCTAGGTGCGGCTGGTGTCCCTCAGGGCTAGAAGCTTGGCCGATCTTAATATCTTTCTAGCGTGTGTTCCTTCGTGTCAGTCGATTATGTCTTTGTATTGTTTTATTATTATTATTATTATTATTATTATTGTTGTTTTTTTTGTTATTATTTTTGTTATTTTAATTGTAATTGTTTCCTCGATTATCTAATTAAGCAAGGAAGGTTTTCTCCTCTCCTCCTACACGACCCCTTTTCTCTTCCTCCTCACCATATGTTTACCTCTCCTCTCTTCTCTTGTATCCTCTTCTCTTTTCGATTATTACTGTTTCCTTAGTAGTCCAAACAAAGAATGTGCTCTCCCGTTCTCCTGCGAAACCCCTTCCCTTCTCTTCCTCTCCTCTCCTCTCCTCTCCTCTCCTCTCCTCTCCTCTCCTCTCCTCTCCTCTCCTCTCCTCTCCTCTCCTCTCCTCTTTCCTCACCTCTTGCCTCCACGTCTCCTGCCCCGCATACACCTTCCCTCCTTGAGTTGGTTTGCATAACGCCTAATCTCACACTTATACATACAAATATGGCAAATGTAGATAATTTTCCTTATTAATTAAACGACGAACTTTTTAATTCATCCATTGGAGGTTGAGACTGCATGACATTGCGTTCTAATGCCAGTCCTTCTCAAGTTCAAACCTATTCCGTGGAGGGTTTTCGAACACTTAATTGCTCTGGCATTACCTTTCCACCTTTAACCTATTCCACTCCGTCCTCAAACCCTACCCAAGCGCGACTGTGAATCGTCCCGGACTAGACACACTCCTCGCTCTAATTACTCGTGCTTCGTCGCAACTCACTCCAGGGACAACCCGATTCCGCGTTGCTCTTGTTTTGCTGCTTCATATCGGGACCCTAAGGCGACGAAGGCGGAGGCGGAGGTACAGGGCCGAGTTACCGATGTGGAGGCGATTCTGAGGGCTTCAAGGATGGTGTGTGTGTGTGTGTGTGTGTGTGTGTGTGTGTGTGTGTGGGTGTGTGTGTGTGTGTGTGTGTGTGTGTGTGTGTGTGTGTGTGTGTGTGTGTGTGTGTGTGTGTGTGTGTGTAGTTTTGTGTCCCTGCTAATGTTTATTTTTATCATAATGCGGATTGAACCAGAAATATCTGTGCTCAAGGAGAGAGAGAGAGAGAGAGAGAGAGAGAGA
>JAPQNM010000048.1:8563345-8575845 GCA_029783475.1 Metacarcinus magister
CACGACGCCAGATGGATTAGTGATAAACTCTTTTACACAATTCACCACCATGCGCAGGAACATCTGGACTTCACATGTATCTGCGCTGCGCAAAGTTAAGAGCATGGAAGCCTCGGTCGCTTGCCTATAGTTATGTACAAGACAAGACGACTCTGCACATGTCAAGTGATGAAAACAGAGGAATGAATGACCCGTGACTTTGCTGTTTACGTTTCTATAATAGTCCTTACGATCCTTGGCGCCGTCTAGACAATCATAAACACGAGTGAAAGGAATATAAGGAATGGACCATCATGAGTCCAGCGTTTCTGTTTATTGTCTTATGCGATTCAGGCGCCATCTAATTGTGAACACGAGTGGCCAGGAATAGAAAGGACGGGACCCACAATAACTTCACTGTTTACATGCACGGCTTACACGATTCAGGTGCCATCTAGATTGTCTTTTAACGAAGCGATGCATACTAAGATGAATTGATAGGAAAGGAGTTGTAATTTCATAGTTTTGTATAAGAATATTATTTTTTGGAGAGAAAGAAGAGCATGAGGCCTGATGGTGTTTAGAACAAAGGACCTTAGAAGGTTTTTAGGTCCTCCACCCTCCTCCTCCTCCTCCCTCCTCCCTCCTCCATGGTGCGAGGGAGGAGAAGTAGGAAAGGAGGCGGAGTTATCGTATTTGGAGGAGGAAGGAAGAAGGTGTGCCTTAATATTAAAATACAAGACCTTGATTCTTTTTTTTTGTATGTGTGTGTGTGTGTGTGTGTGTGTGTGTGTGTGTGTGTGTGTGTGTGTGTGTGTGTGTGTGTGTGTGTGTGTGTGTGTGTGTGAATGTGAGTGTTTGTGTTTTCTGGTAGGGGAAAGACGAAGAGGTAAAGTAGAACATATCTACGTAATTACAAGGAGGGAGAGAGAGAGAGAGAGAGAGAGAGAGAGAGAGAGAGAGAGAGAGAGAGAGAGAGAGAGAGAGAGAGAGAGAGAGAGAGAGAGAGAGAGAGAGAGAGAGAGAGAGCTATAAACGCACGACGCAACTAACACAACACAACACAACACATCCGTAACATTATTCGACGAAAACAAACAAGCGAGTCACACAGTCCTATTAAGCCATCGGCGGCGGGGTGTGTGGCGCGTTGATTAACCTTCTGCCATTCCCGCACTACCTTGATGCTCCCAATTATACCAGAATGGCTTTGTAATTGCACCTGAGGGCAGGAGCGTTGGGGGCTGGTGCCATGGCCTCGGGGGCTGTGGGAGGGAGGAGTGAGGTAGACTGGGAGAGGGGGCCTTAGGGGAGGAGAAAGAGTCAGGAGGCATCAGCCTTGTCTGGCAGTTAGTAAATAACACTTGACAGCAATGAAATTACAGGGCGGGCATAGCGGTGGTGGTAGTGGTAGGGGGAGTGGTGGAGGGCGTGGGCCAAGCACACCTGGGCGGCTCAAGGAAACCAGGTAAACACGAGTATTGTGTTTGTGTTCGAGGCCGTAGTTGGTGTTCAGAGGGAGACGCGATACTCTAAAAAGGAGAGCAGGAAGAGGAATACCTTCTGGCAGCGAGGGCGGTGTTTTAGCGAGTCAATGGCAGGCGGAGCACAGCCAGGAGGGAGGACCAGCCCGCCCACCTGCACACACGCACACTGCCACCTATTACTCTCAAGTCTATTCATCACTTGATGATTGGCTCTTTAACGACACAACAATTATCCACACCCAGTTTGAGTTTCGTTATTGAAACAGTTGTTGTTTTCTGTGCTGATCACAGCGGCTGTTTATGGTAGTGAAATCTGCGTTCTGTCATGAAGTGCAGCCTGCAGAGGGCGCAGCTTATAATTACAGCAGCAGCTATGGATGTGTAATTTGAGTTTTGTCAATACAATTGCAATGAAGCGGATTAACTAATTACTGCTGCTGTTTTTGGATGAGGTTCCTTTTTAGTTGATCACTGGGCAGCGTGAATTACTGTGGTGCCATTGGGAATAATTATGTGTTCTGGGTTTTATCACTACCGTCTCGAGATAACTCGTTCATGCCCACAAAAACAAGTCTCAGGTGTTAGCTGCTTCCGCTGCAACTGGTCCCTCCGGAGGCCGCCGCGCCCCCTCCCGCCCGCCCGTCAGGTATTAGGCTCTGGTCTTGCCTTGCCAGGTTCTGGCATACATAGGAATCATGTTATCCTGCTATGTGAAAGGCCCTCGTGCTGCTCAAATGCAAGGCCTGACCTGTGCTGCCAAATGTATGGTCCTGCCTACACTGCCAGGTGCAAGGTTCGGCCTGGGCTGCCAGATGTAAGGTCCGGCCTGCGCTACGCCGCGACCACCACACCGCTCTTTGTTGTAGGCTTGGCGGAGGAATAAAAAGTGGAACCTACAAACCCTGCTTGGGATAAGGCCCTTGTCGACGCCCAAGCCGCCAGCCACCACCCGACCGCCTTTAGTCACGTCACCCGACGCCCACGCCTGAGGTAACCCACATCCGTGTCCTCCCGAGGCTCTCCACCCATTCCAAAATTTGTGGCGGTGGTATGATGATAATAATAACAATGATATGGAAGGAGGAGATAGAGAAGCCGGAGGAGGAGGAAAATTAAAGAATAAGAATTAAGAGAGGTAGAAGAATAGGCGTAGGAAGAGGTAGACTATTAATTTAGTTATCTACAGTACGATGATAAGTTGATTAAGGAATCAGTGTGTTGCTGCAACTCTATGGATGCAACACAGTCGAGGCAACACCAAGCGAGGCCGCAGCAGGCGCGTGCTGGTATTCAGAGGCCATGCAAGCAAGACAAAGGTGTAATACAAAGTGACTGATTCATGAAAGTAAATGTTGACAAAACAATAACAAGCACGGTGGTACAGTACAAGTGTAGGTGCACATTTACATGCCTGGAAGGTCGTCGCTGAAATAATACACAATAGGTGAAGATACAAATGTTGTACAAATGTACTTATCCGCGAAAGAAAAGGTTAGCAAAATCAACACAGGCGGGAATGTACAGTATATGCATATATATATATATATATATATATATATATATATATATATATATATATATATATATATATATATATATATATATATATATATGCTTTTTTAATATTCACACTCATACATGATTACATTTACTCTTTAGAAAGGTTTGCAAAAGTCATAATATTCCTCTCTGCAGATGCATGTACGTATATATTTACATACACGTCAATTTTGAGAACAATGTAATCATACAATACAGGTAGATTGAGCCATAATTTGCGTAAAAGAGACATGAAAAGTGCCAGGTAGCTAGAATTGAACTACAACGTCTAATATGATTTTTTATTAAGCAAATATGTCTCACTTATATAACCTTTGCTACGTGGAACTGATCAGTATTCTAATCCAATGGCGAGGCGTGGCGCAGCGAGGCATTTAGTGGCGTGGCGCAGCAAGGCATGGAGTGGCGTAGCGTGGCGTGGCGTGGCGCAGGTAGTCAGGTGAGCGGTGAGGAACCCTCATCTCGGTCGTCTTTCTGAAAAAATTCCCGCATAGGAAGAATATTATTCCTTTATTAGACGTTTTTCTTGGTGTAGGAGACTCATTTCTAGGATTAGGATGCCGTTTCCCACATAGGACGCGTCCCCTGCACTGACCTCAGGTTTTTGTCGCACTGTACAGTCACGCATACATACACTGCTGTGCTGAAAGCTAACGGTTTTTTACGTTTATTTCTGCATGCGACGCACTCTTTATCTATATGACTCGTTTTCTTTCAAAAGACGTATACCATCACATCTACGATAGGATGCTTATTTATAGGAAGGACGCTCGCACTTTCACAGGACGCATGCCCTCGATCGGTGCCCATATTCTTTCATAGGACGCATAATTATGTAGGAGACAGCTGGCAAGGCGACCTCAATCCCAACTGATGAAGACGCCAATCAGTGCCCAATGTTCAGTGGTTGGGACGCGTACCTAGCTACGGCGACTGACATTTCGTGATCAAGTGTTCATTGTTTTTTTGTGGACACCTAATCAGGTTTTTTTTTATGCGAGTTGATTATAAAGTCGAGTCATGTTAATACGATAGAACGGTGAAGAAGAAAAAAAATTACGGAGAATATGAATGAATATATGCATTATCGTTTCCAGGAAGAAAAATGACGTGGAAAGAATGGTAATCAGATGTGTGTGTGTGTGTGTGTGTGTGTGTGTGTGTGTGTGTGTGTGTGTGTGTGTGTGTGTGTGTGTGTGTGTGTGTGTGTGTGTGTGTTCCATCACCAATTCAAGTTCTTTACAGAGTCGAAGTACTTATGTTTCTACAATGGTATATAAGTATTCAACACCACTTCCTGGTCGGGGTTGAGGTACTCCCCGCAGGTGGCCGCAAACAAGCATGTGTAAAGTGCCGTGGATAACATGGAAATTGCTGTAAAAGTTCGGGTATTTGGCGATGAGTATTTTTAGAAGCGTCGGTGCAGAGGATCAAAGCGTGGATTCCTAAATATCAGTGAGGAGTCATGTGCGCACGACCACCACCTCTCCTCCTACAGTCCATCGGAATTTGAGGGTCGATGAGGCCATGAGGGACGCTACAGAACGCTTCCTTCACACTACGTTCAAGAGGACCTTCCGTATTGCGTTTTCGAATATAGACAGAACATTGACAAAGTATATAAAAACTAAATAAATCCAAGCCCCTATTATTTGTGCTTGGTTTCATGGACTTAGTGAATTGTTGAGTGCAGCGTTTCTTAGCCTGGGGTGCTATACGGTCACCAGTGTGTGCTGGGACCAATCTCACAAGGCTTTGAAAATGGGCTTCCGTCAAGTGCGTTAGACATGAAACACCTAACATAATTCAACGTTCCAATCAATTTGAAGACAATAGATAAATTTATAATTAAATATATAGATAAATAAGTAAATGTTTCTGCGGTTTTTGACAAGTGTTTCCTACTCACTCAACTTTCGTGTTTCAACCGTTTCAGTATATACTTTTTTTTTTTTTATACCATTTGGTGAAGTGTTCAGTATCAAAAAATTAATACGAACACTAAAAGTCTCGTGTGGTATTTCAATCCTACTTTACTGTAGTTGTGTAGCAGGTGTGTTCTCGGTAACCAGGTGACGGTGATGTTGGGGTGTTGGGCTGCCTAGAGCTAACCACAAAGACTGCAGAGGCTGAGAAAGGTTAACAAACGCTGCGTCGAGGGATTGAAGGGCATCCAGAAAGGTCTGAGGGCGTCGAGTGTTGAGGGGGCAGCTGTGGGTTGAGTGGGGGGTAGTGGGGGGCGTGTGTGGCGTGCTGGGCAACGTCTGGTCAGCGTGATGACTTGTGTAATCGATACAGCCTTCTTTCCCCCCACTGACCCCACTCGGCGCTCGCGTCCCTCCATTTCCCCGCCATCCCCTGTCCTCCCACGCATTCCTCTACCGTCTACCGGCCCTCCCTAAGCCCTACCTGCCCCGGCTCGTGACTCCCCGTTGTTATTTTCACTGAAAGTCACCCTATGTGCTCCTCGTGAGGCCTTGTGTCACCTGCCCTCCATTCAAACCATAGTTTTTTCTTTCGCCAGTTTGTCCGCTTTTTTATCCATTTGCGGCAAGCTTATAAAAAGTCCTTGGCGTAAATATTTTAAATTAAATTTGTCATGAAAAAACATTACTTGGGTTCGTGTAGTTCTTTTAATCTGGTATTTTCTAGGCCACATGATTTAGGTGAGTCGTGTCTCAAGGTGGTCTGTGTGCGTCCTGAATGCCGGCAAAGTGGGAGGCGCTTTGTAAAGTTTCTCACTCGTGCAGAAACAAACGCAGGACCAGTTGCTTTAGCCTGCAGCTATGTGGCGGAGGTGGTGGGGGTGGCAAGAACTGAAGGCTGCTTGGCGGGTGGTGGGTGGCGGGTGGCGGGGTGGCGGGTGGCGGGTGCCTCCGGGAACTGATATTGTTATTACATATAAGGGAGAAAAAAAGTAAATAAATATAAAAGATCACAAAACAAAGAAGTCGTGATAAGACTCAGATATTCCTCCACACTCTCGTCTTAGCTTGAGGTTGGTAACAAACTGTAGATTCTCAAGCTTAGAATTATCCCTCTTTTGTTTTCTCTCTAAATGTTTCTCTAACAATTTATTTATACCTTTCGTCAGACGTTTACTATTCCCTCTCCCGCGCTCCCATTTCGTACTGTTCAGGATGTGTTATGTGCCACGTATGCGATTGTAGATGTATTGAATTTATTGATATTATATAGTTTTAGTTTATAAATTGTAGCTCGTGATTGTTATGCTCATTTGTGGTCTTCGTTACACACCCTTAGAATACATTTTGTCGTCGGGAATTTGGAGCTTTGTGATGTACTACCTATAGGAAGAAAAAAGTCTTATTTGTTGACCCATAACTCATACATACATACATACATACATACATACATACATGAATAAAACGTGTGTCTATCGGGTCTCTTTGGTCTGGGAAATATGTGTTGAAGTTAATAAGGAAATCTGAAAAAAACCCCACACATTCCAATCTTTGTGATGTCCTGTTGTCGCACTTTCTAACATTGCACTTCCTGTCTCGCCGCAGATGGGAGGTCAATCCAACGGTAACTGGACGCCCACCAAGCGAAGGGGTCCAATCGCCGCCGAGTTTACCAGCCCCGGCCCGGCAGCCATCTCCCTTAGGTCATCTATAGGTGAGTAACTGTTGTGTTCACCTTCTCATCCCGTCACCTTCAATTTATCCATGTCCTTCCATCCTTTCTTCTGGCTATGTAGTAATTATTATTGCCAAACTTGAATTTTCGTTTATTTATTTATTTATTTATTTGTTTATTTATTTTACTTGTCACTCTCGTCTCCTTTGATTAACCTGTATCCTCCCATCCTTTCTTCTGGTACTCGAAAGTGAAGTGGTGCTCCCTCAACGCCATCTTGCCATTCATTAATGTGCTGGATGAGAGCTTACGACCGTCATTTTTTTCCCCCCCCTTTTTCACCGATTAAGTCAATTTCTATTTATTGTGTTAATGAAATGGAAGTGAGTAAATTATCATTCTTCATAATATCATATCAGGTAATTTGTATTTCCACTATCTTTTGTTTTCTTTTGATAATCTTCTTGTCACCCTTAGTACGTTTCTATACTTCTTCCTCTTTATCTGAAAAGTGATTTCAGGATTCAAACACATAATTCAAACCATAAAAAAATGTTTAACTAACAAATATAATATATCATCAGTATCTTACATGTAATAATTTATGACAATTAATATGTTTTTACTTTATCTTATCATTATTACACCTCGTATTGATAATGATTTTCTCGTGTTAATAATAAGTAGTAGTAGAAGTAGTAATAATAGTAGTAGTTGTAGTTGTAGTAGTAGTAGTGGTAGTAGTAGTAGTAGTAGTAGTTGTTGTTGTTGTTGTTGTAATAATATTTCCGTCCAAACTGAGGCTGCTTAAGAACTGATTAGGAAGAGCTGCCGCGGTTGCCTCTTCGTTAAGTTCACAGCGGAGGAAAAACATCGGTAAAAAGTCATGAGATGTTCGATTATGGCCCAAAATGTTGAGAGATGTCATAGGACTTGCTGCAGAGTCCTAAAGCTACACATCCGCGTCAGAAGTGTCTCATTGTGTCATGGTGCGGTGATGATACAGGGCGGGAGGAAGGAGTTTCACATATTTTTTTGCCTCGACACATCAACAACTCACTCCCTCAATCCCTTATTATACCTTCCACTCATTCCTAACACTTTCACTCCTTCCCTATTGCTCTCACTACACCGTTCTCTCCTTCCATCACTCCTTCGCACTTGCTTACTCATGGGGACGTTAGTGGTGGGCGGCGTCCCCTAGTCCGCCATTAGTAAGGTCAGCGTCAGCCGCCCCTCGTAAAAGCAGGTGACCGTCCCGCCGCTGGAAACAGATCGGCTAATAAGGCGACGAGCGGCGACTTACAGCGGCAGACAGACATCCTCCCTGCCCTTAGTTACTACGTAGACGACTGATACACACACACTCTCTCTCTCTCTTTTTTTTTTTTCTCTCTCTCTCTCTCTCTCTCTCTCTCTCTCTCTCTCTCTCCTCTCTCTCTCTCTCTCTCTCTCTCTCTCTCTCTCTCTCTCTCTCTCTCTCTCCAACACGTTCATTCTTAATCAAGAGTCGGTGGAGCGGCTTCAGGAGTGAACTAACGAGCAGGGCGTCGTGGCACGGGAGAACACGCACAGCAGCAGGGAGGGGGGGACAGCAGGGCACCGCAGAAGGGAAGGAAGGGAGATGGCGCCACTGCAATCATTCTTAAGACTCCCTTCCTCTCTCCTCTGCTTGGGTAAACCAGGTCACGTGACGTCACTTTCTGTTTTTGTTTTTGTTTCTACATAAGCATGAAGTCACTTGGAGGTGTGACGCACAAGTGGTCAGCAGGACTACCTACTACTATCGCGTGGTAGGCCTGGCTGGCGCGAGATGTCAGTCAATCGAGAAGAAAACGGACATGAGGGCGCCAGCCAGAGGTCGTAGGGTGTGCGCTGCTCCGAAAAAATAATGAAAGGAATGAAAGTAAACGTAAATGAATAGCATTTTGAGCAATACCTTGAGAACAGGTGAGAAAAGACGCGGAATCGGTGTGTAAATTTAGTACTGACTTGTTACTCCTTCTGAAGGTGTGAGTCATGACCATTTTTTGCGCCGTCTTTGTGCGAGGAACAGTCATCCTCACGGCCGACAGGTGGTGGTGGCGTTCCCGTGCATACATGACGCATCATTTACAGTAAGCAGGTGTGTGTGTTATGTCGTTTATACAACACGACGCACCGTTTACAGGGGCGTCAGGTGGCAGTGTGTCGCAGGTATACCACAGAAGCAGGGTGACAGGGGAGTGCCAGCAGGGGTTATGAGGGATGATATGGCACATACGACGAGGGAGAGGGTTGGAGGGGAAGGGAGGAAGGGGAGGCGACCATTAGGACAGTGAAAGTTGGCCCCGAAGTAGCAGCCACACGGCACGAGAACCCGTCCAGCCTTCAACCCGCGGCCCTGAGCTGCTGTGGCGGCAGGTCAAGGTGATGCGCCTGTTCTTCATCTCCCCTCTCCTCCCCATCCTTCCTTCTCCTCCCCACCCTTCCCTTCCTCCTCCCCTTCCTTCCTTCTCCTCCCCACCCTTCCCTTCCTCCTCCCTTCCCCGCATATCATCTCACCCTCCACCTCCTCCTCGCATTCCCATCCCTCTCTGCTTTTCCTCCACCACTTCCACCTCTACTGCCTTCTCTGCTTCTCCTCCTCTCTTATTCCTCTCCACTTCCCCCCACCCCTCCTCCACTAGCCTCCCGCCTTCCCCCTCCACCCGGCCATTCTTCCTCCACTCAGTGCGTGTCTAGGTATGCCATCCTGTGGTCCTTCTTTCCTTAGTCATGATATTACCTCCTTCCACAACTGCATTTTTTCCTCCGCTTCTCCTTCCCTCTCCCTCTTCCCTTCCTTCCTCGTTTCTTTCTTTCATTATATCTCGTTCCTTCCTTCCTTCCTTCAATCTTTTATCGTGTTACCTCATACATTATTCCCTCCCCCTTTCCTCTCCTTTCTCTCCCTCCCATCTTCCTCCCTTCCCCTTCTTTTATTTTTTCCTTTTTTCCCTCCTTCCTTCCTTTCTTACAACGGGAATATACATTTTTCCTTCCGCCTTTCATTTTCTTTTTTTCCTTTCTCATTCCATTTACATAATAATCCTCCTTTCACTTCCTCCTTGTCATCGTCGGCGTTCTCCTACTTTACCTTAACGCTTCCTTCCTTTTCTTGCCCCGCCCACCTCGCCCTGCTGTCCCTCCCCCTCCGCCACCGCCACGCCCCTGTTTGTGGCTTTAAATCTGAATATTATCATGTCAGAAGGGAACGTTCACACTCCACTGATGCGATGGCGACGATGCGACAAGAGATGAACTAATACGGGCTTCCCTCCGTCCAGCCCACGCCCGGCCCACACTCCACGCCAGGGCCTTCACCCGCACCCACGCTCGCCTCACACCTGATCCCACGCCCTCATTCTCCCGTCCACTCTCACACCCAGACTCTCAAAGACACTCACCCACCTTCTATGAGATTCAGCTTCTGTCACCTATATTTTTAATGGTAACAACAGTAGAAGTAGTAATAGTAGTAGTAGTAGTGGTAGTAGTAGTAGTAGTAGTGGTAGTAGTAGCAGTAGTAGTAGTAGTAGTAGTAGTATTGCGGCGGTGGAGTAAGAAGAAGCACACGCAGCAGAAAAAAGAGAACGAGGCCGAGGAGGACGAGGACAAGGTGAATGATGAGGAGGGAAGACGGAAAATTAATGCGAGGAGAGAATACAAACAACGGCCAAACCGTATTAGTCAGAACTGGGAATTTGTTGACGGTGTCCGGAGGCGCGGTGACTGGGGCGGGGCAGGGCTGGCCGGGGCGGGGCGGGGCGGAGTGGGGCCTAAGGGGGTGTGGGGCCAGGATGGGTGTCTTGTGGGTGGTGACGAAAAACAGAGGCTGCTCAGTTTTGCAAGAATTATCGACACGTTTGTGAGGCGCGTTTGTGTTTCGCGTCAGAGCAGCACAGGGCCGCCAGCTGGTGTCCGTGACGTCACGATCAACCACCTGCAGCCTTTCTTCCTTTACCTCGGCTCCCTATTCCAACGGGGTGACATTTCAGTGACCATTTCATTTTTGTTATACACTCTGCATCGTTTTTCCTCTCTTCAGTACTTTTTCCATGATCTTCTTTTGTCACCTGCATGTAGTTTTGCCTAATCAGAGACCAAATGTGGCAGCCTCGTCGGCGTGAGGGTCAGCCGCCGTTGTGTGCCAGAAACACCAGCTTTGCTTCTTTCTTTCCAAATCCTCGTCAAGGCTGATGCTGGAGCGAGAACTGATCATGCTCCTCGGTCCTCTCTTGTCCCAGCTAATGATGATAATGGGTTCATGAGTGCAAGTGTACCTGTATTATGTGTGTGGGGGGCGGGGGCTGAAGGAGGCTGCGGGTGAACGAGAGGAGGCAATGTATCAAACAAGCCTGAGCTGCGGGTAACTTGAACTGTGTGTTTCACTGAGACTAGATGCCATGGCAGCTGTGCGTGTTGGTCTTTGGAATGTAACGTTATTCAAACACCAACAAAGTGTTTTCTCCATATAGATAAACAGACGATCGCAATATTTTGTGAGACGTGTTGTATATGATGGCACTAACCAACACTACACCCTCCTGCTGCGTGCGGGTGTTGCCTTACGTGGAGATGATACTTGTTGTTGCGACAAATGTTTGTGGTGTCGTGGTGTTGAATTGTTGGAGGGAAGCTAATCATTAAACATCAGATATTTATTATTGTTACCTTGACATAATTGTTTATTAGGAGTGCTTGTTGTGGTCACAGGCTGCCCTCTGCTTCCTTCGATGCCACCTTTGGACTGGCCGCCACCTGCTTTCCCAACACCTTAAGGGAAACACAAAATATAGCGTTGATGTAGCCAATAATAATAATAATAATAATAATAATAATAATAATGATAATAATAATAATAATAATAATAATAATAATAATAATAACAATAATATTAATGATAATGACAATAATGATGATACTAGTTCAAAAATAATGATGATAAGAGTAGTGAGAATAATAGTGATGACGTAACAAATGTTAATCATTGAGTAAATTTTTTCTTGCTCTGCCGCGTCAACTTTTATCAATGAGTTGCCACGTGTAGTTGAGGCATGGGTTGTGTTGGACTCAATGAGACAAGATGCTGTGAGGCACCTGAGAAGCTTAGCTGTGATGAATGACTCTGAGGTGACGGGGGGATGAAGGTGGTGGTGGTGGTGTGGTGGTCCGAGAAAGCTAATGACGTCACGCTGTCCCTGAGTAGCGGCCGCTGTGACTCACCTCTCTTGCATGGGCCACACACCTGTTCCCTTTTCACCGTCTTTGCCGTACTGCTGGTGCTCCTGACCAACCCTTAACCCTCCACGAGACCCATGCACGCCCCAGCATGCCGCGGAGGGCTGGGCAGCTGGATGGGGTTGTGTGGGGCATGGAATACTAAGCTGAGTGGGAGGACAACCTGGCAGTGCTTGCAGCTGGATCATTGCACGAGTCAAGATGCCACACTTTCCCAAAGTTAATTCATTTTCACTCTCACTCTTAATGCTTGCGAGGCTGTGCACGTGCTCCTTAGAGGCTGAGTTCACTGCCTTGTTTGCCCCGTGTGTGTCATGCTGTGGGAGTGCAGGAGGCAGGAAGGGAAGCGAGGGGAAGTAAAGGGAAGGTATGAACTGTGACCAAACAAACTCAAAAAGGCCAAACGTATAGCAGACCTGCACACGTGGGCGAGGTTAAGTATGCTTCCCAATCTTGAGAGAGAGAGAGAGAGAGAGAGAGAGAGAGAGAGAGAGAGAGAGAGAGAGAGAGAGAGAGAGAGAGAGAGAGAGAGAGAGAGAGAGAGAGAGAGAGAGAGAGAGAGAGAGAGAGAGAGAGAGAGAGAGAGAGAGAGAGAGAGAGAGAGAGAGAGAG
>JAPQNM010000048.1:8578345-8648345 GCA_029783475.1 Metacarcinus magister
GAGCTTCATCTGCTGTGTTATCATCGTCATCATCATCATCATCATCATCATCATCATCATCATCATCATCATCATCATCATCATCATCATCATCATCATCATCATCCCTTTACGTGCATAACAGTCCGTTGATATCTTTAGAGTCCTGATATCCTTTCTTAAATTCTTTGTTAATAGATTTTATTCCTGTGTATAAGATGTTCCTCACGGTCAGTATTATTATTATTATAATGTGATAGGATCTGATTCCATTATGCAGTGTGATATAGGTTCTGATTCCATTCCCTGGCATAGCTATTTTTCTACACCACATCCTGGCCTTTATGATCAACGTTCAACACATCCTTTATTTTCTCATGTATTAGGTCGTGATCCCCTTCACCCTCGATCCAACTCTTTTGGCCATTCCGCTCTCTCCTCACATCACTTTCTTTTGTCACTCCACTGCTTCCAACATTGTATATCTCATCTTTCTCGTTCTCTCTGCAGCTCCCAACAGCTACAACATCCCTTCCCTGCTGGGATCTACGAAGGAAGGATCCAAGCACTCTGCACCGAGCTTCACCATGTCTGCAAGGGCGCGAGAGGAGGAGGACAAGATGAAGGTGCCTGGGCCTGGCAGCTACAACGACGCCACTGTGGACAAGTATAAGACGATCAAGAGTCCCTGTTTCAGCATGGGTCAGCGCACCACCATTCCCTCTGACAACACCATGAAGCCTGGCCCGGGAGCCCATTGCCCCGAGAAGGTATGCGTCCTCTGCTGCCTTTACGCCGCTGTTCCCTGGACTCACACTAACCCATCTTCCTCATCTGCTCTCTCTATTTGTGCATCACCTTAATGGGGATGCGGCTGGGTCTTCGGATTTCAAGTTTTTGTTACTGCCGTTCTTTACGCAATCTCTGTTCCTTTTACCTTCCTCTTCTCCCTCTTCCTCCTCCTCCTCCTTGTCTTTGTGTTTCTATCTAGCTTTCCTAACCCCCTCGCCTCACACCTGCCCGCCACCACCGTCGCCGTTCCTCGCCTCGGAGTGCCGCAGGTAAGATGGTGTCAGTCGGTCAGCCAGCCAGTAAGCCAAGCCGTCATGCAGGTGCAGCTGTCAGGTACTGTACGTCCCTCCTGCCTTAAACACGTAGCGCAGCATGCAAGCAAACACTCACCAAGCACTGTAGCATATAGCACGTTAGAGTATAATTAGTATAATTGTTGTTGTTATTGTTATTATCGTTACTACTATTATCATTTAACTATTATTATCACGTTTTTTTCTTCATTTATAAGCACTGTTTGCACAACGTCAATCCCCTTACACACTACCATACCGTAGCGACCACTCTCATGCACACACATGTACACATTCCCACCGTTCCCTTACCAGCCCTCAGCTCCCTTACGTCTTGCCTGCACCCCTTTCCCCCACGCATGACCGCACCTTCCCCCCACCAGTACCAGGACAGTGGACCGGCATTCAGCATGGCAATAAAGCTCGACGACGGCGACGATAAGATGAAGGTGCCTGGCCCTGGTACCTACGACTCTGGTGATCTTGACATGTGTAGAGAGAAGGTTCCCGCCTATACAATGGCCCCCAAGACCACCCTGCCCGGCGACAACACCCCGAAGCCCGCCCCCAACGCTTACTCTCCAGAAAAGGTGTGTGTGGGAAGGGAAGGGGCGTCAGGTTGAGGGGGAAAGAGGGTGAAGGGAAGGGATGGAGGGAGGAAGGTGGTATGAGGGGAATAGAAGGAAGTTAGGATAGTAGAGAGGGAAACTAAAGAGAGAAAGAGAGAGAGAGAGAGAGAGAGAGAGAGAGAGAGAGAGAGAGAGAGAGAGAGAGAGAGAGAGAGAGAGAGAGAGAGAGAGAGAGAGAGAGAGAGAGAGAGAGAGAGAGAGAGAGAGAGAGAATCTAGTTGCAACAGGCGCCATATGACCCTGGCTGTTACGGCGCCTTACGTCAAATCACTCACTCACTCACTAGTTGCAACACTTTCATTGGAGGTAAGATGTTTATGTAACTTTTGAAATATATATATATATATATATATATATATATATATATATATATATATATATATATATATATACACGTATATATTCTCTTCAGAAAGGTTTATATTGTAGTAGTGTTGGTTTATTTCATTTTCCTTGTTTAATATTATTTTTTATGCCTTGCCTGCTTCTTTAATTTAGTTTTTAAAAATTTTGCTGATTTACTTTGTAACAAAAATGCTTGCACCTATACATGATAAAAAGACGGTCAGGTCACTACTTTACCATGCATCGGGTGTGTGTGTGTGTGTGTGTGTGTGTGTGTGTGTGTGTGTGTGTGTGTGTGTGTGTGTGTGTGTGTGTGTGTGTGCAAGAGAGAGAGAGAGAGAGAGAGAGAGAGAGAGAGAGAGAGAGAGAGAGAGAGAGAGAGAGAGAGAGAGAGAGAGAGAGAGAGAGAGAGAGAGAGAGAGATACAAACTCGTCACAAGATCCAAGAACCACAATATCACCCAAACACCCACACCTTTGCTCATGTGTGTGTGTGTGTGTTGCGCGACAACAGTACGTACCGTCGGGCCCCAAGTTCACGATGGCTGCGAGACTGGATGAGGCAGACAAGATGAACGTGCCTGGCCCGGGTGCCTACGAAGCCGGAGACCTGGACAATTGCCGCGTTAGCCAGCCAGCATTCACCATGGCACCCAAGACTACACTCCCAGGCGACCGTACGCTGAAACCCGCCCCGAACGCCTACTCCCCCGAAAATTCAGAGTCGGTGAGTGAGAAAGAGAGAGAGAGAGAGAGAGAGAGAGAGAGAGAGAGAGAGAGAGAGAGAGAGAGAGAGAGAGAGAGAGAGAGAGAGAGAGAGAGAGAGATTATGTACGTACGTGTGCGTGTTTCTAATCAGCCTAAAGGTATGTATGTGTGTATGTGCGTGCATGTACTAATGCGTACCCCTATGCACGTGTGAGGTAGGTAATTGTAAGTTTGTTCGTAAGTCATTGGCACTGTACGTACTTAGTCACGGACAGCGGCGGCGGCGGTGGTGGTGGTGGTGATGGTGGTGATGGTGGTGATGGTGGTGGTCGGCGTCAGTCAAGGTTAGTGCTTATGAATAATATTAAAATGGAATCAATTAATAACAACTACCTGGAGTAGGTTTGTGTTGTGTTGTGTTGTGTTGTGTTGTGTTGTGGTGTGGTGGTGTACTAATGTGATAAATGACGCCATTGTTCCTTTAAAATAACCTGGAAATATAACCTGTTCATATCCATTCATTTATGTATATTGTTGTTGATAATGTTGATGATTTTTATTACGTTAACCGAATGTGAATAAAAGTGCTGACGATATGAAGAGGAAGAGTGATTGATGTTATGAGAGAGAGAGAGAGAGAGAGAGAGAGAGAGAGAGAGAGAGAGAGAGAGAGAGAGAGAGAGAGAGAGAGAGAGAGAGAGAGAGAGAGAGAGAGAGAAAGAAAAGAATGTCAGGAAATCCATATATACATTTTACATATTCTTTGTATACTTACTAACTTTTCTCCTTTCTTTTATCATTCCTGCCCCGCCCCGCCCCGCCCCGCCCCACCAGTCGGAGATCCAAACCACCCCTCAGTTCAGCTTCGGGATCAAGCACTCCGTTTACCTGGGCAAGCTGCGTAATCAGTAAGCCCGCCCAGCCCAGCCCAGCCCAGCCCAGCCCAGCCCAGCCCAGCACGGACAGCCCAACACCATCCCATTCAGCCCACTCCATCCCCGTTCCAGCCCACCAATACCCAGTCCAGTTATCCAGACCCGTATCAACAAGACCATTCCAGGCACGTCCAGTCTACTTAGAGAGACCAGTCCAGCCCAACTCCACCCCGAGTCTTGTGTCTGTCTTGTCCTGTTCCCCGCAGTTTGCCATTCCAGCCTAGAGAAAAACTTCGATTTCAAAAGTAGAACGAAGTGGGATTTTTACTGTCTTTTCCATGTAATTCAGATCTGTGTAAAACTGTCCAATTAGGGTTTACTGGTTTATTACGCTACTCGCATTTTCTACTACGAATTACTGCATTGAAGGAAAAAATATTACATATATATATATTGGCGAAACTGAGCTTTATAAAATACTCCATTTACTGTACTGAAATCTATTTTTATACAAGGGAGCGAGCAGCCTATCAGACATGGTGATAATATATACAAACAAGAGAGCTCTTCAACACTGCCACCTAGTGAGAACCTGTTACTCTTATATCCAAGGCCTGCATCGCCCCCGGGGATCAGCGTCATCCAACCACGTGTTACTGTCGCACTTATTATTAACTTGACACCACCACTCATACTAGTGAACTAAGAGAAGAAGATTTACGGAGGAGCACCAGTCATACTCCATTAACGTCCTCTCGTCATAGTTGTCACGACATCTTTCCATCCCTGGGACAAGCGAGAGGAGACGCTCGAGTCGTGAGTCCGTCAGTCGTCTGAGTCACGCTCGCCCACAACCATTGCTGTTCACATCAGACACAACGCATTGTCTCACACGCATTGAATCATTACTGAACATTCATTTAACGAGTAAGATGTCATGCTTAGAATCTACTTCAATAGCTGTGTTTTCTAATGCCTCGACTTAGGAATTAGTGAGAGCTTCAGTGATCCTTACCGAAGACCTTCTTGGCGCTCATGAGGTTAATCAGAAAAAAAATTTATTTTGCAGGTAAGGATCACATCATTATTGTAAACCTTTAGCAATACAGCTTAATTGTTACTGGAAACCACATGTTTCTGAACGCGTTAGATTTATTGTGTGATAACTTGGGGAACAGTGAACTTTGTCTCCGAGCTTGATTGCCTCTTCCTTCCCGTAACTGTGTAGGGTCTGAATCTGTTTCTTGGCAGGAGATCTCATTTAACGCAGTTAGGTAGGCTTGTTTGCCTGTTTAATAGATGAGTTGCCATACTTTTCCTTCTTGCCGCAGGGTAATCAGGTTATGCCTATTCATTCCTTTAACATGTTAAGCTCATTGTGTTTATAATAAAAAAGCATTTATATGTACACGTTGGATGAATCTTCAATCAAGACCTGACTCAAACAAATATCCAGCGTGTTATCATCGTAAACACGGAATGCACAGAGCTATGGAATGTTGCACGGTGAACCGGCAGCTTGTGCCTCCGTGCTCCTCATAGACTCCCTGCCTGCCACCAACACCGGTGTCTGGGAGACGCTGAGGATGAAAAGTGTATGTAATTTGCTCAAATACTTAATGCCTGTCCAACTTAGAGCTTCAGAAAGAAAGATAAATAAAAAGATATAAAAAATAAGATGTGGAAAAGATTATATTGGTTCAGAGGCGTGGTTCCGGAAAAAAAAATGAAGCATTTCATAAATTTTGTGGAGCCAACATTCCGTCCAGATCATCCAGAACCACTGCATCCTCCGTCCACCTAGCATATATATATATATATATATATATATATATATATATATATATATATATATATATATACATATATAAATATATATATATATATATATATATATATATATATATATATATATATATATACATATATAAATATATATATATATATATATATATATATATATATATATATATATATATATATATATATATATATATATATGAATTATGCCCACATGACATTGTGCCAAAGTATGTTATTGTAAGGCATGAAACATTTCAAAGAATTACATTAACATGATCAATGTTTTTTTTCTTCAAAAAAGTGTAACAAAAAATAATAGTAATTATTATAATAATAATAGATATCATATGTAATTAGGTATGCGTACGAAAAAATACGAATTCCAGACATTGAATGACTAATGAATTACTGGAACTGTTGCACTACAGCACGCTGTAATATGATGATTAATGCAGTAAGTACGTCCTACCTAAGTTTACATACCATGAAATTATTTGTTAGAGTTAAGATTCGCACAACCATGCCAATTCAAGGTTATTTAAGTTTCCAAACCTGCTTCCTCCACGCCACTGTGCATGGCAATCAAGGTTTAGAAAATAAAAGTTATTTTCATCAACGAATGTCGTGAATCAGTGACCCAGAAGCAGCCATGCCCTCGATGCCCACTAATGAGGTGACGCTGCACACACACACACACACACACACACACACACACACACACACACACACACACACACACACACACATTTCGTAACTCACATCGTCAGTTTTTTATCCTTATTTTCTAAACCACCTTAGTGTAGTCTATATTGGTCATCACAGTATAAGTTAAACTGTCATTTGCTTGTGAATCATCATATTAGGGACACTTCCAGACCTTCACTGTTACGTAGAAGGAGGGAAAACATTTTATAAGTCGATAATTAAAAGGATCAGAGTGCTCATCATTTTTTGGGGGGAAAGTATACATGTCAGATTACTAGCACAAACATAGAATAGAGGCGGAAAAGTTTAACCAGGCAGTTTATGAACACGAAAACATTGATTTTGTGGATGTAATAAGAGACTCTCATTAGGAGTATAAGCCTTGCGAGGGTGAAGGACAGAGAGGGATTACAACACATTACTTACTAGAATATTATTGACTTGCATAAAGAAATCAGTAGGTGGTGGAGACGGAAGGAAAAACCACAGGATGATATGAAATAAATATTCCAGTAGTCTGAGTGAAAGATTCAGTTATAAGGAAAAAACGAGGTTACAGTGGTGATGCAAAATTCATGTTGAACAGAATGAAAGATAAAAAAAGAAAACCGCTGGAGACATGTTTGACTGGATATCAGTAATCACAAGAGACAGAGATTGTCTTGACATATCTAATACATAAAATAACTAATGGAGAGTCGTAGAATAAATGGGGTTGAATGGCAAGTTTTCATTGCCGGTAAGTTATTTAGTATTGGCATTAGAAAATACTGAGAGTAGATGGGAGGAAGGGGGTGCTATTACAGTGCACAGTCCGAACCAGGAACCAAATACTCTAGGAATGCCGCTGGAAACAAGACTCTAGCCTTAGGATTAGAGAAAGTGTATGGAGTGTATGTATCCTTGGCGGCAACAGTCACTGTAATGCGCTTGGTACAAACAGATGGGTCTCTGGCAGATAAATGACAATTATTTCATGATACAGCGAGTCTCGGATCCTCTCACTTAGCAGAAGCACAATGTCAGAAGCAAGTCTGCTTCAGTGAGTCCAAAAGCGACACAGGAACCACAAAACAGAATGCAAAAATCATACTTATGATTGGAGAACCCCAACAGAGTGAACAATTTAACCGGATAACTTAGTGAAACAAGGGTTAATGTTTAAAGCTTTCAGTATTATATACAGTATGTCTACAAGACGATCGGGAATACAAGTATGATTCTACATCACTTGCTCCATATTAGTGAGGATATAATAGTTGAAGGCTTCTTCACCAGATTGGTCAGTCAAGGAGGGTGACAGTCAAAGCTCGTAGTGAAAGTAGAATTCTATATAAAAGAAGAAAAAAAAATTACTCCGCTTTCCAAGTAAGTATATATATATATATATATATATATATATATATATATATATATATATATATATATATATATATATATAATCGGTAGAATTATGTGATGTGGACAACAAAATATCTAGTGAGAAATATAACTCAGTTTCTCCCAATTAGTTGAAAATGCTTCATGGAAGCAAAACAGGTGTTAATAATGCGTGCACAAATGCAACATTTAATTTCGGATGAAAACTGTCGACAAAATTAGAAGGAAACAAGAGCAAAACTACTGTCAGTAGCCTGAGACATATTTTCCCAGGGAAAAAGTTGAGACATAGATGAGGAAGAGTAGAGGTAGTATCTCATTATCGAATATTACATCTATAACTACGAAGGGTGTCGTGTGGCTCTGGTACAGTGCTCGGCTCGTGACCTAAGGGTTGGAAGTTCGATCCTGGTTCACGGCAGCATAACTTGGTGAGTAGAGGTAGGGTTCTCTCGTTAACCCTATAGCAGATCTATATAATCTATAGTTATCTAGTTCAGGGGAATTATTTAATCACCTTTTAATCTAATATCACGAACGTTGCAGTAGTTTATATGAAGATGATGTAACAAAAACCTTAAGTGTCGTCACCTCGAGAGCAGTGGTTCAGCTCCGCTTGTGAGGACTTCCAGGCAAGATTATTTTTCATTGTTTTATTATCTATGCCGGTTAAATACATGTATGATGTGCTTATAAGAATGTATCAACAGATTTAGTGCCTCGAGGGAGCACACTGGACTGTTATCTAATGTTACTGAGGTGTTTATGACGTATTATCACAACTTTCCCATCCGTCATCCTGTCTGAGGGTGATTGGCTCACCTCTCTGATCCCTCACGCATCTAGAACTTGACATACATTCTGACGCTGCTTCTGCTTTCTGGACCATATGTGTGTGTGTGTGTGTGTGTGTGTGTGTGTGTGTGTGTGTGTGTGTGTGTGTGTGTGTGTTACGTTATAATAAGAAAAAAAGTGTCACCCACGGGAAGTAAGAGGCGAGGGAGGAGATGATCAGCTGTCTCTTCCACCACCAAGCTTATGACGTGAAGCTCCATGGGTACCAGCACAGACAACGCAGCGGTGGGTTTGGCGCGCCAGGTAGCCTCATCACAGAGGGTGTTTACCTGAATTGTACCCTCGAGGTGATATTGGACCATGGACAAAATCATGAAAGGAAAGTATAGTGAATCGTCACACCCCTCCCCAAGACTGCCTTGTTACTGTTAGAACCTGTACTACCCAGGCTCGGTTTGAAGGCATTTGTAGAAGAAAGCAAAACAATTATATTGAAATGACTTGAACATGATAGGATAATTGAATAAGCAAACAGACAGCTGTGGTGACGCCGAGGAGACCTACAAACACTTCAAGACGAATTATATGAAGGCAAACATTCAGTATTAACAAATTTAGCCATACTATGTTGACACGTGCACTAATCCGTTTAGGGCAGCAGGCCACCCCAGCACCCACGTGTGTACAGTACCTCACCTCACCGCCGAGAGAGTGAGTACTGAGCACGCTGGAGTAGTGAAGGGACGCTGCTACAATTGCGTCTCATAAATTGATAGATAGATATATAAATTGATACGTTGATAAATATACAGATATATATAGATAGTATATTGACCACAAAAAAATATATGTAGTATATACATGATAAGTAAAATACAAAATAGAAATGTAGTGGTAATGCAACAGCTACATAGTTATATAGAAATATGATTATATATAATACCTCCGACGCATTGTCCCACTCCAAGGACTTCCCTGAAGGGCCACGGGGGAAAAAAGTCTCAACATGTGAAAAGTCACGCACTAGCATCACAAATGTAAAGAGTAAACAAAGTATTAATCAACAAGTCTAAAACAGGCATTAGTAACACACACACACACACACACACACACACACACACACACACACACACACACACACACACACACACACACACACACACACACACACACACACACACAGTGGCGTATAGCCCCTCCCTTTTTTGTCCTATTTATAGTAGGCCTGCAGATCTAGATGCCTATTTAATATATCCTTTTTGTAGGTCTCAAAATGCCCTTAAAAAGGCTTAATTTTAAGATTTTTTTTCAGAAAATTTCATATAGCCCTGCTGTAGAGGATCGCTTTGTTCAACCGTCTTTTAAATGATCCTGGATTCACCCTTATAGCCACCCTACTATATAGTACGTTACTGCAAACACACACACACACACACACACACACACACACACACACACACACACACACACACACACACACACACACACACACACACACACACACACACACTCACACATGCGCGCACGTAGGCACACGATCTAGCTAGCAGATATTCTAAAACGAACACAAAATTTCTTACTTAATTCAAGCAATCCGAAAAAAATAACTTAGCAATATAGTACATAATCTATATTACAGTTACACATGATATACCTAACGGCAGAACTGTTTGGACACTATATAACTATGTTGACTACTAACATATGTCCCCGTTAATCGATAGAATCGGTGATTTTTAACGTATGCTTAACATACATTATATATATGTAAAGTGGAGGTTTAAGGAATCGAAGCTATGAGCTTAAGTTTCCCGCCACATTGGAGGCAGCGAATGAGATGGCGGGGACGCCACTTGCCCGCCATTGGCTGCCGCCGCGAGTCGTAAGGCTTCCGATATAAATTTTATTTAAAATATTAAAATTGCCTTCTAGCAGCTTGTTATTACATTTATGGTTACGAAAAATACCATGTTTATTTTTTATTAGGATAGTGTATTGCTAAGTGTCCACAAGCTTGGTATATATGCAAGGTGGTTTAAAATTTATTTCCAGTGTCAGGTTTCACATCGCCGCTAGGAAAAGGACATTGTTTTGGTATTGACACTCTGGCGTCTCAAGGCCTTCACGGTAAGTAGTTTGTGTGCATTAATAAGATAAGCAGTGTTGCGTGCGTGGTAAAGCCTTGAGAGGACGAGCATGACCTGAGGGTGATGGTGGAGGGTGAGGGAGGGTAATGGAGGGTGAGGTGGCTTGGCTGAGGTGGCGTGGGGCAGCAGCGAGGGTGAGGTAGTGGTGCCGCGCCATCACCAATACCATTCTCATGCGCCTTGCCTTCCATAGTGCTTAGTGTTATCAAAGAGGCCAAAAAAGGGTGCCTAACTTAACCTAACCTCGGTGTGTCAGTCGTATGGAGTTGTTTATTTAATTAACGTCATTAATTATAATTACCTGTACCGTGAGACTTTTCCAGAGATTGACAAATGTGACGAAATATCTATGGTTCATTTACAGAATTACGTCCATCTTAATCTGGGTAACGTGTATTACATTGATGACCTTCGTGGTGAGACTAGCGTAGCTCTGTAATGATGCAATAATGGTTTCTATGGGCTATTTTGTGTGTTAATCTTGGCTAGTTTCATGGTGTGGTCTGGTTTCTGGCAACCTCGACCTCTGCTAGCGTCATGCCCTTAGCGGTGTGCTGCCTCCACTCCATTCACTCCACCACTACCAAACACCACACATACCAGATTTAACCCCATTAAACTGCCTGCTACCAAATTACTCAACAGTTCATTAACACTTATTTTTGCATCATGTACTTATGTCATTAGGTGAACTTCTTTGAAAACTTGGTATTTCTAGTACGTACATTAGCACTTTCTTTATGTAAATAACAGGACCTTTGTTTCCTTGTGGTAGTTGTGGTGAGGGGTTGAGATGGCCAGGTGTCTCTGATATGTTGCATATATCTTGCTCATATGTGTATGGAACTTGCTGTGTTTATGAAAAAGGTTGTTCCCCAGAATGAAGGCCACTTTGGTACAAAATGTGTGCTTTACATATCCACTTAGTTGACATTTGACATGTGGTTCTTAGCTAGTGCAGGTGTCACTGACCCAGGGTCCAGGCGGCAGGAACTGAACGAGAGGAGAATTACCTAAAATAAGGAATCATATATGTAGGTCAGTTATACAAGGAAAAAAAATTGTAGTTGCAGACCATAAAAGCATATCAATGGTGAATGTGGTGCCATTGTACAGACTGACTCTGCTTTGTCATTCACAGCTTTATAAGAGTGTTGAGTTATTGTGTATACTTTGTTATGGGGAGTTGTTATGGTAGGAAACTTAGGATTTTTACAGCTTGCTAGTAATGCTTGATTGTTCTGGTGTTTGTGATTGTAAAGGCAAATTCTGTTATTTCAGACCATATTTTTGAAGCATGGTGCTGGGTCATAGCTATGGAGTCAGCCTATTTGTTGATGTAGCACTGAGGAAGGCCACATGGTAGGCTGTGTGGTTCAAAGGGTAAAAGGAGTTAGTACATAATCACTGGACCTGCTTTCACTTTTGTAAGAAGCAATCATTTCCTTTAAGGGAGGAAGGATTTTTAGGTATGGTGGTGGCAGTACTGGATAGGAGAGAAGTGGTGGAAGGTAAGAAATAATGAGCCCCACAGACTTTCCAGCCTTTAGGCAAAGTTATATTAATCAAAAGCCAAACATTAACTGTCCAAGATGTTGTTCCTCAGGCTGCCTGACCAAACAGCCCCGAGCTCCTGAGGTAGGCCATGCCCTGAACTAGGTTTCCCCACAGGACCTTCATGGAGTGCATGATTATTTACAGTGCAATATTCTGTAATATATTAGGTTAGGTGTGTGGTATGATGTGTTACCTCCTGGACAGTCATCTGCAATGGGTCCATCCAGAGTCTTCTGATAACTCAGACATTGGAGGCTTTATCCTAACACGAAAACAATACAAATGAACAACAAGCTGTATATAAGCCTGCCTATCCATTCTGATACACTTGACAATACCTGTAGCCAGTTCACAGCAGTATTTTTTGCAGAAAGGGAAAATGGATTGACCAAACAAAGTCTGACATTCAAATACCACACACAGTTACCTAGAGCATCTATGTGCTTATCATATCAGTGATTATGTTTTGGTGGAAGGAGATCTAAGCTGAATTTTGAGTATTTTTTGAGTGTATTGTGTTTTGTTTTGTCCTATTACACCAATTAATTTTTATCTAACCCTTTCAAAATTGCCTCCTAGCTTATCAAGATGTGCCTTGCTTGCTTTCCAGAAACAGACTAGCCAGGAAAATGCCTCCTGTAGAAATCCAGTGGTGTGATCACTCATCGGTGTTGCTGGAGTATCTGCGGCAGCTGTATGAGGAGGGCCGCTTCGTGGATGTGGGCCTTGAGTGTGAGGGGCGCCAGGTGAAGGCCCACAAGGCTGTCATCTCTGCTTGCAGTCCATACTTGGAGGTGAGCCTAGATTGTGGGAATGAGAAATGAGAACGGATCTTTGAAAGCTTTTTCCTTTTGGGGGAGGTGTTTAAGAATAAAAGAACAGCATTATAATGGAGTTTTCTGCATGGTTTTCATATAGGAGATGGAAGATCAAGGTGAATTGTATTAGGCATCACAATAGGGAAAAAAAGTTGATGCACCATTAGTTGTGGTCGAACCTTTATTAAGAATGGTTGTCATTATTCAAAAGTTTTGTCTATTACTCAGGAAACTATTGTTTTATTATCCATGTGGGTGAAGTTTCCTTTGTTTTGTGCTGACTTCCTTCAGTCTGATTCCAGTGTTGGTTTTGATGAATATATTCTGTATATATAATAGGAAAAAACATAACCATTAAATATTTGAAATACATATGACAAGAAATATTAGAAAGAAAAAGAGAACATTAATTGTTTGGATTGGAAATTCTTATGTTTTGCTAACCTGTGTCTGTTCTACTTGTATGTGAGTTGAGTACCTCATTTGCAGAGGTAATATAGCATCATTGTCTGCCTGCTCTGAAAGTCTGTTCCCAAATATGTATATGTACTGCAATTTTTTGCTGACATGTGAAAGAAAGAGTGAGCATGTATGTATGTGTATGTGTTGTATAACAATTTTGGGTGGAGAATGCCAAGTAATACATTTTCTCACGAGCTATTCCACCACTTCTCTCAGGATGATGGCAGATCCAATGTGTATAGTAAAAAAAATAAATTTGTCACTAGAGTACTTAGTAACATACTTATAATTGAACGCCTTGCCATCAGGGTCTGTTGAAAGGAAATCCAGCTCGAAGTCATCTCATCAAATTCAATGGGTACTCCTACAACAGCCTTCGAGCAGTCATAGACTTCATGTACAATGGTGAGTCATGGCAGTCCAGTTAACTGTCTGACCTATTTTTCTGACCTAAGTTGTATCATTATTTGCATTGCCTTCCAAAAGTTTTGTCATCATTTTGAAAGACAGGTTCCATGTTCACCTGGGTCAACCTTTAGTCACTCACCAAGCTGGATGATTATATGCAACTTTTTATTGTCTAGTTCTTTTGTTTGTATGCTCCTCCTTAGTGGTCCATTGCATGTCTTCTCAGGCCTACAAACGAGGTTTTCCACATCAGAATATTTAATGTGCTCTACAGTGTCATTCTCATAGCTTGTTTTCCCTTATGGTCAAAACTTTACAGTCTGTTTTCTTCATCAAAGTGATTTACTTTGATAAATTATTTATTACTTATTACTTTTATGTAATAGAACTTACCTGTATATATTTATTTGTCACTTTTTGTCAAGCATGATTATAATTAATATCCCAGCCTGTGTACTTTATGCTGTGTAACCTATCAATAGAAGTGAACTTAGTTTTTTATTATAATTTGGGAATTAAGGTAAACTTGTAAATGGATAATTTATGGAAAACTTGTCTGCAGGCAAAGTGATGGTAGAGCAGGAACACCTAGCTGCCTTCCTGAAGCTGGGCAGAGCACTTCAGGTGAGTTTCCTCTTCCCGGGGCAGGGAAAGCAAAAAACATTTATTTACTGGTAATGCAAGTTGGTGGTCTAAAGGAAGGTTTTGCTATGTGTGCTCCTTTGAGGATGTTTGGAGGGAACAGGCATTAAGGTAGACTTGATTAGATTACTTTGAATCAGGATGTTGAATATCTTTAATTTTGCACTGCTATAAGCCTTGTTTCACATTTTATTTCTTCCCAGGCCCATGCAAGTCTTTAAATACAGTGTAGCTAGACTGTTAGAGAGTAAGCAAATTTATTTTGGCAGGTACGAGGGATCCTGGACATTGCTGCTCAGTGTGAAGAAGCTGGTCTCACCACAGCAGAAGAAACAAAATGTTAGTGATGTGGTTCAGGTATTTGAAGATTGTAGTCAATATCAGAACATATATAATTTTGTGCAGTAATATTTATGTTGATGTAGTCAATAAATCTGTTGCAGCCAATGCCCAGTACAGCACAACAGTCCAGCAGCCACAGAAGCCAGTCAGCCAGCCACAGCCACAGAGTAAGATGGTGCAGCAGGCCACTGGAGTCTCAGAACTGAAGCCTGAAACAAAGAAGTATGCCTTCCTACTAGACAAAGGCGCAGCCAGTGCTCCTAAGAAGCCAGGCCCACAGTTCCGAAAAGTCATGCCAAATATCATTGGTAAGAATATCTCTCTCTCTCTCTCTCTCACTTTTTTTTTGTGTATGTGTGTGTGCATGACAGGCTCTGTCTAATTATGCATGAGGCACCTATTTTGAGTGATAACATAAGTGTGTGCTTGAAGGACCCCAGTCAAGTCGTGAGTATGTTAGTATGATCCATGAAAGCCCTTACTAGTGTTATGTATGTGTTGGCAGGTTCAGTGGACCAGCAGGGCAACATCAACAAAGTGACCAGTGTTGGGGCAGCCCAGGTGGCACAGCAGCAACAGGCACACCAGCAGCAGGCTGTGCATCAAACACAGCCACAACAGACAGTCCAGCAGGTGGGGATCACTTAACAGACCTTAATAGAGCAGTGTATATATATATATATATATATATATATATATATATATATATATATATATATATATACATATATATATATATATATATATATACATATACATATATATATATATATATATATATATATATACATATATACATATATACATATATATATATATATATATATATATCCCATTAGAAGGGGATAGCCAAAACAAGGCATTTAGGTTTCAGGCCGCCTTTACTTTCCTCTCCCCCTCTGTGCCTTGTCCCTTCGTAGGTGGAACCTTTTCCGAGTACTAACAAGAAAAATGCTATATCAGGCTGGAGTGTTATCAGTGATGTAGTTTATAGTTGTAATTAGCTGGACTCACAGGGGTTATAGAGTGGAGGGGCGAAAGTTTGTGTATAGCAGGGGCTTAAAAATTTTAATGTGGTTTGAACAGGAAGACTTGTTTAAGGTTTTTATGTTTTCCTTGTATTGCCCCGGGGCTACAAACGTTCCATTCCTCCATAGTTATTCGTGGAGGGTATCAGATTTTATCCTTGAATTAAAAAAAAAAAAAAATTTCCAAACATTACAGTGGTGCCTTGGTCAGCGAGCATAATTCGTTCTGAACAGACGCTCGTAATCCAAAGCAATTTTTACCATAGGAAATAATGGGAACTTGCACAATCCGTTCCAGACCCAAAAATATTTGTATCAAAATCCTCCTCCTCCTTCCTCCACCTTTACTGACATTTTTAAAAACTAATGATTATGAGCGAGTGCATCTAGCTATTTTATGTTCGTTTTGGTTTTGATTTTATGCATTTTAAAGTTATTCTCTCTACTACTATTACTACTACTACTACTACTACTACTACTACTACTACTACTACTACTACTACTACTACTACCACCACCACCACCACCAACACGAACAAAGGGGAGGGAGATGGGGGGGAGAACAGCTGAGAGAAGATAAAGGGCGGAACCCACAGGACACGTTACAGAAGACGCTCACCTTTATGGTTAGACAGAATAGGGGTCAAAATCAAGGAGAAGTGATGGTGGTTAAATAGAGAAAAGAAAGAAAAAAAAATGGAAGGAGAGTGGAAGTGTGTGTGTGTGTGTGTCCAGGAACCATCCGCTCTGTTTCCTACACAGTTGCTCGTCACTCAAGACATCGCTCGTAACCCAAATAAAAAATAGATGCTCATCACCCAAAACATTCGTAACCCGAGTCCTCACTGTATTTTAATTAAACTTTTTATGTTCTTACCCCTGTAGTGGGGACTGCAAGAATATTACCAACATATTCCCTGCGGATCTTAAAAGGCAACAAAAAGGGGCGGAGCGTGTGGGAAACCCATCCTCTGTATTCTCTCCTATGAAAAGACAAGGTGCAGAAAGGGAGGGGAGTGTAAAGTCTCCCTGAACCTTAAATGTCTTATCTTGGCTACCCACTTTCAATGGTGATATATGCCAGGTATGTGACAGGATACCTTACAGGAACACTACCTTGTCGAGATGAAAAGGCTTAACATTTCAATGATCAGTGAAGTGAAACTAGACAGGTGCAACCAAACTAGGTAGGTTCACTGTAAGAAATTAAAGTGATCCTTCGCCAAGATTCCCTAAGCCAGCGTGGCTTGGTATTGGCTTACCCATCCCCGTCCCCCCTCCCCTTCAGACAAAAAAAATCCTGATCACTACATCATTTCATGGCCCTTAGTCCCCAGCATCAATGGAGGAACTGGCCACGCCGGCAACCAGAGTGGGGGTTGCTAAGAATTTCTGGGTTCAGACAGGCCACCTTTGGAACCTTGAGTTTGGCACATATAATGTTAGGACACCAGCTGGTGAAGGTAGTCTTGAAGTGTTATTTAAAGAACTGGAAGGCATCAAATGGGATATCATTGGCCTAAGTGACGTTAGAAGAACTGGAAAAGAATTCATAGAACTGGACAATGGTCATATATTTTGCTACAGAGGACAAAAACTCAAGAAAGAACATGGTGTAGGTTTCCTAGTGAACAAAGAACTAGCAGGAAATATTGAAAATTTCTGTAGTTTGAATGGGCGAGCTACAAGCTTAATATAATAATCAAATTAATCAACAGATATAAAAAAAAAATTTAATATAGATTTACGTACCAACATCAGTCTATGATGACGAGGTTGTAGAAATATTTTATGAAGATGTGGAAGCATCTATGCAATTGCACATAACTCCGTATTCTTTCATAATCGGTGGCTTTAATGCAAAGGTCGGAAAAAAGAGTGTAGGAATGACAGCATTAGGAAACTTTGGAAAAGATATTCAAAATGAAAGAGGTGACATGCTCGTAGGGTTTGCAGAGAATAATAATTTAAAGATAATTAACTGATTCTCCAATCATAAGGCAAACAAGAAGTGGGCATGGAAAAGCCTGAACAGTGAAACTTAGAATGACATTTATTTAATTCTTACTAACAGAGTGAACACAATTAAGAGCGTGGCAACATTATATGAATTTAAGTCATGGGACCACAGGAAGGTGTAATGCAAAGTGATACTAGACCAAATAAAGGGAATGAGAGAAGTTATTTAGAATGAATAGGCCAAATATCTCAACTGTAGAGGAGAGGTCAGATTAGTTTGCAGTTATAATCCAGAACAAGTTCTCACAACTATTAGACAAGATGAATGGAAACATAAAGAGTTTAAATGACAAACTAACTAATCTAGTCTTGGAATCAGCACTAGAAGTAAGTAGGAAGTCACCTGAAGTGAGGAATGCATATGTATCTATGTGTGCGCCTTGTCTTGGTTTAACCCCTTAAAAGCCCCATACTAACACTCACCATTGTTGATGGTTGCTGATGTCCATCACCAGTGCCATTGCCAGTGTTGTGTCCACACTTATAACAGTTTTGTTTGGCATTCAGTGTCAATGCACTTCCTGGAAGTTAGTCTCCAGTCCTTCTGTTGGGGGTGGAAATACAGCTGCTGCAGATATCCTCTCTTTCTGACAGCTCGACACTGACTGGCTATTGAGACTGTGAGTGACAGGTGTGCCCACTAAATATTAAACCTGGTGAATATTGGCAGGCAATGCCAACAGTTACATTTTCCTCACCTTATTCATGTTCACACACACTACCTCCTTTGAATGATGAATACTGACTTGACGGGAAGCGCCGACAATGATCAGTAGTAGTGTGTACAGGGCTTTAAGGGATGTTGATGGAATATAGGTAGATAGAAATTTATGTGCTATTATTGTTTTGGCATAAATAATAAGATACATTTTTATAACAAACATTATGCTAAGCAAACCTTATGTCTTTTTTTTGTCTATGCTGGGAATCAAATCTTTCTGATATGTGTTCAGGTGGTACAGGAACAGCCACAGCCAGTACACGAGGAACCACAACAACAGCAGCAGCTCCAGCAACAGTCTGAAGAGGGTGGGCAGGGTCAGCAGCAAGAAACAGCCCCCACCACACTGGAAGAATTACAACAGGCACTCTCCTCAGGCCAGGCCATCCTTCAGACCACAGACAACGGCTCAGAACAGACCTTACAGATGGTGGAAGGACAGTGTAAGGCATTGTCTCCCTTCATCCCTTTGGAGTTTATTTAAGGATCAACAGTTACTCTAGCATGAAAATCTTTGCTTCTCGTCTCATTTTTGAAGTATCTAATCTTTCCTTTAAAAAATCTCATGTAATTATGATATATGAATATTTGTACTAGTATTTTCTTGTTAATGTGTATATTGCATGCAATGCTACATCAAAGTTTATATGCTTGAGCTGTGAACTGCCTAAGCCACATAGAAACCAATTCCTCATCATGTGCTACTGCAGGTGTGGTGACGGGTTCTGGCCAGACTTATGTGGTGGTGCAGGAGGGTGACAACATCAGCTTTGTGCCAGCAGAGATGGTTCAGGGAGACCTTGGTGCCGCTGTCAATGGAGGTCAGGTCAGTCCATGCTCTGCTTCATTGGGAGGCTCAACCACAGCTTAGCTCCAGACATTTCTTGGATCTGTGTTTGACGTATGTTGTTAATGACAAAATTTGGAAGGAAGCAAAGTTTGATGTCTTTTCATAAATAGTACTATGTATTATAGTGGCGTTTTTGCTATATTAGTTTGATATAGGCTTTCTATATTTACAAATTATTAGAAATGCTAAGAATTTTTCATGTCAAATTAGTGAAGCATCATCTTCATATGCTGATAAATTTTCAATGATTAATGAAAAAATTTTGCCTCCAGCAGGTGGTTGAAGGCCTGGACCCTGTGGAACAGCAGCTGGCACAGATGGAGGGACAGGTGCTCACACACAACCAAGTAAGTGTCTAGATAATCCTTCCCCTTTGTCAGTACCTCGGACAATGCATGCCCTTCAGAAACTCCTTATGACAATTTTAGATCTTGCACTTTCAAGGCACACACACTCCTGTACTAAATTTATTAAATTGCTTTTCTCATGCTCAAACACTATGTTTCAGGTGATCCTTCCCCGCACACAACCACAAATTACATTTATCTAAACTTTCTTAATCTCTTCCCTTAAGTATTATGTTAAAATTTGGAGTTAGTAGAATATATGTATGTTTTACAGTGAAGTTATGATGTTCTAGGTTACAGAAAATACAGAACCAGCTCAGCAGGAGGCTAGTGCCGTACCCGTCAGCAGTGGTGGGGCTGTGACAGGTGACAGTGGCTCCCTGGAGACTATGAGTGTGGTAGAGTCACTTGTCAAGTTGGGAGAGAAGCAGCCAACAGAGACAGAAAATGGTTCCACTGAAGAGGCACCAGAGGTATTTATATCCTTCATTCCATTAACATTTCTGTGAAGGCCTGGCATTTGCATTTCTCACAGGGATGTGAAGTGGCAATGAAAATTTTTAATTTCTCTTCTTTCCTAAGCTAAAATTTTACACATTTGCTTTCTCTCTGCGTAGACTTAACCTATATTAAACAATAGACTTGATCTGAAGGTGTTTTGTCGTGGCACATTGTTTGTCAGAGGCATCCACTAATTCTTGTTTGGTCACTCAGGTTGGACCAGACATGCCGAATCTTGATGGGGATGGAACAGATGACAGGACAGAGGTAAACATTAAGCACTGCCCAAATAGGGTCTCAAATTAATTTAAAAATTAATCAGAAAATAATTGGAATACTGTTGTTGCCACTCTTGTGTTGGTATCGTGGGCTGATAATTTGAACCAAGTACAGGGTGTGCATTGCTATTTTGGGAAGCACCGTTTGAGCTGCAGAGATAACTAAGGAACATTTGAAATTCATACAACCATCACGTTACTGTGGGATGAGCTTACTGGGCTGCCACTTATTGTATGGTGTTACCATAGTTAACTGCTTTTACTTTGTTTTGTTTACGTGTTGATTTTATCGTCTGCTAAGCTTGTGCCAAACTTCAGTATGATTTGGCAAGCTTGCCTTGGTATATAATGTTTTGAGTTTGGCATTGAGCCGGAGCTGAAGCCAACCATGCTTGATCGACGTGTTCCCTGTGTCTTATGACAAAAAAGCAACATTTGGGGATATCAAGACTTTTGATCCCAGAATTACAAGGCCTCACGTTTTTGATGATTTCTAGCACTCCACATCTCCCTGTCACTGTCTCATTACTCCAAGTTATGTACATAGTACATTGTTTCATTAGTCACCCTAACTGGGTTTGTCACAAAATACGAAGTGCACGATATCTTGATGAATTTCCTTGAAATATAGCATAAAATACGTGCCTTGTCTCGGCTACCCCTTTTAGGGGAATGTCAGTCTGATAGATAGATAGATACAGATAGATAGTACATAATTCCTTGCAGCAAGTGCATTCTATTCAGAGATATTAATTTACGATAAAAATTTGTTAAATATTTAACGTTTGTACCAGTTGAAACTAGCATTGCAGTTTTTCTTTATTTTTTAACTTACATACTTTCTTGTTTATATATTATTTATTTATTTACTTTTGCTCCCGCATTATAATGATATCCTACTGTATTTTATAGTATATTTGTTCATGAATATTTTCGTAAGTGTAGAATGTTGAAATTTTACATGTGATGCCTTCACACTCCCAATAGATGGCAGGGAAATATGGAATGCATGACTTCATCATACAGGGGAGTACAGACCTCCCGGAACTATTCATAGCCTTGTGTGTGCCCATTTATATAGAATAAAGTGGTATATATGCATATATATATATATATATATATATATATATATGCTAAAAACTCGTTATCCAGTTCTTGATGATCATTCCCCATCGACATGGTTATTTTACTTACCAGAGTCAGACATTCAGATCCGTTAGACAAATGCTGCAGACCGACCGGCATGTAACAGTGAGCCACCCAAAACAAACCAAATCATAGCTTTTGCAAATTTCCACACATTTAACACCATCTGTCTTCTAAGATAATTATGAGTGCTATTAGAAATTGAATATATATAGACATCAACCAGTAGCTGGTATAAAGATACCTGTGATCACTTTAAAAAAGCATGTTGTATACATTATAACCTCTGTTATTCCAGGAAAGCTGATGGTCTAGCAATGACCTGGAACCATAATTGCTGTATTTTTGGTACCAGACCTGTAATGTGTTTTTGTGGTTATTAATGGGAAATGTCTTCAAAAAGTTATGTTGCTGTTTTAAGGCATTTTCTGTCAGTAACCAGTGCAGTATAATATCTTTGTCATACTCAAGCCCAAGGTGTCAACACAAGTTTGGAAAGTAAGGATGGTATGCATGGAAAGGGTTAAATGAGTATTTTTTTTGCAGCCAATCCCTTCAAAAGTCTCCAGAAGGAATGAAGATAGATAAACTTGTTGATAGGTTGTTGAAGCAGATGCTGTCTGATAATGACTAGCAAAGTACCAAGACCATTGTAAGGCTGTTTGCAATCAAACATCCTGATTTTTACCAAAGGATTAAATGTGAATGTTGTGGATATCACAGTTTTTGTACTTGTTCATTTTAAGGTTGGAGCATCAATGCCATGCCTGGGTGATGTGACTGAAGAAGAAGAAGGTGTCCCAGTCTCCAGTGAGGGAGGTGAAGGCGAGGGTGCTGTAGGCCAGGATGAGTCAGAAGAGGCTGCTGAGGGCTCTACAGGGGAGGAAATTGGCAAGAGAAAGAGACAACCCTCCCAGAAAATGATTGAGGCAATGGGCATGCTGAAGAGGAAGCTTCCTGAGACTCCCACACAAGGTAATGTGCTATATGTCAATACAAACATTTGAAGTTTAATATTCTGTTACCTATCTGTATATCTATATATCTTGTATATCTTACAATGCGTTGAGCTGTGTGAATGTGAATGAAAAATTAGTGTAAAAATATTGTTATTATTATTATTATTTATTTATTTTTTGTGCCACTTAGCATCTGCAGAAAATATATAGTTGGAAAGAGATGCTTTGTGGATACAGTATAACCATAAATTTTGTGTACATACTATAGTAGGACCTGGGCTTTTGTGTGATCAAGTTATATGAAGTGATAGAAGATTTTAAAAATGTTTATTAATGATAATTTTTTTTATGTCTTTATTTATTTATTTGTTTTTATTATTATTTTTTCATATTATTTACTTTATTTATTTATATATTAAAATTTTTTTTTTTACTTTTTTTTTATTATTATTTATTATATTTGTTGTGGTTGTTATGTTTTTTTTAAGATAGTTATGGAATCTTGGAACAGGACCTCATGTATGGCCAGGTGGTGACAACACAATTCATGGTGTTGATAACATTTGAAACATGTATATATGGAATTATCCATCTAATTCCCTTTGCATTGAACTTCATTTTTTCATTTTGCTTTTTTCTCAGGTACCTCCACATGTTTAGGCAACTGCCAGTTATATTTAAGAAAAACATATTTGTTATAATTAACATGATATCTCTATCTTTATTTCAGCTGGGAGAGGTAAAAAATTGAAAAATTAATTGTGCATCTTTGTGTCCGGCTAAGTGTTTCTGTAGAGTAAGTTCAGGTGAGTTGCATCAATTTTAAATGTTAGATTCCATGTAGTACTGTCATCATATAACCAGGAAATAAATTTGACTTGCTATAGCAATGAAAATGACTTGATGGAAAAATTTTATTTGTTTATATTAAACTACAATACGATGGGTGATGAATGTCATATGTGGGAAGGTAAGATGTAGAAAGGAGGGTCAAAGGTCATGAATTTATAAAACTTTGATGTTAAGAGGTTAAACATTTCCCATACCTGATGCTTATTTTTTATTTATTTATTTATTTATTATTTTTTTTTTTCTCTCTTTTTCAGACTGAGGAAATCACTCAACAAGGCCGCATCCGTGTACAGAGTGTGAATATCCCTCTCTTTCTTTCACCCGTCATTTAGTTATTAAATTTACCTCTTTGATATTGATACATTTGTGCTATTACAACTTTACTACCTGGCCTCTGTGAATTTCCTTTTTGTCAGATATGTACATATTTTGTTTAGCTCAAGACAACATACCGAAAAAAGTAATTAGGAGCATAAGCATTCACTATTTCATTTAAGACTAGATACCAAATATGTTTTTTTTTTTCCCAGTGTGTTAATTTTTTAGTAGTAAGAATTTCCAGTAAACTTTTATTTTCAGTTTTCTCCAGAGAATTGGGATCACCATTTAAAATATATCATGTACTTTTTTATGCCAGACTTTGAATGACACCCATCTCTCTCTCTCTCTCTCTCTCTCTCTCTCTCTCTCTCTCTCTCTCTCTCTCTCTCTCTCTCTCTCTCTCTCTCTCTCTCTCTCTCTCTCTCTCTCTCTCTGTATATATATATATATATATATATATATATATATATATATATATATATATATATATATATATATATACATATATATATATATATATATATATATATATATATATATATATATATATATATATATATATATATATATATATATATATATATAGTATATTAGGCTACATACAAAAAAAGGAAGAGTTCTTTGTCAGCTGAATAGTGCGTGCAGTTCCTTTTTAAGGCTCCGTGGTGTCAGCCCATCACACTTAACACCTCACCATCCTGCCATTCCAATTTCGGAAAAGAAAACAGAAAATTCACCCCAACACTCAAATTTATTCTCTGAACTACCTAGAAGCATTTCATGATAAATCCTTAGATTTAAAGTTTTTTTTCTGTAAGGATATATGCAAGGGGATAGTATATTGGACTTTGTTAAGTACTTAAATTGTAAGTACATTTGTGGAGTAAGTAATATTATAAGTCTTGGTTGTTGAGAACTTTGCACCCAGGTAGTCTTACTAACCTTGGGTGGAGGGAGTCCTTACCAAGGTATGGATAATGATGCTCCACTGGATAGGGAAGAAGTGTTGAATGAGTGTAGTTTTTAAATGTTAAATCTTAGATTACAGTGATAGTCTGGTATTCTCATTATACACATAAAAGAAGATGTGCCAGACTCGTTATTCATGGTATGTTCAGTGGCCTAATTCCTTCAACATAACTCTTGTCCAAAGATATAGAAAGTCCATTAAGAATATCAGTAATGGCAGAAAGCAGTGCTACATCGGGTTCCTTCATGGTATTGCTAATGCCACTTGCCATTTGAAAGGATGTTACATTCTTTATATAGGAAGGTATCACTCATGTCAGCTTGTCTTATGGAAGTTTATTCCTGTGCCAAATTGGTTTTCACTTTTATCCTGAATAGTAATTATTCAGCAATTAGTTAATTTCTGTAAACTTCTCGTAATTTTACATCTCAGTAAAAAGAATTACCATTTTCTTGAAATTGTGACCCTATGGTTAATTGAAGGCTGTTGGTGCCACATACACTCAAATTTTGAGCTCATACATTTAGTTTCAAACTACTTTTACAGGTTACTGTCCAGAATTTTAATCTGATAAAACATTTGTTACTCAGTAATGTGACAAAAACAATATTCCTTCATGTACATTGTGTTAGACATTTAAAACATCAGGATTTTGTAAAGGCAGATGTTTAAAGATGTATTTAGTTCAGTTGATTGTCCTTAAGCTTCGTAAATTACTTCATTGCTGTGAGAGATGTGAAAATTTTGAAATAAAAAAAATATTTTGAAATCTGTACAATAGTTATTATTGGGAGCATCAGATGGAGCTAACAGAGAGCATCATTCAGAGCAACCTCATTTTGTTCTGTACTTTTTGTATGAAGCTGAATTACTTGTAAATGTAAGCTGCTGTTCATGATGGCTGGAAATTTGTATATTCGATATTATGTAATTGTAAATCTTACTTTCATAATTATATTTTCCCAGATTTATAGTATGTACACAGTAATACCACCCAACTGTGTGTGTGTGTGTGTGTGTGTGTGCGCGCGTGTGTGTGTATGTGTCATTTACCACGGTCTTGAGGATCACACGCTGGACTCGTGATCACCAGCCATTACCCTCCCGGATAGAGCATATAGCTCATTATAGCCCGATCTATGGGTAAGGCTGTGACCTTTCACACATCCCACCCTTACTCAAGGAGGACAGTTACTGCTTGGTCATCAGTGAAAACTTTGCACCTTGAGCTAAGCGCGAACCCAAGCCTGCCGAGTGACAGGCCAAGACATTACCACTGAGCTGTCAAGCATTGTTTGTATGTCTGTATGTGTGTCTGTGTGTTTGTTTCATACTTATGCTTACACACAAGTATTAGCTCTCTTAATATTGTCTGTATTCACATTAGATTCATGGTAGATTAAATGCTGTTATATGTTGACGATAATTCAGTGGTATGCCTGATTTTTATTTACTTTTTATTTTTTCATTTATTATTTTTTATTCAGCAATATCTTACAAGATATACTGGGAAGGAAGAGAAAATTGACGTGGAAATGAATTAATGTTTGCTACTATGAATGCCACTATTCAATAGTACAGCAGTTAAATTGTTGCCGCCTGATTATGATTATAAGATTTAAGAATTTAAATGGGCTACACACATTTGTTCCCTAGTTTACTGTAAATTGGATTCCTTTCCCCTCGAATATGTAAGAGGTGGGCAGTGATGTACAAATTGACCCGTACTGCCACCCTGTCCAGGTTCCCAGCAACTTGTAAGACATGTAGCTCAACATAAACATTGACGAAAATTAATCATTGTATTTTAGCCTTGGTCATATTTGAGTAGCATCCCACCTTCACCTGGTTTGCCTATGTTATCATGAGTGCCTAATATTGGTTTGATTAGATCAGGACAGTGTCAGAGTAGTGAATTTTTTAGTTTTTATGGTTGAATTTTAGCATCGGTTGGGGAAAGTTACCAGAGGTGAATGATGGATTTTATATGTCACTACCAAATGTTCAGATCAAAATACATAGAGGTGAAGTATTTACGTGCTACCTAATAGGGCATTTATTAGAATATCATTAGCCTCCGAATGTAGGGTAACACTCCATGGAAAATTGCATCTAATAAGGGTAGTTTTGGGGGTGTGGTGATTCCTAGTATTTGTTTATCACTAGTAGAGAAAACGTGTGAAAGGCAGGTGTGTCATTGGATTTCTTGTAAGGATTATGAGGAAAAAATGTGTCAATGGAGGTAAAGAGAGGCTTAAGGAACAGTATTCTCCTGCCAACATTGATGTATGGATCAGAGACTTCGACATGGAATGGGGCACAGCAGTTAAGAGTGTGCTGTGGAAATGAATTATCTAAGAGGAGCATGTAGCGTAAGAAGATGGGAAGGTGAGAGTAATGAAAGCGTGTATGAAAAATGTACCATGGGAACTCGTGCAAATGGAGTGAAATGTGGTGTAGTGGAATAGGTGAAAAGAAATATGTTGTGGTTGTTTGGTCATATGGAGAGAAAGAAGAGTGAAAAAATTGTGAGAGTGAAACTGAGGTTCCTAGGAGGAGAGAAAGGCCAGATGTAAGATGGAAGGATGGGATGAAAGAATGCATGCATAAGTTGCTGATAAACAGGGAGGGATTGAACAAACAAGAAGGGAGTGTGGATAGGGAGAGGTGGAGGCTCTTTTGCCGTCGCCATCCCCTAAGGGAACGTTCCTGGAGTGAATGAGGCGTTAGAGACTATAGATAAATAGAGAAAACTGTATTTTGCATATATGTACAGTGGAACCTCGGTATACGTCCACTTTGGAATAAGTCCAACTTGGTATATGACCTGTTTGGACTCAAAAAGTTTTGCTTGGTGTACGATCTTTGTTTAGAATATGACTCGCGCGAGCGTCAGACGACAGTACACCAGTTCCTTCCATTGAGTGAACAACCCGCGCTATAACTGTATTTTCACGTGATTTTGTTTTTTTGTGTAAATTTTTAGTAAATTTACTAACCATGAGTTCTAAGAAAGCTAATAAGAAGAGCCAAGCAACAAAGAAAATGTTTAGGATCACCATAGAAGTGAAAAAAAGAGATTGTTGAAAAATATGAAGGTGGCATGCGTATCCGGGACTTGGCTGGTGCATACCGTATGTCGAGAACGACGGTATCTACAATTGTCAAAAACTAAGACGTTATAAAATCGGCTAACGTTGCGAAGGGGGTGAAATCGCTTACCAAACAATGATTCCCAAAGTTTTATTGGATAAGGACTCGCCTTCCAAACAATAACAATAACATCTCCCTTCTCAGCACCATCCTAGTAGCCACTCAACTCTTCTTGGCAAGGTAAAGTGAGTTTAAATTTACAGTATTTCATCTAATTTCTTTTGTACTGTACTGTATTTAATTTATATACAGTATGTATTTTAGTATCTAGGAGTGTTTAAAATAAATTTATACAACCCCATCAATGTATAATACATGTACTGTATGCCAATAACAATAGGATTTTTTTCATGGGAACGGATTAATCATTTTCCTTTTATTTCTTATGGGAAAAATTTGTTTGGTATAAGTCCAGGGATCTGGAATGGATTAAGGATGTATACCGAGGTTCCACTGTATATCTGAATTTTGATATTTCTTAAAGTAAAAAGTATTATGAGACTTTGTACTAGAACTATCATTCAGTGGTTGCCTTCAGCCAGAAAATTGCACAAAATGTAACAAACACTTTGAAAGCCCTTCATTAGTCTTACCATATAAATCGTAAATGTTGGCCTGCATAGTAATGCCACCTGGGAACTCTAGGTTGGCACTGCAGTAGAATACATAACCTAAACAGGGAGCATTCCTAGGTGAAAGACTGCTCCATTAAGTGAAATTTGTTTTCATTACTTTAATTATGAAGTTGTACATACTTGGTTAAACATGTTGTTGGGAAACTGCTTTAGTACACGGACTACAATGAAATAACAGAATTATAAGTGATGTGGCAAGTTATTTTTTATTATGAATAGAGTATTTTGTGAGCATAGTAAAGAATGAGATGCAGTAGTTGCTTTTGTAATACCCACCATGTTGAAGATCCATAAAAACTGGAAATTTGGTTATCAAAAATTAAATCTTATTGTAATAATGATGTTTATATCACCAGATTTTTTTTCTCTTTTTTTCTCCATCTTTGTCTGAGGTGGTGTTCGTAAATGTCCTTCTTAGCCATTACTACCCATGCGCCTGTGGTGTCCATCCACATAGTTAATCAGAATATGAGTGTCTTGGGTAAGAGTTGTAACATGAATGTAATGGTCCTGTGTCTTTGTGAACCTTTGAACCTTATGTTAAAATTTTGTATGATGTTTTATTCATGATTGTTTGAATTGATCTATTAATTTTTATTTGGTTCCTATGAATATTCATTCAGTAGAGTAGTCCCCTCAGTTTCCAAGCACATTGCCGCTATGGAAGGGCTTTGGGACCAAAGATTTTGGCCCAATGCTGCGATGCAGACCTTTTGGCTTCCTTTGTGGCTTTGGATTCAGTTTGGTCCAACCAATTTTCACTTGGCCTTTTTCTAGTTTTTTTTCTCCTTGTTTTATCTGATTTTTCTTTCTTACGTCCCATTATCCACTTTTTTTCCCTAAAGTGTGAGAGCACTGTTAAGAGGATGAGAGGGTAACTATGAGTTCAGTCACGAATGGCTTGAGGGTGCCATGGGCATGATATAACTTCCCTCCTTCATTGCCCTTACTGCCCATGGTGGTTATAGGGAGCTGACCAGTTAAATCTCTATTTATAATTTTGCTCACTAAAGACAATTATTAAACTTGAAATTAACAAGTGCATTGGGGAATGAACCTCAAAAATTTCATCCCCCAGACTTTCTTGGCTATGACCTGAACACGCTTCCGACCTGTCAACTTCCACCTCCCCTTGTACCTACTTCCTTAACACCATCCCATCCCCTTCTCGTTTCCCTCCTACTACCATGTCTCCCTCAATTCTAACCACCTTGAAACCATATACATATAACCCCAAAACATAAAACCACTCACCAACCCTCTACTCTGACCTTTCCCTCCTCCATAACCATACTGTCTCCTTTCACCCTCACCCACTACCACTAATCACCTTCTTCCTTTATCCCGCTTCTGGAACAAATAGTTTCATACCCCTGCTCAAGCTCCTTACTCAGATAACACTAATTTAAAAAATGCATTCAAACACAGGTGGGAAGGGTTACCTTCCTCACACGACATGACATGTCTTGCTAAGTTATTGTTGACTCAGAATCCCAAGTTCAAGCTATGCTCAGCCTCAAAGACCTTGATGGGACACCTTTCCTAGTTTCCCTGATAGCCAACTGAACACTTGTACTGGTACTGTTCTCATACCCAATGAAATCTGCCCAGTGGTCTTTAGTTGGCCCGACTGTTCTTCTGACTTCTTTGAACTGATTGCAGATGAGCATGATATCACTCATGTGTCTTGCTTTACCATTAACCCTCGTGGCCATTGCAGGTACCCAGCAAATATTGCAAAAATTACATTCAAAGGACAAGATTTTCCGGACAGTGTATATGTAGCTGGAGCCTTCTGTAAGATTAAACCTTACATTCCTCCCCCTGTCAGTGTCAAAATTATTGGAGGTTCGAACATCCAGCTAAGAAATATAGATCCACTGCACGTTGCCCTTGCTGTGCCTCACCTGGCCATACCCGTACAAACTGTTGCTCAACAAAATGCATCTGTGCAAATTCTACCCTTGAGCATGTCTTCTTCCGAAGGTGTCCCATCTATAATTTTGAATTGGAGGTTGCTGCCCTCTGCTTCAAACATGACCTAACATTCAAAGAAGCTTGTCTCAGTGGCTTCCAACAGATTCTCTCAGTGTATCTCCACTAACATCCCATGGACCACAGCTAGCACTACCTTTCCTTCTTCTACATCCCACCCTCCTTCCTCCACTGAATTCACTCATACCTCTTCCTATCCCACTCCTCTTGTTCCTTCATGTAGCACAATTGCCTCTTCCACTGCTATTACCCTTTCTTCATCCTTCTCTTGCCTCTTCCCCTTTCACTTCTCTCAACCCACCTGTAGTTTATTCAGTGCCAGTGATTAATATGTTTTCTTTACTAAATCCTGACACCCCCAACCCCTACTTCTTCAACTTCAAAGCTTGCTCTCTTCCCAAGTCGTATTCGTACATAAAACACCAAATATCACTCATGTGCTTCCCTTCCAAAACTGTATACTGAGCCATCTTCATCCTTAATCACTAAAACTTCTTCCCTGTAGCCTCTTGCCAAAAAAAAAAATTACTCCCACTGTCTTCTCTCCTTTCCCTAGTGAGACCATCTGTGAGAATGAAGACTTTATTGCAAAACCATTCATTGATGTTTCAGTCACGTTCTCATCCTTTACTTCATCACATTAACTTCAGATAACAGTCTCTGTGCTCCAGCAGAACTTCATCTCCCATCCTGTGACCTTCTATCCACTCTTCTACCTCCTCCCCCTTTTCCTACACCTCAAACCATCTTCCCCTCACCCTTTTTCCCACTTTTTCCTCCCACTCCTTTAGCTACATCTACCACAAAATATCTTCTTGATTGTCCTTTACCACCTGGGTTCACTCATGAATCCATTATATAATTCATCCTCTCCGTAAGATCCCTCTTGCCCAAATATTTATTGCCCTTACTTTCATATCGCCTACTTCTAATCCCTTCGCCCCTCATGATCCCAAGTCTTCTATTCTTACCATTATCACAACTTGTTCATTTTCTTTCTTTCATTATCTGACGATGTCCATTCTCCACTGGAATATCCATGGTTTCCATTCTCATAGAAATGACCTCCACTGTTCTTCCAAGTCTGATACACAAATTACATCATATGATCCCTTTTTCTTGAACACTTTACTCATACCAATTGCACTCCTGTTTTTACTGATGGCTCTAATAAATTCCACTGTGGCTCTGGCTTTGCTGTTCTTTGACAAACCTACATCCTTCATATGATCTATTTCACTGTAATTAACCATTGTTTCCTTCCCCATATTCTGCCTTGCCATTATCTCTTTGCTCTGCTGTTTGCCTTTTAGCTTAACATTGTGCCATAAGATGTTTGGTACTTACTTTATTCACATTAACTCACTCATTAAGTACAGTTCTAGCCATGTAGTAGGGGCTGCAAGAATACTACCATTGTTTTCCCTGCAGCTCGTAAAAGGTGACCAACAGGACGAAGCGAGAGGTCTGGATAGCCCCTCCTTTATATTTTCTCTTATGAAAAGACAAGAAGCAGAGGGGAAGGAAAAAGTTGTCTCCCTGAACCTTATATACTATTTTGTCTTGGGTATATATTTTTAATGGGGATATAAGCCAGGCATATAGATACATATTAGCTCTGTGGTGGGGGCTACAAGAATTCTACCACTACCTGCAGTGAGGGATAGTAGCAGTAGCCCTCTGGTGGGGGCTGCAAGAATACTCTGATACTATCCTTCAATTCCAAACATGCATCCATAGATAGGTGTGAAGGCTTCCACACACAACCTGACAGATTTCAACCAGTCATTGTCGAGATAGAACTTTAAGCTCAAGCTATGCTGTCCCTCAAAGACCTTGATGGGAAACCTTTCCCCGTGTCCTTTGATATCCAACTCAACAATCGTACTGGTACTGTTCTCATACCCCAAGACATCTGCCCAGTCAACATCAGTTATATAATGAGGTAATGCCTGTTTCTGAAAAGGTCCTGTGTGCTATAGCGTGTGGAAACGCTGAATCAGTTGAAGAGGAAGTGTCCATGAGTCACTAAGACAAACTGATGATTGAGGATTGTACCAGTTCATGATGATGGCTACACACCCAATCAGGAGGTGGGTATAGGACAGTTAACAAAGTTCTCAGCAAAACCAAGAAAGATGTGCAAACAGTTGCAAAAATCAAAATCAAAATTATATTAAAAAGAAGAAAATGAAGCTGAAGGTCGTTAATAAACCAACGAAAAACAATGAGATAAATGATGACTGATTCTGATGAAGGCATCAACGTTATTTTTCCGTTTGTTAAAGTGCAGCGCAAGGTCAAGGCTGAGTCTTACATCACTGAGCCTCACAAGCTGCTGGCTAACAAAGAATTAGCAAAATTAGCAAAGAAGCACACTTCATCAAAGAAAAAATACTGCCAACAAAAATGTTTAGACAATTGCACGGAACTGTACAAGGTTAACAAAAATATGCTGCCGATTAAAAAAATCTGAAACAATTGACGCCTATATATCAGATCAAGAGGGAGCCATAGTTAACGAAGTTCTTAGTAAGACAAAGAAAGAAATGTCCCAAAATACAGACGCAATGAGATTGGTCAATGAAGCAGCATTATTTCATTATGATAGGCAGATGAGCAAAACGAAAAGGTAAAAAAGCTGAAGAAAGTCATCAAGCGTCGTAACCCATACGTCAAGAGCTGAGCACTTTACCATAGTGTCACTCAGCCCCTTGCAAACAATTAAGCTGACAATGATTCTGATTCTGATGAAAAAATCAACATCATTCTTCTGTCCATCGGAGAGCAGCGCAAGTTCACAAGCTGCTTCTGAGTGTTGTGTGAGGACTCTGAGGAGTTTGATCCCTGCTGATCACCACCTTCTCATGGCTATTTAGTCCTTTAGATCAGTTTCTCAGTATTTCAAAACACTAGTCATGACATGCTACCTATATTTCTGGCCACAGTCAAGGGATACAGGAAATTGGTTAGGTTACATATATATATATATATATATATATATATATATATATATATATATATATATATATATATATATATATATATATATATATATATATATATATATATACATCACAACCTTATACCATCTTTGACTATCCCAATATTAAATAAAAAAAATTTTTTACCATTACTTGCAAGAAGGATATGTAAACACAACCTGGTACACATTTTATGAGTATTTCGAAAATCATAAGGAGAAATTGGTCACATGCATGTGGTAGGAATGTAACCTGTATCGTCAAAACAAGCAAGCTATCCTTTTAGACTAGAAATGTCATAAACATTGCGGTAAATAAATAAAGGAAATAAAATGTTAAGTAAAATATCTCCTTTTGCCTACAAAACTATGAATGGTGAGCAGGAGAACAATGAGGGTGAAGACGCTGTGGGCCTCAGTTATGGTTAGCTAGGCGCTGTTTTTTGGTTGTAGTGGCGGGCTGCTGGGTCTTCTCAGACTGCATTGTTTTGAGCTTCTGTAAATGCAACGCTATTCTTAGTAATGGTGGAGATGGAGAAATATACTAAATGATAAACAATAAGTCAAAGGATTGTGTATTGTTATATTCTGTATGAATATCTACTTATAAGCCAAGAGTCATAAGATTAACAAGGAGAAATTTTAATCTTCCCCATATAGACTGGCAAAGTCTTTCAAGCATTGAATCAGAGTCACATAGAATGTTAGAATTACTACAAAGTCAAGTTGATGAATTTTCAAAACTCAACTGCAAACAATCAATCATTAAGGCATACGCTGAGGAGTGTGTTGCCTCACCCACCCTTTAACACCATCCATGGTGATCACCCCACGCACATCTCTATGTGGGCCCCCTTCTCATACTAAGTAACTCCCTACATGAAGCATCGACTTGCCCCAGCCACAAATCTTGTGGGAGCCCTCTTCGCCTCCTCCATGCTGGGTTATTTCTTTAAAAAATAACCCGACAAGCAGAATCAGCTTCTGGGTAACGTGCTACATGCCTACATGCACGTTAGCGGACTATGCTGGTAATAGGCCTTGATTCATTCCCACAAAGCAATCACTCATTTGACACAAAGTCATTCCAGTGATACCCTTTGATTCTGCGAAAGCACTAATTATCAAAGACATCAATTCGCCTCTTCAGGTCGGTGTTCAGTGTCCATGTCTTACAGTCATATAGAAAGACAGGGATCACCAGCGACTTGAAGATCCAAGCCTTTGTCTGTCTGCACAGGTACCGACAATGCCAGATACTTGTGCCGAGAGAGCCAAGCCAATCCACCGTAGGACTTCTTGACGTGACCCACCATCAGGGCTGGATTAAAGGGGGCTACAGGGGCAGTCTGAGTCCTGGAGTACAGGCCAGTTAGTAGACCAATAATCCCTGCAGCAATCCAGCGAAGGTGCATAAGATCCCAGAGTACCTCGCAATGCACTGAATCAAACGTCTTCTTGAAATCAACATAGGCTGTGAGCATCCCCTGTCGAAACTCCTGTCAGTGCTCCACCAGTACAAGAAGCGCTAGGATATAGTCAGTTGTTGACCTACCAGGCATAAACCCTGACTGTATAGGTCTCTGATACTTCAGCAAGTCACTACGAATTTGCATCAGTAGCAGATGGGCGAGCACCTTGCCTGGTATGCTGAGCAGCGTTATACCACGGTAGTTATTGTAGTCCTACCGGTCCCCTTTCCTTTTCCAGATAGGGACGACCAACCCCCTTTTCCTGTCAGGAGGAATGGTACCGGAGTGCCATACAGCAGTCAAGACAACATGTAACCCATGGATCATGGCCTCGGCTCCAGCTTTAAGCCATTCCGCATTGATGTTACAAATGCCAGCTGCCTTTCCACACTCAACCTTGCCACAACCTCTTCGACATCATTAAGAGAGGGTGAAGTTTCATTAATGGATAGAGCAGCATCCACCACTAGTAACCTGTAGTGGTTTGAAGCTGTCTGCTTGTAGGGTTGACTTTAAATAACTGTCCAAAGTACTCAGCCCAATGAGCCATCTGCCCATCCCTATCTGACACGAGGCAACCATCTGCTGTCCGGACTTGGAACGGAGCTTTAACAGGGCTTGATAGGCAGGTTGGAGGTCCTACGTGACATCATCATAATCACCAAGGTCTAAACGCAGAATTGGGTTGATCTTGACTGTTTTGTCATTAGAGTCTAACACAAAAAATTGTTTACAAACAAATTTGTGTGATCTGGATTTCTATGTAATTTTTTTTTCTCTCTCTCTCTCTCTCTCCTCTCTCTCTCTCTCTCTCTCCTCTCTCTCTCTCTCTCTCTCTCTCTCTCTCTCTCTCACCTCTTTCTTCAGATAGTCCTCGATTTTCTTGTCACTCACATCCATGATGCTGAGGCTTCGCCATATTTCCACCAGTTCCTTATCCAAGGAGAGGGGAGAGATGCTCTTGTCCTTGTGGAAAACAATTTGGTTCTTGCCCATCTTACACACCACATGTAGCACCTTCCCTTCCACTTGCTGTCATCACGTCGATGAGTTGGAGAATTAATGAGGTAGATAGCGAGTGATTGAGTGTTAATTATACTACTACTACTACTACTAATAATAATAATAATAATAATAATAATAATAATAATAATAATAAAATTAATAATAATAATAATAATAATAGCGATAATAATAATCATAATAACAATAATATCAATAATGATAACAATAATAATACTAACAATAATAATAATAATAATGGTAATAACAATAATAATAATAGTAATAATAATAATGATAATAGAAATAATAATAATACGTAAAGCTAGGTACACACACACACATTCATTATGTTCTTAGATCTGGGTATAGACTCTTGGATATCGGAGAGCATTACGCCGCCAAGACCCTTTTTCTCCCACCGTCGCAACAGTTTCAGAAGAGAGCGTTTGTCGGTGATCGGCAGTGGCGGCTTGAACAGGTACATGTCCTCCACCACCTGTATCCTTGCATTGTTTGGAAGAGCCTCCTTCACCAGCCACTGAGAAACCAACACTCAGGTGAAGGTAAACATTAATGTTTTCCTCCAAAGTTAATTGTAGATAACAAAAATACGTTTACATGTAAAATAATCATGATATAAAGATGGGCGTATAATTAGCGTGGAGGGAATGTTGTTAGGTAAATAGGGAAGGGAATGAAGTACTGCGTTTTCATTATGTATCAGGAAGATGAAAGTAGAAAGAGCGATAACACATGTCTTGCAAAGTGGATAAACGGGTAGAGAGGTAAAGAGGTAGGCAGTAGAAGGGATGAAGGTATGGTAGTGCGTATTAACATTAGAAAGATAGATCAAATAATTGTATGTAATGATTCCCATACAAAAGCAAGGTAGATATGATGAGCGAGTGGAAGTAATCATTAAGTTGAGTCTGGAGATGAAGGAATGAAAATCGGGCTCATATTTATGTCATACTTACCGCCTTAACTCTGGCATCCACGTGAAGCAAATTAGTCTCGTCCAAGATTTGGTCGAAGGTCAAGGGCTCACTCTCGCCCTCATAGTGCCGCTCCTTGAAGAAATTCACGATAATTCTCAAAATTGAAAATCTGCATATGTGGCGTCTGTTCCGTTGGATGCTGATGTACCTGTCGGGATGAGAGAGAGAGAGAGAGAGAGAGAGAGAGAGAGAGAGAGAGAGAGAGAGAGAGAGAGAGAGAGAGAGAGAGAGAGAGAGAGAGAGAGAGAGAGAGAGAGAGAGAGAGAGAGAGAGAGCATAAGAACATAAGAAATGAGGAGACTGCAAGAGGCCAGTTAATGACCTACACGAGGCAGCTCCTTGTCCTCCACCCTTGGAATAATCCAATATTTAGCCATCCTACCTGTCATCCCTATCCATACTCTGATCCAACCGTCTTTTAAAGCTATCTATTGACTCAGCACTTACTACGTGTCTACCCAGCCTATTCCAATCGTTCACGACTCTGTTAGTGAACCAATGTCTGTCCTGAATCAAAGTTTTTCTAGCTTGTACCCATTTCCACGTGTCCTATCCTGACTACTAAATTCTAAAACCTGATCAATGTTTCCCTTATTAATTCCTTTTACCCATTTGAAAACCTCAATCATATCCCCTCTTGCCCTCCTTCTCTCTAGGGATTGGAGATTAATAAGACGTTTTAACCTATCTTTGTAGGGTAAATATCTCAGCCCCTGAATCATCTTGGTCATTCTTCTCTGGACTGCCTCCAAAGAGCTTATATTCTTCCTATAATAAGGGGACCAAAACTGAGCTGCATAATCTAGGTGGGGTCTTACTAGCGTTAAATACAACCTCAGAGAGAGAGAGAGAGAGAGAGAGAGAGAGAGAGAGAGAGAGAGAGAGAGAGAGAGAGAGAGAGAGAGAGAGAAAGAGAGTGTGTGTGTGTGTGTTAACCGACACATAAGAAAATCTACAAGAACTCTAAAAAGATTCCCTTAAGGCTTTACACACACACACACACACACACACACACACACACACACACGTCTTGTTACTTACTTGGGGCACGTATGGTGCCGTGCAACCGATGTCCTTTCAGTGTCCATCAACCTGCTGTAGGAGGAAGAAAAAAGATATGGAAATGGAGGGATGTTTCTCATTCATGAAAAAGAACAATGATAAATAATAGATACGGGAGTTTTGCACACTGACAATTACTATATATACTACAAGATCATTTCAATAGAGACGTGAAATTTGCTCCACTTTTTTTTTTTTCTAAGTAGAACTGGGGCATCTTTTTAAAAACTCTCATATAAAGTATTACATAACTACCTCATGTAGGCCTCCGGTTCTTTTGTAGCTTCCTTATAATCTTATGTTCTTATAACTAGGAAATGAGCCCTGCATCCTAAGTAAATTTCTAAATTTTTGTATCACAATAAAAATTATGATTAGTACAAATAAGTGAATCAAATTATGTTTATGGGTTAAACTTTATCTAAACAGAAAAGGTCACCTTTAAACTTTGCCTCCACCTGTGTTTGGTGGGCCAAGCTCCATAGTAATATTGTACTATGTACGTCTCTTACCTTGTTATTATTACCTCCTCTAACCAAGTTATTTGCAATTGTTAGAAAAATGTCTAATAATTTTTAAAAAATCAAAATGAACGGAAATACGAATAATCTTAAAAAAATTATGGGAAAAATATACTTTTTTCTAAATTACTGAATTTTTTTCCCCTCAAAATAGATACTACGTATAGTATTTTTTTTTTCTTCAAAATTATCGAAAAATTATGAATCTTTCGGAAAGGATAGAAAAAATATGCAATTTTTCTAGATTGAAAGAAAAAATGGATTATTAATCCAAATTCTTTTTGATATTATTTCCATTTGGTGTATCAGTGAAGAGGACTAAGGTAGTTATTCATGAAACAGGATGCCTGTGTGCCGTATGGCATGATAAGATGTGATTTCGTGGATACATGTGATCCCGTGGACACATGTGATTCCATTGACAACTGTCAATGGAATCACATGTGTCCACGGGATCACATGATCACATCCCGTGGACAGATAGATGTGATCATATGATGCCCGTGTGAGGTTGAGGAATTGCCATTATAATCAGACGGTCTGCCCGTTCTGCGCATGTCCGGGAAGTACAAGTGTACTGCTTTTGGCCAAATTTGGCCACTTCCCATGATAGATTGGTCTGCAGTATTAGTTGGTCCGCCCGTTCTGCGCATGTGCGGGAGGCAAGTGTGTTGCCAGGCGTACGACCAACAAATACTACAGACCAATTTGAATCCACCATACCTTCTTGAACGGTTCTTCACACGTTTGAGACGAACTTGTTAGTTGTTACCAGACGCACGACGCATTCTGACCAGCGAACAAGCAGTATGGATATGAATTTGGATATAGATTTGGATATGGAAACTTTTGAGACGTACGTACTTTATATATTAATCTTTTCTTCTAATGCATGTGTACTAGTTGAAAGTGTATTATTTTACATCTTCATTTGAATGCTCTTGAAAATTGAATGCTATATTTTTACATTATCTAATGCATTTTGAGATAAAATTGCAGTTTAAGCCATTACACCCTATTCATGTTTTTCTTTTCCCCTATAGCAAATCAGCTTGGAAATCACTTGGGAAAGCGGAATTTTAGGGTGGGAGAAGCAAATATGGGCCGTATAACATGGCTATCCGAAAAAAAAATCTAGGTGATAAACCATTTTTAGTAAAAAGAAAGGATTAAAATCTTATATAACCGAACCAGATCCCCCCAACGACACAACCCTAACCTAAACTAAACTGACCCTGGAGGAATTGAGCCCCCGAACCCCCCAACCTAATCTAACCTAAACAACGCATGTAACAACCTCTTAACTGGGGGGGCAAGCCCCCCCAGACATCCCCAAACCCAGCCTAACCTAAACTGAAATCACGTTGCAACCTCTTAACCTGGGGGGGCAAGCCCCCTCAGACACCCCCAAACCTAACCTAACCTCAAATCGCGTAACAACCTCCTAACTTGGGGGAAAAACCCCTTCAGACACCCCCAAACCTAACCTAAACTAAACTAAACTCACGTTACAACCTCTTAACAGGGGGAGAAAGCCCCTGCAGACACCCCCAAACCTAACCTAATCTAAACTTATGTAACAACCTCTTAACTGTCATCCCCCCAGATCCCCTAACCTAAACTGAACTCACGTAATAACCATTTAACTGGGGGGCCAAGTCCCCACAGACCTCCCAAATTCAACTTAACCTAACCTAGCCTGAGAGTTTCACCCCCCATTTCCAAACACCCTCAACAAAATAAACGAACCATACAGAACAACCTATTTCAAATTACGATAAATTCTTTAATTCAAAGTAGATGGTCCAGCCTCGGGGCTGACTTCAAAGTTATCTACCTCGTTGACTGGTACAGGAGCTTGTTGTTAAGGGTGGCATAAGGACTGTGCTTGTAGAGGCGAGCAGCAGCCTCAAAAAATCGGTGGTGAGTGTTGATAATTTTCTTGTATGAATAGATATCTAGCAAAATATTGTTCAAAGTATTCGCATTTCATTCCAGGCCATTTCATCCACTCCTTGAGGTTTCTCCATAAACGTTCTATGTTTTGTGTGTGCACTTTGTTATTTTCTGGATCAACAAAATTTTCTGAGTGGTTAATAACCCAGTGAGTGTAGCCCTCTTCTTTGATTGAAGTGTACGCTTTCCAGCCGTCACTAACGATGATGGTTCCTGGCAAGATATATTTATTGATGAGGGGTATCAAGGTGTGTGCAGTTCTGTTGTCCTCTTCACCAGTTAATGGAACAATGAACTTTTTCTTTGAAAGTCACGCACTACTTAGTTGCCGGCCTCTTTCAAACTTCCTTTTAACTAAAAAGGTTTCGTCTATTTCCATGACAGCACCATCACCACCGATAGGCTGCTGGTTGTTAAGCCAGTCCAACGTGACTTCTAAACAGAAGCTCCACCAGTCTATACTTGTGTGTTCGGACCACTTGAGACACTCGATGATAGTTTTGTGATCCCACACCTTTTGCAACCAGTGATCGCAAAATAAAAGCACTTGTCACACAGGCAGATGTGCTCCCCCCAAAAAAGTTCCTTTGAAGTCTGACACAGTGAAATTATATTGTTTGCTACGTTTTTTGGGGGGTAATTTTCTGTATCTACTACAGTACCATTGATGTTTTTCTAATCTCAGATGGCATGGCAACTTGCAATTAGAACACTTGACTGTCTTGGGTAAAACACAGTGTGAACGTAGGAAATCAATTCCCACGTTATCTTTTGAATGAAAATTCACAATAAAATCCCAATAGTTATAGGCACAACCACTGCACACAGAATCCAGGGAAGTGTCTGTCGCGAGTGCCATAGGACCTAGTTGAAGGAGGAAAGGAAGAAATTAGACAGGAATAGTGGTGGAGAATGGAGATAAACAAGAAGTGAATGGGACTAGTGAGGTCCCTGCTGTTGGTGGTGGAGATGACAAAATTACCTTTCCCCAGTTGTGAATTGGCCATAGTATCATTACAGTTAAGAAATGATGTCTACAACTACCAATGTGCCAGCTACGATTAAACTAAAATTACGTAGGAAATCGGTCATTATTAAACAGGTATGGGCTTTCTAATTTAAGAACTCCAACCAGATATGGACAATTATGTATTGTGATTTCTAATGGCTGAAACATTTATAACTTAACTGAAACAGGGTATTTTCTCTCAGTAACTCACAGTAGAATTCTGGAAGAGGCTGTTAAGCCTATGACTCCAGCTGTGAATAACTCTGGCTAGGTCTCATGTTTGTGTGGTCATCTGTGGTCGTGTTAATGTGCTCAATACTCTTTTTAAATTGATACTTTAGAGGTTGATTTTTCCATGCATTGTCAAGTTTCTTTTCAAATTCTTTGACTGTAATAGCATTTACCATTGACTCTGGAAGGTTGTTCCAATCATTTGCAACCCTAATGCAAAAAGAATATTTCTTAATATTGAATCTTGCCCTCTCCTTTTAAATCTTCTTGCCATATCCTCTTGTCCTGTCATATTGTCTCATATGTATAAGTCCCTCACAAACGGCTGTCATATAATCTATTTACAATCTTGAAAGCTTAATCAAATCTCCCCTCAATCCCCTGTGAGGCAGTGTAGGGAGATCTAACCTTTTCAACCTTTCCTGGTAAGTCTTATCCTTTTATTGATTGATTGATTGACTTTATCTAGCAAGAGTTAGTGCATCCATTTACAAAAACAGGTATACTACCTCCATATAAGTGTAAACATAAAATGTAGTAAAGTATACTAATTCTTACAAGGATAACCCACAAAAGTTTCATAACTTATTTCCAGTGGGGTCCTTATTTTGAGACAAGACAGTACAATCCAATGGAGGAGCTAGCAGGGCCCACCACAGTACATAAAAGTTTTTGTACACATTGCATAACACAATATACCGATATAATTAGAAATTGAACTTATAATTGAAATTACAGTACATAAAATTTTCACATATATTGCACATAAGAAATTAGCCACCATAAATTGAAAATGATAAAATATAACTCTGATAATTTCTGTACATAAGAATTGTCGCACATATCATAGTGCAGTCCATAGTACTCGTAACATTAAAAGTAAATTTATACCTCTAAAATATACAAAGAATATTGATAGATAATTTATAAACCTAAAATCTAGAAAAAACAGTTAATGAAATATATAGTTATTCAATTCTGTATGTATTTCCTGTTCTGTAAGATACTTCTTCACAACAGTTTTAAACCTGAATACTGAATCCATACATTTAATATTATTCTTTAATAGCTGTATAAAAGTAATTATAATTATATTCACTTCGTTTAGTTCACTGATTGTTCATTCATCTTGTGAATTTTTTTTGAGTCAGATGAAATGGTCCAATATTATTAAAAATGTTATAGGCATGATTTAATTTCAAGTTTTTCACTCTATCTTCAACGGTCAGTATATTTATCTTTCTAGTTCTGTCATTCCAATATGATTTCTTTGATCTAAGCCTAGAATGAATCTAATAATCCTATTTTGAGAGATTTGAAGCATTTAAATTATTATTTTATAAAAATTTCTAGGTTCATCAACTGTTTCTGAATTATACACAATCCTCCAGTCACAGGCTAACTTTTCATTAAATATCTGAGCGTTATATGTTTTCATTAATCAAATTTTTATGGTTTTATGTTTGTTTATGCATTCTTTAGCCACTTTTCTAGTAAAGTATGTTATGTAATGTTCACTAATTCTAAATGGTAGTACTCCAAATTGACTTATTCTATCTTTAATATTACATGTAATATATCCAAGTATTGTTGCTGAAGTGTTTGTTTCTTTAGTTACTTTTTTAATTTGTTGTGACATGCCATGCATATTGAGCATATTGATATATCTTTTATACAAATATCCTCATTTCTTATGTACACATATGTTCATGTCACCAAGCATCAGTACTTCCATTTCAAAGCTAATCTTAGAGATGCATTCTTTTAATCTATCCATAGAATCATATTGTGTGGAGGGTCTATAACAACTTCAATTGACAATAGTTTTGGTCTTTGGTAAAAGAATCTCACACTGTATTGTTTCTAATTTGTTCTGTGCTAAATCAGTTATTTGGTTGTATGCTAGACTTGAGTTTATATGCATACTCACTCCTACTCCACTTATATTTCTATCCTATCTTATTATATTATAGCCAGGTATGCTAACCGCATCTGCTACAGTTTCATCTATCCATGTTTCTGTAATGCATAACACCTAATAATAATAACTTTCAAGCCTTGGACTTTTCAATTTAAACTCCACCCTAATAACCTGATCTTGACCCTTCCCTATTGTTACTCTGGCAGAGAGTCCATGCCTCCTTAATGATAACAGGGGGATATTACATGGAATAAATTGGAAACTGTAATATCTGGCTATTGCATCAAAAAAATGAGGAAAACATTTTATACTCATAATAATCAAACAATTGTTTTTATCCACTTTCCTAAGTAAGATTTACTTAGATAAGGTTGATAATTATGTATTAATGTATGATGTGAACTATTTAACAGGTCAGACATGTCTGGGGACATGTATGCACTTGAATGCAGAAAGAAGTTTGATGTAGAGAACATCTTTTATGAGAGGATGATCGCCTACCAACAGACTAACAAGCTTTCTGGGGGTATGAAGAAGGAGAAACAACGTATAAGGAGGCAAGCAAAGTGTTTCGAGTGGGATGCAAAAGGTTAGTGTTGTCTGTCATTTGAAAACTTATGCAAGAGGTGATTGAGCATTTATTTTCCAGCTAAAAACTATATAAGACATATAGGTAAGCAAATAGGTGTACGTACTATAAAAATTTGTCTCTCGTGTCACTATTCATATTCTCAGGGTTCTCGCTTGACCTAACAATGGCCTTCATATGTACGTAGTTATGAGAATCCTATCAAATAATGGTGATGGCTGACATGAATGGCAAAATTATCGGGCAAGGTCTTGGCTGCTATGTGCCAGATAAACAGGAGATTACTGATCATGTGGAGGGGATAGGGAAAAGTACAATAACAAAGAGGGTATATATAGATAGAGTGGATGCCGTGGGTGTGCGGAAGACCCTCTGTAAAATGGAAGACAGTGTTTGAATACCTGAGAGACGAGGGATGGGAGGTTAAAGGTGTTGGCCTTACTGGTATGTATGTATGTATGAGGGTGTAGCCACGAGGTGTTTGTCCTTTGTTGCAAGCCCGAATTTCAAGTCTACTACATCTATTCGTGGCTTAACAATCACATATATGGGTAATTGCCCATATATGTCTGTATTTGTTAACTTAGACTATTTAAATAACACAACAACTCCACTCAAGTATTGCACTTATCCACTTTTGTGTATACTTCCACTTAAGAGCTATAATAGTAGTGTTATAAAGGGTATGGTGTGTGCAATAGAGGAGTGTATGGACAGAAACAAATGTAGACTCTTTTTGCGTGGCCAGTCCCTTGTAGGAGTTCCATGTAACAGGCGTTAGATTGAAAAAAGATTAGATGTTTACTGTGGTGTATAATAGATCCCTGTGAAGTGAACTTTTTATAGTATGGTGTATTGTTACTGTTGACATACATCCTTTCAATTTAAATGATGCAAAAAAGGAAATGGGGACCTGCCTATATATATAGTATTGACCATGGTAATGGATTACTTAAATATATGAATTCATTGGGATTTTGATTTCACAAGGCAATTTATTTACCTTTATTTTATATAAAAACACAATCTGCTAATATTATGAATGTATGGGTGACAAAATTTACTTTCAGAGAACCTCTTATACCGCAAAGAGATTGGAGGTGAAAGAAGGCTGGTGGTCCGAAGTGCTGATGAAGTTCACAATATCTTAGAGTTGTACCACAGCAATCCCACTGGAGGGCACAGTGGTATGAATGCTACAATTAGCAAGATATCCAAGGTTTACTACTGGAAAAGGATGAGGGAGGATGTCAACCATTATGTAATAATCATATTTGTATCACCATTGTTATGGATAGCTTTATGAAAAGTTGATATTTGCTGACTTTCTATCCAACACACTCAAAAAAGGTTGCAGTAAGATTAATGCAATACTCTGTTAATTCATTCTCTGAATCTCTGTCAGTCTTCTACACAGTCTTGAAATTTTTCCAGATTGGAACTTGCAGCAAGTGTCAGATTTTAAATCCACCCAAGACAGAAGACTCAACAATGCAGTCCATAAAGGTGAAGGAACCATGGGAGCTGAATGGAATTGACTTAATTGGTGAGAATCAACTTCATACAAAATTTGCTTCAGCTTTGGCCTTGGATACTATTTTTATTATGTGCCACAAATGCCTACTTATGCATGAAAAATCTCTAATAGGTTAATAAAGTACAGGCAGTCCTTATCTTAGCCTTTGACAAATGTACATTTGCTTTTATGTTAGAAATTTGACACTGTAATAGGTGTTTCAGTTTATGATGATTCATGCTTAAAAGTTCTTGGAATGTATACTTTTTATTAACATTACTTTTTCTTCACCATACAAACAGGAAAATATAAGCTATTGATTGTGGATGTCAGGAATCTGTCAATTACATAAGTAAAGGATTGCCTGTACTGATTAGTGATGCAGCTTCTCTTAATATGGGTTAGTTTTGTGGTGCTTGAGTGTATGCTGTGTACTACATAGATCATAATATTATGCTCACAAATTCATAAGAAAAATAGTTCATTGCATTAACCAACTACTGATAAAAGATGCATGTGTACTTGAATTGTTTCATTGCAATTAAATCATCTTGTGGAGCTTTTATGATTGGACTCACGCTATGTTTTGAACTTCATGCACAGCTTGTATATTTAGTGTTGCTTTCATTGTTTGAATGGTAAACTGCTGTATTTTTTTTAACTGAATATGAATATGCAAAAACTTGAAAGGCATGGAAACAACAAAATCTCTCTCTCTCTCTCTTTTTAATTTTTTAATTTTTTTTAATTAAACTCATTATAAATTATAAGTTGCTCAGAGGTGAATTGTCGTGTTCTACCTGTCTTAAATGCAAACAACAGTATCATATATAATATGAATTATAAAATTATATAGAAATATATACAAATACATACAAAATGCAATAGAAATAATATAATTACACTAATTGTCAACATATCCCCGTTCACCAAGTGTCATCACTGCACCTCACTATACAAACACCATTACAGTGCATTTTTGTGGCACTGTAGTAGCTGTTTACTTGGTCACACAATTATTAGCGTCAGTGGGGTGGGTTGTGACCGTCCAGTTATTGGCCGCCAGTTTGACACTATGAGTGTTCATTTCTTGTGTGTGAGGGACGGCGGCCGTAAAAATGTTCCACATCCTGGAGACGCTACAAAAAAAGTGCGTTGGTGCTGGCTGGCACAGGAATATGGCACCTCTACTCCTTCACCACTAGTGAGCACCTTTTTCATGCTTCGTGTTGTGGCTTGTGGAGGCTGGCGTAACCCAGCCAGGTGTGGCACTCTCTGCACCTGTGCCTTGTCAAACACTACTAGCGCCTGCGACATTTTGGCTGCAACAGCTCACCAGATGTCTTAGTGAGTCCTACAACGTCGCAATGGTGTTGAAGGGTGTGCAGGCATGTCGCTGTCTGTGATGAGCCTTGCCGCATGGTCTTGTACTTTGTCCAACAGGGTGAGGTGTTTGTTTATTTGAGACAGCGCCCACTCATGCCAGACAAGTGAACTCCAAGGAGGAGCACACCTGTGCCTTGTAGAGTGTCTCCAGCCCTCTACCATCGAGAAGCCATGACATTCTCCTTAGAAATGCCAGCTTCCCTGAGGCCTCCCTGGCAAGCAACTCAATGTGGGTTCTGAAGGTCAATCCACAATCATAGGTGATCCCCAATACTTCCACCTCGTCTTATGGCTTCAGTGTCGCCCCGTTGAAGTTAAGGTGCAGGGCTGTACTTGACCATGAGACGAGGAGCAGCTGTGTTTTGTGCGGGGCAAACTCTATTTGCCACATGTTGCCCCAGGCGATGATGTGGCTTAGCCTGTTGTTCAACTGGAACGCATTGGCACGCTCTTCCTTTCGGTCGTAGCTCTGGGCCAACGTGATGTCGTCAGCATAGGCCTTGGCACTGGGGATGAGGTGCAGTAGGTCATTGATATATATGTTCCAAAGCAGGGGACCGAGGCAGCTTCCCTGTGAAACACCTGCTTTGATGGGCTGCACCTCAGACTCCCGACCACTAACAGTCACTTTAAGGTGCCTTTCCTTCAGATAGGATGAGGGAGTGGGTGGGGAGAGAGGGGTAGTAGTGTTGGGTGAGGAAAGTGAGGAGGAAGGGGGAGAGGAGTCAGGTAGTGAGGGTTGATCACACTCAGCTTCACCTTCAATTTTGTGAGGTTTGGCTGAGCATGCAACAGACTTCCACCACTACTGGATGCTTGTCCACATGACCCTCAACAACAGACCAGTAGTGGCTTAGCTGACCTTTTGTTGAAGCCAAGTGTTTTTGAAGATTCCTTGCTATCTTTAGTAACTCCTCTCTCCTCAGGTCTCCAAGGTCGTCTTCGGGTTCCTCCTTAGCAGCTTCCGTAGAGGTGTGGGGTCAGGAGTTGCCTGTGTCCTTTGAGTGTAAGGCGTCACAGGATCGTTAATCCCCACCAGGGTACGTAGATGTCTTCTGTTACCACACTTGAATTCTTCTGCCTTGCCAAGGCACCCCACGTGGCAGATATTAGGGCAGTCCTCTTTAGTGCATTCTTTAACTTGTTGTAAGGACTTTTTACACCCACAAACAGCATTCAAAGCATTCGGACACCATACCTGCTGCAGCTATCAGGATTCACAGGCAGGGGAGGACAAGGGATGGGTCACCTGGCTGTGTTAGGCCTAAACAGCACGCTCCCAGGTGCAATCATTTGCTGTTCACTGCCACCACTATCATCACAGTAATTTTTGTAGTTTTCTGTAACAGATTACTCACTTCTGCTGTACACAATGGCTCACTGTACAGTGCTCCCTCCAATTTTGCGGTATTCCAATTTTGCGACCGAGACCAATCTCCTCCCCAATCTTAGGTACAGTAAAATGGTCATATAAATTGATTTTCTTATGGATAATGATAATGTTTTTCTATATTTTTCTTTATTGTAGGATGTATAATTACATGTATTTGTGTACAAACAAGGGCAAAAATATGACTAAAATCACCATAAGGTTAATGATTCCAATTTTGTGAATTCAAATTTTGCGGCCTGCAATGTCGACTAATTTCACCCAAAATTGGAGGGAGCACTGTATTACCAATACCTTCCTCTAAACACTGGTGTGACTTGGATGTTTATACAAGAAAAAATACGTAAAAAAAAAAATCCCGCTTGTCGCCAGACCATGTGAAGAGGACAGTAGGAGAATAGAAGCAAGGGGTGGAGATCCAGTTAACATTAGAGGTGTCTTGACACTCATCTTTTGAAAGAGTTTAAGTCATAGGCAGGTGGAAAAACAGACAAAGGAAGAGAGTTCCAGAGTTTACCAGTGTAAGGGATGAAAGAGTGAAGATACTGGTTAACTCTTGCATTAGAAAGATGGACAGAATAGGGACGAGAAGAAGTAGAAAATCTTGTGCAGCGAGGCCGCGGGAGGGGTGGAGGCATGCAGTTAGCTAGTTCAGAAGAGCAGTCAACATGAAAATAGCGGTAGAAAAGAGAAAGATGCAACATTGCGTCGGTGACTTAAGGAATTAAGAGAGTTGATGAGATGAAAAGCTTTAGACTCCACCCTGTTTAAAAGAGCTGTGTGAGTTGAACCCCCCCAGACATGAGAACCATACTCCATACATGGGCAGATAAGGCCCCTGTACAGAGCAAGCAGCTGGGAGGGAGAGAAAAATGGATGCAGACGCCATAGGACACCTAACTTCTTAGAAGTCGATTTAGCAAGAGTAGAGATATGAAATTGCCAGTTTAGATTTTTAATAAAGGATAGACCGAGTGTATTTAATGTAGAGGAGAGCTGCAGTTGAGTGTCATTGAAGAAGAGGGGATAGTTATCTGGAAGGTTATGTCGAGTAGATAGTTGTAGAAATTGAGTTTTTGAGGCATTGAACAGAACCAGATTTGCTCTGCCCCAATCAGAAACTAGTGAAAGATCAGAAGTTAGGCGTCCTTATGTTCTTATGATGAAGATGTAAAAATTTACCTTCTTATTTTATGTTGTATATTATAGTAAAACTAGCTATTTGTGATGTGATTTTTAGCCTGAGATATCTTTTTTTCAGCCTCCAGTTATGATTATGTGTTGGTGGGAAAGAGAGGTAAAGGACATTGTGTCGGGTTGGTCACCCTCAACCGCCCGAAGGACCTCAATGCCCTGTGTGATGGCCTTATGAAGGAGTTGGACGAGGTATTAATTGATATGGAGAATGACCCTAGTGTGGCTGCCATCGTCATCACAGGCAGTGAAAAAGCCTTTGCTGCAGGTGAGACAGTAGTTTTGTGATGGACCAAGTTGTAAAAAAAGAATAGACTATATAAATGACCAGTGTGTAGTGAAGGAGAAACAAGTTCTATGTGTATGTATCTCATTCCCAAGGTGCTGACATCAAGGAGATGCAGAACAAAAACTTTGTAGACTGCTACCTGCATAACTTTTTGGGGGGTTGGGACAGCATCAGTAAGAAGAAGAAGCCCATCATTGCAGCTGTCAATGGCGATGCTCTTGGGGGTGGCTGTGAACTGGCTATGATGTGTGACATTATCTTGGCAGGGGAGAAAGCCAGGTAAAGTTTATATTTACCTAGTTGTAGTAAACAAGGTCTGAACTAGACGTATGTTCCTGTCTCCATATTTATATTTGTCTAGTCTTTCCTTTAGTTCTTGTATATTGTCACGGGGAAACTTTAAAGATGTTACTCTGGCGTATATAACTAGTGTGATAATCCTCTGGGCACAAGGTTAACACCACCGCTACACACGACTTCCCTTGCTTTCAGCTCCACGTGTTTACCTAAAGGTTCTAGGGTTAAACTTCACAGAGAGACACAGTCAAGCTTACGTTATTTATTAATTATTTACAAGGGAAACATGCACAACCTATCTGAAACAGCCTAGCTACGTGAGGTTACGTGAGGTTTAGGAAGACGTGTCTTGGCACGTGTTACAGCCTACCACGAGGTACCAACCTTACTCTTGAGGGTTTGGAGACGATGCTGTCCGCGGCTGCTCGATATTTGTAGGAGCTACGACTGCCACATGGGGGTCCCTCTGTCCTTCGGCTGCTCGTCTCCCGTAACCACTTCCTTCTGCAGGAGGAAGTTTTGCTGCCACGTGGTCCTGCTCCACATCCGTTCATCAGCTCTGCAGGGAGAGAGAGAATGCCGCTGCCTCTCTCCCAGTCGCCTCAACCCAGCTAGCTCCGCCCCTTATTCTGATGTCAACGGGCAGGCTGGGTCACAGGTTGGCTGGCGGTGCGCCAGCGACCTGGAAGCTCGTCCTTCTTGTGACGTCAGAGGCCAAGCCGAGTCTAACCCCAGCGTACAAAGCCTTTGGTTTTGCAAATAAAGCATTTTATCATTTCATAAATGCAATAATTTTCAGATAGTTCAATAGTATCAATGGATAAAAGATTGTAATGAATGTATATGTTAGTATCAATGGATAAAATATTCTAATGAATGTATATGTTCGTGAATGCACTGGTGATGCTGTCTCTTACTTGGTGATTTACAGACTTGCAAAGGCTCATGCAGTTTGCTATGTTCAGGTTTGGATGAACAGGCTTTAGTTCAGTCAAAGTGATCACCCACTCCCAAGTTGATTTTGATTGGTCTTGATTGCCCCACCACTACCTATGCATCTGTGCTCCATTCATATCCATCCTGTTTTTCCTTTGAATTGAATTATTGGACATATTATTCTTTACTTAGTGGTGATGTTTGTGCAACTATCTAAGCATGATTAATATCAACCCTTCCATAGGTTTGGCCAACCAGAGATTGCTTTTGGCACCATCCCTGGGGCAGGGGGCACACAGCGGCTTACTCGTGCCATTGGCAAGTCTCGTGCCATGCAGATGTGTGTCACAGGTGACCCCATCACAGCAAAGCAAGCGAATGACTGGGGTGAGTACTAGTAGGGCTTACAGGAATAGTGAAAACAATACTTAGCTACTGTATAAGTTTCTTTAGAGACTAGAGTGAGTTTTTCATCAACTTAAGTTATGCTAGAATTCTCTTTGAGTATCAAATGTTGGGATAGGTTTTTCCTTCCATAATCTGGTTCTTATATTCTTTTTTATTAGCTGCTCTAAATGGACGGATTACTTAGAAAGAGAAGGAGTAAGAACAGATACACAATTTGGATTCAGAACAGGAAAGCCATGCATCACCAAATTATTAAGTTTTTACCAGAGTGAAACAGTTGAGCCCCATTTAGCATGAGAATTAGGTGGATGAATGCGGTTGCGCTAACTGAACATAATAACCTATGTGAGAAATTTATTTGGTGATCACTTAGCTCTGACTTTGGGGTTGTAATTAGTCCTCAAATACTGTGTAAAACTTGTATTATTTAAATTGAGTAGCATTACCCGATGTTGGGATTCTTTCTTAACTTTACATCAAAACTTACAGGGCTGGTGAGTTCAGTGCACCCATCAAAGCAGCTGGTAGCTGAAGCAGTGAAGCTTGGGGAGAGGATAGGCCAGCATTCCAAGCTGGTGGTGGCCATTTGCAAGGAATCAGTCAACAATGGTAAGTCCCAAGATGACTTGATTTGCCACAAGCTATTTCATTATCACAGTTTGCTTTCCTTATCTTACAGAGTTACTGTTATGAAGCTGAATTAAGTTACATTGAGTCCTCTCTTACCATCATTCCATTATATGGTGTTTCCTTTAAACATTGTCAGTATATTAAAAACAATTAATCAGTTAACATTATTATGATTAGTTATGTTGTTTGTCTCCCTGAAGATTAAATCACCTTAATTTTTCATGTGACATGCACATGGCTCTTTGTCCTGTGCATCAAGGTCACCAAAGTTACTGACACTACATTTTGCCTTTGTGCTTCCTCAGCAAATAGATATCTACAATAATGTCCAATATTCAAAGCTTTGTATTGTGTTCACTTTGCATTATGAATTTCCCAGCAACAAAGTGCAGAAAATTGTAACTTAGGACACGAAACATGGGGTTCAATATTTAATGAAAGACAAAATACTATTTATGTATGTGTTGTTCTCAGCCTCCCTCCAATAACAGTAGGAACTATTTGTGGATATGGTAACAAAATAAACAAAACAAAAATGTGACATTTGCTGATTCCACATATATAAGCAGAATGACTGAACATCAATAAGTAGAAACAGAAGTGAAATAACAGGCAAATTCAGGCAAGGAAGTCTGTCGTGAAGTGGATGACCATATGTTACTCAAATTCATTATTAATTCAGCCCAAAATAAGTGGCATTATATATATGTATATATATATATATATATATATATATATATATATATATATATATATATATATATATATATATATATATATTATATATATATATATATATATATATATTATATATATATATATATATATATATATATATATATATATTATATATATATATTATATATATATTATATATATATATTATATATATATATATATATATATATATATATATTATATATATATATATATATATATATATATATATATATATATATATGTATATATATATATATATATATATATATATATATATATATATATATTTATATATATATATATATATATATATATATATATATATATATATATATATATATATATATATATATGTTGGTGTACACCTCTGAGGGTTCAGAAGAAGTGAAATGCATGAACAGATAAGATAAAGGATGCTATAGAAGGGAAGAGAAAAGCATATAAGAAAATGCTGCAAAGGAATGTGGCTAAGGAGATATAGAGTGAGAAGGAGAGGTGAGTGCAAGTCTTAGAATAGGAAGGTTAAGGAGTTAGTGAAAGGTAGTATGTAAAAGGAAAGTAGATGAAGAGTTTGGTATAAAGTGAGAAGTCTAACAAAAATATAGAAGTTGTTTTGGAAGGAAGTTAAGAAAGAGAGGAGTAAGGAGTGTCAATGTAAGAATTAAGAGAGAGGATGGAGTTTATGTAAGTGGTAAAGAGGTTGTCAAAGAAGTATGGAAGAGTCACTTTGAATGTCTAATGAATGAGAAGACAAAGAGAAGCAGTTGTGTTGAGCATGGATATGGTAGTGAGTGGAAAGTGTGTGTGTTTGCAGAAAACAATTTATCTATTCCATTGACAAAATACCTTGTACATTACATGTTATTGTCAATGAGTGCTGCAGGTGAGTCATGAGTTACTAAATATGTTGACGTGGGCTCTAACAAAGTGACCACAGAAACAGTGCAGGACCACCACTGAGCAATCCTTTTGTTTTGCTTGGACTACCAGATGGCATGTCACCAGTTAGTTGGGTGTATGTATAGTATATCTTCTACAAATTGGCTTAATTATAGTAATTTAAAAGGTTGTCAAGAAAACTTGATTTATTTTTTTTCTACAGGAAGCAATTATGTATCAGCACATTCATGTAATAATTGTTTTAATATTGTTTTTCCTCTGCAGCTTTTGAACTGTCCCTGAAAAATGGACTGCACGTAGAAAAGAGGCTCTTCTATACCACATTTGCTACAGTAAGTGTCATCCTTGTTACTTACATTATTTACATCATCATTACTTGTTCAGGAAAACAACTTCATTTTATATACCATTTATTTTGATAGTACTGTATTATATATATATATATATATATATATATATATATATATATATATATATATATATATATATATATATATATAATGTATCATATTTCCCGCTGTATAAGACGCACCTATAATTTGGCAAGTAATGTTTAGGAATAAATTAAAAACCACAATTTTTCTATGGAATTTGTAGCCTTCCCCTTAATAGAGTTTTGGTCAAAGATTGTTGGCTAATGAGTATTCTACTGAACTACTTAAGCTAAACATGCAATCAACTCCTTATAAATACCGTTATTTATGATGTTAAACCCTTAGAGCATCAAAAGCTTTCCCTTCAGAATAATTTTTGTCCAAGATTATAGGATACTGACTTTTCTCCTACTAAACTACCACTAACCACATTTTTTTTTTTCAGAATGATCGCAAAGAGGGCATGACTGCATTTGTTGAGAAGAGAAAAGCAAACTTCACTGATAGCTAGGCTGGTTGTGATTTGTGATGACAGACAAGACTATATAGAATAGAGTGTTAGACTTGCTTGTTGGTACCAGGAAGAAGTCGCCTTTGATGCTGTTTAAGAAAATTTATAGTATTTGAAAGTTTGGCTTTCTCAAGTGGAATTATTAAACTAGCAAAATGATTACACACTCTGTAGTGGGTATTTTCTAATAATCTAAAGGAGACTCAGTGTAAATAAACATGCACTGGGTTTTATTACAAACATCTAGAACCACTGACATATCTAGTTAAAAAGTGTGGTTGATGGTGTGTAAAATATCCACTATCTAATAAACATTACCAGGCAGCCTAATACAACATTAACATTGCCCATCAAGCAGATGCTTTCATAATTAAACTGAATTAATATTGTTTCCATGTTATGTTTTTTTTTATATATGAGAATGTTATATATAATAAATTTATGGTTTACAATTCTTTTTTGTTCCAAATCTTCTACTTTAGAAATAAAATACAGTGGTACCTCGGTATATGTCTGCTTTGGAATAAGTCCAACTTGGTATACGATCTTTGTTTAGAATAGGACTCGCGCGAGTGTCAGACGACAGTACACCAGTTCCTTCCATTGAGTGAACAACCTGCGTTATAACTTTATTTTCATGTGATTTTGTTTTTTCATGTAAATTTTTAGTAAATTCATTAACCATAAGCTCTAAGAAAGCTAATTAGAAGAGCCAAGCAACAAAGAAAATGTTTAGGATCACCATAGAAGTGAAAAAAAGAGATTGTTGAAAAATATGAAGGTGGCATGCATATCCGGGACTTGGCTGGTGCATACCGTATGTCGAGAACGACGGTATCTACAATTGTGAAAAACAAAGACGTTTTAAAATTGGCTAACTTTGCCAAGGGGGTGAAATCGCTTTCCAAACAATGATTCCCAAAGTTTTATTGGATAGGGACTCTCCTTCCAAACAATAACAATAACATCTCCTTTCTCAGCATAGTAGCCACTCAACTCTTCTTGGCAAGGTAAAGTGAACTTAAATTTTCATTACAGTATTTCATCTAATTTCTTTCGTACTGTACTGTATTTGATTTATGTACATTACGTATTTTAGTATCTAGGAATGTTTAAAATAAATTCATACAACCCCATCAATGTATAATACATGTACTGTATGTCAATAACAATAGGATTTTTTCATGGGAACGGATTAATCATTTTTCTTTTATTTCTCATGGGAAAAATTTGTTTGGTATAAGTCCAGGGATCTGGAACGGATTAAGGACGTATACCGAGATTCCACTGTAATGAATCGTCAATGTAATTTGTCCTGACTTTGTCATCATTATTGTCCTCTTATATAGGAGTTGTCTCCTTTTGCAGTCTATTCATTATTGATCACGCGATACAAGAAATTCACTGACACCAACATTTTAGATTAAGTTATCCATATGGGCTCTAACGAGATTAAGTTTATTATTTCCACGAGTAGGCATCTATATTAATTGGCTTAGAAAGTTATCTTCTAGGAATTCTAGCAATCTATGTGATTGCTTGAACGCCCGGAAGGGTTTGTCAGTTTATATGAGGAAGATTATACCGTCATGATGGGAGTGCCAAGTGTTTCAAGTTCATGGAAACATGATGTAAAGAGTTTTGCTGGTGTAGCTTGGAATAAACTAGCAACCGATAAAAAGTGGATTAAGTATGTGCATGAGGCCTTTGTCCTGATGTGGACTCAGGCTGATGATGATGATGATGATTATATATATATATATATATATATATATATATATATATATATATATATATATATATATATATACATATTGTATGTATATATGTATATATATTGCAACTAAATTTATTGCAGTACGACATTTTCTGAATCGCATGGCAACACTTGTTAAGTACAGTGGCAGCGAAGAAACAGAAACAGCTAGGAAGGTCAGTTGTAGCACCGGCTAATACTAGCACAGACCAAACGACGGGTGTCTGCTACGGTAGTATATAACTCATAAGAATGGCGTTCTCAGCAAGAACAAGTTTACTCCAGCTGCACCGTGTCCTCCGCCCCAGCATCGTGAACTATGCCAAGCACCGTGGTGTTGGAGCCCTGGCACCAGTGGCACCACTGGCGGCAAGGCTTATGTCCTCGGGTAAGTTGTAGTGCTGCTAACAGTACCCTCACTGTCAGGTTACATACGATTTAACAATTGGTTTAAGGGTATCCAGTGGTCCATTTAACATATCATGAAGTACACCAAATTGTTTTTAATTGTTATCTTGAGTTGCTTGAGACAGATGTGTGGGAGGCGAGGAGTCATGGGTCAAGGCAGCAACTTGGGCCAGTCATCCTGATTACCTGATATCAGGACACTGATAACTAAACTGTTATGCAATTATTGTGAAAGTTACGATGTAAACTTGGTAAATTACTAGCTTATTCGGTAAAGATTCGTAAGACGACCCATTCGATATCCCCTTACCTTTATAATGCACTGCAAATTCAACCTCAGATACTTGTTCAGATCAACTCAAACAGTTATGCCGCTGAATTACAGAACAAAAATACGAATTTTTTACAGGTTGAGTTAGGTTTGGTTAGGTTTAGTTAGGTTAGGTTAGGTTAATTTAGAAGCTATCAAATGTTTTCTTTGATAAAAAGTAGGGTGTTGTGCGAGGTGCAGATGCCATTTTCTTTCGTAGCCACACGCCATTCTGGTGAAGATGTAAAAATTTACCGAAAAAAAAAGCTTTGTTAGCATAACCTTCCCAGAGCTGCAGTTAAATAAGCCTAACCAAAACTAACCTAACCAAACCTAATGTAACCTAAAAAAAAAAAATCGTTTTTTCAGTAACATAACTGTTTGAGGTGATCTGAACAAGTATCTGAGGTTAAATTTGCAGTGCATTATAAAGGTAAGGAGATAGCGAATGGGTCGTCTTACAAATCTTTACCATCTCTTTTCCCCACCAACAATAGTGAGTACTCCACAGTAACAGTTTTTGGGTTAGGATAAACTAGAATATAGCCTAACCTATAAGCACTATTGTTTAGGGGAATCAATAAAGGGGATATAGATAAAATTCTTGTAATAAGCAAACAGAATAGAACGAGAAGTAATGGGTTTAAGCTGGAAAAGTGTAGATTTAGTTAAGAACTAGGAAGGAACTGGTTTGCAAATAGGGTAGTTGATGATTGGAACAAACTTAGTTATGAGGTCGTCAGTGCAGAGTCGATAGCAAGTTTTAAGAGAAAATTAGATAAAGTTATGGATGGGGATGCCAGGTGGAGTTAGTCTTAAGGGACAGATTAAGAAAACTACCACATGTAGGGCGCCAGGCCTCTTGTAGTTTCTCATTTTCTTATGTTCTTATGGTGAAGATGTAAATATTTACCTTCTTATTTTATGTTGTATATTATTCTAAAACTAGCTACCTGTATTTTATTAAGTTTAGATATGATTTTTAGCCTGAGATATCTTTTTTCCAGCCTCCAGTTATGAATATGTGTTGGTGGAAAAGAGAGGTGAAGGAAATTGTGTGGGGTTGGTCACCTTCAACCGCCCGAAGGCCCTCAATGCCCTGTGTGATGGCCTTATGAAGGAGTTGGATCAAGTAATAACGGAGATGGACAATGACCCTAGTGTGGGTGCCATTGTCATCACAGGCAGTGAAAAAGCCTTTGCTGCAGGTGAGAGAGTAGTTTTGTGATGGACCAAGTTGTAAAAAAAGAATGGACTATATAAATGATCAGTGTGTAGGCAGTAGACACCTGCCGCCCAGTGGAATACTCCAAGAGAGGTACTTACGGGGATGTAGGCGGTGCTGCAGACTGAGTGATTCTCTGTGTCCTCTCTTCCCGGTTCCCTTAGTGTCTCATTTACACAAGAGAGCAGCTGCAGCCTGCTCTCTAAAGACGACAACTACTACTACTACTTACATAACATTACTACACCTTACACTTTTACACTCTTCAACTCAAAATTTAATAGAATGGCCTCACCACGCCCAGCCTCAGAGTCCCTATCTGGGGAGGGGACCACAAATGTCCTCAGGTCGGATTGCCCCTCTGCTAACAACCTTGGGTGTTTTGACACTTCCTCTAATACTTTTCCTTTTGATTTCTGCAACATTCGTGGCTTTAGATCTAATTTCCAATCTGTGGAACACCATCTCTCCTCCACTAAGCCTCATCTTATCTTCCTAACTGAAACACAGTTGTCTGTGGCTACTGACAGCAGCCCCTTCTCTGTTCCCTCCTACTTTCTCTATCCTCATTTTCAAGCCAAAGCTGGCTGTTGCATATGTGTGCGTAACATTACTTGCTCTTGTGCTCACAATCTTGAATCTTCAGAATTTTCTACCATCTGGCTAAGACTTCAATGTCATTCTCTAACTAAATACATCTGTACTGTATATCTCTCACCTAATTCCTCTGACTATGTAAAATTCTTTGACAATTTGACTTCCAAAGTGGAGTACATCCTATCTCACTTGCTTTATGCTGAGTTCTCCATTTTAGCGAATTTCAATGTTCACCACCAGCTTTGGCTTTCATCTTCTTTCACTGACCAACCTGGTGAACGAGCCTTCAACCTTGCTATCCTCTATGACCTAGAGCAGCTGATGCAGTTCCCTAACCGTATCCCTGACCACCTTGGAGACATGCCCAACATTCTTGATCTTTTCCTAACTTCCAACCTTTCAGCTTACTCTGTCAAACTCTTCTCTCCGTTGGGCTCCTCCGGTCACAATCTTATTTCTGTTACCTGTTCTATCACTTCAGTGCAGCCTCAGGACCTGCCTAAGCAGGGGTGCTTCTGGCATTTCAAATCTGCTAAGTGGGAGGACCTAAAGCAGTACTATTTTGACTTTCCTTGGGATGATTATTGCTTCCATGTCAGAGATCCTTCTCTTTGTGCCGAGCGCATAACAGAGGTGATTTTCTCTGGCATGGAGTTATACATTCCTCATACTTTCTCTAATACTAAAGCTAAAAAGCCCTGGTTTAACTCTGCTTGTTCTCGTGCTGTCAAAGATAGAGAGGCGGCTCACAAACGATACCGTATCTATCCATCTGCTGAAACTCATGCCCTATATATTTCTGCTCATAATCATGCCAAATATATTCTCCAACTTACTAAAAACTCTTTCATCAATAGAAAATGTCAAAATCTTTCCAATTATAACTCTTCTCATGATTTCTGGCATCTAGCCAATAATATCTCCAACAATTTTACTTCTTCATCTTTCCCTCCTTTACTTCAACTAGATGGCTCCATAGCTGTCTCTTCTTTCTCTAAAGCTGAACTCCTTGCTCAAACCTTTGCTACCAACTCTACTTTGGATGATACTAGGCATATTCCTCCTACTCCTCCACCCTCTGAAATAGAAATTCTTCATTATGACGTTTTCCATGCCCTCTCTGGCCTTGATTCTCGGAAGGCTTACAGTCCGGATGGAGTCCCTCCTGTTGTTCTCAAAAACTGTGCTTCCAAGCTCGCTCCCTGCCTGGTCAAACTCTTTCATCTGTGTCTCTCTACTTCTATCTATTCTTCTTGCTGGAAGTTTGGTCACATTCAACCTGTCCCTAAAAAGGGTGACCGCTCCAATCCTTCAAACTACCGCCCTATAGCTTTGATTTCCTGCTTTTTTAAAGCCTTTGAGTCTATCCATAATAAGAATATATTGAGGTATCTATCAGCTCACAACCTTCTCTCTGATTGCCAGTATGGTTTTCGGAAAGGCTGGTCTACTGATGATCTTGCTTTTCTAACTGAATCTTGATCATCCTCTTTTAGGGACTTCGGTGAAACCTTTGCTGCCTTAACGTATTGAAAGCCTTCGATAGAGTCTAGCATAAATCTTCAATTTCTGAACTACCCTCCTACGGATTCTATCCATCTTTCTGTACCTTCATCTCCAGTTTCCTTTCTGACTTCTGCTGCTGCTGTAGTGGACAGTCACTTTTTCCCCTAAAACTATGGACAGTGGTGTTTCTCAGGGTTCTGTCTTATCACCCACTCTCTTTTTATTATTCATCAATGATCTAAATCTGACTCAATGCCCTATCCACTCCTATGCTGATGACACCACCTTGCATTTTTCAACATCATACAACAGATGTCCAACCCAACAAGAATTAAATGATTCAAGGGGAGCTGCTATAGGACGCCTAACTTTTGATCTTTCACTAGTTTCTGATTGGGGCAGAGCAAGCCTGGTTCTATTTAATGCCTCAAAAACTCAATTTCTACAACTATCTACTCAACATAACCTTCCAGATAAATATCTCCTCTTCTTCAATGGCACTCAACTGCCCCTCTCCTCCACATTAAACACACTCAGTCTATTTTTTCTAAAAATCTAAACTGGCAATTTCATATCTCTACTCTTGCTAAATCAGCTTCCAAGAAGTTAGGTATCCAATGGCATCTGCGTCCATTTTTCTCTCCCTCCCAGCTGCTTGCTCTGTGCAAGGACCTTATCCGTCCACATATGGAGTATGGTTCTCATGTCTGGGGGGGTTCAACTTGCACAGTTTTACTAAACAGGGTGGAGTTTAAAGCTTTTCGTGTAATCAACTCTCCTCTAACTGACTGTCTTGATTCTTCAAGTCACCGACGCAATGTTGCATCTTTATCTCTTTTCTACCGGTATTTTCATGCTGACTGCTCTTCTGAACTTCTGAACTGCATGCCTCCACCCCTCCCGCGGCTTCGCTGCACAAGGCTTTCTACTTCTTCTCATCCCTATTCTGTCCATCTTTCTAATGCAAGAGTTAACCAGTATCTTCACTCTTTCATCCCTTACTCTGGTAAACTCTGGAACTCTCTTCCTTTGTCTGTTTTTCCACCTGCTTATGACTTAACCTCTTTCAAAAGAGGAGTGTCAAGACACCTCTAATGTTTAAATGGACCTCCATCCCCTGTTTCTATTTCTCCTACTGTCCTCTTTGCAGGGTCTGGCGACAAGCGTGATTTTTTTAACTTATTTTTGTTGTCCCTTAGCCAGTACCCTTTTAATGTTTAAAATGTATCTCATTCCCCAGGTGCTGACATCAAGGAGATGCAGAACAAAAACTTTGTAGACTGCTACCTGCATAACTTTTTGGAGGGTTGGGACGGCATCAGTAAGAAGAAGAAGCCTGTCATTGCAGCTGTCAATGGCTATGCTCTCGGGGGTGGCTGTGAACTGGCTATGATGTGTGACATTATCTTGGCAGGGGAGAAAGCCAGGTAAAGTTTATATTTACCTAGTTGTAGTAAACAAGGTCTGAACTAGATGTATGTTCCTGTCTCCATATTTATATTTGTTTAGTCTTTCTTTTAGTTCTTGTATATTCTTTGCCATTGTCACCTCTTCCAGTCCATTCCAAGTATCTGTATTTCTCTGGGGAAAGCTGTACTTTTTTGGTCATGTCCTTTCAAATATCCAGTCTCACCTTTTCTTCTTATTTGATCTTTTCTATCTTTTTCCTCCAGGCTGTTCATTAATCTCTATCTTGTAATTAATTATCTTCTTTCTCTTCTTCAATGTTTAGCTGTGAACGACAAAATAAAAAAGATGGAGGTGTTTTGTTCTATGGGAAAGCCAGTCTTAACTCAACAGTCTTGCAAACCAAACACTTTTTCATCTTTGGTATTACTGCCGAGTGGCCAAAGATCACCCAAAATTGCTGCCATACTGTCCTTAAACGGGACTTGCAATGTTTATATGCATTTGTGGCAGTGCAGCAGTTAACCTCTCGCATTAATCATCAGAGAAAAACGTGAGAAATTAGAGGCGTCACTATAAAAAAATCTAAATCTGAGCCACTAACGGGCGGAAGCAGACCATCAATGCCTACCACCCACAAAGGTATATGATGGTAAAAAAAATAGATAAATAAAAAAAAAAAATGTAGATGTTATATTTTTACAACTAAAAACATATTTAAGGAAAACGATTATTGGACTCATCTATAGACCACCAGCACACAAACACTCTTGCTTAATGAAGCTCCTTGACTTTTATAATAATGTATTCAACAATCATTACGAGACAAAGGCGATAGATATAATTTATCTTGACTTTCAAAAACCGTTTGACAAAATCCCTCATGAATGATTCCTAGAAAAATTTATTTAAAATTTTTTTTTAAGTTGATGTATGACCTTCATGTTCTGAATCCAGATTGTTTATCTGTTAATACTCCTCTTTCTAAGTAATCCATCCATTGTTTCTAAATAACTTTTTCACATCTTGTAGACTATGCTGGTCAATGACATTGTTCTATAATCAAGTTCTTTCTTAAATTTTTTGTAAATAGGCATTATATCAGCTTTTTTCCAATTTTTGGGACTTTTCCTGTTTTTAAAGAACACTTTATTATATCATAAATTGACTCAACCATTTATCAAGTTTGAATTGAATTATTGGACATATTATTCTTTACTTAGTGGTGATGTTTGTGCAACTATCTAAGCATGATTAATATCAACCCTTCCATAGGTTTGGCCAACCAGAGATTGCTCTTGGCACCATCCCTGGGGCAGGGGGCACACAGCGGCTTACTCGTGCCATTGGCAAGTCTCGTGCCATGCAGATGTGTATCACAGGTGACCCCATCACAGCAAAGCAAGCGAATGACTGGGGTGAGTACTAGTAGGGCTTACAGCAGTGGTTCCCAACCTTTTTTTCAGGCGACCCCAATCATGCACCTCAAGACATGACCACGACCCCACTAGTTTAGTTGCATACATATATCCTGAAAACATCTTAGAATTGAGAATTGACCACGTTTGATATTTTGAGGTCTTGGTGACCCCAGGAAAAACGCTTGGCGTCAAGACGCAATAACTGTGACAAAATGATTTAAATTGAGTAGCATTACCAGATGGTGTGTTTCTTTCTTACCTTTACATCAAAACTTACAGGGCTGGTGAGTTCAGTGCACCCACCGCAGGACCTGGTAGCTGAGGCAGTGAAGCTTGGGGAGAGGATAGGCCAGCATTCCAAGCTGGTGGTGGCCATTTGCAAGGAATCAGTCAACAATGGTAAGTCCCAAGATGACTTGATTTGCCACAAGCTATTTCATTATCACAGTTTGCTTTCCTTATCTTACAGAGTTACTGTTATGAAGCTGAATTAAGTTACAGTGAGTCCTCTCCTACCATCATTCCATTATATGGTGTTTCCTTTAAACATTGTCAGTATATTAAAAGCAATTAATCAGTTAACATTATTATGATTAGTTATGTTGTTTGCCTCCCTGAAGTTTAAAATACCTTGTACATAACATGTTATTGTCAATGAGTGCTGCAGGTGAGTCATGAGTTACTAAATATGGTGACGTGGGCTCAAACAAAGTGACCACAGAAACAGTGCAGGACCACCACTGAGCAATCCTTTTGTTTTGCTTGGACTACCAGATGGCATGTCACCAGTTAGTTGGGTGTATGTATAGTATATCTTCTACAAATTGGCTTAATTATTTTAATTTAAATGGTTGTCAAGAAAATTAATTTATTATTTTTCTACAGGAAGCAATTATGTATCAGCACATTCATGTAATAATTGTTTTAATATTGTTTTTCCTCTGCAGCTTTTGAACTGTCCCTGAAAAATGGACTGCACGTAGAAAAGAGGCTCTTCTATGCTACATTTGCTACAGTAAGTGTCATCTCTATTACTTACATTATTTACATCATCATTACTTGGTCAGGAAAACAACTTCATTTTATATACCATTTATTTTGATGTAATGTATCATATTTCCCGCTGTATAAGACGCACCTATAATTTGGCAAGTAATGTTTAGGAAAAAACTCAAAACCACAATTTTTCTATGGGCTTCGTAGCCTTCCCCTTAATAGAGTATTGGTCAAAGATTGTTGGCTAATGTAGCAATTGCTGTTGCCACACATCATTTATGACATGAAACAGGCTGCTGCTACCCAACCACCAGGGATAAATCGGCAGTGAAAGGCAAATATCAACTTCCCAAGGACTGACAAGCTGCTCAGATTTTTTTTGTATCTCAAGGCGGACAGGGATTTTCGCCCAGGAAACTTGAGGAATAGAGACAGATGTGGTCTAGGATCAGTGATGTAGGAAAGATGTTGGGAGGAATGAAGGTGTTTAGTTGTAGTGATATTAGACATTAAATGTAATAAAGATGAGGTGTCTGAGGAGTATCGTTTATCTCGGTTGATAAGATGACACTTGAATCATCAAAAAACATACCTAAAACCATGGGTCGTTTTATACACCCAGTACAAAAATAGGGGTCACGCCCTCCAGCTCAGTCAACACAGCACCACACGTACGGTATGTAAACAAATCGGTCATTGACATTGGTTAAACTACCACAATGGACGATAGCCTACATATTGTATTTATCTTAGTATGTGCCTCACTGATAACATACTGACAATTCAAACGATTTATTGGTGACCTTCAGCGAAAAGCAGGGTAAAAAGTAGCCTGTGGATGGCGCTGCTGGTAACAGAAAATTATAACATGACGCAACATAATGACGAAACACGTACACCGTCTTATAATTCCACTGATTAAGTTATTGATATAAATTTTGATTTGACAATTAAAATTTTACAAAATGAATAGACAATAAAATTGTGGTGCACGTGTAAATCCAACTGGAAATACAAAAAGAAAGGTAGATAGCAGCACTAAATGTAACCTTTACCAGAGCCGGATATAGGTTAGTTGCCCATTAATCCATGAATACTGAATAATTTTGATCAAGCATTCAGCTAAACTTCATCACAAATGGTTTGGAAGTTAGGTCGTCGTCTTATACCACTGAGCTTAAACCATGAAAACTCGGACTGAGATTTGGGGATCGACTTATCTGCCGAGATATACGCTATGTATAGAGCTAGTGAGGAATGAGGTGTGTTGGAGAACTGGCTGGTTGAACAGAGCAAATAATTTGTTGAGGTAGTTTTAACTTATGGAGGATTGGTTTGTGAAGATCATCATCATATCATGGGATCAGATTGATAAGTGTGAGGTTGAGAGGAAGGTCACAAATGGGATGGATGGATGGATGGTGTGAAGAGAGTAATGAATGGAAGAGGAAGGATGATTGTGCATGATAGAGTGAATGTAAGGTAGTGGTGAATGCATGACAAAAGCAGTTGATGGTTAGGTTGAATGGACAATTAACGGAAGAAATGAATCTTCAAGTATGAAAGCAAAAGGGGAGACACAGGAGCGAACTTTTTCAAGGAAGGAAAGCGGTGGTATTATTAGGGCATATGATGATAGTGTGTATGTAGTAAAAGGTTTGACAGTAGCACATGCAAATGAGACTTAAATGTGGTACAAAGTTAAAGAACTAGGATTCAAACAGTGAGAATGATTTATTGGATAGGTTCTATTGTGTGAGCAGAATGGAAGTGTATATGGAAAATTTGATATGTCCAGTAAGGCAAGAATGAGTGGCTGTCAGTGAACAGCCAAGAAAGATATCTTTGAGTGGAACAAATGCTGGGAGTGGAGAGGACAACTTGTGTAAAGTGGGAGGATAAAGTGTAGAGTATGTGAGAAAGTTAGAAGACTGGCACATGTCTGTCTGAGTGTACGAACAAGTGCAATCACCCTGGAACAGGTGTCCGTTGACTAGACCAGATGAGACTAGACATCAGGAAAAAAAGTAATTATATCAAATTATGAAGTGGTTGTGACTTCTGTTCATAGGACCTTTGAGTGTCCCATTGCAAAATTTTCTGCAAAAGTAAAATGTTTGTGAAATAATTGTTATCAATGGGAAAGGATTTTAATAATAATCAAATAATTTTAAATAGTGAAGCTGCTATTAGAAAGCAAATGTGTGAAATTTACACCACTATTCATCAAATATAGTTTCACACAGATCTATGCATATACTAAGTTTTGGATATTTTCTAAAGATGTGTTAGGAGACCAATCCACCAATTGTAGACTTCCACCAAGAAAACTTATACTCTATCTATAATCTATTCAAGCAAAGCTTGCATCTGGAGCCTAATTAAGTTTTGTAATAGCTGATTAGCCATTGAATGGGAAGAGCATTCAAGTGGCCTTCATGCATTATTTTTACTTATTTGTGTGGTACTGTATAAAACTTGCTCAAATAATGATTTGTAATAATGTTCCAATCCTAAGAAGAGTGCATGAGACGCATATGCTCAGCAGTTACTATACTTTTCAGGTTATAAGATGCACCTCTATTTACTGGGGAAAAAAAGAGAAGTTTCCACTTTTATATATTTAGTTTTCAACATTAGTATAATCAGGGTGGTTTTGAGACCAGTTTTATGGGGAGATAAATTGCATCTTGTACACCAAAAAATTATATGTAAAATTCTGGTACATATGGCATTGTTGTTTGCTAAGCAATCAATGGCAAGCATGTATGCGTCTCATGTACTGATATGTCTTATGGGTTATATGTTGATATTTGCCTTTTTAGTATATTTTTGTTCATTAATAAGCTATTCACTTATTTGGATGAGGATATTATTGCCTATCATTATTTGAGCATGTTTTATAGTTATAACTGTACAGCACCAAGGAGGTAAAAATAATGCATTAAACCCACTCAGATGCTCTTCCCATTCAACGGCCAATCAGCTAAACTCTATTAGGCCCCAGGTGCAATCTACAATTGAAAAGACGATAAATTTCCTCCCCTTTCCAAGTACTAGCAAGTTCTTACACCCTTTCAACCACTAACACAACTTCACTAATGTAACTCTTGTGGGTATTCCACACCACTAAGTTGTCCGTGGCTGGACATTTCACCGACGGACATTTGACCGAAAAATAAACGACCGAACAGATAGCTGGCAAACAATTATGTAGGCATATATGGTGATTAATGGATAAATGTTTCATTACAGTTTCTGTTCAACCCCAAACAATTTGACAAACTTTGAACTTTTTAGTAATGCTCCAAAGCAAATCAATATTAGTCAGCTTGCCTAGGTTAAAAAGGTAGATTTGTGGTCGTACTAGCCTTGTTTCTTTGGGTTTCTTCTGTAGAGAGAGAGAGAGCCGCTTCAATTCCTTATGATTTAGTACTGAATGCATTATTACATTACCATGTTCATAAACGTATATCATGCATATGTCTCCAATATTAGGGAAACTCAAACATAGTAGGCTACATTCAGAAATATTATGAAACTAGGTCTTAAAGCCCTTAAAATGCATTTATCCTATTCTTATTTGCCTTGTGTCTAATTGGCACTAATTAGTATCAGTCTTCTGCTAAGTAGATGGTTCAGTGGACTAAAATTAACAACATGAAAGATAGCAGATGCTGAAGCTCACCTTCATGTTGCAGCTCTGTTACTCGAAGCAGAAGTCATTGACCTATGGCACTGTGAAGAGAAGTGTAGCATTAGAAAACTGTAGTTTAGAGAAAGAAATGAGGTTGGGTTGGGGGAGAAAGTAAATAGGCTTAAGTATATTTGGCTTACATTCGTGGACTAACTAACTATTACTGACAAACGTGTATGAGCTAAGCAATCCCATGGCCAGTGTCCCAGTCACCTTTGCCACAGAGATATTTCAAGCATAATTGACACACTAGTACATAAAATTTTATGCCACAAAATACATACAATGGAATGTATATGATAAATCTATTGTAATGAATTAGGCTGATTATTGATGTGACATGGCGCTGCATATGTGGTCATATGTCGCAGGCCTCATGAATGAATCCACCACACCTAACAAAATATTTTCAGAAATTAACCCATTTGTGTGCATAGTGTTTTATATATATATCTATCTATATACCTAGCTGATACCTCCCTGAAAGGGGGATAGCTGAGATAAGAGATCTTCGGGAGAATTTAATTTCCCCCTTGACTCCTTGTTTCATAGAAAAAAATAATATAGAGGGACTCCCAAACCCCCTCGCTCCATCACCTTTTAGTTTCCTTTTACAAAACTCGGGGAATACATTGGCAGTATTCTTCCAACCTGGCCACTGATGATTGACCAAGCTATTTCCCTAATCTGTAGGAACTAATCTACTAAAAAAAATACCTTATAAACTTGGAAAGTCAAAATATACATCATATATTAAAAATAACAATTTTTTTTTTCAGAATGATCGCAAAGAGGGCATGACTGCATTTGTTGAGAAGAGAAAAGCAAACTTCACTGATAGCTAGGCTGGTTGTGATTTGTGATGACAGACAAGACTATATAGAATAGAGGGTTAGACTTGCTTGTTGGTACCAAGAAGAAGTCGCCTTTGATGCTGTTTAAGAAAATTTATAGTATTTGAAAATTTGGCTTTCTCAAGTGGAATTATTAAACTAGCAAAATGATTACACACTCTGTAGTGGGTATTTTCTAATAATCTAAAGGAGACTCAGTGTAAATAAACATGCACTGGGTTTTATTACAAACATCTAGAACCACTGACATATCTAGTTAAAAAGTGTGGTTGATGGTGTGTAAAATATCTACTATCTAATGAACATTACCAGGCAGCTTAATAGAACATTAATATTTCCCATCAAGCAGATGTTTTCATAATTAAACTAAATGAATATTATTTCCATGTTATGTTGTTTTATATATGAGAATGTTATATATAATAAATTTATGGTTTATAATTCTTTTTTTGTTCCAAGTCTTCTACTTTAGAAATAAAATAATGAATCGTCAATGTAATTGGTTCTGACTTTGTCATCATTATTGTCCTCTTATGCAGGAGTTGTCTCCTTTTACAGTCTATTAATTATTGTCAGGGAAATGCCGGATACATTTCACTGATTATTCCCCCTCCTCAACTCTGCAAAGCCAGTTCCCTTACAAAGGACTGAACACAAGGTTTTTGAGGCCTTAAACCGTATTTAATTTAGGAGGTCTCTCACAGTAGCAATATCACATACATATATCAGTTTTGCTTAGGGGACCCTGCCCATACAGGGAAGTACCAGATGAATGGAAAAAGGCAATTATTATACTGCTACATAAAGGTAAAGGTAGAAAAGATTAGTGTAATAATTATAGAGGGATAAGTTTGCTTAGTGTGCCAAGAAAATTATATGGAAGAATCCTGACGGGGAGATTGATGAAAGTAAATGAAGGGAAGCTTAGCGAGGAGCAGGGAGGTTTTAGGAAGGGAAAAGTATATATGTAGACCAGATATTTGCAATTAAAATTATGATAGAGGAGTACTTATGGAAGAGTGAAAAACTATAAGCAACCTTCATGGATCTGGGAAAGGCATATAATAGAG
>JAPQNM010000048.1:8653345-8698345 GCA_029783475.1 Metacarcinus magister
GATTAGTGAGTTTCCCTTGGCCTGTGAGGTGACAATTGTGACAGCACCAGGTCTGAACCTGCTGTTTGAAGGAGCTGCGATGGGCTGGACTCCCTGGCTGGTGGACAAGGGGTGGTTGGGGATGCAGTGCATGAGGTGAGGCCACCCCACTATGACCACTATTTGCCTCACCCTATCACCCCGATCTCACCCTGTAGTGCCCAGCAGCTGAACTGAGAGGAGGAAACCAGCTGAGTTTGATGGTAAGTTGGCCTAGGAGGCATACCTGGCTCAGTTTGACATACAAGCAGGCCCTGCAACTGGTGCCATGTATCAGTGGTGTTGCTGTGGAGGTGGTGGGCAACTTCACTCCCACACAGCGTGCCTCCTATTCATGTGTGACGAAAGCATTGCAACAAAAGTTTGACCATCAAATAAATCAAAATAAATAAATGAATAAAAGTAATAAAAATAAAAATAAAAACATATTGGTACTGTAGTGACAACACACATACACACACACCTATATACCCAGGTGCACACACACCCAGAGCCTATAATTTCCTCCCTCGAGACCTCGGCTGAGGTCGAGATTAACGCGACCTCACCTCACCTGACCACCAGGTCCGCGACGCCCAATATAAGCTACCCACACACACACACAGTCGGTCAGTCAGTCAACCAGCAGTCTACCACCACACACAGTCCAGGCAACTCCTCCAGAGTAGCGTCTGGGAGCCCCACGTCGGGGCTCCCCAGACAACAACACATGCTCACCTTCCCTGGGCTCTGTATAGTTGTGTAAAACCAACGCTGCAGCAATAAACCAACTAAGCCACATTCGTCTGTTGTCAAACCTTTGTGTGTACATAACTCCCAAACCTCTACATTGGTGACCCCCGGAGTGACACACATTGGAATGACAGACGATCCGCCGCCCACGCCCACGCTGCCTCACGTCCCAACATGACGCGCCACCACACCCGCCGCCTCACGTACCTACCGCGGCCTCCTGCAGCTTGTCGCTGCCTCTGACGCTACCCCTGCCCCTGCCGCTGCCAACGCTGCCCCTTCACCCACCCCCAGCCTGCCGCTGATCCAAGGTGCTGCACCTACTGCCGCCCACGCAACCGCAGCACCGCAGCCTTGCAGCCGCCCCCACCCCCAGCCTGCTGCTGATCCAAGGTGCTGCACCTACTGCCGCCCACGCAACCGCAGCACCGCAGCCTTGCAGCCGCCCCCACCCCCAGCCTGCTGCTGATCCAAGGTGCTGCACCTACTGCCGCCCACGCAACCGCAGCACCACAGCCTTGCAGCCTCGCACCCACCCTCCAGCCTGCCGCTGATCCAAGGTGCTGCACCTACTGCCGCCCACGCAACCGCAGCACCGCAGCCTTGCAGCCGCCCCCACCCCCAGCCTGCCGCTGATCCAAGGTGCTGCACCTACTGCCGCCCACGCAACCGCAGCACCACAGCCTTGCAGCCTTGCACCCACCTTCCAGCCTGCCACTGATCCAAGGTGCTGCACCTACTGCCGCCCACGCAACCGCAGCACCACAGCCTTGCAGCCTCGCACCCACCCTCCAGTCTGCCGCTGATCCAAGGTGCTGCACCTACTGCTGCCCACGCAACCGCAGCACCGCAGCCTTGCAGCCGCCCCCACCCCCAGCCTGCCGCTGATCCAAGGTGCTGCACCTACTGCCGCCCACGCAACCGCAGCACCACAGCCTTGCAGCCTTGCACCCTCCGCAGCCCCGCACCCTCCGCAGCTTTGCAGCCACGCAGTCGACACTTCATGCCGCCAGGATCACTCCAAGCCGCCTCTCTCCCTCACCAAAACAATAATTGTATATAATGTTTTCTCTATGTACTATGTAATATTTTTTCTTTGTGGGGGAAGGGGGGTGATGTAGTGACAACACACATACACACACACCTACATACCCAGGTGCACACACACCCAGAGCCTATAATTTCCTCCCTCGAGACCTCGGCTGAGGTCGAGATTAACGCGACCTCACCTCACCTGACCACCAGGTCCGCGACGCCCAATATAAGCTACCCACACACACACACAGTCGGTCAGTCAGTCAACCAGCAGTCTACCACCACACACAGTCCAGGCAACTCCTCCAGAGTAGCGTCTGGGAGCCCCACGTCGGGGCTCCCCAGACAACAACACATGCTCACCTTCCCTGGGCTCTGTATAGTTGTGTACAACCAACGCTGCAGCAATAAACCAACTAAGCCACATTCGTCTGTTGTCAAACCTTTGTGTGTACATAACTCCCAAACCTCTACAGTACCATACCTGAGGAAGAACGTGTGACATCAAAGGAAAAAGTAGTAGAGAAGTGTGCAGCTGGGACTTCATCACTGTGACTCACCCAACAGGTTGGGGTGAAACCCTCACATTCTGTTCCTGGATTGGCTCTCCACCCTAAAACAAATTAAATTAATAATAAAAGAAAAAAAGAAATGAAAAAAACTAATATGACAAAATCTACAAAACATGTTTTATTGATACATAATCATTTATCAAAAATCTATCGATCTTTCTATATATCAGTTGTTACCCCTTAAGAAGGGATAGCCAAGACAAGACACGCCAGGGTTCATGGAGACATTACCCTCCTCTCCCCCTCTGTGTATAGGGATAAAAAAAAAACAGTATCTAAAAATTATAGATCTCTTTATCTCTCCTACCATGCCCTCATGCATTAACTTACTTCCTTTATTACTACTCCTCCTAACATAATCTTGAACTCTACCATACTTTATGCCTTTAAATTATAAGATTTAATAAAACTAACCAACCTCTCTGTAACCCTATCAAAAAGCATCAATCTGCTTTTACCAACGTTTAGTTTAAACTTTCTCCTATTATACACTATATCAAAAATATTCATTCACCACCTTCTGTAATCTCTCCTCACCCTCTACCTGCAGAACTATGTTATCCTTAAATAGGCCCACCACTAGGGAATATTACACACCATTCAACCTCAGCTTACTACCCATTTCTCCTACCCTGACTTTCATCCCTCTTATGCATCCATTCTTGTATATATAATTTACCAGCTTTTGTAAACTTTTTTTGTTCTTTCTAGCTTCCACTAAACATATACAAAAATTCACACTGAAATTTCCAATCTATGTATTAATTTATCTTGAAATCATCTATAAATAGATTGCACAGTCAGCCAAGGTGACATCATACATCTGTCTCTCAACTCCATGTATTCTGATACTTTAATAATATTCTTTACTTACCTTAACACATGCATACACATTCCTGGAAAATTCTTGTATTCACTTACCAACAAACAAACATTTCTGGAAAATTTTGGTATTCAATCTGGTAAATTTCCACCCATGCCATACATCTTAACATATCTTACAATGTTAAATGGTTACTTAATGGTCATATTCTGTGTCTAGGATCCTACACTGACAACATGCATTGTCCATGAGTGTACAATATTCTCACCAGGAGGAAGGTGGAGAGCATAGTGGATGTAAAGGGAGGATGCTTCATGGAAGTACAAAGCTCGGGTGATCTCTCCCACTGTCACCAGACGTAGCTCTCCCCGCCCTGGCTGACCTTCAGGCTCCCACTCCAGCCTTGCCATTTGCTGTATCTCTTCTATCCTCTGTCTTGCCAGCTTGAAAAAAGTGAAAGAAAGAAAGAAAAATATAATAAAGGTTCTCCATTCCCATCATTATCATACCTCTTATTTCTTCAACTAAACAGGAGAGCCAGACTCATGAACATAGAAACCATTAGTAAGAAGAGAAATACCATTAATCAAGGTTTCTAAAGGCGTTATATGCAAAGGTGTTATTTGCGAGGAGCAGGATGGCTTTAGAAAAGGAAGAGGCTGTGAATCTGGTGTTTGCACTGCATGGGGCTGAAACATGGGCGTAGCAGAGAGGAAGATATCAAATGTAATGGAAATGAGGTATCTGAGGAGTTTGTATGAAGTAACAGGTATGAACCAAGTGAGGAATGAGGAGGTGCAAAGGAGAACTGATGTTACTACAGAGTTAGCTGGTCAAGCAGAACAGTGTGTGTTAAGGTGGTTTGGACAAGAATGAAGGACCAATTGGTGAAGAAGATAATGGGATTAGATGTGAGATTGAGAGGAAGGCCACAAATGAGATGGATGGATGGATGGTGTGAAGAGAACAGCGAATAAAAGGGGAATGTCTGTAGGGCAAGGAAGGAAGATTGTGCATGACAGAAGTGACTTGAGGGCAGTAGTGAATGCATAATAAAGTGGCCTTGACTACCATTGGAGGAGGTTCCCGTGCATCTGTTGTGATCGACTGATCAGATGAGGTGTGGGGAGGGGGAGGGTTATGGGTGTGAAGTGACAGGGGTAAACCAATTTTTGCTGTTGGGCCTTGTCACAGAAGTGATCTTTGGCCCCACTGCATGAATGACCACTATGTAGTGGGGATGGGGAAACGGATCTCTTTTCCATGAGGGAAGTTGTCATCAACATCACTCACTATACTTCTTGCCTGTACTTCACCCTGGTTGACCATGGACCATCATGCTTCTCAGTGTGGTGCAACATCTAGCATTGGTGTTTAGTGAGCAAGGTGCCCCACATGAACTTCTGCTCAATAATGACTCTGCTTTCCACAGTAAGTGCTTTCAAAGCTTTGTAGAGCAATGGTGAGTTAGTCTGTGGTTCAGGTGTGGTCATGTTGCATCTGGTAATGGAGTTGTGGAACACTGTCACCGAACAGTTAAACAATCGTGGCCTTAAAGGAGTGTCCCATTGCTGAACCTTTCTACTGGAACAACAGGACACCACAGGATGAGTCATCATTGTCAACATCCACCAATATGTTGTATCGGTACATGGTTTGTGTTAAAGATGTCAACCACCCAACAGCTTTCCCTGATGAAGCAACTGTTCATAGTTGATACTGTATTGGTGAAGCCATGTATGTCAAGCCTTAAATTGCACGGTGCAACATCAGGCATAAAACTAGAAGGGTAACAAGTGTGGTATTGGAGTAAGTCATTGAAGTTGATTTAACTCTGAGGCATGTACGGGACCTTCACCGCAGGGATTCATCAGAAGGAAGAGAGCAACTGGCAAGGAAGCAGCAGGAACTTGATGAGCTGCTCATCAAACTGTCCCAACCTACTGAACTAACCCCGGAGGAAGATGCAGCTGTTTCACATATAAAAGAAGAGAAAGAGGTCCCAAGAAAATCTGAACATGAAAGTAAGTTGGTGGTTCGTTTCTGCTGTGAATAAATGTTGAGATTTTTTTTGTGAACGAATATTGTATTTGTTATTCTATGAATGAATGTCTTTGTATATTATTTTTGCTGGAAATTAATAAGTTACATCAGTATGATAGGTTGTATGCTATTTGTATAATCAATTATCAAATCACTGTCATCAATAGTTGTTCTGAGCACCACAAGATGCACCGCTGTCTCAGCAGGTGAGGAAGGAAGAGTGGGGAAAACAGCTGTGTGTTCCACCGCTTCCTGATACTATATTCTCGCTACTTGTGTGCTTGAAACTGTTACAATTTACAATAAAGAAGATACATGGAAGATATCTTTATTTACTCTACGGAACTAAACAAAATATCAAACAAATCAGTTTGAAATATTTAGACAATTACAATGGCTTCCAAGTATAGATATTCATACCTGATTTGCCAGCTGCTCCTCCTGGTTCCTTTCCTCTGCTGGTCGAGTCAGGGAAGCATTCTCAATCTGGTACTCATATAGGGCGTTGTCAGAGCCAAAGCTTTCCAATCTGTAAATTAGATTATCAACCTCATTTTCACACAATATACACCATACCTTTTGTCAGGATTTCTGAATTTTACCACATACTTAAGGGATTTCTTATTAGTCAATCATCATGAGCTTACTCTCCTTAAAAAGACCCTCCAACTACCTAGACCATGAATTAAATGTATAAATACTAGGGAAAAGTGTACATTTAATTTTCATCCCAAGTAAGATGAGGAATTTCACACCTGCAGCACATAAGATATCACTCTGGAAAACAACTGAACCACTGATGTACCTCACAAAATCATTGCACACTTTTACTCCTCCAGACTTTAACACAATGCCATGATGCAGTCACAACCACAATTTCACAACATATATAACAAAATGATTCTAGTATATGGTGGGGCCATGCAAATCATAGAAACACCAAAATCACATGTCAAATATACTGCAAACACTCTTATTACGTTATGACCTTAAGTCTGCAAGAATAGTGCCACCATATTCCCTGCAGATCGTAAAAGGTGACAAAAAGGGAGGTGGTGGCCTAGTGGCTAGTGGTCAGGCATACCAGCTCAGGGTCCCGAGTTTGAGTCCCGACACCCGCTGGCCACTTTTCTTTGGTAATACCGCTGAGTGGCCAAAGATCACCTACATGCTGCCATAACACTATCCTCGATGGGACTGCAAAGCTATATGCTCGAGGAGCTTCCGCGGGCAGCATGAGCATCTCGATAACAAACGAGGTGTCACTTAAAAAATCTAACCGGCGCTACTAACGGGCGGAGGCTGACCATTTAAGGCCTCTATCAAGCCTACCAGCGCCATGGGTTAAGAAAAAAATATAAATATATAAATAACTAATAAATAAATAAATAAATAAATTCATGGGTCTGAGATGCCCCTGCTCTGTATTCTCTCCCACAAAAAGACAAGGTGCAGAGGGGAAGTGGGAAAGTAAAGTCTCCCTGATCCCTAAATGCCTAGTCTTGGCTACCTCTTTTTAATGGTGATATATGCCATGTATAAAGATCGATAGATAAATAGATGACCTTAGTAACCTGATTTTGAAGGGGTTTCCCACCTGTAGGCTTTGGTGGATGGCACGTTGAGGTCTGGAGTGACTGTCAGCTGGCTCTGGCCATCATATTTCAGCACACATAGGACAGTCTCATACACCCGACTCTCACCAAGGCTGAGAAGGCAGACATCATATGGTACTTGTAATACTGAAAACTCCATCATGACATCAGACAAACTTACAGTTTCAAATCTATATCCAGAGATTGGAAAACCTTCCCTTTGGAATTTTGTACTTTCCAAAAATTAAAAAGAGCCATCTAACTAGTGTAGAAAGAGATAGGATCTATAGGATAAACTAAAATCAATTACATAAAAAATAAAAAATAAATGAATTGATTAATAAATAAATAAAACATTGTCATCATAAAATGCACAAATTGATCTTGTATGCTTGAAAAGCAGAAACACACATATATGAAGATCATGAAAACATTCTACACACAAAAAATAAATATTACATAAGTGACTTTTCATTAAAAACCTGATAAGAAAAATTGCTCAGTAAGTGATGGACAATTAGCTCCCATTCAAACCACCTCACCTTTCCTGAGGAGCAAGATCTGCCATGATGTAAAAGTACTGTTGTTGGAAGGTAGTGGGAGGCCTCTTATTCCTGCCTTCCTTAGCCACCACATTAGTATTTTCACTTGTTTCTTCTAAGTCAGCAGTGTCACTTCCCCTGAAATATCATTACTATTACCAACCCATATCCTACACTTTATTACATAGCAGTGGACGAGAAATGGAAGAAACTGAGTGAAATTGAGGTGCCTAGTATGAGAGGAGGCCAATTGTAAGATGGAAGGATACGGTAAAGGAGTACATGCATGAAAGAGGTGCTGATAGAGGGGCAAGGTTTGAACATGCAAGTGAGTGTATGGATAGAGAGAGGTGGAGGCTCTTCTGCTGTGGCCATCCCCTTGGGGAACGTTCAAGGCCAAGGCCTTGGTGATTATCTTACTGTCACTACAAGCTCACTATTCAATAACATCATGACACTTCTTCATTCTTCTACCACCCAGCCATGCACAATATTGCTTCACCCAGTCACCAAGTCCCACAAAACTGCCTCATCCCTCACCCCCAACACCCTCACACAACACCTTTTTCTCTCATTCACCCAAGCTCACATAACAAACACTGTCTCACCCTTTACCCACCCACCCAAACTAGCACAACAATGTATCGTCCACCAACTCAACCCTAAACTATATTGTTTTAGCAGCCCAGCACTGCCTCGCCCACTCATCCTTCCACAGCCTAGCACAATAACAGTATCACCCACCTGGTCCTGCTGGCTCTCTGTCGTAGGCAACACTCTTGTTCCAGTCTCTTGGAGGTGGTGGCGCTTTGCTGCTCCTGTTCCACAATTATATACATCATTTCTATATTGTATACAGTAATAACCACACAACATAACACTAAACAAATCCTAAAAAATAAAACTTGACATCAAAACTTCACAATAAACTGTCTTTAACTTGAAAACATCAACAAAGAATTGGTTCTAACTTCAAAGATGCTAAAGAATTTGTCTTGCAATCAAATAGCCCATAAAACTGATTAACTTCCTACTTATAACCTTGATTTCAAAGGTGTTCAGTGAAACGTAATTGACAATGTCTCCTTGATTTTTATAGACAGTCATTAGGGGGAGGAGAGAGAGAGAGAGAGAGACAAAATAATATATATATATATATATATATATATATATATATATATATATATATATATATATATATATATATATATATATATGAATAAATAGAATATAAAAAATAAATAAATACCCACACCCATCTGTGAGGTTATGCATTTCCTAATAGATTTTCATCAACAGGTCATAAACTTTATCTACTTTGAAACTGAAAAAATATATGGGTGAAGACACTTCTTTAGTGGAACCATAAAGAAAATTATGCATATTTCTTAAAGGTCTTTCAAAGCTGTGGTCATGCAAAACTACTTAGCCTATCTATCTATATACCAATACAAGGTAAACATACATAGACCCATACACACAGACACTTACACTCCTCTCACTTAGCCCCTAGGCCTCTACAGGAGAAAAGAAGTGCATCCCGCCCAACACAGCGCTTCAGGTCAGTCATGCAAATGGGGCTGAAGGCAAAAGCTGTATCCACAACAGGGTCCAAAAGTTCACCTCTGCCACTTCAAAGTTAACTCATGATCCTCTCCCTCCCTACACCTTATCTGATTAAAGGGTCACAACAGATGCACAGGAACCTCCTCCATGGGTCATCAAAGCTACGTCATTTTTCATGCATTCACCACTGCTCTTAATTCACTTCTATTACACACAATCATCCTTCCTTGCTCCACCATCCATCCCATTCATAGCCTTTCCCTCAACCTCACACCTCTCGCATCAGATCCTACTATTTTTTTCACCAACCGGTCTTCCTCCATTCTTTACATAAGTCCAAATCACCTTAACACACTTTGCTCTGCTCGGCCACCCAACTATCTCGTAACACCAGTTCTCCTTCGCACCTTCAAAAATTTTTCATAGTCCATTCACATTACTCCATGCATATTCCTGATACCTCATTTCTATTACATTAAATTTCTTCTTCTCCACTACAGCCATACTCCATGTTTCAATCTCATATAGTGCAGTTGGCCCAGTCACTTCTTCATATAACTTTCTCTTCTCATTAATTTCCATCACTGTATAACTAAATACCTTCATTCCTCTCAACAACTTTCCTACATCATTGATCTTAGACTTCACCAGTCTCTATTCTTCCATCTACAGTAATCTTGGACCCTAAATATTAAAAAAATTCCATCTTCTCGAGCAGTTCACCAATCAATGCAACATTCATCTTATGTATTTCATTATTCTTACTCTCATTCATTCTCTAATCCCTACTCCTACACACTCATCCAATTTCTTCTACCAACTGACACAATGTCACCTCCTAATCTGGCACTAAAGTTGTATCATCAACATTTACCAAACTGAGACATCTATCTCATATTCTTACCCTTACCACACCATCTATATGAAAAATGAACAACCATGGTGACATCACACATCCCTGACGTAGTCCTACTCAAACTAATGCTATTTCTCACTCTACTATTCACATAGAAACTTTGCACATCTCTTAGCAGTCTGCCACAAGCTATCCCTATCAATCCTGTTATATGTTTTTTCTAAGTCCATACAAGCCCAAAACACTTCTGATCCTCTATTAGTACCCTACCATACACCTTACCTATCACACTTAAAGAACTTTTATCCCTAAAACTAGTAAGTACACGCATACTTATCACCTTTACCTTTATACAAGGGAACTACACATGCATTTGCCCAATCAACTGGTCACAAAATACACATTTGACAATCTTACTAACCACTCAATCACACTTGTACTGCTACTTTTCAGACATTCTACACCACACCCATCCAACCCTGCAGCTTTTCTTGCTTTCACCTCTTTTACCACCCCTTGCACTTTCTCTTTCATGATCTGTGCCTCTTAACACCTTCACTCCATTCTCCTTTCCAAATACTGTACAATAATTTCAGCCTCTATATCTACCTTTACATTCAACAGTCCTTCATAATACTCAGCCTATCTTTCCTTAACTGCTTCCTTTTCAACCAACATTGTACCATCCTCTGCCTTAACCCTTTTTTAATTTCCAATGTTACCTTCCTTATCTGTACTTCCTTCCAGAACATCTTATATCATTTCCTAAGATGTATTCAAAATTAAATTTGAAGTTTCAATAAATCCTACTATTAAGCACTTTAGAAAATAATTTGAGCATCAATATTTCATTCTCTGCTATGAGTGTCTCTAACTGCTGACCTGTAACTGATAATTATCCTCATGTATGTAAGTAAAGATGCGTTGCTGTTTTCGTCGCTTCATGGCCTGCTTGTGCCTCGTCCTGTATTTTGGGTCATTGGCATAGATCGACCGTCGGTACTCCATCACCTCACACACACTGCAAACCAAATGTGATCAATTTTCCTCGGATAAGTCCACCAGTTCCACAAAAGCTCATCACCTCACCACCACCATCTTCTTTCCTATATATAGTCCATGTCAACATGCCACTTCTCCTCAACTGTATAAGCTTTAGGAGACTGGATTCATCTGATCTGCAAGTTAGCTTGGAAGGAGGAGGAAGGCATCTTGAGACTGAAAAAAAGGATTCTTCTGCTGCATTCTCTTATGATATTTTTCTTACTCTTGGTTAAGGACAAATCACCTAGTTTGAACCCTAGGGTCTGTATGGTCTGAATTTCTATGTAATTCTATGTAACACCACACTTCCTAAAAGTTTTGCATTGCACATAATGATACTAGAAGAGTAGATAGCAGTGAATGCACAATATAGGTAGCACTTGTATGAAAGGTTACCAAAGTGTAGAATTGACAGCTGGAATGGTTAACACTTCTAATAAATGGCAATATCAATAGAAAAAAAACCTTTCAATTCACTGTGTTTAAAACAATATTTTTTGGGGGGATATCATACCTAAGTAGCTTTTGTTGCCATCTAACAGTGATGTGGTGTGTGGTGGGGGCAGCATTGGGTCCCTTTGTGGTGGCAGCAGATGTGGTCAGGGAAGTAAGAGGCACCTCACTCTGTCTGCCTGACTGGGTATCTTCCACCACCCTGGGAGACACAGCCACCAGCTGTGATCCTGTGAGCTGCTGCAGTGTGATTCTACAGAGAAAGCAATGTGTCAATCATATGTTTTACAGTAAGGCTTAGCTTTTTCAATTTTTTTTTTCATCAATGCAGTCCATCCAGACCCTCACTGATTTTGTATTAACGTGAACCATCCAGGCTCCCACTGACTAATTGATCTATCTATTTGTCTATATATATATATATATATATATATATATATATATATATATATATATATATATATATATATATATATATATATATATATATATATATATAATATGATGCCTGTTTTCACTTGCTTCTATCAGAGACCACTACCTTAGCTGAGGTATTGTTCATGGAAAATAACAAAATAATGTTGAATGTAATAAGCATATTCCATTAAAGTGAACATAATTGTACAAGTCACATAGTAATAAAGTACATCATATTGCTCAACATCTCAATACTGTTTGAGAAAAGCAGAACTTCAATTAACCTATTATCTATATTTTCATAAGTGGGTTTGTAGCTGCTGTTAAGTGCCCTCCTGTCACAGAATGAGCCTTGAGCAAAGGACTAACATTAAGCTATTGGCCCACTTGGGATAAACTCCAGGAGAAACCTTTGCCATGCTAATGGGTGTGTCGGAGAGTGCACAATGTCCTGTACACGTTTCTATGAGTTGCACAAATGGTTCAGGATGACACATAACCAGGATGTCTCCTAACAACAAGAAATGATGACAACATACAGAAGGTCATGGAACTGGTGTGAAGTAATCACAGATTGATTATCAGAATGATAGCTGAGCAACAGTGATTGAATAGGGCATCAGTGAGTTTCATCAAGTTAGAAGATTTGGGCATGTGGAAGATTGATGTGAAATTGGTTCCTAAACTGCTTTCTGAGGACCAAAAGACCTCCCTTGTAGATGTTAACATCATCACTGGAGATGAGATCTTGGTCTTTCAGTACGACCCTGAGACCAAGCAGCAAAGCCTCCAGTGAAAGATGCTGGGATCATCCAGAGAAAAGAAGATCCATATGTCCAAGTCCAGGATCAAGGTCATGTTCATTGCCTTCTGTGACCACCAAGCCTTGCTTCACCACGAGCTTATGCCAGAAGGGCAAACTATGCCCTGATGCATGGAACTGACAAACAAGGTGTGATTTGTACAAGAATTGAATCCTGCATCATGACAATGTTCCTGCACACACAGCTTTCAGCATCCAACAATTTCTAACGATAAACAGGTTGCATCCCCGGACCAACCCTTGTACTCACCAGATCTAACACTGTGCAACTTCTGGATATTTTAAAAGCTGACATGTCCTCAAATGATCACATTTTGAGGGGGTAGAGGATATCAAGGAACAAGTGATCAGCATCCTGTGAGTCATTAAGGAGAACTTTGAAAGGTGCTTTGAGGCATGGAGGTGAAGAATGCAAAATTGACTCTAAATGGGACTATTTCAAAGGGGAGAATGGGTAGCTTCTTGTCATCTTGAGAAAGAAAAGGTGTGTTGTTTAAGTCCTGTTTCTCTTTTGTCACATTTCATATGCTGTAATTTAAGTTTATGATCTGAAAGCTTCTTACTTTATTTGAAGGTTTTCAATATTATCTTTGGTGTAGTAGTAGGCACACTGGTCTCTGAAAGGCTCCATCTCATCACAACCTGAAAAAATAATGTGCTCCATGTACACTACCGTTTATGGATAATGGAATTATAGGAGAGCACAGTAAATAGTTGGCTAGAAAATATGTGTACCTTTTCACTCTATGCAGACTGCTAATTTTTTTAATGTTAAAAATTCAAATTCAGTAGTACTCTGGTTATTCATGGTGCAGTTCAGCTAAAGCTACTCATTATTACTTTCAGAATTACACAGAAACTCAAATAACACAGCCTTCTATCTGCTGGTGAGGCACGATATTACTGTATGGTTGAGGCGCCTTAACATCAATTGATCAATCTATTTTCTGGTACAAGTACAACAAATCAATGCCATGTCATGATAAATGTTTAGTTCATGGAAACTGTAAATAGCATGAAAAAAAAGAAAAAAATATATACCTACACACACGCCAGGTTCTGTGACCATGAGTGCATTGCGTGTTCGTCAATAGGTCATTGTTAGGTTATGTTAGTGATTCTGGCACCTTGTTTATAGCGTAAATCATTGTATTTCGTCTTCCCAACCCAGAAAACCCGCATTCCCACATGTCCCCAAGCTTGTTGGGGGTGATAAGGATATCTTATTATATATACATTTGTGACGGAAATGAATGTCAAAATCATTTGAAATGGATCAAAATCTATACGAAAAGTGTTATTTATATCCAGATGCATTCTGGTGAAGATGTAAAATTTTACTATAACAACTGTCACACCAGCACCAGTAACATTACTGTCACATCAACACCAGTAACATTAATAATAACTGTCACACCTGCACCAGTAACATTAATAACAACTGTCACACTAGCACCAGTAAGAACATAAGAACATAAGAAATGAGGAGACTGCAAGAGGCCAGTTAATGACCTACACTGGTGCCGGTCGGACGTGCCTTCTAGCTGCTCCTCGCCTGTCCTTATTTTCCACACCTGGTCGGTGAGCCTTGTTGTTTGTGTAGCATTATGGGAAAGCCTAAGGATGGTCGGGGACAGGGGAGGTCTTCCCGAGCTGATGGTGTCGCCAGTATGAGTACAAATTCCGCCGATGTTTGTGACTGCGCCACGTGTGGGGTTGAAGTCAGCAATGACTGTATAGACTGTGATAGGTGCTCAAAATGGTTCCACCCCAAGGTTCTCTGTATGGGTGTGTCTCGGAACATAATTGATGTTATTATAGAAAATGGGGGTTCTGGGGTAGCATTTATATGTACTGATTGTAGGATAGATGGCAACTTGAGGGCTGCATCCTCTAATGAGTCCTCTAATGACAGTGGTGCAGTACAACAGCTGCATGAGACTGTTAAGCAATTGTGTAAAGTTGTGAATGGCTTGTCCACCCAAATCCATGGTCTTATGAATCTTAGGAACCAGACTCCTAATGTCTCTCAGGATGATTTGCAAGCAATGGTAAGGGATGAAGTGCGGGAAATTGAGGAACGTAATAAGAGGAAGAACTCTATTATAATTCGTGGCTGTAACGCAAGGTCTGAATCGGAGGTTACTGAAACAATGAAAGAAGTATCTCGACAACTGATTGGATCAGTTGTTGTGGTGTCAGATGTATTTTGTATTAGCAAGGACAAGAAAATATATAGGGGCAAAATTACTGATGTGACAATGAAAAACAAACTCCTTGAAAAAGCCAGGGAACTGGGCAACCATGAAAATTTCAAATCCCTGTACATCCACAAAGACCTGACGTTCAGACAGCGACAAATCCTAAGGGAGCGACGTGCTGCCAGGGCCAACAATGAGGCCAGCAGTGCCCACGACCGTGCCACCCCTTCCCAGTCTGGCCATGTGGATCACCAAGATGTTACTGCCCCACCTAGAGGAGATAGAGCTGGTTCTGCAAACTCCATCAGGCGAGGCAATGGCCATGTGATGACTGTACAACACACTTATGCTGCCCAGGCTGGTCAGGGTGGAGGTACTGTGGTGGGTGATCAGGGGGCTGTCGCCCTACCTGTTGGCCAGGGTGATGCTACTCATGATGATTCTACTTCACATACTACTAACTATAGATTTCCATCTCAACCGGCAGTGTAGCCCTTATCCTGGCAATACTTTACGCTTTTATTCATTAAACTTAGGTGTTGTTAATGTAAATAGCCTATCCAATAAGCTAAACTTTATACATGATCTCATAGTATATTCTAACTTAGATATCTTAGCTGTTACTGAAACTTGGCTTTTGTCTTCTATGCCTGATTCATTTGTAAATATTGACCAGTTCACTATTGTTAGGAATGATGTAGAGGGCTCTGTATGTAAGCATGGTGTGTGTATTTATATTCGAAAGGGCATTATTTATGAGTCTTGTAATGTAAATATTTCCAATGTGTGTGCTGTCCATTTGAAGGAATACGACATTTATTTGATATCAGTGTATAGGCCCCCATCTAACCCTCCACCTGAGGATGTTTTGCTGATTGATTACCTATCAGAGTTTTCTGTTGGCAAGGAGGTTATTCTTGTTGGTGACTTCAACCTTCCATCAGTCACCTGGTCCTGTGATGGGCCTTCAGTTCATGCAACCCCGCATGACAAACTTTTCTTGAATTGTTTTGCTACATTAGGGTTGACTCAGTGGGTGTACGAGTCCACATTTGTATCCTCTGGTAATACTCTTGATCTAGTCCTGACAAGCGAAACTGATAGAATAACTAATGTTGAAGTACTACCTCCTTTACCACAGTGTCAACATTCTCCCGTGGTATTTGACTATGTCTTCCAAATTACCCCACAACATGACCAGCATGACTCAGTCCTTGTCACCCAACGGCAATGGCAGAAGGGTCAGTACGACGCAATCAGAAGTCACCTCTCACAGGTTGACTGGGATTACGAGTTCCAACACCTAGATGTTGACATAATGTATACCAAATTTGTCTCTACCCTCCAGTCATTCATTAACTTGTATGTTCCTCACAAATCCCAACACAATGATCCTCCATGGCGATTCAAGCCCCCGAGAGCACTGCTTACTAGGAAGAAGAATGCCTGGAAGCATTTCAAATGTATGAGATGTAGATTTGGCAGGAACTCCCAGCAAGCACTTGAGTCCTTGAATGACTTCTTTATTGCCAATCGTCAATACCGGTCTTACTACCTTACTCAACAGACTGACTATGAGGAACGACTGATGACCAGAGCCAAATCCAATCCCAAGCTAGTCCACTCCTACATTGGCCATAAAAAGAAGGGCAAGCCAACTATTGGTCCTCTGAAGAAGGGTGATGACAGCTTGACCACTAATTGTACTGATATGGCTACTCTATTAGCCGAGGCGTTTGTCTCGGTATATTCTGCCCTCCCTTTGCTTCACCCTAAGGAACACCAGCATTGTGACAGTACTTTGAACAATGTGGACTTCACTCCTGACACTGTGCTGTGCTTACTGAAAAATCTTGATGGAACATCGAGTATGGGTCCTGATGGAATTCATCCCAGACTCATCCAAGAATGTGCTCACATGGTTGCATACCCCCTCTACCTGATATTCACTGAATCGATGCGTTGTAGTCGTCTCCCTTCTGCATGGAAACTGTCCACTGTGATACCTATATTTAAGAAAGGGTCTAGATCTACTCCTCTGAATTATCGCCCAATAAGCCTGACATCTGTGTGTTGCAAGTTAATGGAACGTGTCGTTCACAAGCAAATTGTCACCTACTTTGAGAACAATGCTACTATTTCTCCCCATCAATTTGGTTTTCGAGCTGGTCATTCAGTTGAGGATCAGTTGATCATCACTTACGAATCTGTCACTAAGTGGAATAATGGAGGATATTTTGTTGATGTGATATTTTTTGACTTTAGTAAAGCTTTTGATGTTGTGAATCATGTAATCCTGATTGAAAAACTAAGAATGATAGGTATTAGGCCGCCACTTCTAGACTGGATATGGTCTTTCCTCAGTGACAGACACTTTAGAGTGAGTGTTGCTGGGATGTTTAGTGACTCATACGCTGTAACCAGTGGTGTGCCCCAAGGCTCCGTTTTGGGGCCACTGCTGTTTCTTTTATATGTAAATCATGTTACCTCTGATGTGTCTTGCAATTTCAAACTTTTTGCCGATGATTTAAAACTATATGTCCAAATAAGACACTCCACTGTAAGTGAGGCTCTTAGGGGTCTTACAGAAGGTCAAAGAGATATTGATGTGATTGTGTCAACTGCTGAATCCTGGGGACTAAAAATGAATGTAAACAAATGTGCAGTATTAAGATTTCAGAGAGGATCATTTGACTGGAACCTTATGGGTCCACACTCTAACTATTACTTACATGATGCACCAATTAGGTTTGTCCAAGCTTTCTCTGACCTGGGAATAACAGTTGACAACTCACTGAAATTTCACCAACACATTCATAACATTGTTTCCAAGGCTGCAGCCTTGGCTAATAGTTTGTTAAAGGCCACTGTGTGTCGCTCTCCATCATTCATGGTCAGTCTTTATAAAACCCACATCAGACCTCTTGTGGAGTTTTCTTCGTGTCTGTGGTTCACTGGATATGCGGGCGACAACAAACTGCTTGAGTCTGTACAGAGGAGATGGACTAAACGCATTCAGGGCCTCCACGACATGAGTTATTCAGAAAGACTGACCCAGCTGAACCTATACTCTGTAAAAGGAAGGCTTCTTCGAGCAGATCTGATCAAATATTGGAAAATTCTACATAGAAAATCAGCCATACAGCCCGAGACTCTGTTTGTACTTGCCCCATCAGTGGGCACGCGAGGTCACGCCTACAAACTCTTCCCAACTCACCACAACTTGGAATCAAGACACAGATTTTTCTCCCAGAGACGCATCCTTCTCTGGAATTCTTTGCCTGCCCAGGTCACTGAAGCTGACGCATTGATCCCATTCAAACGGCTACTTCATAATGCTTTAGGTAACTTATTATTCAAATTCAACGATTAATTGTACTTGAACGTCTTTTAAATGCTGCAAATGGTGAACACAATCCAGCCATTACTATTTAATACAGTATTGTAGATCGTATATCACTTGGTCTGGCACACCAGCAGCTCTGGGCTCCCCCCTCTCTAACTATTTCTTACAGCCTTCTGCCTACCTAGTGCTATACTTCATAATGCAAGGGAGCCAACCAGGTAAGTCAACCAGGTAAGCTCCTTGCCCCCCACCCTTGGAATAATCCAATATTTAGCCATCCCACCTGTCATCCCTATCCATACTCTGATCCAACCGTCTTTTAAAGCTACCTATTGACTCAGCACTTACTACGTGTCTACCCAGCCTATTCCAATCGTTCACCACTCTGTTAGTGAACCAATATCTACCTATGTCTGTCCTGAATCTAAGTTTTTCTAGCTTGTACCCATTTCCACGTGTCCTATCCTGACTACTAAATTCTAAAACCTGATCAATGTTTCCCTTATTAATTCCTTTTACCCATTTGAAAACCTCAATCAAATCCCCTCTTGCCCTCCTTCTCTCTAGGGAGTGGAGATTAAGACGTTTTAACCTATCTTTGTAAGGTAAATCTCTCAGCCCCTGAATCATCTTGGTCATTCTTCTCTGGACTGCCTCCAAGGAGCCTATATCTTTCCTATAATAAGGGGACCAAAACTGAGCTGCATAATCTAAGTGGGGTCTTACTAGCGCTAAATGCAACCTCAGAATGACCTCAGAACTCCTATTTGTCACACACCTACTAATAAATCCCATTATCTTGTTGGCTCTATTTCTAGCTATAATACACTGTTCCCTGGGGCGCAAGTCACTGCTTATTTGAACTCCTAAGTACCTCACACTATATGACTTTCCTAAGGTATTGTCATTTAATGTGTAGTCTACAGGCCTATTACCTTTACCTACACTCATAATGCTACACTTGTTAACATTAAACTGCATCTGCCATTTCTCTGACCACTCGTACAGCCTATTTAAGTCATCCTGCACCATCCTACATACATACACACACAACACAACACGCACACACACACACACAAGGTAACACTATACACCAACACCACCACACATACACACACACCCTACCTGTAAAAGTGTGTGTAATCCTAGTTGTAGGTGGAGAGAGAGGGCGAGAGCGAGACGTACACACACACACCACCGAACTAGCTGAGTGTTGCCAGCAAACTGAGGTGTAGTAGACTCACCCTCAACGCAACCCACTCTGACATTAATAACAACGGTCACACCTGCACCAGTAACATTAATAACAACTGTCACACCAGCACCAGTAACATTAATAACAACTGACACACCAGCACCAGCACCAGTAACATTAATAACAACTGACACACCAGCACCAGTAACATTAATAACAACTGTCACACCAGCACCAGTAACATTAATAACAACTGTCACACCTGCACCAGTAACATTAGTCACGGGGCCACCACGGCTTACCAACATGTTTATACTCACGTTCACACGCTGGATCGTGATTAGAGACACTGATAAGAACGGTGAAGCTGCCTGAGTGGGACAAAATTCAGTTGGTGGTCTCTACCGCTCATACAAATTAAGGATCCAATGCTCGTGATCCTTGTTTATATTATGCGCCATGACGTGCAGCGTGACACCGACCCTCGTCGCTAAGCAACAACTGGTCCTGGTCTGGGTTAATAGTCCCTGAAACTACTCAAACTACTGTCACGTCACTATCTGCTGAATTACTTCTTATAACGGCTCCCTTTCACAGTTTATTATTTATGTTTTACAGTTTTTCGTATTATCTAGTTTCAGGGACACCTATAAAGGGTTTCAAAGATATATGCTACTCCCAGGATAGAACAGGATAGTGTGGCGGCTGAGGATCGGCCAGCAACCTCAGGATACCTGTATCACCTGTAAAAAAAGGGGATTCCATGCCCAGCCACTTGCTCCTATGGCTTCATTTAAATAAATTTATCAGTTCTATAATTCAAAGCATTACAACAGAATGCCTTTGTTTGAACTTGAACTTGTGAAGTTTCCTCGATCTGCATCTCTCTCTCTCTCTCTCTCTCTCTCTCATATATATATATATATATATATATATATATATATATATATATATATATATATATATATACACACACACATTCATTTTCCATAACACACATCAAACACAATGATATTCTCACATTCGCAAGGAAGCACAATCATTTGCACATTGTCCACTCCATCAACACCAAACCAAACTGTCAAAGCGATATTCCAATTATACCGCACCTCACATACCTGTCAACAAAATTTAATTAACTTCCTTATTTACTTTACTAGTATCTACACATGACTCATACAATGTCATTACTACATTGGAACCTTTCATCTGCCATCACCACATATCTTAATTTCATCTACTGTTCCACCTCTTCTCTATGTATATTTTTGTAAAGTACAGCCTTTTCTTTCCACATTTTATACCCATCCTCCCCATACTTTCTTCATATACTCACTTTCACATACATATCATATATTCCCCTTCCTTCTCCATTCAATTATTAAGAAATATTCCTCTGAATTGCCCATTTACTTATACATAAAACACACACACACACACACACACAACAGATGGACAATTTGGATTCAGAACAGGATGATCATGTGTCACAAACTTATTGGGTTTTTATTCAAGAGTAATAAAGATATAACACAATATATTTAGACTCAAAGACATTTTATAAGGTTCCGCACAGGAGATTCCTATGCAAGTTGAAACACATTGGAGGATTGAATTTGAATGGAGGGCAAATGAGAATAGTAGTAATGGATGAAAAATCAGAATTGCGGGAAGTAAAAAGTGGAGTACCACAGGGATCAGTTTTGGCACCAATAATGTTTTTAGCATATGTAAATGACATGACAGAAGGAGTAAGCAGTTACATAAGTCTGTTTGCAGATGATGCAAAAATACTAAGAAAGATAAGAACCCACAAGGATTGTGAGGAGCTACACAATTATATAAACAAGATATATGAATTTAGCAAGACATGGGAAATGGAATTGAATGCAAAAAAATGCCATGTATTGGAAATGGGAAAAGTGTAACGAGGCCCTCATGGACGTATAAGTTAGAGGAAAATACTATATCAATAGCAAAAGAAGAGAAAGATTTGGGAGTGGTAATACAGGACAACTTATCACCAGAGAAACATATAGATAGAATACTTGGTGACACTTGCAGGATGCCAAGAAATATACGGATGGCTTTTCATTTCCTAGATAAAGATATGATGAGAAAAATTTTAACTACAGTGATCAGACCAAAACTGGAATATGCAGAAGTAATATGGTCTCTGCACAAGAAAAAGCATGTGTTGAAATTGGACATAATACAACAAAAAAAATGCATCTAACAACACTAAAAAAAAGAAAAGAAAGAAGAGACTTGATTACAATAAATAAATTGATGAACAAACTGGAGGAAACAGATAGAAAAGACCTAATATTGAGAAGAAAAGGAGAGGCTAGAAATTTGAGGAGACAAGAAAAAATTGCAAAAAAAAATTTGCTTGAACGATACAAAAAAGTAGTTTTTTTTTTAAAGAAGTATAGATACTTGGAATGGACTGAAGGAAGAGGTTATAATGGCAAAAAATGTACATCAACTGAAGGAAAAACAGGACAAATATAGATACGGAGACAGGACCACACGAGTAGCTCAGGCCCTGTATACAACTAGATAAATACACAAGTTAAGTAGGATTACAGACCTTTTATTTCTAGAAGGATAATAAGGATTACAATATAAGAAACTCACCCAGAGTTACTTTCTGTTCTGATTTGATCGCTGGATCTCTTGGTTGCAAACTGAGTGCTAACCACTATGCCATTAGGTTGTTGAATATTCATCCTACTCATAAGAATATACTATTAGTGATAACCATACTGAGGTTGAAGATGGATTAGGCTGCCTTCTTTTTGGTAACTGGTGGCTCATATTATAAGGTTTCTATTTTCCCAATGCTTTAGGTTGCAAATGGTCAACTTTGTATGTCCAACTTCAGTGGTTAAAATACCTTTGCTTTACAACATACATTGGCAGTATCATATAAATAAATATAAATAATTCTGATTTGAAGGCATCATTATCACGCCAGTCATCTCTGATCTAAAACATGAAATGTATCAATAATATGTGTTCAATCAAAATATTATGCTTTTATATAAAGAAAACAGCATAAATAACTGCAGCAGTTAAAGGGGGATAAGTTTACTCAGTGTGTCGAGCAAGCTTTATGGAAGGACTTTAAATAAGAGCTGAAAGAGACAACTTTGAAAGGAATGCAAGTGCGGGGCGAGGGTCATTCAGGAAGAATGAGGAAGTGTGGACCAGATCACTGCCGTGAAAATAGTGGTCAAAAGTATCTTAAGAAAGATAGAAAGTTGGATGCTGGTTTATGGACCTAAAGAAGGCATATGATAGCATAATGTATTGATTAGAAGGCTCTGTGGGATATATGTAGTATCTTTGAAGTAGGTGGGTATCTGTTTGAGGGAATCAAGGCTTTCTATAAGGATGCCAGTGAGTATACATCAATCAACAGAGAATGAAGCAATCTATCTATCTACAGATCCTGATGCCTTGTTCCCTATAGGAGCATTCCCCTAGGGAATGGCCATGGCAGAAGAGCCCCAACATACCCCTATCCATTCAGGACCACTTGAGTGTAGCTCAGGCCCTGTATACTACAACTATAAGCCATCCAAGGTAGAAGTAAAAGACTTAATCTGAACACACGTCAGAGAGGCTTTATTCTTATTCATCCTCGGAACTGGCAGGTGCAAGAAGAAACACGTGCAGCAACAGATTTATATCACATATAAACTGCAATGTCAGAACTTGCACATAAGTAAAGGTTCTCAAATAACTTAAGATAAAATATACAACAGTATCCAGCTATTCTGAAAAATCTTATTATCAAAACCACTGCTGCTTCACTTTTCAGTGGTCACTACTGTGCTCCATTCTAATCCCTTGTGACTAACTCATACAGTTCCAGTTCAGTACTGAACACAATAGAGATTAGGTGCTTTTCAGTTTAAAACTCTCCACATCTCTGTTGTTAAGAATAGTATGAAAACAAACCAAAATTCTCCATAAGCCTGTAAAATTACCAAGTAGCATTTTAAATATACATATATATATATATATATATATATATATATATATATATATATATATATATATATATATATATATGTGTGTGTGTGTATATATATATATATATATATATATATATATATATATATATATATATATATATATATATATATATATACAGGTTGACCATCAATAATCCGGTTCCATCAGTTTTCCGGCATGAATTTCGGAGCGCAGTTTCAAATTTCCCGAGTTGGCATGCCATTGTTTTCGGGAGGTGTCGTTTGTTTTGATGGCGCTGTACCCAGAATCAGCAAACACGCATTCCTTCTCATTTATTTGCTGTAATTATTAAAATATGCTGCTGTATAACACCATCATGGATTCAGCGGCTCAGGGTTTCAAAAGAAAAGCAGTTTATACAGAAAGTTCTTGCTTACACTAAGGATGTAACTAATCCTGCTGCCAAGAAGCTTGCATCAAGGATAAATGATGTGGACAAATGCATCAAGGATAAATGAATATGCTGTAACAGAATGGCTGCATGCTGATGATAATGTGCCTACACTTCATCATTACACTGATTCTGAAATTGTTGTAAGTCCAGAGAAAAATGGCAGTGAAGAAAGCAGTGATGAAAATGAGGAAGGTGTGAGAGAACGAATCTCTATTGACAGGTTAATTAAGAACTGTAGTCCTTTTCTGTTACAATATATACAGCATATATGGTCAGGGGACAAAACAACAATAATTCGGAAATTTAGAAAATCCAGCAGTCCTAAGGTCCCGTGGTTGCTGGATTAGTGATGGTCAACCTGTAAACACACACACACACACACACACACATATATATATATATATATATATATATATATATATATATATATATATATATATATATATATATATATATATATAAATATATATATATATATATATATATATATATATATATATATATATATATATATAAATAAAGGAAAACTCTAAACTGTAGAAAGTTATTACCAGTTATGTAAGACCCATTTCTTATTCACGGCTAAATATATCTGAAATGCTGCAAACTAGATGATAAAGTATACTTGTTTTATGGACCAATACTATACTGTTTTTAAAAAGATATATTAATGGAAGAAATAGCTCATTCATGCAAAACATTTCACCACTAAAAATATAACATTCTGCATATATGAAGTAATTATAAGAAAAATAAAACATACAAATCTTCACTCAAGATTCTGCATGAGTTAATTTCAAAATGAAATTACAATATTGAGGAAACAATATATATTACAACACACATGAATGTCATGCTGCAAAATCCTCCCTACACTTCATTCCAGCTTTCCACAGAAGCTGAATAGGTAAAAAACAGAAACAAAGGGAATCTAATAGGCGAGTCCAACATCTTCCCGCAAAGCCAAATTGCCAACTGAAGATCCCCTAATTTTCGCTCGGGGTGTGAACGAGCCTCAAAAATACGCACACTTCTATGGTGTTATACTTCTATTCAACACACTGTCATACGTTGCTATGTTCTTTATCATATTGGTTGGTGATTTCTTAACACATTTTAACTAGATTTCATCCGTATATTGATGCATTTTTTTTTTAATATTGAATTTATTCGTGTTTTGCTTAAAGCCCAATTACAGTAAAATACCAGCATGATATGTGGAAAAAGAAAGCTGGTTGCCTTCTTTGTGAGTTACTATATGATACAAGAAATATTGCAGCAGTTACAAATGCTTGCATTTTACAATATCAGATAAATAATACATTTTGTGTTGAGGCCACCCCGCTGCCAGACGAAAGACTATGGTGGTGCAGTAAACTGTAAACATTGATGTAAACATTGCTCATGTCCATTGTCGATGTCTTATGGGCCGCATAGATGTTAGTAGAGGCTAATCTTGGGCTATTCCTACGAAAATAACCTTTGTTTACGTTGCTGGAATGTTATTGTACTTGTCCTTTCACGGAGCGTGTTCACACTTTCGTTACATTCTGTGAGAAATTAAGGGATCTCAAGTTGGCAATATGGATTGCTGGCAGTATGTTGGAGTCGCCTATTCCAGCACATAATCCGGACGGTTGATAGGATTACATCTGTCGTTTTACCTACTATAATTTCATAATTCATATATAAGAATTAACTTGAAATATTGCAAAGGTAATATAACAATGTAACAACAAATAATAAACTTCTGAGTCTCTATCAAATAGTTGGTTCATTCTCTTTGCATGATTAATACAACACAACAACTAATTGCATTACAGGTACACATTCTTTTACCTAAAATTCTGAAAACCAACAAGTTCTGAAAAACAAAATATAAGCAAGAAAATACCATGAAGAATTTAATATTGAGGACAGTAGTGCGAGTGTTGTTGCTGCACAGTACAATAAAAAAACAATGAATCATGTGATCAAAACATAATGTACTTCATCATTAAGGCTTACTGTTTGATAATAATAAATCAGGCATCTTTGATCTAAGCTCAGCCAGTGATGTAGTCAAATATGTACTTGTATTCTATTTGTATTTGAGATTTTTAAAAGCAGCATATTTGCAGTTGAACCTTGTATTTGCCACATTTGCTGATGGGGCTACAAGAATGACACCATTAGGAAAATAGCATCAACAACACATCAACAGTCGTGCGTGTTGGGGTTACAGTGTAGCGAAACAATGCACTTTACCACTAACAGCATGACGACACTGCCAACACTGACCTAACTGTTGCAGTGATGATGTTGGCAGTGTTGGCCGCTACCTTCCTTGAACCTTTACTAGATTTTTCCCCCCATGTAACTGAAATTATTAGTGAATCAAAATGACACCAACACTGCTAATATTGTAGTGTTGTTGGTAGCACTTTACTAAAAAAAAAAAAAAAAAAGTGGGTTATTAATTTTATCATCAATCTTTATCCCTTTACCAAAAAAAAAAAAACTGCTGAAAATGTACCATTCTAAAATCAGAAAAATTCCAAATTCTAAAAACTGTCCGATCCAAGCATTTTGGATAAGAGGTTGTGTACCTGCATTACATAATACACTGTGCCTACAACAGTATTTTGTCCAAAACCTACAATAACCGATAAAATACATCACACTTCTCATGATTTTCCTGTCTATTTGTCATTATGACTGTGCACAAAATATCATTTTGGATTTGAAGGTTTGCCAAAAGGGACACTATTTCCTAGGGATAATTTAATATACTTTCGAAAAAAGGACATTTGGGACATTAATAGAGGGCTAAAGTCCCTGTGCTTCCACTGTACACATGCCTGTTTTCATTACATTATATTGTAGCATTGCCTGTGTCAATATAAAATAGGTAATGTGTAAGCCCAAAATTTGAAATCTTTACATTACCTACAAGTTGCAAGTAATGCATCATGGTCTCTAATGCTATGAACAGCTTTCTTCTACTGGCATTCATATATGCAGATAAAATTGGATTGAAGTTATATCTTCTTTTCAAAAGAAATCTCTTAACTAATTGTGACACAAATAAAATATGTACAAGTGGATGTCTCAAAGATACAAAGCAAGTTTGCTCATGTTTCTAGCCCTTTTAGTTCACCAAATGTTAACCAATATGGAACATATATAAAGCTGTGAAACTATCAATCCTATATTGAAGCGGTAAGTTATATTACTCCTCACTGAAAGGTCTGGAAAAGCCAACAAGATATGCTCCTTCCCTCATACTGAGAAACTTATCATGCAAACTCAAGCTAGTGACCTTTACCAATTTTTTGATGAATGAAAATAAATCTATAATTAAACACTAAATCAATAAGGACCATAACTGATAAGTTCAGTATCACAACACTACTGCTGCTTCTTAGTTTAAATTCATAACCTGCCTTACCAATATATTACCCAATATACCAAAGGATGTTCTATGTTACAAGTTTCCTCAAGTCAAGGTTAGTGGTGACCGAGTAATCTAGATTGCTGAAGTGGCTCCTCTTTGTTGTACCCCATCCTTAAAACCAAAGTTTTAGATACTAGCTTTCATTTACCTTAGTTTTATCCAAACTTTAAATTTCAACAATAATCTTGAATGAAATGGACAATTTCTGTATAACTTGAAACGCACATGTAACAACAATAGATGGAAATGAATTTGTTAGCCAAAACTATGAGAAAAACCTATATGTTCATGAACAGTACAAGTGTAAAGGAAAACTATATATGTGAACATGTGATGTATAACTCACAGAACAGATGGTATGGGGATTGTGGTATTCACACAACAATGAGGAGCCCAGCATGACAACTACCATGACCCATGTTTCACATATATTGTGTTAAAATTAACGACTAGTATTGGCATAGTCACATAAACTTTACAGAAAAATATGTTACTGTACAATTTCAAATATATTTATATTGCACTGATTGTAAAATAAACTTAAATTACAAATTCATATATATTCAGAATATGCACACCACTTTTTGACAACATTCACAGCGGATATACACATCATGCATTTGATGGAGCTTCCCAAGTTTATAATAAAGTTGCATGTAATCAAAGATGGGCGACTACAAATTAAAACTGTTATTTGTACAAGCATGAAAGTGGAAGGCAAACATATCTCCAAAGATTGAACCAAAAATTTAGATAATAACAATATTACTTGTATTAAACCATTAAAGCCAAGAAAATACATCTGATTATGCTGCTCACTACTTCTCTTTTCTGCCTTTTTTGGCCACAAAAATCATAACTTTACATAAATATATACAATTCATACATACATACATACAAGTATTACTCTCAAAACTATGCAACTTTATTAATATCAAATATTATGGGCATTTTGAGGAACTTGGGAAGCTTCACTGCTGTAATCAGCATTGTTCTGGCAAATGAGAGATGGTAGAGGCACTGGTATTGTCAGAAAGTCAGCTTAAATTCTACATCTACACACTGCATAAATAGAATATGAGGACTATCAACTTCCTACAAACTACCAATTGGGTAGCGAACAACAAACACATGGTACTATACATTTATTACTTCTTCAGTGAGAAAATAGGCTTCTGAGTAAAGTTTGCAAGACTCACCCCACATGAGTGGGAAGCTCATAAGACAATTATGTTCTAGTAGATTCCACCCTGCATGAGACACCACATTGAGGCTTGTCAGGTGTCTTAGGTCCAAAAACCTTTAAGGCATCCTCACACCAACCTCCCAATAAATTGTATAGAGCCCACCCAACCCACAAAAAATTATCAACTAATGGATTAAAATGAGTGTCACATTACGTGGGTGGTCTGCGAGTTTGGGCAATCCTGGGTCTGGCTCCCCCTTGTGGATCACATATCTGGCATTCCTCACAGACGTGCACAATGATACCAGGTTTGTCCTCTATGGGTGGGTGGAGCTCATGAGATTCACCTGAAAGAGATCAATACATCAAACAAACAATAAAAAAATAATGTTGACTTCATACAGCATTTGAAGCTCAGTGCCTAACTAAAGATTGAAAAGGAGGTAAGTGAAAATGTTACTAAATAATTCCTACATTAAGAGGATTGTCCGCCACACATTTTTGACAATTACATGAAAAAATGGGTTATTTGTAGTGATAGGAGGATTAATCGTAATTGATATTGAGAATTGAGAATTTTTCGGAAATCAGAATTGGTATCAGAATTGAGAGAAATTTATCATGGTTTCTAAGTCTTAAAACAATTCTTTAACATTTTACAACAAAATTTATGGTGAGTCTTGCAGTGAGACAGTGTGTGGTGGAATGGAAGGAAGTGTCATCAAGGCTGATGTGGTTGAAAGTATAGTTTGGTAGAGAGTTGTGGGTGTTTGTGTCTGTATATGGTCCTGGTGGTGAGAGGAAGGAAACAGAAAGGGAAGCTTTTTGGAATGATTTGGATGACTGCTTCCACTCCCTGCTGCTAAGGTGCTTGTGGTGCCTTATTTAAATTTTCAACCATCCACCTGGAAAATGTCCCCTATCTATCAATCTATCTATATATATATATATATATATATATATATATATATATATATATATATATATATATATATATATGTATATATATATATATATATATATATATATATATATATATATATATATATATATATATATATATATATATATAACCCCATTAGAAGGGTGTAGCCAAGACAAGGCATTTAAGATTTGGGGAGACTTTACTCTCCCATCTCCTTCTGCACCCTGTCTTTTCATAGGAGAGACTACAGAGGAGGGGCTTCCCAGACTCCTTGCTCCTTCCCTTTGGTTGCCTTTTGCAATCCGCAGGGAATATGGTGGTATTATTATTGCAGCCCCCCCCCACAGGGCTAATATTAATACAATTAGAACTTTTCAAACTTGGTCTTAATTTCTAAAATTTTGGATTATTGGGAATTCTTGTAATATTGGTCTTCGGATTAAATATTTTTTTTTATTGTATTATCTGTTTTCATATTTATACCTTATAGTTTTGGACAATACTTATTTCCAAACATAAAGTCACTTCACCAAACGAGGTATCTTTTAAAACATAACCCTGTAGTTGGTAGAGATGAATGTACTGCAATCTTACTTAATCTAAAAATATACAGTTACTGTGCTTCATATTGCATGTGTGAAGCAACATGTAAAACTACCTTCTTATGAAAGATAAATTTCATTCAAATATTATCAATGCCAAACTTACAAAATACAATTCTTTAGTCTAATAATTTAATACTGCTAGCAGGAGCATATCATGATTGAGAATTATTCCTTGTTAGTGCTTATTCTATATAAGGAGTTGTATTGATTAAGCAAACATTCAGGATATCTCCCTTTATGGACCCACCTGGGGCAAGGTTTGCTACAGCTGAGATAAGGTCGTAGTTGACAAGTGGTTGTGCCTCCTCAATGGGCTCCCAACCCACAGGTGGAGAAGCTGGTGGTGAGATGAGGAACTGTTTGTCCCGTGCTGGTGGCTGCAGGTGAGGGTCTCCCCCTCGATTGTTTCCCAGGATGATGGGCTGTGAATTATGACTATCTTAGCAAGTTTTAATACAGTGTTCTTTACTACTAGTCACTCACACATCTATCCTGCACAATCATCCTTCCTTGCTCCACAAATATTCCTTTTTCATTCAACGATCTCTTCACACTGTGCATCCATCCCTTTCATGGCCTTCCTCTCAACCTCACACTTCTCATATCAGATCCCATTATTCTCTTCACCAACTGATCCTCCTCCATTCTCCCTATATGTCCAAACCACCTCATAACACACTGCTGACCAGCCAACTCTCGTAACACCAGTTCTCCTTTGCACTTCTTTAGTTCTCACTCATTCCATATGCATTACTCCACACCGCTATGTATATGCACACTCACACCGCTTCCGTGGTTCAGTGGTTAATGTCTCTGTTTGTCACCCAGCAAAGTGGAGGTTCAAACCCTGCTCAGGTTGCTAAGGATTTTTCACTGACAGGGAGCAGTTAATTTCCCCCTTGAGCAAGGGGATGGGGGTGTGTGATGTGTGAGAGGACTCAGCCCTACCCAGTCTTACCTCCGGGAGGGTAATGGTTGACGATCAAGAGTCCAGAGCATGATCCAGCAGACCATGGTGAATAACACATATGTACTCTTCATAAATCTCATTTCTGTTACATTCAATCTCTTCTTCTTTGCTACTGTCATACTTCATGTTTCAGCCCCATATAATGCAATTCTAAGAGCTATTAATTCATACAACCTTCTCTTTACATTCATTCTCATAACTCGACAACTAAACACTTTCATTCCTCCCAACACCTTTCCTATATCACTGATCGTAGACTTCACCTCTGTCATTATTCCTCCATACATAGTAATCTTTGACCTTAAATATTTAAAACATTCCATCTCCTCAAGCAGTTCACCATTAGATGCAACATTCATCCTTCTACCCCCGTCCCCCCCTTGTGCATGTCATTGCAGCCCCTGCTTAATTATATGAAAAACCTTAGAAGCAAAATCAATTCCTAGCTGTGTTTGATGCATAACATAGAACATGACTGTTTCTTTAGCAAGGCATGATCACTTAAAATGTGTCATTTCCTCCTTATCTAGTGTCAAATCTGAATAGCAGGAATTTGTTAAGAATTCTGAAACTCCGTCAACAATTGTGAACAACAATGGGAAGTACTGATAGTTTTTTTTTTTTTTTTACAAGAGTTGCAAGATGTTCCTGTATGAGGTATATATAATACATAATACATATATGAGGTATATATATATATATATATATATATATATATATATATAGTATATATATATATATATATATATATATATATAGTATATATATATATATATATATATATATATATATATATAGTATATATATATATATATATAGATATATATATATATATATATATATATATATATATATATATATATATATATATATATATATATATATATAATACACACACACATACACACATGTATATATATATATATATATATATATATATATATATATATATATATATATATATATATATATACTATATATATTTTTTCTCACCTGTGTAAAGTATCCCTTGATAACTTCGCCATTGAATTCAGTCATGTGAATTTTATCTCGGCCTTTGGTGGCCAGATCAGCTGTGGCAAAGTTAACCCGCACTCTTCTGAAGCTTTTGAAGTACTGGAAATTCACTGTTTCATCAATTTCGTGGAAGAGGGATTCAAACTTCTCCTGAAATAAATATTCATCATGAGTAATTTGTGATGATTCCCTTCACAGGTGTGGGAAATAGATTGAGGAATTGATGTATAGTTACTGAATTATTATTGTTAAAAATATTATGTTACTTGAAAAAAATCCAAAAGCTAAAGTAAAATAGTGTTATGGTAATATATATTATTAGTTATTGGAAGTAAAATCTAAGAAAATATTCACTGAGAAAAAAATAATGATATCATCATAAACATCAATATAAGTGAAAAAATAAAAGAAAAAAAGAACCCCCCCCTAGTTTACCGTACAATAAACGTACATTCATTTCACATGTGAACATTTAGCTGGATTCTTATATTATGACACCCATGAAATTACACATTCAATAATACATAAAGTTCCATTAAATTATTCAACATCCATCTTTGCTTACTATGTAGTAAGGCAAAGAGAGAAGCACCTGCACTCATAATAATAATAATGATAACACTGCTGCCCCAAGTGCTTTTCCACCTCCACTTGTCCTACTTCCCTTTATCAAATGCTGATACACTACTCTGTACATCATTTGAATTCTGTCTTGTTCAAGTGGTGGTAATATTTTAGATCCAAAATTGTAATGAAAGTTATGGAAGCTACATGAATGGTTTCTGAGGGTTAGCAAACTACCTCGTAACAGTTCAAAGTGGGGAAAACAAAGATTAAGAGAGGAATCAGTGTAAAGGGGATAAATAGGCAGGAGGCACACCTATTATCACTAATTGAAAGATGCAAGTTGACATCATAACCAAAGCCTTAATGCTGGATCATAGTACTGAAGAATGTAATGCTGGAGTATCAAGCATCAATATATATCACACAGAACCAAGAGAAGAGATGATTTAAAAAATTTAAGTTAGATGGAAGAAAATGCTGAATACATGTGTAGAAGCTTAATTATGTACTCTCTTTCTCTCTCACACACACACACACACACACACACACACGGTTCAGCCTGCCAACCTGCAAGGTGTGGGTTTGAATCCTGCTCAGATTGCTAAGGATTTTCCACTGACAGGAAGCATTTACTGTCTCCCTTGAGTAAGGGGATGGAGATGTGTGATGTGTGAGAAGTCTCAGCCTTACTCATAGATCCATTTCTATAAACTCTGAGCTCTATCCAGGAGGGTAATGACTGATTATCATAAGTCCAGCGTGTAATCCATCAGACCATGGTGAATAACACACATACACACAGTCCCATAATTGTGTCAGGTTATCACAACAGTGATAAGCAATCATCCTCTTTGAGTGTACGTACGCACATACATAGTTGTGTGGGTAATTCATTAGAAAACGAAACATAACTGGTAGTAGAGACATTGTTCTTCTATTCCCTTGACGATTTTTGTTGTTTTCCATCCCTTATTTGTACCCTGTGTTCCTCTGCAGCCCTCCCTCTGCCACTCTTTCTCACCTCTTGTACCATTCTGTTTCCTACACCAGCCATATTTGTCTAACTCCCTCTACACCTGCTCCTCTTTTCTCCCCTTTGTTTATCTCCACCCTGCTCAGCTCCCTTTCCTTCCCTTCCTCTCCTCTACCTACTACACAAAATTTTTCACGTTAAGTTGGGTAGTGAGAGAATTACATACTAGTGGAAAAGTCAGCCATAAGACACAAAAGTAGGACAGCAAACATTTAATCTCAATCAGAAAAACCTTATTTGGGAAATCACAACATTGTCTTTCGCACACAAGCACCAGCACAAACAAATACCTCTATCATGTAATCAATGTTATAGTTAATGTGTTTCTCAAACTTTAGAAACTAACCCAAAATAAATAAACCCAAAACTTAGGTACCATATTCAATTAATCATTCAATATCTGAAATTTTCTTTAGAAAGAAGTTACATTATCAAATGGCCAAAGCAGTGCATCACAGAAATGACTCAGTGATGTTTGGCAACTGTGATTTTATGACTGCTATTGTGACCAAACGCATCACCTTAAACATCAACGAGGTGGCCAAGCTGAAAAGCTCATCCAGCTCATTGTTAACATTCCCCTCAGTCCTGCTTACAAGGATCAGTTACTCAAGCATGCACAACAGGTCCACTGACCTGTTGGTGAGCCACCCATAATAGGCTCAGGCTTTGCAGATCAGGATGCATGACAGGAAAGCAGCAAATCTATCCATACATATGAGCAGCTTCGGTAGTAATATTGTGTTATAGTACATAGGTTCTCATGATCTTAAACTTTCAATACAAACTGGGTCAGAATAATGAGTATCTCTGCTACATGTCATTTAGAACTTTTTCCTGTGTCATTTAAAGCACAATGCTTTATTGTTCATACTCTTATTCTGTTCCCTACTTGTCTACAAATTTGTGACATTTGCACTACAGAAATCAATACACACACACACATACACATACACACACACACACACACACACACACACACACACACACACACACACACGCACATAAACCAACACACAAAAAAATGCATATAAGTAATCATTCACTTTACAATATTGTAATGCATATCAGAATTCTACTATCAGATAGGTTATCTAAGGGTCTGTATAACCTAAGAGTACATACGATTACAAAGATGATACTTTATCAGCAGGACCTAAATAAACGCATGGTATTGCAATATACATGTAATATGATCATCCCCGGGAAGATAGCAACTCAGCAAAACTTAGGCATCAAGATGTCACCATGATGTATAAAACATTTTATGGGTTCCAATGAAGTTTCTTTTTCTCTCTCCTTCATTTTAACTGCAAGAGGTTAGCAATAATCTTAGAGTTGGGAATGGAAACAATTTTGCTATACACTGAAACCTGTACATAGGTATGTAAGTTCATACTCTTACAATGTTGTCATCACCCATCTAATTATTATTATGGATTTTTCCTTAAAGTTCAATACATCTGACTGCTTCTAATAACTAGTGTTCAAAGCTTTTGGAGCAAATGACCTATCATCAAATCACAGAGATTCACAAACTAGTAAAAACTCTGATTACCACTAGAGTTTCTGGGAAGTCACAAATTCTATACAATTTCTCAATCCTAACTTGTATTACACTTCTTCTATGTGTAAATCTGACCTAAAATTGAATAGGTGAAGCTTCCTAATATAAACCTCCAAATAAGAAATGAATAGAGTTGTAACATAATCTTGCTCAAGACCTGATAGCCAGTGCCTGACAAGCTTAATTTCCCCACAAATTTCATACTAAGAGAAAAATGCATACATCTACAGTTAATGTAAACCCTTTTTACTTATTGTTGTGGACGTGATCTAAGGAATACAGGAAATTTAAATTCATTACATTATTCCTTAAGGGACAGAGAGAGAGAGAGAGAGAGAGAGAGAGAGAGAGAGAGAGAGAGAGAGAGAGAGAGAGAGAGAGAGAGAGAGAGAGAGAGAGAGAGAGAGAGAGCACTCACCCATACACGACTGTCTACATTGCCTCTGCCTCGGCTTTCCCTGTCTCCAGGAAATCCAGCCTGGCGAAGCGGAAACACTCTGTGATCACCTCTCTGTATCGCCACCTTCACTATCTCCTTGAATGTGAGGCTACCTCCCACCTGTAGGAGCGCCTGCCACCACAGCCACAGCCTGGCACCCAACTGCCGATACCAACACTAATGCTGCAGTGATCAGGCTCAACCTCCTGCCCACTCTCATCTCTAGTGTCTGGGAGTAACTTCCTCCTAAGCATCCCACTGTGCTCTAAATAAAAGCCTACCAGTCCTTTAGTAAATTTCCACAAGTGCACCCATCCAACTATGTTGGTGTTGTTATTTTCTAACCAAGCCTCACAAAACTTAATCTAACCTAACCTAACAAAACCTAACCTTTTCTTACCTTACAGAGGATGAGGTCCACTCTTCTTCGACCCCCACAAAGGCCAATTCTTAAACTTTTATTTTTAAAATTGAATCCCAGGACGAGTGATTTCCTACAGAAAAGCATTAGAAAAGTGTCGGGTGTACGGAAGGCATCTCATATAACACATAGGCATCCTTCGCAGTGAGACTAGCTAACTTTTGGAATACCTAGATACTTGGCTACTTAACAGAAAGTATAACAATGGATAATGGATACAAAATAAATATTACAATGAGTGAAAAGTATTATGGTAAATTTTTACATTTTCACCATATTGACGTGTGGCTACGAAAAAATGGCGTCTGCACCTCGTCCAACCACCGACTTTTAGTCATAGGAAACATTTGATAGCTTCTAAGTTAACATAACAACGTAACCTAACCTAACCAAACCTTAACCTACATTGACAAATAACATTCTTGTTCATACCAAACTAAACTTTACCTTATTCTCGAAGAGAAGGTCTCATAGAAAACATTGAATATCTCACAAACTGGGAATTTGCGAAATTAAGAAAACCTATTCAGAATTCATCAGGTAATGTATTAATATAAACCTGAATTCTCTAGAGCATTCTGGTGAAGATGTAAAATAATACCAGTAATATTTTTACATCAGCATATGCATGACACACTCAACATAATAACCAAGAGATGAGAGCCATACACTAGAAAGTCTTTAAGCCTCCCTAACACTTGATCTGTAATTATCTCAATAGAGTCCAATCCTGTCCCTAACAATCGATCTTATTTTTTTTTTGCAATCTTTCACAATATTGTTTAGAATACCTTAACCTAAAACGTGTAAATAAGATAGGAAAGATACCTTCCTAGCTCATGCCTTCCCCTCTCCCTTATTGAAGTCCAATAACTTACGCGCTCCACTTGTTCCTCGAAGGTTTCCAGTGTGAGGTTGGTGACGATGATGGAAGTGGGAGGCTCCAGAGAAGCTGCATCATCTCCATCCTCTCCTCCCTCCCCTCCAGCGTCTCCCTGCAAGCTTGGGTCATGTCCTCCAGCGCCCTCCTCAACACCACCACCATTCTCATACGGTTCTCCAGCTTCTCCTTCCTCTCCTCTAGGACTCGTATGCAGCTCCTCGATCAACATGTCTCCGTCCCTACACTGACTGCTGTCACTGAGTCTGCACTCCGCCGCCTTCGTGAATAACAGCAGCAGGAAGAGTCACCTGCACCACCACCTACAGCCTCCCATTGCAAAACAAATACTTACAAAGAAAATTATAGTTTAAAGGGGAGACTAATTGTTTTTTGGGGAGGGGGATGTCTAACTTCCACGACCAAACCCTTAATATATTGTAAATACTGGCCTGTTTTTATCACAGTTATTTTTAGAATTAGATGTTTTCCTCAATTATCTTTATTTTTCTTTTTCTTGGAGGGCATAAGGCAACGGCTTCAACAAGGATGTTGCCGTGTCAACTTCCCTTGGATAAGTTGTGACGGTAGAGGCGCAGCCGGGCGGTGCAAGGGCAGTATAGGATATAATGTAGTAGTTGTGATTCCTCCACCTCTAGGTAGAACGAACTCTTTATTCATCATTTGAGTTGTTCCGAGGCAGCCCAGGCGTAGGCTATATGAAGGCTGGTGACGGTGCGTGGATCCATTGTGGAAGGCGATAAGAATTAAGAAGGGTACAAAGCGATTGATTGTTGCATACCATGCAACGGAGACTGAACCCTCTGCAAGAAGGTCATAGACCGAACCCCCTGCAAGAAGGTCTTTAAAGCTCCAGCAGCCTGGACCGCGCTCCCATTACTCTTGATTCTTATATGCCCCGGGACCCTGTAATGCTGTAAAGGGTGATGTTAATATTTGCTACAAGGTTTTGGAAAAATAACTGATAGATTGATGACAAGAGGAATACTCTGTCTTTAAGGGAGAGACGATCAAGTGCCTCCAGGGATGAGAGCGAGTTAGTAAAAGTGTTGATGGCACCATCATGTAGATTCCTTGCATTTCTGAAGACGCAATCTATGGTCGTGAGTTCAGCTTGGAAGGCCGAAACAACACCGTCGATGATACAGTAGGAGTGGACTTGTCCTTCACATACAAAAGCGGCCCAGCCGCACCATCTTCAATAGATCCGTCAGTAAAATAGGTTGTTTGCCAGGGGAGGAAATGGCATGTATAGCTGCAACACTTTTTTTTGTTTTAGTATTGTAGGAAAGACGGCCTTGGGTTTTGCAGCTGAGGGGCGGACGATAAAAATTGGTTTGGGTTGCTACGGAGGAGGTGAAGCAAAATTAAGATGAAGCATATCGGGGCTGGATTGTACTACATAACCGCTGATGCCAACTGTAGCTACGTGTGGCATCAACTGCAGAATGAGCCCAGTTGCAATGAGGATCTTGGTTGACATGGCGTTGGTAGGCGTAAGGTCAAATATGGCCATATCTTGTCTCTTCCTTAGTGTTTTAACTAACACCAGTAGACAGTCCACTACGTTGGTGTTAGAGAAATAGCTGAATAAGTTCGAGTGAAATGGCCCCATCTTCCACTTCAGTCTCGCAAGAATCATTCTCTCCATTGTCTTCCCCAGGCAATTTAGCAGCGAGATGGGTCACATAGCGCCAGGCTTCTTGAGCTTGGGTATTGCCTGGATGACGGTAGCCTTCCACACAAGCGGGTGCCAACCCTCAGCCTCAGCCAGATATAGAGCTCCAGGTTTTGCTTGTATAGCTGAAGGAGCTGGGTACGCCCTCTACAGCTTAAATGCACCAACATGGAAAAGGTGATTACATCAGCTCCCGGTAATGCGTCAGTTTTTTTTCTCAACGCCATGTCGAGTTCTTACTGGGTGAAACGGGCTCTAGATAGCCCGTATGTCGCCTAGATGGAGACACGATAGACAACCAACCAACTGGGTGAAGGGGACATCCGTATTGTCCACCTACTCGTACGCCAAGTGGGTTTGCCGCCATTCGATCCATTGTTGTCTGTTGACTACTACACTCCCTGCCTGGGTGGCCTCGCACCCTGCCGTGTGTCCTCCCTCGAAGTCATTCAGAATGATGCCATACGTGCCATCCTAAGGGCCCCAAGATGGACGCGTATTCACACCCTTCTGCAGGAATGTAGCCTCCCCCTCTCTCCATCATCACATCCTGGCCAGAACATCCGTGACAGCGGCAGAACTCATACCAAGACGCCCAGACGCCCCAGTCACCCTCGATATCCAGCACGCTCTCCACATACCACCGAATCCTACTCCTGACGGAAACTGAATTCATGCCGTGGCAGATGCTATTCGCCTGCTCGACATAAGAGGGATTGTCGATAGTGGTGCCGACCTCCCTCACCCTGACTACTCTCCGCCTTAACCCTGGAACCCCCAATCCTTCACTGCAGCACGTCCCTCCAATGCTCGCCCCAAGGCCACTCTTCCTACCCTTCTTTGTTCTGATGTAACCTTTCATAATGACCATGATGAATGCTATGATGAGAGTCCGTGTTTGTGTATGATGCAACCGTTGATCATAAACATATCGTGTTCATTGCCATTCTAACATCCTTTTTATTATAACATTGTGAACTTTTTTGCATTGTACTCAACTCGCTTTTCTTTTTGTCTACCACGCGTAGGTTTCGCATGGCTGCGACTAACCATGGTTGCTATGGGTAGACTCACCAACGCCGCTGTACTTCAGGTGAACATCCTACACGGCAGTGAACTATTTCCTACAAATGTCCGCACCAGTGGGATGAACTCCGCATTGATGATGAGTTTCATTGGAGCCGCTGTAGCCAACGCCCTCAATACCACCTTGGTGAGTCATCATAACACCTAGCCTGTTTTCGTCACCTTCAGTGTGGCACAATTAGTGAAGGTTTTAGGTGACATTCTGAGCATCATTCACCATACTGAACACATAATTAGCCTTCTTCTCTGTGTCCCCAGACTGAAGTGTGGAGATCGGGCCCTTCTGTCGTGTTTGGTTGTGCTTCACTTGTAGCCGCTAGTGTTGTCTTCTTTCTGCCAGAGACCAAAGGTGCCAACTTGTTTGACACTGCAGCAGGTCTGGAAGCTGCGTTCTCTCGTGGAAGGTGAAAAGAGAGAGAGAGAGAGAAAGAGAGAGAGAGAGAGAGAGAGAGAGAGAGAGAGAGAGAGAGAGAGAGAGAGAGAGAGAGAGAGAGAGAGAGAGAGAGAGAGAGAGAGAGAGAGAGAGAGAGAGAGAGAGAGAGAGAGAGAGAGAGAGAGAGAGAGAGAGAGAGAGAGAGAGAGAGAGAGAGAGAGAGAGAGAGAGAGAGAGAGAGAGAGAGAGAGAGAGAGAGAGAGAGAGAGAGAGAGAGAGAGAGAGAGAGAGAGAGAGAGAGAGAGAGAGAGAGAGAGAGAGAGAGAGAGAGAGAGAGAGAGAGGAGAGAGAGAGAGAGAGAGAGAGAGAGAGAGAGAGAGAGAGAGAGAGAGAGAGAGAGAGAGAGAGAGAGAGAGAGAGAGAGAGAGAGAGAGAGAGAGAGAGGAGAGAGAGAGAGAGAGAGAGAGAGAGAGAGAGAGAGAGAGAGAGAGAGAGAGAGAGAGAGAGAGAGAGAGAGAGAGAGAGAGAGGAGAGAGAGAGAGAGAGAGAGAGAGAGAGAGAGAGAGAGAGAGAGAGAGAGAGAGAGAGAGAGAGAGAGAGAGAGAGAGGAGAGAGAGAGAGAGAGAGAGAGAGAGAGAGAGAGAGAGAGAGAGAGAGAGAGAGAGAGAGAGAGAGAGAGAGAGAGAGAGAGGAGAGAGAGAGAGAGAGAGAGAGAGAGAGAGAGAGAGAGAGAGAGAGAGAGAGAGAGAGAGAGAGAGAGAGAGAGAGGAGAGAGAGAGAGAGAGAGAGAGAGAGAGAGAGAGAGAGAGAGAGAGAGAGAGAGAGAGAGAGAGAGAGAGAGAGAGAGAGAGAGAGAGAGAGAGAGAGAGAGAGAGAGAGAGAGAGAGAGAGAGAGAGAGAGAGAGGAGAGAGAGAGAGAGAGAGAGAGAGAGAGAGAGAGAGAGAGAGAGAGAGAGAGAGAGAGAGAGAGAGAGAGAGAGAGAGAGAGAGAGAGAGAGAGAGAGAGAGGAGAGAGAGAGAGAGAGAGAGAGAGAGAGAGAGAGAGAGAGAGAGAGAGAGAGAGAGAGAGAGAGAGAGAGAGAGAGAGAGAGAGAGAGAGAGAGAGGAACCATTAGTGGGTAGTGTTGAGTGGGGAAGCAGCATGACGTAACTTGTATGATTAGAAGTACAGTAGTCTACCCACCTTTCTTCAGGTTACAGGAGTCTTGTCTTCACCTGTGTGGAGGTCAAATTGAAGTTCTACCTCTATTCTGCTGTGAGATGACGTGTTAGTTTTTTTTGTTTTGTTTTGTTATATAACATATAACGATGCATTCATAGATTTCTTAATGTAGTAAAATCTTTTATTTACAATGAAGGGCTTAGGTTTTGTGATTATTATTGCCTCCAAGTATATGCAAAATATGACAAAAGGCCGTAATTGTGAACACAATGTCAAAGTAACAAGTAAAACATATCACGTAGTTATGAATCTATGATAACAGTAGTAGTTTCAACTCTTATAAGTTGATGGGGTTTGTTTGGTTAACGTCTGAATGAACAGACAGCAGAATAGCATTGTCTTATATCTACATTCCTTGTTAAAGGTTCATGTTACGGACATCTATCGAGTTCCAACATAACGACTAGTGTCAGTCAGCGGTGTTGTGTTCACTTCAGCTGCAGCTGTGCACGTGGAATCACCTGCACACCGCCGCCCAGCTGTAAGTTTGATTGTATACAATTACCTTTTGGCGATGTTAGACGTCCATTTGCAAGTCTTGCATGTTATACGATATTAATGTTGTATAACATTATATTAGATTCAACATAATAGCCTGCCAACACTTTTATGAGCTGTTCGATGGTTTAATTTATATATATGTGATCATTGTTGTTTAATGTGAGTACTGAAACGTGTTAATGTGTATAAATTGCCTATGAATATATCATAGTTTTGTATCATGCTTTCATTCGTTTATATGAATGCTCTGCGTTAACGAGTGAACACGTGTGTTGGGACGGAGGACGGAATGGCGGTTGGGAGCCTTGCCTCTGTTTGACGTGGGGTTGCCGTGGGTTTCTTTAACTTGGGGGGGCAAGCCCCCCAGACCCCTCTCACCCTAACCTAACCTGAACAGAACTCCCGTAATAACCTCTTAGCTGGGGGAGCAAATCCGCTCAGACCCCCAAACCTTTCACGTAATAATCATAATTAAATCACGTAATAACCTCCTACATGGTGGATGAGCCCCACCACACACACCCCTTCTAGCTAACTTACCTTAACTGAAGTTTTTGATTGAAATTAAGTGTAGCTGGCTTGCCGAAAATCAGTGCAAATATCCGTGACGGAGACTCTAAACGAACTGTTGAGTGACCTGTCAGCTAAGTCTGTGTTGAACAAAGCCACATGACTGATTCACATTGGCTAGGAATTCTGAAAGGACTACGTCCAAAAACTACACCCAAAAAACAACTGAAGTGAGACAAGCGTGGTGTGCTGGACTCTCAAATTCTGTAAGCTCCTGTGGACTGAAATTTTTCCAAGGCACCTAACTTCAAAGACGCTTTGTGAGGTAAATAATGACGAGCACCGCCTGAAACCTTCACAGATGTGTTGAGTACACTTTGTATAGTATGCAGGACTTCATGTTTATATCAATATCGTCCGAACAGTAGTTATGCAGAAATACCAGTATTTAGGTTTGGTTAGGTACGGTTTAGTTAAGTATGGTTTGGTTAGGTACAGTTTGGTTCGGTTATATAAGCTTTTTATATTTTATTACCCAAAAGTTAGGCATTTCATCCTAGATTTATTCATGGATTGCCATATTATGGCCTATATTTGGTTATAATAACGAGCACCGCCTAAAACCTTCACAGATGTGTTGAGTACACTCTGTTTAGTATGTAGAACTTCATATTTATATAGATATCATCCGAGCAGTAGATTCACCGAAATACCTCTTGAGAAAATTGAAACGCTGCGGCGATTACTGAAACCATTGTTCTCAATTGACGTAGTTCTTTATTAAATCCTGATATCAGCATGCTGGGCAGGGAATCTTGTTTCAAATTTCATCGTGAATTTTTCCAAACAAATTGTCTGAATAGTCTGGAGTCCCTTTGAGGTGAAGCATTGATTGAATCTTTAAACTGTTTCTGACTAATCACCCAAAACTCAACTCATTGTTATTATTTTGGTATCTTGAAAAGTGAATCATATTGAAAATATCAAAAATTATAAAATATACATATACATACGCAAATAGTAGGTTAGGTTTAATTAATTTCGGAGATATTAAATGTGTTCTATGAGCATGAATCGGAGGCTGGGACAGGTGCACACGCCATTTTCTTCCCTAGCCACACGCAATTTTCTTCCCTAGCTTCTACCCCAGGAAGAAGCGTGTGTTCGTGCGTTTGGTTGTGTCCATCAGTGCATTGCTCGTTCGTGAACAGGGAATTGTTAGGTTTTGTTAGGTTATGTTAGTGATTCTGACACCTTGTTTTTAACATAAATCCCTGTATTTCGTCTTCCCAGCCAAGAACTCCACATTCTCACAGGTCACCAGGCTTGTTGGGGGATATTTTAGAATATATGGACTTGCCACGGAAATGAATGTCAAAATCATTCGAAATGCATCAAAATCTATACGAAAAGTGTTAAAGTTGACCGAAATTAGTAATGATATGATGTAGCGAAGTCAGTCATCATCATAAGAAACTTGTAAAGAAATATTGTATTCTGAAGCAGGCGCTCTGCCAAACTGAGGCTACAGGAGTTTTTATACTCTTCAGTGTGTGTGTGTGTGTGTGTGTGTGTGTGTGTGTGTGTGTGTGTGTGTGTGTGTGTGTGTGTGTGTGTGTGTGTACTCCAATCAGTGTTATTGCTCGTTGACATACATAAAAAAACAGGTGAAATGAATAGCAGTGGTGGAGCAGAAAGTTGATTTATTTGCCATACAGTCTGATGAGGGACTACAGTGGTTCTTATTGAGACTGTGATCAAAGTATCCGTCCAGCTGGTGGTGACTTTCAAGCGACCTAACGAAGGTTCACTAATGCTGGTTATTAAAAAAAAGCTATCTTGTCCGAGGTTATTATGACAAGCTGTGCTGCTCAATGTTTTCCTCTCACACTAGCTATTTGAGGTAATTTGTATCATGTGTAAATGTTGTGTGGATATCCAAAGGGGAAAACGGCGTAGGCATTTTTTCTTTTTGCTCTTGCTAGTAATTCAAGTATATTGAAAAAATAGTTGTTACCTAAGGAAGATAAACAGTTTTACAGAATAGGCAACACTTAGTAATTTAGTTTGTCGAGATTTTCTAATGACATGATAATGCCAGTTGTCTGCTCAAGAAACATGCAGGCCGTGAAGCACAAATTTTGTCAAAATATAATGTGCTTATCTCCAACGAAATCTACGTGAGTGAAAAAAAAAGACCTGCAAGTTTTTCTAAAATTTATTATTCGGCAGAAAATACCCATTATACTGCCTTAAGAGCCGAACTAGTAATCCCTGATAGCATGCTCGTGAGTTCTTGCTTCTGGGTGATGGGTGCTACCCAGGTTGTACATCGGGGCAGAGGTGGTGGTTTCGTCAGTACCGGTACTGACCGCGGCGCGTCAGCCTATGGGTCTCTGGCCGCGAGAGGGAGAGCTGGGAGCCGTCGAGATGCAGACAAACGTGACAGTCGAATCAAAATATTTTAAAAAGCTATGATGAAAAGATTCTCCATTTACAAGGTATATATACTGATTCAGTACTTAAAGGAAAGAATATATGTACTTTCTTTAAGCATCATATGATATATAGTGGTTATGCTTATTTTAGTTGCAATTGGTAAGACGATTGAAGACTGACAAAACCACGCCCGACTGGCATTGATGTCCGTCTCGGGTGTTTAGCTCCCAGCTCGATGGCTTTTCTTTCAGTATATAATCTAATACAGCAAAAATATACTTGTTTCCGGCAAGCTAACTAGGCTCTCCTTAAATGCTAAATCACACCACACAAAGTACTGTATGTATATATTTCTATAGATATATTTGCTTTATAATACTGAACATAGACTGTAAGGAACA
>JAPQNM010000048.1:8705845-8718345 GCA_029783475.1 Metacarcinus magister
CATTCCTCTCCTTAGTGAAGGACGCAGTGTATTACCAAAACATTGAACAAATGCTGCCCGTTAACAGGCGAATTTTACTTCACTGCCATTCGCCTCGATAAGTTGTTGTAGAAACCTGGCAGTTCAGTTTCGATATCTGACTTATAGTTGGTAATATAGTAAGTGTATTTTTCTGCTCCGTGATGTTCATATTGAGTCTCATAATTTCCGTGAACAAATTAACAAATATCCTAAAAAGTGTTATGCAATCCTAACACTGCAGCCATTACACCTCTTCGACGCCAGTATGAAAATTGGTATTGTGTGCAGACTACTAAGACAAGTACACCAATGTACGTACGAGGAGGGAACACCGATCCACACCCGCTAAAGCTGTGCCTTCACCACCAAGCACGATGTAATAACATACATTCACAGGCCTTGGGATATATATATATATATATATATATATATATATATATATATATATATATATATATATATATATGTATATATATATATATATATATATATATATATATATATATAAATTCTATATAATGGGTGAGGTGAACGTGGTCCCGTGAGTTACTGTCAGCGTGAGAACAAAAGAGGAAGGTTGGATGATGTGTCATTACACTTAAATATTCAATTACTGCGGAATTAACACATGAAAATGATTGGATTTAACGCTAATATTTTTACTCAACCTACTGTTGAAAGTTCACGCGTTGATTAACAAGATTTATTGATTAATTATCGACGGTTTCAGACCAATTCGGAGTGAGACTGTGCCGGACCGAGTTTAACACTTTAAAGCTTTTGGTAAATAGATCGCGCCGGGGAATAGTTAATATATATTAAAAGATGAGTATTTTCTTTCTTTTGAGTGACTCTACATTAGTACATCAGGAATCTTGAAGAAGCACCAAAAATGATTGTTGATTTTGCTTATAACGACAATACTTTTTGTTTCTAACACTTGTTATGGATAGACAAAGTGAAACCTATGAAGGTAGTTGTATACATTATGGTATGCAACTAGAAATCCCCTTTACTCCTTGTTTATCATGTCCTGACTCTTGAATGCCTCAATATTGGAAGATCAAGAACACTAAACAATAGTTAGACTTAATTGCTGCTTCACCTCGAGTACTTCACTCACCACAAGCATAAATTAAAGTTTTTTTTCTTCTTCTGAGTATCGCTTCACTCCGCATACCTATTATTGATATACATATAAATGTCTTCTTTCTCATTTTCATTGCACCGAGTTTTTTGCTGAAACTTTCAATTACAAATGTAAGCCTTTTTCATGGTTGTGTTGGCATTCCCTTCGACACCTTCATTAAAGTAAACCTCATTAAACTTCTCTCTTACTCCTTCATTATCATCTGTTGAATTTTGTGTAGAAACCTAAGGGATTTATTTATTTATCTATTTAATTATCTGTATTTATCATTCATTAATTTGTTTAGCAATTTACTTATTTATAGTTCGGAGAGAGATTTGACTAATTTATCATACAATTCAATTATCAATCTATGAATGTATGGATAGGTATACGTATATCTGTATTAAATTTTTTCTCGTATGTAAATATCTGTAATGATAAAAGAATACAGACACAAGACACACACACACACACACACACACACACACACACACACACACACACACACACACACACACACACACACACACACACTCACCGGGGCCAGGCCAGGACACTCGTACACTGTATACTCGTTCTCTTCACCCTCTTCCTCGGAGTCCACGTCAGAGGTGGACCCGTGACGCTCCCCTCCTGAGGATCTGTGGAGAAGTGGCAGCGTTAGCGTGGTAAGGGTGTGTAAGGGGGAGCACGTAATTGAGATTGATATTTTGACTTTCTCTTTGTGGGCCTCCAATGCAATGGTGGAAATACATGTTATTCATATAGTGGTGTTGTGTCTCACTTTTCGAGAGCGATCATCTGCTGCTTCTGGTGCTGGTAATGGTACATGTGGGCGGACTGGGCGAGCTTGCGGTCCCCAGAGGGTGAGAGGTCCTTGTTAGGTCCTGTCACGCCGTAGGCCGGGTACTCTGCGTCCTGGGCCGCCCTGTGACTCTTGTTTAGCCTGAGGAAGAAGAGAAGGAAGTGTTAGAATAGGGAGTGTGTCAAAGGGAGGTTGGTTAAGGTTTGTGTAGTACCTGGAATCATGGTGTGTTTACGTCTCTATCCAGGAATTCCTTTGTCTCATCGGTTGCATTCACTGAAGTTTATTATGTAACTGACACATTTTTTTCTCTTGTCCTATAATAACATATCTTCTATAGTCTAGAATGTGTTGTATGTATATGTGTAAAATTGCACTCAAGGAAATGAAAGAATATGAAGCATATCTTAACCACCCCCACAAACATTTGATAAAATAGCAAACAAAAAATATCACTCGTAGGCAGAAAGGAAAATGAACCTCGTTTCTTTAAATTTTCTGCTGATGTTACGGAAGACCAATTTACATGCTCGAAGCCCATCCATCGTCTGCATTAGTACGAACACGAGACAGTCTCCTTCATCCTTCATGGCACGCCCTTCTCTTTAGCCTCAAAATACCCCGCCACGCCACGCTAAGCCTCAAACATCTGTAACACTCCACAGTTCATGGAAAACGAACCCTTTGCCTTCCTGAATAACAAAGAGAGAGAGAGAGAGAGAGAGAGAGAGAGAGAGAGAGAGAGAGAGAGAGAGAGAGAGAGAGAGAGAGAGAGAGAGAGAGAGAGAGAGAGAGAGAGACCATTTACATCATTGCAGGAACACTATTCAACAACTCTGGGTACATGTGTCTTACTTCGCCTCCAAAACACACAATCCTTCTCTCACCCACAATACCTATCACCATTCTCTTGAACGCACCATCTTTCTCACCACCACCCACACAACGCTACCTACTCCTTCTCCCGGGCGCGAATGACATAATCCCACCCGTTCACGCCTTTACATATAGTAGACTACAGACGGACCTCCCAAGGCTTCCTCACGACATCCCTTCCACACACTCTCTTTCCCTGTTAGTTAGTTAGACGCAAGGCTGAACTAGGAGAGATCTTTGTCTGTTGTAGTTAACTGATAATCTTGTTTTCAAAGACCTTTTAGAACCATATAATCAGTCAATAAGAAAATAAAAAAAAGGAAAATGAAAGGAAAAAAATCCAGTTCTTCGTTTTTCTCTTAAAGATGTTATGAGCTTATTTTTTTCTTCTTCTTCTTGGTACATCTCCCTTTCTTAGCCTAACACGTCCTTCCCTAAAGCTTCTCCTTCGCTCGACCTTTTCTCGCCTTCTCAGCTAAACTTATCTCGACAGGAATACTCTTTGTCCGTAGTCCCCGAGGAAAGTTATGGCTCAGCCTCAGTCATCTTCGGGCGAGGGGATCCCTAAGCCCCTTGCTGATGGCTGGCTGTAAGGCCCCAACGGTAACACTGATTATGAGGAAGAAAGCCCCAGGGAAGAAAGGGAAAGAACGGACGGGAAAGAACGGAAAAAGGACGAGAGAGAGAGAGAGAGAGAGAGAGAGAGAGAGAGAGAGAGAGAGAGAGAGAGAGAGAGAGAGAGAGAGAGAGAGAGAGAGAGAGAGAGAGAGAGATATGTGGAGTAGTGAAGTTTGGAGGAAAAGTAAGGCAGCAGATAAGCAAAGGAAAGAAATATGAGAGGAGTTATACTGTGAATTGCACAAAGAGATTATATATTTAGCAAAGACGTAGACGAAGAAGCAGATAAGTGAATGCCTGATAAGTTAAGTAATGAAAGAGACTCCATAAAAAGAAAGAAAAAAAGTCCGAGATAACGAACGCAGGACAAAGAGAGAGAGAGAGAGAGAGAGAGAGAGAGAGAGAGAGAGAGAGAGAGAGAGAGAGAGAGAGAGAGAGAGAGAGAGAGAGAGAGAGAGAGAGAGAGAGAGAGAGAGAGAGAGAGAGAGAGAGAATACGATAAACATGAGAAACTTTTTAAAACACAAAGAAGAAACAAATAAGCAAACCTGTGATTATGAAAAGTGGTGTTTTTCTAGATAATTTTAACTCGAACTCATACGAAAAGAAAAGAAAATATATAGAAGGGAAAAAGAAAACTACTTAAAAGGAGGTTGAATAAAAAGTACATTAGGAAAGGACTCTAATGAAGCCTTTAAGAAGCTTCATTATACACCAATCACAGCTTCAATTATTACTCCAGCTCTCATTAGTACAATTATTCCTCTTCATCATTTTCTATCCTGTATCCTTATTTATGCATTTCATTTCTATTTTGTCAGTTTTCATTTTTCTTTTCTCAATTTTTTTCTTTTTCTCCCAATTTTTTTCTTCTTTCCTTTATTCTCCTTTCCTTTACTGTCTCCATTCTCCTCATTATCTTTGCCCTGCCTCGTCCTCCTCTTGTTATTGCTCTTGCTTCTTCTCCTCCTCCTCCTCCTCCTCCTCCTCCTCCTCCTCCTCCTCCTCCTCCTCCTCCTCCTCTTCTTCCTCCCGTTAGAAGATCCTTAAATCTCCTCCGTGCTAAACTTTGGAAAACTATTTTAATATCGGGGAAACATTCCTTGCTCTATATCGGTTCCAACTCAAAGAACTCATGACACTCATTTCCCTTTCCCTTCACGTGTTGTACTCTGTCTACGTACGGTGGTGGTCTCTGCCTGTATGTCTGTATGTCTGTCTCTTGTTCAGTACGGCTCCCTGTCTGTCTACCTGTTCATCTGTCTGTCTGTCTCTATCTGTCTCTGATGTTTTCGCTTGCCAGTATATATGTCTCTCTATTCTTTTTTTTATGGCTATCTATGTCTGTTTGTGTCTGTCTTTCTGTTTCTCGGTCATTCTCTTTCTGTTTGGCTTGTTGTCTGTTTCTGTTGTTCGGTTCACCTTTCTTTCTGTGTCTACCTATTTGTCTGTTTGTCTGTCTGTGCTTCCTTTTTTTTTCTTTTCCATTACCATTGCCATTATAGTAATTACATTTGCGTTAGTTTTCCGTGTATGTCAATGGGAGTTTCAACGTTCCATTTTTTTTCTTTCCTCTCTCTCTCTCTCTCTCTCTCTCTCTCTCTCTCTCTCTCTCTCTCTCTCTCTCTCTCTCTCTCTCTCTCTCTCTCTGTCCTTCTATCCACCTGTCTGTCCCGCTTTTTGATATTCCATTTTCAGATGCTCGTCAATCTAGTCCCTTCGTCACAGGAAAATCTCAGCACCTCATAACTTCTTGATCTCTGTCTCTCTCTATCTCTCTCTCTCTCTCTCTCTCTCTCTCTCTCTCTCTCTCTCTCTCTCTCTCTCTCTCTCTCTCTCTCTCTCTCTCTCTCTCCTTTGTCTTGTCTTCCCTCCCATTCCCTCTCCTCCATCTTCGTGTCCCAATCTCATCTCACTTCTCCCACGTCCTCCTCCTCCTCCTCCTCCTCCTCCTCCTCCTCCTTTTCATCCTCTTCTCTTCTCTCCCCGCACACCTGTTCCGTCGCACGCTAGGAAAGTTATTTTTCTTCAGGTGTGATTGACTGTTTAGTTTGTTTATACTTATTGACTTTGCTTCGTTCTCATTGTTCTGATTCCTGTGTTTTTCTTTATTTGTCTTTCTGTGTCTGTCTTTTTTTTGTTTTTACTTCTGCTGCTGCTTCTTTTTTTCTACTTCTTCTACTTCTTCTACTATTTCTTCTTCTTTTTCTTCTTCTTCTTCTTCTTCGTTTTCTTCTTCTTCTTCTTCTTTGTCTTCTTATTGCGTTTGTAGTTTATTCATTGTTTATCTCTGTATAAATTTATGTATTTGGCGGTTGGTAGGGGATGCAATAATTTTTTCTGTGTCAGGACGGGTGGCGGGAGGGGAGGGAAGGTGAGTGAGTGGGGCCTTCTATCAATATTTTGAGGATAATTGTGTTAAAGTTGATTGTTTTTGTCATATATCACTTGCGGTTGTTCATTTGTTTGTTGTTGTTATTGCTGTTGTTGTTGTTGTGATCGTTGCTGTAAACATTTCATTATCAACGTCGATTCAATTCTGTTATTACTGCGGCGTGGTTTTCGTTGCCTGGCAGTTATACGTAAGTGTGTGTCGCTCAATTCCATGACATCAACCTGTGAGTTTATCTTATTCATCTCGTAGCTATTCTTGCCTTGCTGTTTACCTTCGTCCGCTTTTTATTTTGCAGAATTCAAACTTATATTTTGTTACCGTCTTTTCCGGGTCTGAAAATTCTCTTAGATAGTAAAACAAAACAAAAACAAAACACACTGGTTCGCTTACCCGGAGAGAGGAGAGAGAGACGAGAGATGAGAGAGAGAGAGAGAGAGAGAGAGAGAGAGAGAGAGAGAGAGAGAGAGAGAGAGAGAGAGAGAGAGAGAGAGAGAGAGAGAGAGAGAGAGAGAGAGAGAGACTGTTACTGGAATATAAACTAATGGCTACTTGTCCTCTCATTAACAAAATTCGCTCGAGGTATGACACTTCATTACTCTCGGTGCCTTCTCCCGACACCTCGTCAATCTAATTCATGGGACGCGACTCTGCTGCTGAATAGGGAAGGCAAGGATGGAGAGTGTGAGGGGAAGGCAGGAAGTGTAGGAAGGAGGGATGAGGGAAGAGAAGAGGCAGAGATTGGGGGATGAATGAGGAAGGGAAAGAGGGAAGGGTCATTGTTTGTTGAGGTAGAAAGGATGAAAAAGGGTTAAGTGATCTTAGTATTTATATAGGTTGAGTCATTGTATTGTTTTAGACGTCAAGGATCATATTTCTACTAATATTACTACTGCCACTACTACTACTACTGCTACTACTACTTCTATTATCGAGTAGCTTCCAACACCCAACCTTCCTTCCCTAGCTACTTTCTCAAACTACTTCCCATCACTGCATAAATAACACATGTCAATCCTCCCGATCCCGCTACACTTTGTTTCCCACACTTTTATAATTCCTTTAGTGTTCCTTTAGTATTCCCTTGACCTTAAAGAGAACAAAAGAAAATGCCTCGTCGAGCTGCAAGTTTCAGGTAAAAATGCTTTAAAGTTTGTTAAAGGAGATTGGTAATGTTTCCCAACGACAGTTAAACTCCGAGGAAAAATAGAGAGGGTTGAGAAGTAGAAAATGTTGGAGAGGACTTGCACTTCCACGGAATGAGGCAACGAGTCTGTGTCAGGGCTGTATAGTGATGCAAAGAGAGAGAGAGAGAGAGAGAGAGAGAGAGAGAGAGAGAGAGAGAGAGAGAGAGAGAGAGAGAGAGAGAGAGAGAGAGAGAGAGAGAGAGAGAGTTAACCTAACGTGCGATAGTTTTAATGTTCACGACAGGGCACAAGACTGCTTGTTTTTTTACTCACTGTCATTGCAGCCTTGTGACAATTATATGTTGCATACATCGTCGCTAGAGCTCGTTTAGCCTCCAAACACAAGACTAATCTACATTTCGTAGTAAGGGACAGCCAGGTCAGGTCTGGCCCTGCGAGGTAATGACCTTGCAGCGGCACCTCAACAATCACTTCCGGTTTTGGTCAAATACTCGTATGAACATCAGCAAACTAGATAGTGAACCCCTACCCTGTGTGTGTGTGTGTGTGTGTGTGTGTGTGTGTGTGTGTGTGTGTGTGTGTGTGTGTGTGTGTGTGTGTGTGTGTGTGTGTGATTAACTAATTGATTAATTCATCTCAATCCACGCGTGCTATTATGTTGCCTTTTATGGTGATGGTATGGCCTGTGTTGGTTGGGGCTGATACCACACCTTCATACGTGAGGCCCACATGACATCCCTGCATCGTGCTTCACTTGACTCATGTCATGAAATCAGGGGTAATGGGTCCACCTGTATGTTGTTTGAACCACTCGGTGACATGTCAAAAAACTGTGTGGTATATAATGGGCTGAACTGTGACCATGAGTGACAAACAGAACACGTCACAGCTATAGGTTTATACAGATTCATTGCTTATTACTGCCATACCATAACAGGTAATTGTAACACTCAATATATCCATCTCGGAAGAGCGGTTACATTGTTAGAAGGCTGCTTTCACACCAAACGAGTCGAGACGAGTCGAGTCGAGTCGAGTCATCAGAGTCATTTGACTCGAGTCAGACTGATTCGTTTTCATTCACACTGAAGTGGTGGTCACGCCATCTAGCAAATTAACATTTCCTTCTGAGATGGATACAATAATTATTACATTTTACATGAATGCAAAAATACTCATGATACGAAAGTCATAATCAATTTATCTTTATAAACTGACATAATCTAAATAAACCTTATCCCGTGACTTCATCCTAATGATAATACATAAAGGATGAGCGAACATCAATGGGAAGGCAGGAGGAAAGCTGTAATGCTGCCACTCTGTTAGATGGCAGCACCATCACTGTCCTCCAAACCTTAACATTGAATACTACTTCCTCCTCTATTTATTCCTTTCGTCCCGAGAAGCGTCATCCCGTGTAGCGCCTGACTGCCTGTGTCTGCCATCAGCCGTCAGTCGTGGCTACACACCAGCGTTGGGTGCACGCCGTTTGAACACGAAGGGATATTTCTTAATGTTGACTTTTCTCTAATTTGTTAATGAAGTGAATCAAGACCTCTTTTCAAAGTGTAATAGATCCTTGAGTTGTAACATTACAAACAATTGTGATGAAACACCACTCAAATACGCTGCCCCAAGGTAACCAAAGGCATGACGTTTGGGCTGAAAGTGCTTTTTTTCCTCCATTTCTCAAGAGATCCTCACTAGAAGAATGGCGTGTAACATTTACTTACACTCCTTTACAACATCCAAGAGTGATAATGGTGAGTACTGTATTATTGTATCACATTTTATTTGTTAGTCGATATTATGATGGGAACATTATATTAGTTTGTCAGTAGATTGTATTGATTCTAGTTTTTCTCTTCACTGTTAGTTCGGTAGATATTATCGAGTATATTAAAGTTAAAATATACCTCAAGATTAAGTCAGAAGAATGAAAATATCCTCTTCTCGTTATGTACAAGTCTATCCTAGCAGGTTATAAGTCCTATCCATGCACATAGCTTAGTAATGCGTAGAAGGTAATCATTTTTTGTTTGAAAAGCTGAATGTTTTACTGTTGAAAAATAAAGTAATGGACTTAATATTTTTCCAAGGATATCGGGGAAGAAAAAGAGTAAACATTAAGAGAAAGAAGTAGCACATTGGTCTTAGGAAGCGTTATTGAATGCAGTCTTAGAAAAGATAAACATAATATCAGAAAACAATAAATGCCTAGTCATCCATGGTTATTGAAAACAGTGAAGGAAAAAAAGTAAACCCGTAAAGAAGGATAAAAGCATTGTATTGCAGTTCTATTGAAGGCGACAGTAAAGATGAAGGAGAACACAGAGGAACAAAGGCGTAGTTTCATCAAAGATTAAACTGAAGAAAAGAGGCAGCTATAGATGAACAAAAGCTTAGTATTTCTGGTTTGCTTTTAGGATCTATAGAAAAAAGTCTGGGGAAAATTATGATGTCGTAGCATATTAAAAAAAAAAAGCCTAGGAAGGAAAAGAAGTTCGTAAGTTTGTGGCAAAAGCTCATGGCATGACATTGAACCAGACCAATAGTGATACAAACAGGCTTTATTTACCCATCATTTTGTAATGCAAACAAAATTAGAGAAGTAAAATTTTACTTGATTTTGAGGAAACCATTTTTTCACTCATTTTGTGCCGCAAATAGTAAATAAACTAACCCCATAATTATTATGAGACTAAAATAAAATTATAGAACAGATAAAAAGGCAACTATACTACTAAGTTTCAATTTACTTCCACGATAAGCCATTTTTTTCTTATATATCTTGCATAATAATTATATCATTGTAAATACAGTATAGAAAGAATGGAGAAGTGAGAGCTCTTATTATCTAATTTCTAATTAACATGTATTTTATGTAAACAAACCGTCGTGTTTAGAATAATAGTAACCATCGTAACTACAATTTCACTGCTCTGAATTAACACTGAAATACTATTGGATTCAATGGAATGAAATTATACAATGACAGTAGCACAAAAAATATTATTGAATAAGAAACAAATATTAAGAAAATAAGGCAGTGTTGACGGGTAGAGTCGAGCTTTGATCTGTACCTTCCTGGTGATGTCAGGCATGATTCTAATTGTCTAATTGTCTGTCACTTGAACGCAGCTCCTTCTAACCAAGGAAGGTATAGGATAGTGTGTGCCAGTGTAGCATAGAAGTAGTTGTAGTCGTATCATTATCATTATTATTTTTATCATTATTATTATTATTATTAGTAGTAGTAGTAGGATAAATATTCCGCAGGAGTAATAATACTAATAAATATAATTAATAGAAATGAATAAAGTCAGTAGAAAGAAACAACACTCTTACACTCTTTATCTCACCCACTTTTACCATCTCACTCCTCCTCCACTATTTCATCTTCTTTCTTCCCTTATCCCCACATTCGGCTCAGACAAGGGAGGGGACTTTGTACGACGCTGGCCAATCAGCTTCCCCGAGAGATCATGACGAGAAGCCGGAAACTTTTACGTTTATATTTTTCATTCGTCGACAGTTACTTTATTTGTAGTAAAAAAAAGATCATATTTTACTCTAATGTAACTATTGACAAAATCGTAAACCAATATAAAAAGACTAATAAAAAAGATAATTTCATTTTGTGTTAGCGAAGTGGTCTATAAGGGAGTGACGCTGCCTCTCCTATGTATACCTTCCTTGATTCTAACACTAACCTCGCAGAATTCGTAAATGCAAGGCACGTGTTGGAGACTCTCACTAGCTTGTCTTCCCGTGCTCTCCATGTTCCCATCCTGCTCCTACTTCTCTTCTCCCTTCTCCTCCTCTTCCCTTTCCCTGTCTATTCCCTGTCCTCCTTCGTCACTACTATCTCCTCCTTCTGCTCCTCTTCCTCCTCCTTCTGCTTCCCTTTCGCTCCAACATCCAAGGAAGGAAACGCCCCTTACACTTTAGTTATATACGCTGCTAGACATGCAAAAGGGCACGCGTATCTGAGGATGTGACTTACATTTTGTTCCGATAATTCAAAACTTCCCCTGTGCGTGCGTTGTCTCCTCCGTCGCCTGGTGCTTGAATCGATGTTTGGGGCAAGAATCCGTTTTGGCAGCGTTGTATTTCATGCTTATTTTTCTTCCTTTACATATTTTTTTTTCCTTCTCTGTAATTGGATGACCGCAAGAAAAGAGTTCCAAATATATATTTTTTTCAGTCTCCAGCTCTACTATCTTTACCGGCATCAGCTACGCCTTTACTGCATTCGTTTATCTTTTCCCTCATTAAAATTGGTTCCATATTGATTTTGGTTCCCTCAATTGCTCCACCTTCTTGGTCTTCAAATACGCATCTTTATAATTGGTATTGTTATACTTCCTTTCTTTATATGTATTCTCCCTTTTTTTTTTATCCTTCGTGGACATCATCAACCTAAATTTTATGAGCACTTGACTCACTCATCCTTAAGCTTCTGGAAAGGTAAAAAACATCCTACGTATTGCACTCATTCTTGAAGGGGAGGGGAGGTGAGCCAGGGATCCTTGAAGCCTGGGGAGACGGGGACGTTCAGATGGGAGGGGGGAGGGAGGCGAAGCGCGAGGCATTGCGAGTAACCAGGATGCAAGTCGTGCCAGGGGTTAATGTGGTGAACGGAGCAGCAAACACGACGACTAGTGAGCCTGGCAGAGGACGGTATATTAGCATGGGAGAAGGGGAAGGGAACAAGGTGGTGGCAGGGTAAAGAATATAACTTGTCTTAGAACAGGGTGGTGGCATACCGTTTTGAATTATCGGGTATTGGTGATAGATACATGTAAGGCGGCGATAAGGTATTGGATGTGTCGCCATAGACTATAACATTGGCGTAGGTTAGGTTTATAGCACTGGAAGGGATAGCTGTGAGGAAGTGTTAGGTGTACTGTGAGCGGGAATAATGGTGACATCGGTTAGGGATATGGTGTTGGCAGAGAAAGTGTTGGCGCGGCGGCGTGGCGTTGGTCGTTATTTAGTTGTGAGTCAAGGTCTTTGGTTGTGGAGACAGTGTTGGCAGGAACCGTGGCCAAGACGCTGCATCTTCTTATCAGTTGATGAAAGGCTTTCCGTGTCCTTCTTGGCACTGACTCCGAGGTCTGACACGTCGCCAGGACCCTACCAGCTGCTGACGTGGTTCTGCAACTGGCAAATCCATTAGTAACTCGGGCTGTTCAAGTCTGCCTGTGCTCCGCCCCGCTCCGCCCCGTTCCGTTCCACCCCGTCTTGGTCCGTTCATCTCAGCTTGCAATGTAACGAGAGGTGCTGCCTAAGCATTAATGTTCTGATATTAGGACAATGTTAATGGTAGTGTTGAAAACTTTGATATGTTATACTTTACGTAGTACTGCCACTCTCAGCTTGATTTTTTTTATGTATTTAATTTCCCTCGGAGACGAATGCTGTACTTCTATTGTAGATAGTGTGTGAGGTGATGGATGAGTAGGCTTTCCCGCGCTCTGCAGTAAAAGTGGAGGCGCTGTT
>JAPQNM010000048.1:8723345-8738345 GCA_029783475.1 Metacarcinus magister
TGGGGGCGCAGGTTTATTTATATATTTTTCCTACAAATGAAAAACGATGTAACACCAAATATTAATATGTGGAAGCTGCAGATTGCAAGGGCATTCAAAGCGGTATTTTTCTAGATTGCTTGTTCGTCATTTTGATCTGATATACAGTACGTAGCAAGATGTGGGCGCTATGCTCTCCTATCATAATCTGACCGTGATCCTCCCTGTAAATAGTGTCATTCCACTACCTGGTGTGAGGCCGGTCTTCCACAAACAATCTGAAGTAACGTTTGTCTACCCAAGTCACAAGAGTTACTGCGAAGTGTTGAGGATGTGCACTACAATCATAACGGCTCTGTGTTGACTGCTGTAGAAAAGTGTTGTAAATTAATCAGGCAAACTACGTCTCTTACTGGCCTTAAGTTCTCGTACATATCATATTTATTTTCCGTCTATACAACAAGAAACTTCTTCACTATTCTCTAATAAAGGTGTGTGTGTGTGTGTGTGTGTGTGTGTGTGTGTGTGTGTGTGTGTGTGTGTGTGTGTGTGTGTGTGTGTGTGTGTGTGTGTGTGTGTGTGTGTGTGTGTGTGTGTGTGTGTGTGTGTGTGTGTTTGCGTGCCAGCAGCGAGCCTTGTGGTCCGTCACTGCCTTCACCAATGACGGTGATGATGACAGTGAGGTGCTGGGTGTATCGGGAGAGTAGATCGTCCACCGCTACTGACTTGTGATGATTGATTGATTGATTGATTACATTTGAGGCGCCGCAACAAGGCCTTGTGATGAGGAGCCTTTTAAAATCACACCAACGCTGGGTTTGCTCGGCACGGCTGCTTCAAAAAAGTTTAGCTCGTGTAGTCATTCGCATCATCTTGCCTCGTCACCGTGACAGTGTAGGTAGTGATCTGACATTGTCGTGTGTGTGGCCATTAGTGCGTTGTGCTGTGGGGGAGCCTTGAGGAGGCGCTTGAAGACCAGTGAGTCTGCCTTGGCAAGGAGCCACAGTCAGAGCTGCAGTTGATGGCAGGGAAGGAGTTAAGCTTTAAACTCTTTCAAGGCTAAACCATCCACCCTCCAGTGCGGGACGCTGCACAAGTTTCAACCCCATCCCCCCAAAGGTCCCTCCTCCGGTTTCAGATCCTAAAATCTAATAACTTGTTGCCAGTCACGAGGCCCACCTTTGCTAACGCTTTTGTTAAAATCCACACATAACTTTTTGCGTTATCATGCTAACAAACAAACAAAAAACGAGCAAACAAACCAACAAATGTGACCAAAAACGTATCCCTTTTGACGAGGTGATGAAATGAAATGAAATAAAATAAATGAAAATTGTGGACGTGGTTTGAAATTTCTGCTTCACGAATGATTAAAAAAATGTATAAACTTATGATAACGGCCACACACAATGTTTTCTATGCGGTAAACAGAGGATTACCTTTTTCTTGAAAACACAAACACTCACTCCAAATTAAAAAGATGTTTTTAGTATATCTGCCGGGTGGAGCAGAGGATAAACAGCGCTATGAAAACAATCAAATAACACTAATTAAGTTTGTAGAGAAAACAGGTCGAAAACCACGTATGTGACAAGAGGAAGAGGAAGGAGATGGGATGAAATGGAAAAGGAGGAGCGATGGATAGAAAAAAAAAGTTAGGAGGAGAGAGAAGGAGAGGTAGAGGAAGACAAAAGGGAAGAGGAATATATGAAATTGGTACGCAAGAGGACAATGCAAAGGATTGGAAGAAGAGAGAGTGAAATGTTGAGAAAGACACAAAAGGAAAGGGGAAGGATAGGAGGAAAGATGGAAATTGAAATCAATACCAATGAATGGATTGCTAGGGAAAATTCATCCCAAAAGAGAGAGAGAGAGAGAGAGAGAGAGAGAGAGAGAGAGAGAGAGAGAGAGAGAGAGAGAGAGAGAGAGAGAGAGAGAGAGAGAGAGAGAGAGAGAGAGAGAGAGAGAGATGATACAACAATAACAATTACTACTACTCCTACTACTACTACTACTACTTTTCTGACAACAACAACCATAACAATAAAATAAAACGATGAAATAAGAAAAAAAAAAATGAGGAGTGAAACAAGGTTGTAGGAAAAGAAACACGACTCCTCTTAATGAACAAAGGGAAGAAGAAAAGGTGAGGGAGGGAGAGCCAGGTGAATGGGAGGAAGGAGGAAGAGGAAGAGGGTGAGGAAGAGGGTGAGGGAGGGAGGAAGAGGAAGAGGGTGGGTGAGGGAGGGAGGGAGGGAGGGAGGGGGTAAGGGCCAAGAGGGCGTGTCAGAAGGAGGAAGTTTAGTGTGGACGAAATTTCAGCTTTAAAAATAGTGGTTCGCCGCCGCCACCACCACCGCCACCACCTCCACAAACCAATTTATATCCATTTGAATCTGAACCTAAACCAACAAAATAGAAATACCATCCACTACCATTACCACTGTCACTGTCACTATCACTGTCACTGTCACTGTCATCACCTAAGCCACCATCTCCACCACTTCAACTACCACTACTACCACCATCACTCACTGTCACCACCATTACTCATAGTACAGCAATTATAATCCCCACTACCACTCACCACCACCACCACCACCACCAGTGAACAATTTTTCTGTGTTTTATTTACTGCCTGTATGACTTTTCTACACGAATTTTAAAGCAACAAAACTGATTTGATATATAGGTACAAGTATGAGTATGATGTATTATTTCTACGAATGCTGGTTAAGTACAGGTGCTACTACTTCTGTTGCTGCTGTTGTTGCCTTTGTTGTTATTATTATATTATTATTATTATTATTATTATTATTATTATTATTATTATTGTTATTATGATTATTGTTATTATTATTAGTGTTATCATTATTATTACTACTATTATTATCATTATCATTAGTAGCAGTAACATTAGTAGTAATAATAGTTGTAGTAGTAGTAAGTTTTAGTAAAATTACTTTTATACCGAAGAAGAAACACTTCAATGAAAGCCAGAGAGACAAAACGTTAATTTTGCACTTACATTATTGTTCGTGTCTGTCATCGCACACATTATAACATTGTTCCAACCAAACTCAGAGACATCAGACTGTCAACAATCTAACCACACTGCTGTCTCCTCAGTACGAAAATACTTGAACTATAAATAACGAAAACTCCTGTTCACCTTCTGCCCCCACTACTAGCTAAGTTTCTAAGAGTCTTTACTGTGGTTCTATTATTTACTTTTACCTCCACTCGTATATCCAAGAACTATGTGCACTGTCTCCTGTATTGTAAAGTATGTAGGAAGTAACATTTTCTTTATATTTTTACGTATAATAAATATTGTTTGTGGTGGAAGTTGAGTGGCACATGGAGTGGCACACACACACACACACACACACACACACACACACACACACACACACACACACACACACACACACACACACACATACCACTTTGTTATTGTTTTCCTTTGTCAAGAGGTGTCACCTTCAGATATTTGTTGCTTCGAAACATTTATTCATTTGTTTTACCTGAATCTTTTTCCATATTCTTTTTCTTGCTTCAAATCAAACACACACCATTTTTCTCTCTTGTCAGCCACCTTTGCGTTATTTTTCATTTATTCATTTTATGTTTATTTTGATATACAAATTTTTATTATTATTATTATATTATTATTATTATTATTATTATTATTATTATTATTATTATTATTATTATTTATTATTTTTTTTCACTTATTTTGATATACACACAATTTTTCTTGAACTGTGGTGGAAATTTTCATGTTTCATCATTTCTACCATACACACAATTTTTCTTGAACTGTGGTGGAATTTTTCATGTTGCATCATTTCTACCACATGCATTGTTTATCTTATCTCTTATTATAATGATTCCTAACGTTATCTTCCTGTTGTTTTTCATTTCTTTTTCGTATTCCTTTCTCCTTCCTTTTTCTTCGATTCTGCTATTTCCTCTTCCTTTCAGTATTTTATTATTATTATTATTCCTTCATTGTTACCTTTCTGTAATTCTCATTTTCTTTTACGTCTTCTTTTTATCCTCATTAATTTCCTTTCCGTTTTTAGACTTCCGGAAACTGCATAAGCTACCCAACTCTTCCTTCCTTTCTTCCCTCCTCCCTCCTTCTTCCTCCTCCTCCTCCTCCTCCGCCCCTCGAAGACAGACCGCCATAACTTTAATTAATGTTCCTGGTCTAACTTGCCCGTGCAGCCAGCCAGCCCCCTTGGCCATGCATCTCTGGGCCCCGCTAAGCCCCTCACCTCAACGAAGACAAACACCACCACCAAGCTAGGTTATGATTCATCTTAGTAAGCTTATTGTTGGTGTTATTGTTATTATTTATTTTGGGTTTTGTTAGGTGGGTGTGTGCGTGCGTGCGTCTGTTTAATTTTTTTTTTCTCATTTTTATTTTGGTTTTGGATGGAATCGTATTTTTGATGTTTTTTTCATTTTATTTTTTTTATGGTTTTTATCCTTTGTGTTCTGATTAGTATTTTTTTTTCCATCATCCTTGCCTTTATTGGATTCCCTTTGTGGTATTTTTTGTTCCGTCACTTTTTTTTTCCCCCCTTTCCATTAATTAATATATAATTTTATAATCATCCTTTTAAAATAATGATAATGATAATAGGAACAAAATAATAATAATAATAATAGTAATGATAATAATAATAATAATAATAATAATAATAATGAGAGAAAAATTCCACTAACAGCAGCGGGCGTAGCTTTCAAAAAATTAATGAAGCTACAGTAATATGGCTTGTGGAAATAATTAATAGATTGAACAAAAATAATAATAAAAAAAGAAGTGGGGGGGATTTATATTTGATGCATCGCTAAAGACTTTTTTTTTTCTTTCCAATTTTTCATCTTTTTAATTTCTTTTTACACATATCAATGAATGGATCACACACACACACACACACACACACACACACACACACACACACACACACACACACACACACACACACACACACACACACACACATATTTAAAGCTTCGTGATTAGGGAAGTAAAAAAAAGAAAAATTATGTTCTATCCACCAGCATAGCAAAATTTTCCATTGACTGAAGGGTCGCGTTGCATTAATATCATCATCATGTGTTGCCTCGCGTTCATAAACTCCAATGAAATCCATAACAAAAGACTTTTCAAACGGGGAGGGAGGGAGGGAAGGAGGGAGGGAGGGAGGGAGGGAAGGAAGGAAGGAGGGAAGGAGGGAGGGAGGGAGGGACTGATAGACGTATACATGGAGAAAGAACTATAGGCTGTAATGAGAGAGAGAGAGAGAGAGAGAGAGAGAGAGAGAGAGAGAGAGAGAGAGAGAGAGAGAGAGAGAGAGAGAGAGAGAGAGAGAGAGAGAGAGAGAGAGAGAGAGTAAGTGAGTAAGAGGAGTAAGAAGAAAGCGAGAATAAGAAGGCGTTGAGGAGGAGGATCAGAAGGACGCCAGGAAATGGGTTTAATGGAAGACCTGAAAGAAGACTGCACAGAGGAGTTAAACACACACACACACACACACACACACACACACACACACACACACACACACACACACACACACACGGCAGCGTCAACAAAGGTTCCAGTGAGAGAGAGAGAGGGGGAGAGAGAGAGAGAGAGAGAGAGAGAGAGAGAGAGAGAGAGAGAGAGAGAGAGAGAGAGAGAGAGAGAGAGAGAGAGAGAGAGAGAGAGAGAGAGAGAGAGAGAGAGAGAGAGAGAGAGAGAGAGAGAAAGGGATTATTGTTGTTATTGTAATTATTGTTAGTTTTGATGTTTTATTTGCTAGTTCTTGTGTTTCCTTATTTACTATTTTCCAATTTTTCTTATTTTTTGTCTCTAAAGATTATTATCACATTTGTATCGTAGCAGTTTTTGCAAGTTTTTTTTTTTTTTGAATTATTACTTACTGCGTCTTTTCTTTATTTCTTCCATGTCTTGCTATTCATCTTCCTCCTTTTTTTTTTGTCATTTCTTCATTATGTCTGGCTTAGAAATTTCCTACGTTATTTTTTTTTACTTATCTGTTCGTTTCTTTAACATCATCGTCATGTTGCCTTCTGGTTTCTCACAATCTTATATTCATATCTCTCTCTCTCTCTCTCTCTCTCTCTCTCTCTCTCTCTCTCTCTCTCTCTCTCTCTCTCTCTCTCTCTCTCTCTCTCAACCCATTCTCCGTGACTCGAGCTCATCTCCTTATGTGCATTCATCTCCCCTTCCCTCCGTCCCTCTTTTCACCATCTTTCCTTATTCTCAGTGGAGTTATCATATCCTGCAGACGATGAGCAGCAGATTCTAGAGAGGGAACTAAATGGATTTCCTTTCACTTTACCTTTACCTTGCACTCGACGCCTCCCTTCTTTCCCTCTATCCAAAACCACACTCTTCGTCCTTTTTTTCTTTTTTTTAACCACACCATCCTTCCCTCTTCTCCCAAAGCACATTTTTCTTCACACCCTCGCTTCGGCCCACTTCCCTTGCAGAATTCATAGTGTACTGTCATTTTTTGTTCTATTTTTCATTTATTCCACAGTCTGGTTAGCCACACCCAATGTAGTTTCATCCACTCCCTGCCTCTCCTCTCTCCCATCTCTTTCCTTGTGTTAAAAATTGTTCCTCTCTTGTTTTTTTGTTTTTTTTGTTTTTTTTCTTTGCATTCCCGGTCATTTCAACCCTTGCCCCTCGCCCTTACTGTATAACTAACCCCTGTCATTGTCACCCTTCCTCTGTACACTATGCAACACGACTTATCATTGGGGTCAGGGCCTAGTGGAGTACTTAAAGTTTATGTCTCCACTTGCGTTACTCATAAATGACAACTATCTATGCCGCCAATGTCCACTCACCCACCCACCCACTCACTCACTCACTCACTCACTTACTCACTCTCTCACTCGCTCATTCATTCATTCACTCACTCACCTGCTTCTCCAAACCAGACACAAAAAAGAAAGTCAAATACGAGTATGTACCCCTCAGCTCCCCCTTCCCAAAGCTCACGTCCGCTTCCCCCTCCAAAGAGAAGAATAAAGACCAGAATCCACAGGTAAAACAACAATACCTGTCACCCTCCTCCAGGATCTTGTATTTAGTGTGTTAAAATACCGTGGAGAGAGAGAGAGAGAGAGAGAGAGAGAGAGAGAGAGAGAGAGAGAGAGAGAGAGAGAGAGAGAGAGAGAGAGAGAGAGAGCCAAACATTCTTTCTTGCTTAACACTATACATTCTTTCTTGGCTTAACATGATACATTGAACTCCTTTGCTATTTGTCTTTTGGTCTTGTTGTTGTTGTTGTTGTTGTTGTTTTTGTTGCTTCACTCATGTCAAATATACGAGTTGAATAAATATAAATGTTTCGTGTTTTATCTTAGCCATTTGTCAAGCGGTTTTTTTCCTTCTCTCTCCTCCTCTATTTATCTCTGTCTGTTTGTTTATCCGTTTAGGTGTAACTGTTTTATATCTGTTAATCTGTTTCCCCCTATCTCTCTGTCTCTCTTTCTGTTTTCCTTTCATCCAATTCTATTTTGTATTATAAGTTGGATTGTTGGTGGTGTTGAGACTCGGAGGGAGCGAGTTGAAAAGACGTGCAGCTGAGACAGAAAACTTTGTGCATAAAACGTTCAAGATAGCATCCATATTGAGTGAGAGAGAGAGAGAGAGAGAGAGAGAGAGAGAGAGAGAGAGAGAGAGAGAGAGAGAGAGAGAGAGAGAGAGAGAGAGAGAGAGAGAGAGAGAGAGAGAGAGAGAGAGATACTGAAAGAAAAATTTAGTGAAAGAAGGGAGGAAGAAAGAAAGAAGCAGATAAATGAGGGTAGGAAAGAAAGAAAACCGCTAAAATAATGTCTGATGCGTAACCGGAAGCAGCGACAAGGAGGTAAAATCAATAGTTTTTTTCTTCTTTCTTATTTTCTCTTCCTTTTCATTTTTTTCTTCTTCAACTTGCATACGACTTCCGAATCACGTCTCCGTCCTCTTCAATTTCAGTGTCACATCTTAATTTACAATAGATTTATTTGAAAGTATTTTTTTCTTCTTCTCTCCCTTCATTAAAATGCCAACACGACAGACAGTGAGAAGTCATTTCTACACTTTCTTCTATTTTTCGTATATCTGACCTAAAACATTTTCACCTTCAACTGTCATGACTCTAAAAAAAAAAAAAAACTTCCTTGCTGTCTTTCTTGCTGTCTTATACTTCCATTATTTATCGAAGTTATAGGTAAAAGAAAAGGAAACGAAAATGGGTTGTCTTTCTGGCTTCTCTTGACGGCTCTTGCAGAAGGTAGCGTGGGAATAGGAAGAGGAACAGGAAATTAACAAAGAAAGAAAAAAAAAAAATACAAATCTTTAGTAGTGAATGCCTGGTATAACTACGCTGATAAGAAGAAGAGGAGGAGGAGGAGGAGGAGGAGGAGGAGGAGGAGAGGTGAAATGATACTCTGGTTTGTCGTCAAGGAGTTAATGAGATAATTAGAGGAATTATGTGAACCAACGGCCTTTTAACAAGTGCAGGATTTTCTTCTTAGTGTTCTTATTTTCATTTTCTTTTTCTTTTTGCGTAATTGAGTAAGGAAACTAATCGTGTGTGTGTGTGTGTGTAGGAGAGAGAGAGAGAGAGAGAGAGAGAGAGAGAGAGAGAGAGAGAGAGAGAGAGAGAGAGAGAGAGAGAGAGAGAGAGAGAGAGAGAGAGAGAGAGAGAGAGAGAATCAAAGTAAGACCTAAACAGATGAATATAGAAAACCAAACCAGCAAACAAACCAATAGTCAACAGTTTTAAGAGTCAATTAATTATATAGTATTATAAATCACACAATAATAACTTGCTTCTTTATTCTTTCTCCTTCCTTCCTTCCCTCCTTCCTCCCATGCACTACAAAAGTCACACACACACACACACACACACACACACACACACACACACACACACACACACACACACACACACACACACACACACACACACCAAAGGGGGAAAAAATAGTTTAATGAGGATAGCTAACGAACGGAAACTACTGGAATTATACGTATCAAAGGTCCAAGTTTTTATCAAAGAAGACGAAATAAAAAGGGGGGGGACTTCCATTAATTTATTCGACTTAATTGTTTTTGTCGCTGATGTGCTGGTGGTGATGGTAGTAGTAGTAGTAGTAGTAGTAGTAGTAGTAGTAGTAGTAATAGTAGTAGTAGTAGTAGTAGTAGTAGTAGCAGTAGCATTAGCAGTAGTAGTAATAGCAGTAGTAGTAGTAGTAGTGGTGGTGGTGGAAAATTACTGTGTAGAAGGTTATATTTCATCCCCTTTGCTCACATTTATCTTATCTTCCTTCTTCTCCATTGCCTTTTATTTATCTTTTTTTTTCGCCTCCTCCCTTCCCTCTTACCCCTCCTGTCCCCCCAATCCTCTTCCTTTCCCGTCTCCTCCTAATTCTATTCCTTCTCACTTTCTTTGGTGCTCGTCCTCTCTCTTCACCTCCTTTTCTTCCTCCTCCTCCTCCTCCATATTTCTTTAATCCGTGTCGTCACCCTGCACCTTCTCCTCCTCCTCCTTCTCCTTCTTCAATTCCTTCTCTTCTTTCATAGTTTTTTTTACTTCTCGTCTTCACCCTCCACCTCCTCATTCTCTTTCTCTTCCTTCTTGCTTTCTTTACTTCTATTTTTCGCTCTTCACTTTCTACTCCTAATCCTTCTCTTCCACTTCCTACTCCTCAGTTTAGTATATTCTCCTCCTCTGCCTTTGCTTTCTCCTCCTCCTCCTCCTCCTCCTCCTCCTCCTCCTCCTCCTCTTCCTCCTCTTCCTCCTCCTTCCCCTCTTGCTTTTTTCTTCTTCATCTTCTTAAGTTCTCGTCTCTTCTCTTCCAAAAATATGTAATGTATTAACTTTCAAAATGCCTGAAAGTAAAGGGATCTATAATATACTAAAAATTAAACAGTTAGAGCGTTCCAGGGAATACCGACCCCTAACCCCCCCCCTCTGTCCCCCGCCTTACCCCCCACCCCCAAAAAAAAAACCCCGCCAACCCTTCCATTAGAAAAAAAGATGAAGGGGTTTTAAATTGAAGTATTCTGAAAATAAACTTGACGGTATTGAGTTAAACTTTTTTTTTCTTCGTTTAATGTTAGATGAATTATTACAGGTTATAAAAAGGATGTAGATATTGAAAGGTGCATTAAGGAAGTTATAGTTTTACTTTGTTGTTGATGGTGGTGGTGATGGTGGTGGTGATGGTGGTGGTGGTGGTGGTGGTGACTCCTTTAACAGAATAGTGGCAATAGTACTGATGATCATGGTATAGTGAACAGGGTGGTGATGGTAATGTCTATTCTAACGGTAGTGGTGTTGGTGGTGGTGGTGGTGGTGGTGAAGGAGGTCAAATCCTAGCAGGTGGTGTTGTTCATTTTCCTCCTAATCACCGGTGGCGCCTTGTTCTGGGAAGTGGCAGGGGTTCCTGACGGCGGCGAGGCTATAACTGACTAGCCGAGGGAGGGAGGGAGGGAGGGAGGACAAGGGAGAAGGCTATACATGAAAGGAGAGAAAGAAGGGAAAGGGAGAAGGGTCAAGAGGAGAGGTAAAGATGGAGAAAAGTGTGGAAATGAGGGAGAGAGGGAGAGGTAGGGTGTAAGAAAGCAAAAGAGGAAGTAGAAGGGAGGGAAGGGAGAGCTAAAAAAGGAGGGAGAGAGAGAGAGAGGGACAGCTCGGGTGAGGCGCAGATCACTGGGAGGAATAAAGATTGTGAGACAGATCAAGAGGAAGGAAGAACAGAGGGAAGGGAGAAGGGAGAAAGGAAATTAGAGATAAGGGGAGGGAAGGAGGAAGACACAGATTAGGGAAGAGGATTGAAAGGTCAGTGAAATCATGTTAAAGGCAGGATACATGGACTGGGATGGAGGAAGGGAGGAAGAGAGGAAGGGAGGAAGAAGAGGAAGAGGAGGAAGAGGAGACGAGGGGATGGACAGAGGGAGGGAGGTAACACGAGCATCTCTAACTACATTAAGCTGGCGTCACACTGGCTTCAATTCGGCCAGTAAGAGCTAGCTTGATAGGCGAGCTTTTGGTTAGGAGGAAGTTCAATGTTGCCCCCACGTTGTTAGTGGAGTTTGACGAGCGGCGGACAACAGGAGATGAAGTACGTAAAGTCGTGGCCATAGCATCTACAACTACCTCCATGAACCCTGGCGTAGTGGTGTGCAAATGGTCCCTTACTCTTGTTATTCAGAAGGTTGTAATAGAAGAAGCTCAAAGGGACTTATTCACTTACATCCGGGTTGAGGTCGAAGGAATCTATATCAGAACTATACTAACATGAATTTTGACCAACTGTATCCATGTAGTTAACGCCATCAAAGATAAACAAAAGAATATAGTTACTAGGTTACTCAATTATGTGTGTATTGCTGTAGTACGTGTAATATAACTTTATGTATGTCTAAAAATCAATGCAGCAAGGATTTTTTGTTTTTTTGTTTTTGTTTTTTTGTCCAATGTAACGTTACCTTTACGAGAAGACCTAGGGAGGAGGAGGAAGAGGAAGAGGAAGAGGAGGAGGAGGAGGAGGAGGAGGAGGAGGAGGAGGAGGAGGAGGAGGAGGAGGAGGAAGAGGAGGAGGAGGAAAGTGAGTGATCCATGAGAGTGAATGATCCAATTGTGCTTCGACCAGCAACTGACACTCTGCCTGTAGTCGCTTGAGGTGAGCCGGCAGCGCTGTGGGAATATTTCAATCCGGCGCGTGATGTGATGGCAGGGGGAGCGTGGAGTGTTGCCTTTGTCCGATGTCTGTCTGTCTGTCTGTGTGTCTGTTAGTAGTTAAGTAAGTCAATTTTCAAAGTAACTGCGTCTGTCTGTCTGTTAGCAATGTAGTGAGTAAATTATTATATTTTTCTTTTAACTGTTTCTCTTTTATATTTTTCTTTGACTTTTTTTTTTACGTATTTATCTCGTAATTTATTATTTCCTCTTATTCTGTACATGTATTTTTTTTTTTTTTGTGGAACCTTTTGCTGAGGTTTTTATTATTTCTTTTCTTTGATATTTCTTTAAAATTTCAATACGTTTTGCTACAATACTTATGTAACTATTGCCAACCAATCGAGTACGTGAAAGCGAACATCACAAATTCTTTTCCTTGACCTTCGAAATCAGTCATCAGAGGGGAAAAAGGGGGGTGGGGGAGTGGGGGGGAGCATAGAGGAAGACGCCAATGACATTGAAAAGGAAAAAAATTACAAAAAGACAACTCGATTTTGTCTCTATAACTTGGGCTGACCTTTAGCTGGGTAACTTGGGAGGAGGAGGAGGACGAGGAGGAGGAGGACGAGGAGGACGAGGAGGACGAGGAGGAGGAGGAGAAGGAGGAGGAAGAGGAAGAGGAAGAGGAAGAGGAGGAGGAAGGAAAGGAAGGTAACTTGGTCATGCTGGCTTAAAGTTGGTTAATATTGGCATAAAAACCTAAACCTCCCTTCCTTGCGGCCATGTTTGCCAGGGCGTGGAGGCCGATGTTTAGGAGGTGCTACGAGGGGGGGGGGAGGGGGTGTTAGGACGCAGGTGGGGGAGTAGTGGTGGGGGAGGGTGGGAGGGATGGGGTGACTCGTATATCGAAGACCATAAACTGTGGGGAGCAGGGAGTATTAGGAGAGAGAGAGAGAGAGAGAGAGAGAGAGAGAGAGAGAGAGAGAGAGAGAGAGAGAGAGAGAGAGAGAGAGAGAGAGAGAGAGAGAGAGAGAGAGAGAGAGAGAGAGAGAGAGAGAGAGCATTGAATACTTCCATGTATCTCCTCCGGCTAACTCAGCGGATTCTCTGTCGGTTTCATGACGGTAATGATATATCCAGTATATGCCATTTATTTAGTTTAGGTCCCGAGCGCGTGCACACACACACACACACACACACACACACACACACACACACACACACACACACACACACACACACACACACACACTACTGGACTAATATTGTTCTTGGTTCATGTAAATATGGTGGAAGGAATGGGGTCTATTCACAGATTATGTTATATTACTAAGAAAAGTGGAAAATGAAGAAGACTGACTTATTACAAAAGTATCTGGATAATATATTCGAATGGAGGCAAAGATGGTAAATGGAGTTTAATGTTAAGGAATGTTAAGTGATGGAAATGGTAGCAGCAATACGAGACAAACTAGAAATTAAATTATTAGATGAAAAATGAACGGGTTAACAAAATTTATGAAGAGGAGATTTAGGAGTAACGATTTATTGATAACTTGCCATAAGAAAAATATAAATAGGATAACCAGAGAAACATATAACTCAATAAGAAATATAAGAATTGCGTTCACTTCTTTAGAAGAGATGATGAAAAAATTGATTAATGATTCGCACTCAGTTAGAATATACAGCAGTGTTCTGGTCACCACATAAGAAGAATGATGTTAAGGAAGAGTGAAGAGTACAAAGAGCAGCAACCAAGATGGCCACAAGGCTTCGATATCTACCTTATGAGGATAGATTATCAATAATTAATCTCCCAAATCTGGAGAAAAGAAAGGAAAGGGGAGATCTAATTACAGTGTATAGAGTTTTGAAGGTAGTAGAGAAAGTGGATAGACAAGATCTGTTTGTGTGGGAGTCAAGAGGTACCAGAGATCCTTTAAAAAAAAATTGAAATAACCACTTGTGAGATGGGTACCAAAAAATGAATATTTAACTTCCCATACATAAACTATAAAAATATGAAAACCTACGCCAAATAACAGGCGAGGCAAGTCCATCTGTGCCTCAATAAGCCTACAGGCGCCAACGGTTGATGACATGAATATCTGGAACAACCTAGATATAGTAGTGAGAAATGCTAAGAATATCCACAAATTTAAAGCCAGGTTAGATAATAGGACAATTATTGGTCTTCGCCCGTATGATACACCTCACCTAATCCCACTGCTGCCACCAAATATGTTGTGGTGTGCGTGGACGTAGGAGTTGTAGCAAGGGCGTCGAGCGGGGTTATAACAAGGTAAATACAACTAGGACAATTGAACAAGGTAAATACAGCTAGATAAATTGAACAAGGTAAATACAACTAGGTAAACACATGTGGCTGAAGCGTGGCGTCATGGGGAGCACCTCCTTGTTTCCTGTGTTACAATTATCCTCATCCTTATGAAATGAGGGAAATAACCACAGTAAGAACGTCCAAACTTGGAAGAAGGAGGAGGAGAAGGAAGAGGAGAACGAGGAAGAGAAGGAAGAGGAGGAGGAGAAGGAGGAGAAGGAGGAGAAGGAGAAGGAGAAGGAGAAGGAGAAGGAGAAGGGGAAGGAGAAGGGGAAGGGGAAGGAGTTGTGAGTGAGTGCAGAGGTAAGGAGTGCAATTACTGAGGGTTCCAAAGGTAATCCTGACACCTTCTCACACTCACCCGCTGCTCCTAAAACCAAGACGATCTTCTCGGCACCCAAATGTGGATGGAAGTGAGCGGAAAGGAAGCAGGAATGTCATTTGGTGGACTCTTTTCCTTCATTATGGTCTCGTTGGGTTGGGGGGTTGGGGTTGGGGGGTAGTATGTGTTTTCGAAGAAGTTTTTTATCTTTAATATGCGACTTATTTTTAATAAGGGAAAAATGGATTAGATGAAGGAAAATGGACAGCCGTCATCAGTAATTATTGATCTACTGATGCCATGAACGATAGGAAAAAAGTGAACACTAAAAAGTATTGATGTGAAGCTTCCAATTTAACTCAAACTCCTAATTTCCAAATTCCTTCATGGCCTCTCAGAAAACACGCCATGAATCCCCAGGGGGTCATAGACCCCAGAGTGGGAATAGTGTGTATGTTTCGTGAAGTAATTATGCATTTTTTCATACGCCGTAGGTTTTTATTTTGATAAAAGAAAAAAATAAACTGCAAAGGACGAGGAGAAAGCCATTAACACAGCCATTTTTTTTTTATGGTGTGATGGTGTCCCCACAGAGAGAGAGAGAGAGAGAGAGAGAGAGAGAGAGAGAGAGAGAGAGAGAGAGAGAGAGA
>JAPQNM010000048.1:8750845-8768345 GCA_029783475.1 Metacarcinus magister
TATACATCTAATAGAAACATGGATATAAATATAAATACTTTGCTGGCACGTGTATTAAAGTTGTTCAGGAGCAGCTGATGTAACACTAATAATAATAATAAGAAAAAATGACTAGCACACCCTGCAACACAAAGGGAATAATGTATTGGTGTTCATTTTCTCCGTATTCGGTTACGGTTATTTCGGGTCCGGTCATTACGACGGATACAATTAAAAACATGATAACAGCGACGATCATGGAATTAATCTAATTGATTCGTGCAATTGAGAAAATGAGTCACTGCACTAAAAAAGGGACATTAAGTGGTGGTGGTGGTATTATTATTGATGTGTGTGTGTGTGTGTGTGTGTGTGTGTGTGTGTGTGTGTGTGTGTGTGTGTGTGTGTGTGTGTGTGTGTGTGTGTGGCTCGCATGACTCACCTTTATTCCCCTCTTTTCATGGCTCACTCACTCACTCACTCACTCACTTACTCACTCACTCACAATAACATAATGAGTCATATTCTTGTTACCTGACTCACACTGACCCGTGACTCATACCTGTCGCACCTCACGCAGGTATGTTTGGGGGAAGACGGTGACTCATACTGAATAGAGTGAGTTAAGTCTTGAATTCAATTAGACTCTTTTCTTGGTTTTGTTTTGTTTGTTGACCTTGACATTTAACCTTTCATTACCCTCCTTTTCTTTCATTACCGATTACATTATGTCTTCATTTGTTCGTAATTTATGCACAGATCAATCAATAGCTGTTTTATAAATTTTTGATATTAATTTTATTTAAACTGTTAGTTATTCTTATTTTCATATACATGTTTGTAAGAAGGGCGATATTTTGTTGTAATTAGAAACGAATGTAAAAGTCCCGACAATTTCGTTCCATTTATTACGTGACAGGAAAAAGATGCGAAAGATATTAAACGATTAGGTAGTATGTGTAGATTAGTTACTCATTTATGGTCTTGATGATCACGTGCTGGACTCGTGATCGCCAGCCATTACCTCCCGGAGAGATCTTAGACCACATATAGACCAATCCATGTGAGAGGATGTGACCTTCGCACACCAAACACACACCCCGTCTCCTTGTTTAAGGAGGACAGTAACTGCTCGCTCATTAGTGAAAACCTTTAACAACCTGAGTGGGGCGCGAACCTCAGCCTGCCAAGTGACAGGCAAGGACGTTACCACTGAGTTAGCGAGCAATGTGTGTGTGTGTGTGTGTGTGTGTGTGTGTGTGTGTGTGTGTGTGTGTGTGTGTGTGTGTGTGTGTGTGTGTGTTTGCGTGCGTCTACTTTCCATTGGGCAGCGTGTGCATTGCTTCACCGTAACGTTACACAGCCTCGTGAGTGTAGCTGTGCACCGCCGCGTCCTCCGTACATGCATCCGTCACACGCCAAGATGAAAGCCCGCCCACGATTCTCTCAAGGGTTGGCGCCCCCCTATCCACCTCTCGACGCTAATTGGAGGAGGGGGAAACACGTCATCTTGGTGGTTCTCTCTCTCTCTCTCTCTCTCTCTCTCTCTCTCTCTCTCTCTCTCTCTCTCTCTCTCTCTCTCTCTCTCTCTCTCTCTCTCTCTCTCTCTCTCTCTCTCTCTCTCTCTGGGATAATTGGAAGCCCAATATTCATGGGCATCGGACGCGCAGGTCAGGTTGCCTCCCTTCGACCTTGAGAATGTAAGGCTAAACTCGATCACTTTTGGCTGACTCTGTAAAGTTAGAGATGCCATTCTGTCTTATTGATCCATACTATTCTTCATCAAATGCAGTTCATCTTCTTTTTACCTCCCGTCTTAGCCAGTCATGAGTCATCCTTCCCTCTCCTCCTGTCTCTGAATATTACTCCTACTCCTTCACCGTCTCTCGCACCTTCAGCCTCTCCCGCGTGTTGTTCCTTCTGCCCCTCACGTCCTCCTGGCCTTTGTGTGCCCACGCGCCGACCTTCCTCGTGATAGGTCAAAGGGACACGCAAGTATGTTTAATTAGATCCACTTAAGGACATGTGTGGGTAGCCAAGTGAGGTGGTCGTCCCTGCCTTTGTCGTCTATATATCTGGTGAAGGAGAAAGGGAAGTGAAGAGGATACGAGGGGATGTAAGGAGGGGAAGGGAAAAGGCTGTCATGTCTACTTTTCCAACGTTATAAACAAGTCATCTGAAATACTGTTCTTGAGGTATTTCTTCCCCCAACGACTGTCAGTTATTTTTCTTCCACGCTTGAGTGTTAGCGAAGGGAGCACCACACTATTTGAGGTAACAACAGCTGCATCAAAAACACCACAACGATGTTATGAAAAATCACGCGCGAGGACCTCGTGTAATCCCTATTAATGCAAATGGATGTCTCTTGACCTGCGAAAATTGGAAAAGCTCCCGGAGAAAGTTGATGGAAGGGCTCATGTGTTTGCCGGGACTTGATTTAGTGGAGAACCACCTGCCTTCACCTTTCTCGTTTAATTTTTCATGTTTTTATTTAGTGTGTGTAGCGAGGAGGGGAAAACATAAACTGAGGTACCTGGTTTTTGCTTCTGTGTGGTATATGCATACATAAAATAGCGACCAATAGGTTGAGAGAAGGAAATATTTATAGTGATATTCAATGAATGTTAAAATTTGAAGGTGATTGGATGGTGGATGGTGATTTTTCATATATCAATTCACTTATCTATTTGTTTATTAATTTTACGTGAAAAGAAAACTGACCGAGTGTTGCAGAGAAATGTTAGAAACAAAATCCGCTAAATCACTGCTTTTTAGTAATTACATAATATAAAAGATCCACAAGTTGGTAAGACTTTGACGCTTTCTATTAAAAGACGAATTTTTGTTCAGGTATGGAACATGCAAGGCACGATTTTTAGCAGAAGTATAAAGAGCATGTGTTTCTGAAGAAGGATGACTAAGGTATTTAGTATCTGTGAGCCGCCTCTTTATCTTGGACAGCACGAAAACAAGCTGAGATAAACGAAGGCAAACGTGTTTCAGGATTAGAGGAATAATTTGGAATGTATGCCAGTGCCAGAGACCTTCGTTATCCCTTCAGTACAGAGACGTAGATGCGTGATACGGAAGCAATAATCATTCCATGGAACCTCAGAGTAGCACAACCTCAGAAGGATAATATCAGGAGGACCTTCCCTTCGCTGGGCCTAAAAGCGGCAAAGGAGCGACGGGACAGAATATGGAAATAAGATTATGATCGGAAGAACCAACAGAGGGAAGGAAACAAATATAACGGAATAACTTAACGATCAGCGGTTAGGAAAGGATGTAGAATGTGTTGCATACCTCGAAGGCGGTCAGAAATGCAGGGAGGGAGGGAGAGTGTTGCACCAGTTAGGTAAAGTAAATAATAATAAGAGAAAAATAAGCAGCATAGTTACAATAAAGGTAATTATGATCAGTGAATTTTCTTTTTCGGATTTACTCTATTATGTAATCACTCTTTGTCTCCATTTGTATTTAGTTTTTATCTAAGTATCATGATGTATTACGCGTGTGTTCCATCGTTAGTTCTCCTCACTCCAGCCTTCTGTGGCTCGTCTGGGCTTACCTCACGCAGAATCAGCCTCACTAATGCTCGTCTGTATAATCGTGCTACACAAACTCATTTCAGTATGCAAATGAAACGAGAGAAAAAAAAAGTTACAAAGTGATAAATAAAATATATGCAAATTTTTCTTGTGAAGTTCAACTAAGTTTTGTGATGGAGGAAAATGTTAGTCACTCAACCCGAACAGTCTTCAATCTTCCTTAATGTACTTTGTTCACATGCCTCCCACACCATTAATCTCTGTGTCTTATATTTCCCTACTCTTAGCACACAGGACACACTGGTGAGCGTATGGCTTCCTAGATCACACTTTTAGACCGAAATTTTACCTTACTTAAAGGCTTCCTTCGCTAAGAGCTTTTATATTGTCGCGTTAGATGTATAGGGTTAGGTGAACCTAACCTTTGAGAGAGAGAGAGAGAGAGAGAGAGAGAGAGAGAGAGAGAGAGAGAGAGAGAGAGAGAGAGAGAGAGAGAGAGAGAGAGGAGAGAGAGAGAGAGAGAGAGAGAGAGAGAGAGAGAGAGAGAGGAGAGAGAGAGAGAGAGAGAGAGAGAGAGAGAGAGAGAGAGAGAGAGAGAGAGAGAGAGAGAGAGAGAGAGAGAGAGAGAGGAGAGAGAGAGAGAGAGAGAGAGAGAGAGAGAGAGAGAGAGAGAGAGAGAGAGAGAGAGAGAGAGAGAGAGAGAGAGACGAGAGAGAGAGAGAGAGAGAGAGAGAGAGAGAGAGAGAGAGAGAGAGAGAGAGAGAGAGAGAGAACATTAGCTTCAATTTACCAACATCGCTCACTTGCAGTACGTGACGGAAAAGTTTCTTGACTGTCAATAGTTGGAATTTAACTTTTTTTTGGGTGTGGAAACACTCTACAGGTTTCACTGGTATAAAGTTAAGGATTGAGGAAATAGTTACCCACCAATTATTTGTCGTAAATGAAGAAGGACAGCGAGGTGTGTATATGTATGAGGAGAGAGAAAAATAAGGTAGTGAGAAGTGAAACAAAATGGAGGATATAAATAAGAAACAAGAAACCTAAGCTAATCCAACCGAACCTAACCGAACCTAACCGAACATAACCTAGGAAGGAATAAAAACAGACATTGAAGATTTTAAAAGTGAAAAATTGTTTAAGGTGATAGAAATGCAAACAAACAAAAAAAATGCAAACCTATAAACGCTTGAACAGACAAACAGAAAGTGTCCATTAAGATTATTAAAACTTTATCATATATCGAACAGTCACCGCCTTACGAGCACTTTGCCATATAACCCCCAAGACCTTTCTGCGACATTTGTGGTAATGGTGGTGGTGGTGGTGGTGGTGGTGGTGGTGGTGGTGGTGGTGGTGGTGGTAGTGGTGGTGACGGTCTAAACTTTGCAGGTATAAAACATAATATTACAGGTAACCCAGAGTAGTAGTGAGATTAACAGTTAAAGTGGAAATGAAAATATTATGCTAGAAATGCGGAAATGTGTTTTTTTTCACTGTTATCTCAAGGCTATACGGTACGAGAGAGTATTAATCCATATTTTAAATAACTCATCTACTTTAATGCATATACTCTCAAAAGTGAAACATGGTAAATAATCTCTCTCTCTCTCTCTCTCTCTCTCTCTCTCTCTCTCTCTCTCTCTCTCTCTCTCTCTCTCTCTCTCTCTCTCTCTCTCTCTCTTTCAGGTAGGTCAATACGAAAAGAAAACATAAAACTCCTACATTATTGAGTGGGCAGATTAAGCGTTCACTACAGAAACAAAAACTAACTCGTGTATGTAGAGAAACTTCATAAAACACACAAGTTAACAAAGAAAAAATGTAGGCAATAATGAGCATTACAAAAATAAATTACACAAAAGGTAATATTCAGTAAAACGAAAAAAAAAAGTCAGGTTATTATTGAAATCCTCTTTTACGTATTCTGATTACAAATAAAAATATATATGAAGTGAAGTGAAGTGAAGTGTATGATGAAATAAACGTGTGTGTGTGTACTTTAATGTTAGATAGAGAGAAAGAAATAAAGGAAACAAAAAGAGGAAATAACATGAAAAAATATAGGAAATTAAGTAAAACGTATCTTAAAATAAACGAGTGTGTTCTTTTATGTTAGAGAGATGGTAAGAGCAGCGTAAAATGAAGTGAATGTGTATGTATATTGACGTTGGAAAGATAAAGGAAACATGAAGTGAGGCTTACATTGAAACAAGTGTGGGTGAATATTTATGTTACAGAGAAAAAAGGTAATGTTGAAATATTACTTTTGATGAATGTTGACCTCCAGCTCTGTAATGATTAGCAATAGTGCAATGATAATGAATGTAAAGGGGAATGGTGATGGTGATGGTGATGGTGATGGTGATGATGATGGTGGTGGTGATGATATGAGTAGAAAGTAATTGTATCAGTAGTACTTTAATGTCTTAATGATAAAGATAATGGTGATAATGATAATTTTGCCACTACTGCTACTACTACTACTACTGTACGTACAACTCTCCTTTTCCCGTACGAATAAAAAGTTATCCAAAAAATTCTCAAGGAAACGAAATCGAAAATACAAATAACAAGAGGAAACCGAAAAAAAAAAATGATATAAGGCTTTTCAGCGAATTTCTTTCTTCGTCTGCAGAACCAAAAGTTACCGAAGCAGAGGGATTCCAGTCCTTTCCATCACTCCTTTTGTCCCTCTTCTTTTTTTAGTAGCACAACGAAGATAAAAAGGAGTATTGTGTTCTTATGTTGTCAATCGCAAAAAATGATGATGATGATGATGATGATGTGGAGGAAGAGGAGGAGGATGATGATGCTACTACTACTACTACTACTACTACTACTACTACTACTACTACTACTACTACTACTACTACTACTACTACTGTTACCACTACTACAGTTAAAGAGTTGGTGGAGTTAATAGCAATCACGATACTGTTCACTGATAGCACCATTGACACCCGTGAACGTACAATCAGTTAAGGTAATAGCAGCAATAACATCCATGAGGCAGCCAGGTAACACCACACTAAGCTTACCACAGCTTACCACATCGTTGGCAAAAAATCCGACTCGCTGCAGAATTAAAATAAAAATAATAAAACTTAACGATTTGCACGAGAGAGAGAGAGAGAGAGAGAGAGAGAGAGAGAGAGAGAGAGAGAGAGAGAGAGAGAGAGAGAGAGAGAGAGAGAGAGAGAGAGAGAGAGAGAGAGAGCAGTATGGATGAGGAAGGACGAGGATGAGGATGAGTCTTTTCACACGTCACTGAGTTCTTCCTTGACGTAATCCTCCCCTCCTCCCCCTCCTCCCCCCTCCCGCACCCTCAAGACTTTGCAGAGAACACGACATCTCTGGTGTTAATGCGGAGGCTCTAGAGGACGCACGAGGCTGAGAAGGAAACGTTAGGAGGCAAAACCGAAAGATGTTCCCTAATAAATCCGCGGAAACCAACTCAATGACAGAGGGAAGGTTGAGAAAGTAGGTGAAAGGGACTAAAGAGGAAAGTTTGGTGACATCGGAGAAGCTAGAAGGAGAGAGAGGTAGAAGGGGAAAGAAAGTACGGTAGTGATGGTGATGTTTTTGATGCGAGGAAGAATAGCGAGGGAAAGTTTATTATGTTGAAGAGTGAAAGGTGATGAAGGTGACGCCCGGAACTAAGGTGATGTGAGGGAGAAAGAAAGGAAGGAAGAGGAAGAATGTTAAGAAAAGGAAGGTCATATGAGTATTATATAACGAACGTGTGTATGTATCTTAAGTGTGTATGTATGTATGTACGTGGATGTGTATGCTTGTAAATAAGTGTATGTGTTATGTATTGTATGCGTGTACATAACGATTTGAGGTGGCAGACTTCAGCACACACACACACACACACACACACACACACACACACACACACACACACACACACACTCCATCACGTATTCCATCTCAGAATCGACGACTATTTTAGCATATGAATGGCGGTGGCAACGGACCAATCTTGGGGGAAGGTGTCCTGACCCCACCATTATCGTCCCCGGCAGGAGGGTGCGGGGCTGCCTCCTCCTGTCAAGGCTGGAAGGACTCGAAGAAAGGGGAAGGAAGTTGTTGACACATTTCCTTAGTGTGTGTGTGTGTGTGTGTGTGTGTGTGTGTGTGTGTGTGTGTGTGTGTGTGTGTGTGTGTGTGTGTGTGTGTGTGTGCGTGCACGTGTCATCTCTACTCTCTCTGTCTCTCTCTTTTCTAGAACGTATCTTTGTTCTCTTTCCTCTTCGTCTTTCATCTATATAATCAATGTGGCAGAATATCTCTTCTATTTTCTTTATCACACTTCTTATGATTTCCTTTTTGCTTTTTCCATAAACTATTAGTATTTATATTATCATTATTAGTGTTGTTGTTTTCTTCTTATTATTAGTTTTATTATCGTTATAGTTCTCATTATTGTTTTTAGTATTAGAGTGCAATTATTGTTATCATCATCATCCCTGGATCATGGAGATTTGAAATTTCATTCGCTGTATTCTCAATTTACTGTATAAGACAATGGAAGGACGAGTGCAGAGGGATGGCAATCTCTGTTACAGGAATTTTATTTTCACTCAACAAGAAAACTGTAGAGAGTGGTCTTGTATTTTTCTAGTTGAAGTACATTTTGTGACCTTTCTCGTTATATCTGTCCTTTTTTCTCTTTTAATTTCTTTGATGTTTCTTTGTGTATCTATGGAAACGTAATGTACTATTTTCATTCCTGTTTTATGTTATTACCATCTTTATGTCTGACCTTATTCCTATGTTTTGTTCTTGTTTATACTTTCATTCTTATCATTGCTATTATCTCCACTTACTTATGTAATTACTTTTCTCATCTTTCCCAGTTTCCCCTCCGCCGCAACGTTAATCACCTCGATGGGAAATGATTACCAACTTGATACAGGTATTGTTTTTCCCTCCTTCATCTTGCTTTATATATAACCTTCAATGATCCCTTGTTATTTTACTTCACTATCATAATTACTCTCTGTCTGCCTGTCTGTGTCTGTCTGTTTATCTGTCCGTCTGTCTGTCTGTCTGTCTCTCTCTCTCTCTCTCTCTCTCTCTCTCTCTCTCTCTCTCTCTCTCTCTCTCTCTCTCTCTCTCTCTCTCTCTCTCATTCAGAAGGTCTGGCGGAGCTCATCATGGCCTGATTTGGGGAAGTGGACCATTCAGACCACTTTCCCCTTCATCTCTCCTTCCTTTCCTTCCTCTTTTTCCCTCTTTCCCTATATCCCTCCCTCACTACCTACTACACTACCTCCACACCCTTCCTGTCCCTTCCTCGTTTCCATCCTTCACTACCAGCCTACTCTACCCTACCCTACCCCTTACTCTTTCATAATGTTCGTTTTTTTTTTGTCATCTCTCCTTTCTATACTCCCTCTTCTTTCTCTCTTATTCCTTATCCTCTATCCTTCTCCCTTTTCTGGTGTTGCCTGTCTTCCCTTTAAGCTCAATATCCGCATCATTTCGACTGACTGGAATCAATCAAGGAGACAGTTCCTCACCCCATTCTCCCTCTCTCTAGGAGGTATATTTAGTTCTTTCTCTCCCTCTCTCTTCCATCCCATCTCAGACTTCTTTTTTTTCCCTCCCCTTGCAGCCTTCGATGTTTTCCTCCCTGTTGCTCTACTTTTCTTGGTTTTCTCCTTTTTGCGTGTAATGTCATTTTTTAAAATTTATATTTATGGGTTTGAAATGTTTTTTTTCTCTCTCTCTCTCTCTCTCTCTCTCTCTCTCTCTCTCTCTCTCTCTCTCTCTCTCTCTCTCTCTCTCTCTCTCTCTCTCTGTCTCTCTCTCTCTCTCTTTCTCTCTCCTACTTTGGGGTACAGCTGGCCTTTGAAAACCTCTCGCGAAATTGCGGCCCCGCTGAAGGAAGAGGAACAGATGAGAGACAGATAAAAACTACATATGTATGTTTGCATGTATGTCAAAGCAGAAGAGTAATATTTTCACATTTGTAGGCACTGTTATTGAACTTTGAAGAAGAAGGGAAAGGGGGAAGATATAATGAGGAATAAAGGAAGGGGAAAGGGAGGAAGAGGAGAGGAAGTAGGCATTAGAAGGTTAGTTGGAAATCTCAAGGTATCCTATTATACATCGTTGAAGCCTTTTATACATGAATTCGAGGAAGGCGGAAGGCGAGGACGGCAGGCAGTCGAGGGTTGAGGAAATTTTTTTTAACCTTAAGACGTCACTCTTGTACGTCGGCAGTGTCACTCAAGGGGAGCACTGGAAGGTACGGCTCCCGCTGCCTTGCTCCCTTGCTCTTTGTTTAGTTCTGACAGTGACTTCACGCACTGTTGTGTTTGCCACTTTTTTGTTGTGTCCGTGTGTGTGTGTGTGTGTGTGTGTGTGTGTGTGTGTGTGTGTGTGTGTGTGTGTGTGTGTGTGTGTGTGTGTGTGAAATAATGTAATTGCTACGAGTTTTTTTTCTCCCCATAATCCATGTGTGACGAGGAGCTGCAATCGCATCCCTGAGACCTCGCTTGGAGAGACGGGAGCGGAAATAAGCCTCATCAAGGAAGCTTGATGCAGTGTTGTCCCAAGTCGCCCTCGCATGCTCTTTAATACACAGATACATGCGCAATTCGTATTCCTAAATCTAGTTTCGTCTCACTGCAACACGGAATTATCTCAACCGAGCGTCACTTTCTCTTAAAAAAAAACATTACGTCTATGAACTTTGATGCGTGGCTGTCCTCACCTTCCTCCTCCGTTCCCAGGACTTACACACAAGCCTCGACTCACACACACACACACACACACACACACACACACACACACACACACACACACACACACACACACACACACACACAGGTATAAACAAGTGGTCCGACTTCAGCATTGGAAAATCAAAGAACAAAGTTTTCTTTCATCTGTGAACCATCGTGTGCTCCATTCATCCTGTGTTCCCATTCTGGCCACTCAACACAGACTCACTTCTACTACTTTTACATTTCTCTCTAATTTGTACTTTTAGAAATTTAAAACGTTGTCTGAAAAACTTCAATTGCTGTTTGACATTTCACTCTACAGCTTTTTATTTTTATTTTTTATTTTTTCACCTTAAAAGGGTACTGGCTAAAGGACAACAAAAATACGTAAAAATAATCCCGCGTGTTGCCAGACCCAGTAAAGAGGACAGTAGGAGAACTAGAGCTTGATATCACCTGTGTGAATTAAATAAAATAGAGCGATTTCCAGCCTCCATTAAGCCGCCGTTAGCACCTGTGCTCGAGACCCCGGCCACCTCGGCCCAACATTCCCACCTTTGGCCTGAGGGAAAATTAGAGAGGGGTTTTAGGAAGGGGCGGCGGGACAGCCTAAAGGGAGCTTTAAACAGGGGAATATGACCTTGTTAATGTAGAACGTATACTGGGTGAACCTTGTTAATGTGGGGCTCACTGTTTTGTTTGTTTATGCGTATACTATACACAACAAGTATTTATAGCAAGTATCCTTTTTTTGGGATAAAGAGAAATAGGGATGTACGTTTTAATCACACTTGGATCAATATTTTTCATCTACGCACGCCGGCACATCAACGGTTGGCTCGTCGAAAAAGGTCAGTGTTGGAAGGGCTTCATTGTTCCTCGCAGGATGAGGTCAGACTAACTGGAAAACTGCCGGGGCCTCAATGCACCTCACTAATGTGTGTGTGTGTGTGTGTGTGTGTGTGTGCGTGTGTGCGTGTGCGTGTGTGTGTGTGTGTACGGGCGAGTGAATGCAAGCGGGTTAGCAAATGTGTGTTTATAAATTAAGGTTGTGCGTTGCAACAGTAGCTTGTTTACCAGAAAGTTGCAAAAGTTGCGTTCATCAAGCTATGTGTGTTTACGTGTGTGTGTGTGTGTGTGTGTGTGTGTGTGTGTGTGTGTGTGTGTGTGTGTGTGTGTGTGTGTGTGTGTGTGTGTTTGGGTTTGGGTGTGTTTCCTTGTTAGCAGGGTGTATAACAAACACTAAATAAGACTAGCATTGCAAGCCCAAACAGTATGAGCGGACGTGCAGGTGTGTGGGGAGGGAGGGTAGGGGAAGGAAGGAGCAGTGAGTAGGATGATGGAGGGAAGGGAGGGAGGAAGGGCTGGCAGGGAGTTTGAGGGATTGGGGAGGATAACCAGGAAGAGCAGAAAATTAGGAGCAGGAAGAGAAGCAGGAAATGGAGAAGGAAGAGCAGGAAAATGAAACGGAGAACGAGAAAAATGAGCAAGAGCACATAAGTAAGAGCACGAGGAGGAGGAGGAGGAGGAGGTGGAGGAGGAAGCAAACGATGAAAAGTGGTAATAACATCGGTGGTGTGGATGTTTATTGCAAGGTAACTGGAGCAGTTCCCTCGGTGGGCACATTAACCTGTCAGCGGCAGGTGGTGAAGCTACACACGTGAGCGATGAGCCGATCAGATGGACGCAAGTGTGGTGGTCCTTAAGTGGCTGAGCACAACACTATTCTCCTACAAGTGACTATCATCATCATCATCATCAGTCAAGGGAACAATCCGGAAGGCGCAGTGCTGTGAGCCCCTGTTCGGGTGTTTCTTCAGGCGAGTCTCAGTGCAGACACACTTCCACTTCAGAACAATCTTGCTTGGACAACGTGAATTTTTTTGCTACAGCCATGAGCCTTATGATGGTCCTCTTGCATCTTCCACTTAGGGTTGTCTCTTACAGATACAACCCAATAAGCATGATCAATTTCTGGTAAGCGTGTCACATATCCAAAGAGATGGAATTGACATTCACAAACCATGGAGATGACAGCCTCGATTCTGTTTCATGAAGTAACATTTGATTCGACACGTCCCTTCTTCAGACTGCAGCTTAGTATTCATCACTCACAGCCCTAAGGCAACACAAATACTGGACAACTACCAACAACGTCACATACCTGTGTTAAGCGCGTGGCCTGTAACACCGCGGGCAGACCAGTCCGTCGAAGGACTTCACGACATGACATGACCCACCATTATTATGAACTACGCTAACAAGATATGTGAATGTCTCTGAGATGTCTCTGTTCTCGCCATATGCATGAACAGGTTTCATCCAGTAAAAGACCAAACACCTGTATTCTGGTTTTATCCAGAAAAAATAAGCAGTGCCTCGAGAACCAACATCAGGGCCTCCAGTGTCTCGCAAAAATTCAAACGTCATCAGGTGATTCATTTTAATGTTGACAACTCATGTTCCTCAGTGACAGGTCCACGTCTTCACTCAATACCCAGTCCTTAGAAGCGTTGACGTATACTGCAACAACGACACACCATCTCTGCACATCACACCGTCAGGCCGACAGTACATGTCACATTACTTCAGTAGTTTTTGCATCAAACTCAGTCTTATAATAATTCTGAGTGTCTCTCGATGGGCTGAACCAAACGCCTTCATTGATCAATACAGCCAACAAACTGCTGCTGAAACACACAATGGCACTCAGCAAGGACACCAAGGACAATGATACGGTCAGTTGTTGAATTATTGGACGTGAAACGAGACTGTCAGATCCATGAAACTTGAGTGTGTTGGTGCAGACTCGCATCGCCAATAAATGGATGAACAGCTTATCCGGCACACTCAGACACAATCAGTAGCATAACATTACAATAGTTCCTGCACTCATGTCCATCCCCTTTTCCCCTTCCCAGATGGGAATAGTTGAATAGGAAGCCAGTATACGAGTATTCTTAACAATGGATCCTCCCTCATTATAATATTTTTCCAGTTAATATTGAGGACAGGTAGTAGTACGTGGTGACTTGCAGACCCACTCGATCGACCTTCCTTCCGGCTAGCACATAGAAGCAGGTGGGCGCAGTAACACTCCAGCCCCATAAATCAGACTGTACCGTAATTGCCCACCGAGCGTCCTACCTGAACTGCATCATCCCTTTTATCGAGCGACAGGTAAATGGTCGCCGGTTCCTCTATAATCACCGAGGGAATGCACGAAAGAGAGAGAGAGAGAGAGAGAGAGAGAGAGAGAGAGAGAGAGAGAGAGAGAGAGAGAGAGAGAGAGAGAGAGAGAGAGAGAGAGAGAGAGAGAGAGAGAGAGAGAGAGAGTAGCCTTCGGAATCTATTATTTGTATTGGATACGACTGGAATATTTCTTTGATCTAGATTTAAGGAAAAGAAATAATGGTTTCCGATATGTGAGTAATAATATTAATAATAATAGTAACAATAGTAATAATAATAATAATAATAATAATAATGGTAATAATAATAATAAACGGTTTATTTGAATGGCACTCAGGGATAGAAAATATATAAGTGAGGATATTGATACACTAATGGTTCGGGTGAAAAAAAAAAACTAATTACAAATACTACACATGACTTCAATTAAATTAAAGTTAAATTCTCAAGTGTGTGTGTGTGTGTGTGTGTGTGTGTGTGTGTGTGTGTGTGTGTGTGTGTGTGTGTGTGTGTCCTTTTCTTCATTACACACGTTTTCGGACACACACACACACACACACACACACACACACACACACACACACACACACACACACACACACACACACACTAGGGGACGACTCGTTGGAATTCAAGACCTTATACTTCTGACATTTTGCATTTTTCCTTTTCAAGTATATGTGTGTGTAAGCTAACTCGCGTTTGTAACACTTTAAAACCTGTCGAAATAAAAACAAAAACCATGTAACTTTTCAGATGAATTGATCAAAAATTAAAGCGAGTGTCGGCATTTCACTTCCTCATTATCTTCTCATGACATTTAGCTAGTCTTTTTCTTCTTTTTCTTCTTTTTATTTTTTCTTCTTATCGTTCTTTACTTCCTGTTCCCTTACTCATTGATATACCATTCCATTTTCTGTTTCATATCCTACATTGGCCTAATACCCAATTTTCCTCCCTTTTGCTATCAACAGTTAAAGTTTATCTATCATCCACTGACTTTCACGAACCATTTATTTCTTCCATACAATAGACTCCTTATCCTCTTCCTCCTTCTCCTCCTCCTTCTCTTCCTTCCTTCCTTCCTCTCACCATCTATTCTTTTTCTTCTTTTCTCTGTCCTCTTTTCGTTTACCTTGCCACTCAACTTTCCCTTAATTTTGTCATTCCACTCACTTCCTTCCTCCTCTAGTTCTGCTGCACTTTCTTTTCTCTTCTCCCTTTCTTCTTCCGCTCTTTGTCCTCTTTCCCTTTATCGTGCTTTTCCTACTCCTCTTCCCATAACTTTTCTATGCCTTTCCACTCGAACAACCCTTAATGGTCCTCTGCTCCATAGGAAGAAGAAAAGAGAAGTAATCTTCCAGAGAATTGTAATGCCACGGACGATGCTACTGCTACTACTACTACTACTACGACTACCACTACTACTATTTCCACTACTACTACTACTACGACTACGACTACGACTACTACTACTCATTATTATCATTATGACAAAAATAACGTTAATCATAAATATTTTTGCATGTCATGGAGACAAACTACATTAAATTAAATTGAATCTCACCCCAAAAACAAGTAGCGGGAATGCATTAATCATGTGTAAAGTCACTTTTTTTTTGTTCAGTCTGATAAGAATGGAGATCTGAGGATAAGCAAGAGATTATCAAGTGCATTAATCCACCCCCCCCATCAATCCCTCCATCCTCTCTCTCTCTCTCTCTCTCTCTCTCTCTCTCTCTCTCTCTCTCTCTCTCTCTCTCTCTCTCTCTCTCTCTCTCTCTCTCTCTCTCAGGCGTTATTGTCAAGCGTTAAAACGTATGGCAGTGCTTTTATTTTTGTGTTGTTGTTTTCGATGGTGGTGGAGATATGTAAAATTGGTGGTGGTGGTGGTGGTGGTGGTGGTGGTGGTGGTGGTGGTGGTGGTGGTGGTGGTGGTGATGGTGGTGGGGGTGGTGATAAAAAAGAGGGGCAATAGGTTTTTTCCTCTATTGTCTCAACTTTATTTTTCTTCACTTCCTTGCATATTTGAAATTTCCTTCGGGATGTGTGTGTGTGTGTGTGTGTGTGTGTGTGTGTGTGTGTGTGTGTGTGTGTGTGTGTGTGTGTGTGTGTGTGTGTGTGTGTGTGTTCAGAAGTAGGAGTGAAATGACGCAAAGGCAATATCCTGTCCATTCTTCTTCTCATTTTTGGTTTCCTTTCTTCCTCCTCCTCACCTTCCTTCCTTCCTTTCTTCCCCTCTCGCACCTTCTGTAGTGTCCCCCTTCCCTCCCTACTCACTCCTCAGACAAGGCTTCCCTCACTCGTCTAATCCATCCTTTGCCTTCCTGGGCCATTCTTCCCCTCACCTTCAGCCTAATCCGTCTCCCCTTATACCCTACGCCAATCCACGTGTCTTCTATCCCTCTTACTTTACTCATCCTTCTTTCTTCTCTCTTTCTCTCTTTCTCTCGTTATTTTACATCATTTGTAGGTCCAGTTTTCTTTTTCATTTTGGTTCATTTCAAACTCAAACTTAAAAATAAGAATAAATTCCAACTCTAATTTCCGGCGTCTTGGTTCTCTCCTCTCTCTATATAGGCCTTCCCTTCACCTCCCCTCACCCCCCCTCCTTACCTCCCTCACCCCCTCTCACACCCTCTTCACCTCACCTCATCTCCCCTTCCCTCGACTTTTCTATACAACCAATAAAACTTTACACAATTAAAAGACGATGACTCAGGTCTTTCCTCCCTCACCCTCTATCACTGATGTCTCCTTCTCCTCCTCCTCCTCCTCTTTTTTTCCTGGTTTTTCGTGTTTCCTCTGTCTCTTCACCCTTTTCTTCCTACTTCTCGTCGTGGTGGTGGTCGTCGTTTCCTCCTCCTCCTCCTCCTCCTTGTCGTCTTTTATGAAGGGCGACGAGCGAATAGATCTTCTTTTTCCTCTTTTTGTTGAGTGATCTGAATTGTATATCCCCTTCCATCTTTTTATCCTGTATCTTCTTATTCTATCTAGTTCATCCTTCCCTCTTCATTCCGTTCGTTATTAATTACTTACTCTTCTCTCCTTTATGTGTCCCTTACGTAGATGACATATATTTCTTTCTGCTTCCTCATTTGCGGATTGGGTAAGCAAGCACACACGCACATATATATTAATTCATTCTCTCTCTCTCTCTCTCTCTCTCTCTCTCTCTCTCTCTCTCTCTCTCTCTCTCTCTCTCTCTCTCTCTCTCTCTCTCTCTCTCTGTGTCAGTCGTAGTAGACAATTTCATCGACAAACTATAGTCACCCTCCTTTCAACTCGGGTTTCAGGCAAGTAATCTGTGGCCACTCACGACCTCTGGCAGCTCTCCTAATTGAATCAAAGTGCCACCCACTAATTACAAGGCCAGGGAGAGAGAGAGAGAGAGAGAGAGAGAGAGAGAGAGAGAGAGAGAGAGAGAGAGAGAGAGAGAGAGAGAGAGAGAGAGAGAGAGATTACAATTGATAACAAACATGGGGACTGGGATAATGTAACGGAAGGTTGTGTGTGTGTGTGTGTGTGTGTGTGTGTGTGTGTGTGTGTGTGTGTGTGTGTGTGTGTGTGTGTGTTTGTTTGTCTCTCCTCTCTCTCTCTCTCTCTCTCTCTCTCTCTCTCTCTCTCTCTCTCTCTCTCTCTCTCTCTCCCCCAACATGGCAGTAACAGATAAAAAGACACGAAAGTTACACAATTCAATAATATCTAAGAGGCGAGGCGAGATACAAGAGCGAGGAGAATGGCAGACTTATTCTTTTTCTCATAAGGTCTCTTCTTTCAATCAATCTCCTCCTTCTCCTCCTCCTTAATCCTTCTCCTCATCCTCAACATCCTTCTTGTATCTCCATCCCAGGTAAATTCTCGCCCCTCCTCTCCCCCTTTCTCCTCACCTACAAACGGAATACCTCTCAATTCAACCTAAGAGCACCTCGGAGCTTGTATGTACTATTTGAACATGTTATTTCACCTCGATGGCCGGGATTCACTACTCATATTTTCCATTTCGAAATTGCATCCGTGTGTCTCTCAGTC
>JAPQNM010000048.1:8773345-8800845 GCA_029783475.1 Metacarcinus magister
CTTTCTTCCGTACACTTCTTCCTCGTTCTCGCTCCTCGCTGCCACTCCCAATATGGAAGACAAAGGAAGGAAGAGAAGCTCCGTGCAATACATGTCGTTTTGAGGGAAATGAAATGAGGGGGAAAAAAATTGTTGTCCACTTCCGAACACTTTATATGAATGATCACTTTTTATTTTTCCAGGTATATGTGTGTCCGATAATTTGATATTCATGAATAGAGGTAATTGATATTTATTAATACTTTGGGTTTGTTTTTCCATGCAAGTATTTGTTCGGCGTGTATTGCATTCATGAGGAAAAGTGTGTATATGTATATATTGTGTGTGTGTGTGTGTGTGTGTGTGTGTGTGTGTGTGTGTGTGTGTGTGTGTGTGTGTGTGTGTGTGTGTGTGTGTGAAAAGAAGAAACCCTTTGAAAAGTATAGATTTCTACTAGTAAAGTGAAGAGACGCAAATACTTATTTGTTAAAACACACCACCAAAAACATGCTTCGTGCTTTCAGAAAACGAAATCCGATTAGAATTCACAGACGTATCACGGCGTCCAAAGGCTATAAAAAGCGTGAAGCAGAAGGAAAATGGAATAAAGAATTGAATGTCGTTCCGCGCATTAACTTACAAAACTTGAGCCTCAATTTTCCTTGATTCAATCGAATATATATATATATATATATATATATATATATATATATATATATATATATATATATATATATATATATATATATATATAAAGGATAAACAAATTTATAAGTAAAAGAAAAATATATATGCATACAGAGAGAGAGAGAGAAGAGAGAGAGAGAGAGAGAGAGAGAGAGAGAGAGAGAGAGAGAGAGAGAGAGAGAGAGAGAGAGAGAGAGAGAGAGAGAGAGAGAACTATTGGTGGGGCCTCACTTAACACCCTCTTGAGTGTGTTAGTCAAGAGGGTGGTGTGAATTCGTTTCCCCGGAGCGTGACCTTATGAGCAGAGCATTCACCGCTCCCTCCTACACTTTTAATTTAAGAAAGGAATCGCATTATTGCCGCCGGGAACAGATTTCAAAATTATTTGGCTTGCCGGGGCTTGGGGTAGGTGGAATGGGGGGGAGGGAACGAGGTTAATGGTGCTTTTCTGGTTTAGTAAAGGGTTGGCTTGACTTGCTGGGCTTTAAGTATTTAGTGGAGGGAAGAGTGAACTGAAAGTGCTCAATGACGCAACAAGTCTTGATGCTGGGCTGTGGTGCGTGTGTGTGTGTGTGTGTGTGTGTGTGTGTGTGTGTGTGTGTGTGTGTGTGTGTGTGTGTGTGTGTGTGTGTGTGTGTGACTGTTTGCCATCGAGGGTATGAACGTTTGCTTGCTGAAGTCCATTTTATGTTGTCAAGGAATCAATGTTTTCGTTAAGAACTTGTTAGCGTGTGATGATCTTGCTCTCCTGAACCACCTTATAAACATTTACTTAGTGTGAATGTGGATGGTGTAAGGGATTTCTGGTGGTTGGTTTAAAGGATTTAGTGAACAGAAGTACAACTAATGCTTTTGTTACTATCGCTGTTAAACTGTGTCCTTGTCGCTATCCTTGTCTTCCTTCTTTATGTTACAAAGGGTAACGTTTGGCCTGTGAGTCCTGCTTACTCTCGTCAGTGTTGTGTTGTAGTGCCGTAGCCTGTGATACACCGTCTTGGGTGACCGATTCATGGACCTTTTTTATTTTTTATTTTGGGGTGGTGGGAGGGATTTTGTAGGGTGAGTAGTGAGTGCAGATGATGAGACCTTAGTTTTGGGTGAACCAAACGGATGGTGCAGTAGTGCTGGTTATATGAAGGGGGGTGGGGAGGTAATGTTGATGGCTCAGAATACTCTGTGTATCTCCATGACATCCTCATCTTGACTGGCTACTGACTCTGAAGTGCATACTCCAAGGTTTATCTGTAGCATAAACTTTTCTTGACTCGGCTAATGACAGTCCAACACGGAGATATTTCAGTGTGTGTGTGTGTGTGTGTGTGTGTGTGTGTGTGTGTGTGTGTGTGTGTGTGTGTGTGTGTGTGTGCTGTGTGCTTGTGCTTGTGCGTGTGCGTGTGCGCGCGCTTGCCTCTCTCTCTCTCTATATATATATATATATATATATATATATATATATATATTTTATATATATATATATATATTATATATATATATATATATATATATATATATATATATTATATATATATATATATATATATATATATACATACATATATTATATATATATATATATATATATATATATATATATATATATATATATATATATATATATATATATATATATATATATATTCATATATATATATTCATATATATATTCATAACTTCGTTACCATTGTATTTCTCTCTTCACTGTTATGAGTGACACAAAGGGCGATCAAGAAAGAGGCTTAGAGGAACAGATGTGTGTATCTGGTTCTCCTTCCCTCTCTTTCCTTTCTTTCCTTTCTTAAGTAACAAAGACTCTTCTCTGCCGTGCTTTCTCTTCCACGCCTGCACGATGAGCAGCAGTTTGCCTCGGCGGTTTAGAGGCAACATTCCGCTACTGCCCTGACCTGCCAGAATGTCGTAAATGCCGCCTTTAATCCGCTCCGGTTTCCCTTTCTCCCCTCTCTCCGCCAACGACACACTTGCGCGTAACTGATAGTGCCATTCCCGAGATTAAGCCTATTTTTCTCTGTCGTTTAGCTTGGCATGTTGGTGCTGTAGAGGGGAGTCGCTGCGGCTGGAGTCATCGACAGGCCTAGAGTGACAGTAGTGGCAGAGAGTGGTCACTGGTGCTGCCGAAACAGATAACAGACCAAGAATAGTTTAATTTCCGCTTCTCCCCCCTCGACTAGACGATCAGACCCCAGACCCCCCAAGAGGAGAGCATTGCTTGGGCCAGACGATCCTTTTTCTGGCTTTTATAGTCGGGGATGGGTGGGGGAGGGCCTAAGGGGAGGCCCACCACCACCACCACCACCACCACCACCACCGCTGGCAGGTTGAGGAACGACTTGGGTGTTGGGCCAGGCAAACAACCTCCGCCTCCTGGTTCACGGAAGTGGCCGCCTCATCAACCCATCAGCAAACAATGACGCTTACAAGAAGAAAATACGTTGATGCACTATTGCCAACACACTACCGTTGCCATGACAGTTCTCTCCTGGACTTCCAACCTACCTCAAGGTCTTAACAGGAAACATGTGTCGAGGAATATTAACACACATACAACACTAATAACAGTAATACTATTCACCAAAACACAATGTAATGCTATACTTACACCTCATCCCTGATGGAGTCAATGGAGTCCTTAAGGTTTTCGAGGTAACCTTTCACCTGACTGAGCATCGCCAGGCGCATGCGGGGAGACCCCATGGCCCCACCACCTTCCTCCTCCCCCATTGGCTTAAGATGCGTTAATCCAGTTGTAAAAGAGTACTTGAAGGGTCCGATGAGGTGTTGAAAGGGACTGGTAAAAGTGAAGTGTTAAGTGGGTTGAGGAGATGCACTGGACGGCTCCACGGTGTCCCTCAGGTGTAGTGGTTGTCTGATCCCTTCTGCTGTGCAAGGTAATGGTGCTCGAGATGGGAGGCTGAGAGTTGTGGAAAGAAAAACAGCAATTCACGCTCGATCTTCAGGGGATGAATTGGTCAGGTTGTGTTACTCGACCCTTGGCAGCGGGAGTAAGAGAGGCGGCGTCCCTCCCTGCCTGGTTGCCTGAGGGGCGACTTTCTTGTAGTAAAGAGTAACTTATGGATCTGATCTTGTTTAACTTCTTTAACTTATGTAATTCAATTTTAGATTCCTTTGATAATTTTCCAAAAAATTATTGATATTTTTCCAGTTAGATAAGTTTGAAAATATAAGTCTGTATTTTCAAGAATTAATGTAAGTCTTGAATAGTTTCGTGCACTATGCTGAAGTATTGTTTGTCCAGGCTATGTTATCAGAGTTCATGGGATAAGTCTCGTCTTTTCTCATCTAGAACCCTTTATTTTTCTTTGGCCAGGCCGCTCCGCGTTACTGTGGAGTGATATTAAATGGCTCTGCTGTAACCCTCGATCGATAATGTTAATTTCGTCGAGGGACTCGTCGTAACCTGCCGGCATTAGGGACGGTAAACAGATGCTAATTATTCATTGTCACGCCAGAATAAATTAGAACGGAGACGGAGCGGCGGGTAGTCCAAGAATTGCTTGAGGTGTTCTGAAAGGCAGGAGATCCAGGACTACTTGCTGATAACTGATTCAAACTTGACGATCAGGTAACTTACTTTCTTGTTAAAGAGATCGATTTATCTACATGCAAAACTCGGTCAGACTACGAAATCTCAAGGCCACACTCAGGCACAACTCTGGGCAACGAACTAGACGAGTGAGATAAGATGAAGCTTTTCCTGTAGCGAGTAGCTTCGTAGGGGAATATTTACAATAGTGGATCAAACGATTTTCTGTTCAGAGGAGGTCAGTGGAGGCAAGGAAGGCCTGCAGGGGAATTGGAATCTCGATTATGTGGATCCTCGATAATGGTGTCCCGAGGGCGTGTATATCCTTCACAATCTATCGATGACTGACTGGGCTTCTAGGTTTATTCTTTGGTATTTAGGGTTATTCAGTTATCCCTTAATAGTGTGGCTGTACCCTAACACCCCAGCCGATGCCGATGTGTGGTGCACAGTGATGCTCTGGGATCCGGGACGAGTGTATGAATATGTGGATTCTAGGCTGATGGAGCGTGAGTTCTGGACTGATGGAGAGGAAAATTATTCTCCTGCCAACGGTGACAGAGGCTGTAATGTTGCCAAGATACAGTCACTATTCTTGAGGACACACACAATGTCACTCCCGTGGGAAAGATAAAGTATTACACTTATATGTAATTAGTTACTCCACGTTCACACCATAATGGAAAACATACCACATTTGCATTTCTTTTCCTCCTTAGTGGTGACTCATACGAACACTTATATGACAATGGTCAAGCATGTGAGGGAGTGCTGATGTAGCCTCATACAGATCTTGGGGCGCGTACTTCCTGCCTGCGGGAGACACGTCCGGCTATTAACAGTCCCTTGCTTGTGTGTTCTCTCTCCGTCAGTGTCGATCGGAGCCGGTCAGCCATCCGGCCAATGCATTCATTGATGATTGATCTTCACTGACCTTTCCTACGTATCTCAAGAGCCACCGGATAGACAGGAACCACATGCAGTGGATACATGCACTGCAGCAGAGCCCAGGGCATGTGTTGGGGGCGGGCGGTGGGCGACGCGCGCCACTCACGTGGAACCAGCGGGGCCTGGCACTAGTAAGGCTTAAAGCTAGTAAGGCAAGTAATGTGTCACCCTCAGCAGCAGGAGGGAGGTGTCACCGGTCTGGGGGCGGCTGTGGTAACTATGGTCCGTAGGCACAGTCGAGGCTCATTGTGGCATCACAGCAACACCTTCAGGATTCCACGTCAGGGTATCACAACGCCATCGGAGGAAGGTGAAGAACCAGTGATATGCTTAAGATATGCCAAGGGTTGCATGTTTAACTGCGAGACGAGTGAGCAATATATTTCCACGACACTGTTATAGTTCTTTCACCGGGACACAAGGCGGAGGTGTTCTTGAAGTGAGCTTCGTTGTGTCAGTGGAGGATGAAAGATGAGGCCAAGAAGGAGGAGGTTATTGCTGAAGTCGGGCAGCGCCGCGCGTGGATAAGCAACACAGTGCGGTCACATCCTTGCGGTGACGGCGGCGGATGTGAGCTCCACCAGACCACCCAGCCCACCGGGTCTGACTGAGAGGGAAGCGTGCTGCCTCAAAGTCAAATATCCCGCCGTTCCTTTGGCTCCGCCCCATTGTCGCGTCACCCAATCACATGCGACTCCCTCGTAGGATCACGGTTCTCTCGACCAATCAGCTTGCACTCCCAGAGGATCAATAGATTGCGTATGTCATGACTCGCGTGTTTATGGTTTGTGTTTACTGTATACCACAGTGATGTATACCTCACATACACGCGAGCTATATCACTGCACATTGCCTAAGTACACCACTCTCGGAGGTAAAATGTCGGTAGTAACAGGGCGGCGACTGCAACTTCGACCGCACGATGTCCCGCCTCACGCGTCCGAGTCCTCACACGAAACGAGACGAAGCCGCGACCGGAAGAAAACATCGGAACACGCGAGTATTTGAGATTCCAGGCGAGGGAGAAGAGCTCATTAGTGGGTGGAGGCCTTCATACACGCACAGTACGAGTACCTCTGCCTTACTGACCTCATCCTGTCCTTTCCTCCCTTCACTCACCCATCTCCCTTTCCAATCCCTTATTTCACCCTCTCTATCCTATCTCTCGCTCTCACTCAGCTTCATCACATGCACACTTTCGATTTTCTATCTCCTATATTTCTTTCAAATCCTTTCTTATCTTTATTATTTCCAAGTAATTTATTTTCCTTATCCAATCTACAGTACACTCAATCACTTTTTCGTTCAGCCAAACAACTCTTGAGGTAAAGGTTCGCGCGCTTACTGATACAAGAATGAACCTCAATCGAATCCTGACACAGCCCACGTATAGCTGTTCATCCTGTAATGGTCGATAAATGGGTACCTGGAGTAACAAGGGGAAGGTGAGCAGTGATAACCAAGATGTCACAGTCAGCTCAAGGTGATGACTTTTTATCAACCACACGCTGATGACACCAAGGAAGCAGATTTGAGCATCATGGCAACGCGTAGCTCACCGTGCGCCTGCGATGTTTCTTTCTTTACTGACTTTGCTAACTTTTGTACAGGGTCCTTCGTAATCCCTCATTTTTCCTAACTCTTCTATCCCTAACTCATTTATCATTCGCCTTGCCATTCAATATCTCTGCGCTAATACCTTTTTAATCTTTCTTTCACTCCTTTTTTTTCTTTCTATACCATCTGCCGTTTCCATAGTCTTTCCATAATTCAATATTTTATCTCCTTCATAGACCATTGCTTCCCGTCATTCTTCTATTGTGGCCCTTATTCCATCCTTCAATCTAGTTTCCTTAATTCGTACTTGTCACTATTCAGTATTCCTCACTCAGTCAGTCAGGCGCGGCGTGGCGGCCTGCTCCTGTCCTTCCCTTGGTATCGTCGCTCCCAGGAGAAACTTGACAAGACGCGGCCTGTCACTGCTTGAACGTCAGATTACTTAGGACAGCGAGGCGCGATGATAGAACGAGAGAGAGAGAGAGAGAGAGAGAGAGAGAGAGAGAGAGAGAGAGAGAGAGAGAGAGAGAGAGAGAGAGAGAGAGAGAGAGAGAGAGAGAGAGAGAGAGAGAGAGAGAGAGAGAGATGATTGAATGGTAGGAAAAAAAAGGGGCAAGATTTTCTTAGCGCTGTGGACCATCTTTTTGTGACGCATTTAAGTTTCTCTCACCACCACCACCACCACCACCACTACCACCACCACCACCACCACCACCACCACCACCACCACCACCACCACCACCACCACCACCAATATCACCACCACCACAATCACCACCATACGGGACCGTCCGCTAGGGAGAAGGAGCGATCAAGCCGGAGAACTTATGATTAATTTCCTAGTTGACCCTGGGGGAAGTCTGTAATTACCGAGACAGGGATAGAGTGCAAGGGACGAGGAAAATGAGAAACGGGAGTAGGGACAGGAGGAGGTAGGCGGGAGGAAGCAATGGGAAGGAGGAGACAGGAGGGTGGGAGTGGAGGGAGTAAGAGAGTAAGAAAATAGGGTCAAGAAGGGAGGAAAAGGTATAGTGTTAGAGGACGAGGTGTTTTGTTGAGGTGAAAATAACAGTAAATAATTAGTAGGAAAAAAGGTCTTAGGGTCAGTCTTACAAAGTCGTCACACCATCACTGAAGGGAAAGGTAACGTGCAAAAATGAAAAAAGACACGTAATACGCAGGGAATTATGATATATAGTTGTGTGTTCGTTTCACCGGAGAGTAAAGTGTATGTGGGGAAAATTCCTGCAGCGTTGCGTCTGATATATTGTGCGGAAGTGACGGCAGGTAATTGGCAGGTACCTACCTTGGCCGGAAGTTGCGTGCAGGAATCTCGACTCGTATAGATTAGGTCAACTGTGCAAGGTAGGTCAGCCGTGCAAGGTGTGTGTGTGTGTGTGTGTGTGTGTGTGTGTGTGTGTGTGTGTGTGTGTGTGTGTGTGTGTGTGTGTGTGTGTGTGTGTGTGTGTGTGTGTGTGTGTGAGCGTGCGTCATTACAAGCCTTCCTAGAATATGCTTAAGTAAGACTTCCTGTTTCAGTAGTGTTGGCTGCAGAGCGTGTGAAGGGGTCTTAGGACTTAGGTATTTGGAGGAGTTTACATGTTCCTCATTTGTGCGAAATTTGAAGCCCATGTTCGATGAGTTTAGGGAAGCCTATGAATCCCTCTCACCTAGCAAACACATCAGAACATTGAATGTTGAGAAGCACAACGCCAAAGGTTCACCCGTGACTCAATCTGGCGGTGCATATACCAATCAACGTTCCTCTGAGGATGTTACTAATGCTACGTTGGACAGAGGTTGAGCACGATCGTCTTGATAATGCAGGGGAGAGAGGATTGTTGTGAGAGCAGACCCCTGTCGCCTGCCCTGCCGCATCAGTCCGTCAATCCTTCCCTGATGACCTGCGTTGGCGCCATGATCGCCATGGTAACTCCGACTCTGTTTACAATTTGTCTGGCCAAGCCGACGCCAAAAGCAAGAATCACGTACAAACGAACGTGTGCAAGTAAACGTGTTTGTGCGGTTGTGTAATTTGGAGATTCATTACGTAAATAGAGAAGGGATGCAGAAGAGAAGGGCGGAGGAGGGAGGGTCCTTGAGTGGCGGGTCTGCAAGAACAAGGATGGAGAGACGTACGTGAAACGTGAGACGCCATCATGCAAGCGTGTTTGTTGAGCGACGTTCTGTCTCACGGTCGACATCTCAAGGAGGGATGCAGCATTTCCGTCTGCAAATGGTTTTCCGTCATTACTGAAGACAGTTTGTCGACAATAATTACGTCACTTTCCTCAGCTGGGCGTCCATCTGATAAAATGTCCTTCAACAAGCACTTGTGTGATAACATTTTACTGATGACGCTACAATATTATTTAACTTTTCTTGAAATTTAGGTAAAAGTGGAACTAATTTGTATATATGCATTCCTTTTTATTTTCAGATCTATGAAGAGAGATAGATAGATAAATAGAAAAATAGATAAATAAATAGATAGATAGACAGATAGAGAGAGAGAAAAAAAAATCCAAGTAGGAAAACGTAGATTGAACATTGTTGTGATGAAAATCCAAGGACCAGCGATTCTAATTACCTCTTTGCGTGTTGTTGATTGGAAAATAGTAGTAGTAGTTGCAGTAGTAATAGTGGCAGTGGTTGTGGTAATGGTGGTGATAGAAGAAGGACAAGGCAAGAAAAGGAAGTGAAAGAAGAAAGCAGAAAGGGGAAGGGGGGGGAAATTGAACACCAAAAACAGAGATGAAGGAAGATAAAAATAGACACAGAAGGAAAGAGGTGAAGTACCCAACAACAGCACCTTCGAAAATGACTTATCGATCTTCAGCAAATTGTGATCTTCAGGAACCTTTGAAATGACACACAAAACACGAAAATAGGACGAACTTGAGCAAAAAGAAACGTGTTGAGAGAGAGAGAGAGAGAGAGAGAGAGAGAGAGAGAGAGAGAGAGAGAGAGAGAGAGAGAGAGAGAGAGAGAGAGAGAGAGAGAGAGAGAGAGAGAGGAGAAAATGCAAAAGGCTATTAAGATTTAGGTATTATGAAGATGAAATGATTACAAAAAAAAAGGTTAATCTGAGTGATTACATAAATGGTATAATTTGTCTTATGACATTTTATGTTGGTCATAAGGATTAAGAATCATAACTCCTTTCATTTCATCATCTTTTTCTTCTTTTCCTCCTCCTCCTCCTCCTCCTCCTCCTCCTCCTCCTCCTCCTCCTCCTCCTCCTCTTCCTCTTCCTCTTCCTCTTCCTCCTCCACCACCTCCTTCTCCTCCTCTACCACCTCCTCCTCCTCCTCCTCCTCCTCCTCCTCTTCCTCCTACTACTACTACTACTACTACTACTACGTACTACGTACTACTACTACTACTACTACTACTACTACTACTACTACTACTACTACCACCACCACTATTCCTCTAATGCCAGTAATAAATCCCCGAAGTTAGTCTAGTTAAGCAGGTAACATCGTTATAAGCCATCAGACTTTCTAGTACTCGTTACTCCTTTCTTTCTCCTCCTCCTCCTCCTCCTCCTCCTCCTCCTTAATGACACAAGGCAGAGGAAAACGTCACCCTCGCCCCACGCGTCTCAAGGATATAGACACAAGCGAGTCAGGTAAATGGTTAGTGTTTGAGAAGGAAGAAAGGATTCGCCAAGGAAGGGGAGACGAGATGAACCGGAGATGACTCGAAGGACACGTGGAGGCTGACTGAATAAATACAAGAGGGAGGGAGTGATAGGGTGAGCGAGGGTGTGAAGCAGTGCGTAAATGAGCAAGAATCAGTGAGTTCAGTGGGTTAGTAAATGAATGAGGTAGCGAGTGAGGGTTTGAATGAGCTAATTCACACAGATGTGGTGGAAAAGGAAAGTGTAATATAATCTTGCGTTGGATCTTGACGCAGCGTGTTGGGAGGAGTTTGTGAGTGAATAAGGTGAAAATAAGTATTAATTAGGATAAGAAGGAAAAACATAGATTTATAAAAGATTATACTATTTTTTTCTCCTATCAAAAGGCATCAAAAGTGAAGGAAATGTGGAATGGAGTGAAACGTGACCTGATCTTTTGAAATCCCTGAGCACTGATGAATCTGTTCTCTGATTCAGGGTTCGCAAACAGGTCTTTTTCCACTCGCCTGTCGCCTCAATGGTCCTCACCGGCTTCAGCGGATGCAATAAAAAGGGAAAATATTCGACAAAGTCACTCGCGCGGTGCTCTTTGACTGACCCTGCCAAGATTAATTGAAATCGAAATCCTGTTCTGTGATTCTTTGTGTGTGTGTGTGTGTGTGTGTGTGTGTGTGTGTGTGTGTGTGTGTGTGTGTGTGTGTGTGTGTGTGTGTGTGTAGTAATTTTGTTCTTGTGTTGATGTTTCGTTGCATTAATGTGGATTCTTCTAATATATTGTATTATTACTTTACAGCGAAGGAGGTAACTCACGTTCACGCCGTCACTGCCAGCCACAGCTTCACTCACCTGGGGAAGGAAAGGTAATTAATGTTAACACTTAATGCACACTAAATATTAAGATACTAAACACCTCTAATTATCAATGCTACTTATATGTATTATAAGTGAAATGTGGAAGAATTATGCGTAGACTTTATATATTTTCAACTGTTCATCACAATCGTAACTTGGATGAATGAAAAAAAAACCATATCTTAACACTCTCAAAGAATACTACAACTTCAACTTCAGGTGTGTTCATACTAATTACTCAACACCCTGACTTTGACGTTGAATTAATTAAATACTAGGTAGACAAGAGGCAGGTGAAATAGTCATAGGCGATAGTATACTACCTGCCTCAGGATAACCTTAGCACTTTACGAAGCGGAACACACACTTCCTGACTGGCTTTTTCTTACATAGGCGAAAAGAGTGTAACAATTAAACCTGAGGACACTTCTCCTTTTGATGATTTTGCTACGAAGGAACAGAACTGGCCAAACACGGCGAACGAAATTAATGTAGTGAGGTTGTGTTTCCGAACCAAGCCGAACACACCGAACGTTTTCCAATGTTCGCCGGGAACGGTGCGAACAGACCGAACATTTGGAAATAATCACCAGCTTGTGTTACCTGTGTCTGTTCTGCTCAGCTCGCCGCGTTTTGTTCGTTCGGTTAGTTCGCAGTAAAATGCTTAAGTCTAGACGCAACCTTACACCGGTTCTAGCAGCAGCAAGGAGAGTAGGAACCCATAAACGATATATCACTGTTTTATTTACAAGTAACAACATTCTTCTTGCCAGTGCTTGCCTCTGCTTAGGTCAAAAATATATTTGTAATGGTAGTGAATGGGTATATAATCCGTGTAGCTGGTGAGGATATGACGATACGCGAAGGGAGGCCAGGGAAGGACAGCAGGTTAGGGACTTGATGGTTGTGCCTTAGTGTGATTCTGTGATTGGAGTGTAGCTGCGGCGGACCGGATGAAAGGGTCACTGCTGGGGATTCATGGCACTGAGGACGAAGTGAGGTCAGGGACGGACTGGACATGAACAGCGCCTGCCAATGCAAGCAAAGCCACACCATGTATTAAGGTGTATGAAAGAGAGAAGGAACCGAGGCAGTAAGAGAGAGAAAGAGGGAGAGAATGTGTGTGTATTTATTATATTATATTATATATATATATATATATATATATATATATATATATATATATATGTATATGTGCGTGTGTGTGTGTGTATATATATATATATATATATATATATATATATATATATATATATATATATATATATATATTATATATATTGCATACATTATATACATTATATATTGTTTCGAATTTTTGCAAATACAATATTGCAAGCAATTTCTTACAGTTTATATAAAACAACATCAAAATGATAAATATCACTTCATCTTTCACATCAGATTGTCTCTTAATTTTTTATGTTGATGGCGTCAAATATTGGTCTTATTTAAAACATTTTCTTGACTATCCCAGACTTACTTCTCAGTAATTTGAACCTCTCGCCTGGGTCACTGAACGCCAATCGGGATTAGTTTTTTTACTTGAAGTTTTATTTTCCATTATATCGATCCAATTGTCCAGCGACCCAACTGGAGAGCTTCCGCTAGTCTCGATGACCAATCCCTTCAGTGTGAGGCCATTGGTGGTGCTTCCTCTCACCTCCTTGTGTGATGTAGACTGTAATGCTGTCTCTTTTTCGTTTTATTTAATTTTCTTCTCGAGTTGAGAAAGGAAAAAACTATCTTCCCTCTACACAAGAAACACACATGGTAAACACATTCTTTCTCTTTGTCTCTCTCTCCCCCCCCCACCTCTCTCTCTCTCTCTCTCTCTCTCTCTCTCTCTCTCTCTCTCTCTCTCTCTCTCTCTCTCTCTCTCTCTCTCTCTCTCTCACACTGTCTCTCTCAGTTTACATTGTATTTATAATGGTTTTACTCGCGTGCGAAGCCCTTGTGTTGAAGCCTCAGTTTTATGTTGAACACAAAGGGAGTTGTAGAAAGACTCAGTGGACTACCAGTGTTTGGAATCCATTTATTCTCCTAAAAAAACATACATTTTTCTGAGTAGCTGTCCCACGAGTATTATAGCTCTGTCGCTTTTTTTTTATATCGGAAAGAGACAAAACAAAAGAGCAAAAGAGAGAGAGAGAGAGAGAGAGAGAGAGAGAGAGAGAGAGAGAGAGAGAGAGAGAGAGAGAGAGAGAGAGAGAGAGAGAGAGAGAGAGAGAGAGAGAGAGAGAGAGAGAGAACAAAAAAATCGTTGCACCTTGCATTATAGGTTAGTTGTCTTTGAAGTTTTAGATCGATGGAATAGTGGTTAAGAGAGGCGTAGTGTGGCATGAGCTGTGAACAAAGCCAACAGAACTTGTGCCTGGTTGTTTTGATCGGTGTGGTGGTGGCGGCAGGGAGGAGTGAAAGCTGAAAGGAGTGGAGTGAGGGTTAGGGAGTGCAGTGTTGTGAGGGGAGTGGACAGGTGTGGTGATTGCTGCCTGAAAGAGTGAGGCACGATGGAATGTGACTCACCCCCCCCACCCCCACACACACACAGACACACACACAGACACACACACACACACACACACACACACACACACACACACACACACACACACACACACACACACACACACCTTGCAACCATCTAAACAACCGTCGCATGTCTGAACACTCGTGGCTTTCCTGTCCAACATTAGTCTAACCTTAGCTATTGGTGACTCACGGCTTACTAATGTGTTCTACTCCGTCAAATTACAGTAGAATTCCCTTGTGTGTGGTATTAGATTCCCTTGCTTGCATGTTGGCGACTCCGTGGATACTGGCACGTCACGCCACCTTGGTTTTGCTTAGTTTACTGTGCGAGTTGGGAGTCACCTTCAGGACCGCGTGTTGAAGGGCAAGACAGGTATTGTCATGAGGCCAGAGAGAGAGAGAGGAAGGTTAGATTGATGGTGATAAGGAAAGTGTCTCAAAACTTTTCCATTATCTAGAAAGTATAAGTAGGTGCTCTTTTTACATTTTTAACATTGAAAGTTGCGATATTTGTTGAAAACTTTAAACACCGAAACTCTATAATATGTTTGTTCAGTAATCATCGTGTTCTATATCATGAAAGTAAAGAACAATGGAAACCAAGCAAGGGCAGACACGTTCTTATTGTGTCTCGCTCCTGCCAAGACGAGGTTCTTTTCTTTATTCTTCTTTTCTGTGTCTCCGGCTCCGTGATACAACCTCATTCCCTTTTTCTCTCCACGATGAAAATTAGAGGAGAAAAATGTCATCATGAGATTCCACTGCCAAGAGAATTAAGTTTTTTGAGAAGTCTGGTGGTCTCCTTCCTTACCCACTCCCCCATCACCCCAAAGGATACTTATTCAGCATAAGAACATTTCATGTGTGTGTGTGTGTGTGTGTGTGTGTGTGTGTGTGTGTGTGTGTGTGTGTGTGTGTGTGTGTGTGTGTGTGTGTGTGTGTGTGTGTGTGTGGTTAATTTGTTACCACACATAAATGCACACACACATAATAAGCACGCACGCGCGCGCACACACACACACACACACACACACACACACACACACACACACACACACACACACACACAAAGATGAGAGAGAGAACAAAAAAAGAAGAAATATATAGTCGTAGCACTGGTAGAAGGTCAGGTTTCGCACTTGTCCTCCGGCGGTCAAAGCCCTGCAGGAGGTTGTTGTCCCGCCTGCACACCACCCACCCACCCACCCACCCACTCTAGATTGGTTATTATGGCCTAAAGTGTTTTTTATTATTGCATTTGGCAGTATTTTATGATTTTAAAAACTAATATAGATACCGTCATACAATTGTTTAGTTAATTTTCATTATTTCTTTTTAGTTACTTTACTTTTACTCTACTTTTTTTTTATCAACACTACTAATTACGATGAAAAGAAAATGGTACTGACAATAGCAGTGGTGATCATGATTCGCCAGTCAGAAAGTGTCATAACAAGTAAATCGTCTTGAATATATCCTGATGAAGAGAGTTTTGAGTGCATTAGTGCGAGTGTTCGATATCTTGACAAGCAAGACTGTGCTAGACCCATATATGCGAGGATGTATGCAGGTATCGATAAATGGAAATGCTTTAATTTATTTTTGTTTTGCATTTATCATATATAATTTAAGAAAAAAATGTTCTCCCTTCCATAGAATGCTTCAACAGAGAACGGTTTAATTTTCTTCAGTCTTGGTATTCATTACATAAACAATGAAGTACGAAATTACTGACTTCCTTGTTTTCTTGAATGAGTTCTTTGAATAGTAACGAGGGTTGAAAGTCAATGTTCTGGTTACGCTTCCACTCTGAATCTTTACTTTCGTGTGAGGAATGTAACAGTTTTAAGCCATTAGATATTTTAGAGCTAAAAGTTTACTCCAAATTTATCTCAGAGAATGTTTTTTGCTGCTTGGCTCTCACAGACCCTTGGAAACTCGGCGTCTTGGGAAAGCACAGAAAATCTTTACACATCGAATTGTTTTTGTTGCTTCTTTTCGATACCTTTTCTTGCCTTTGCTCGACGGTGCTGCCCTGTCGGGAATCTGGGTCATATTTCACGTCTGAACATTTAAGAAAGTGGTTTCTAAATTTACTTTCATGTAACAACGAAACCAGATGATTGTCCCTGCCTTCAATATATTGGTGTTTTTTTTCGTGTTATACACTGTCTGACTTAATGACAAAGATGTGTTGCCTAGTCGGTTGACAGTGTTAACATAAACCTGCAAGGTGTGCGGCGTACTCTAGCCCATTGATTCGAATTACAATACCATGAAGGTGTGGCGTTGTAGTGCTGTATTCGCTCACAGAGGGCAGGGTTTGCTGTCCATGCACTCGTTTCCAAGGCATGTAGAGCTTTATTACATATAAATAGTTGAGAAAATTTGAGTTAAGAAAAATGTTAAAATCCGTCTCCGAAACTACCTCATTGTTATATATATATATATATATATATATATATATATATATATATATATATATATATATATATATATATATTGATAAAGTTTTTCTTTCTTTTTTCTTTGTTATTTTACGTCAAGACAGCGTGCAGAGCAAGTTTTGAATGCTGTGCTGAAGGTAAAGTTTGTGCTGGCGCGGAGTTAGTCTGTTTATGATGGTACTTACTTCAGTGGCTTTATGCGGCCTACATACATTAACCCTCCACTCCCTGCTGCTCCTGTGCTCCACCTCACTGAACTCACAATGACAGTCCAGGTGAATGGAGGTTTGTAGTAATATGTAGTTGCATGATTACTTGATGAAAAAACAAAGTACTGGCGACACTTAATATCATGTTTTTTAATAACTCAAAAAATATGAGGCTTACGTAAAAATGTATAGAATAGTAAAGAAACAGCAGGACATGCGCACTCATTTAAGTTATAGCAAAATGGAAATAGAATGTAGGTACAGATGTAGGGATGAAACTAATTATTTTGATCAGCGGTAAATCACTAAAAGTTATAGAAAAGGAAACCAAAAAATATTAATCCATTATAGTGTGTAGATTCAGGGGAGGTTATCTCCATGAATTTGTCGTAAGACACCAGCATCACCCAGTAAAGTTAAATAATGGTAATTTCCACTATTCTTATTAGGAAAGCTAGGGTGAAATAGCCTTTGATATTATACTAATGAGAAAACTGAGGGCAGATTCGTGTTCAGCATTACCAAGAATCTATATGTACCAATTTTCATGAGATTTGTTGGTGTCGAAAGTATGAGGTGTACGTAAATGAGTATGGAATATTAACGAAAGGGCAAGAGACGCCAGTTCGTTTGAGCTATAATGAAATGTAGTTGGAATGTAAGTATAGATATAAGAATGGAAAAAAGGTACACAATAATTTTTCTCATAAAACTTATATTTTCTCCAAAGATATAACAGATATTGGAAAGGTGATAGCAGCAATCAATAGATGTTATTAAGATCCTTAACTTTGTATTCACACATTTATCCTGTAGGAGTAATATTTACGTAGTTATATAGGGAAAACAAATGTTTGATCTCAATTATAGTGGATTTCTTGGGCTACAAAATCGAAAATCCATATTATAACAATCAGTCTCCATCAGGTCTTGTCTCCTTGCATCTTCCTTCGTTTTTTTCATTTAAGTCAATTCGATACAATTATTAACTCTGCAAATTGACTAAGCTACAGTTATTTCACTCTTCAGTACTGTTTGTTGTGCTAACTCATCATTCATTTTTCCCTCCTCACCTACTGTTCTGTCATTTTACACTCAGCTTTGATTAGGGTAGAAAAAAATGTTGAAAATGTTATAGTAATATTAAGCCGGTAATACATTATGTGCATTAATTAGTGTTGCATTACGTAATGATAAGAACGTTTGTCATTTCCACTTCTATATATATTTCTTTCCCAGCGAGTAATCATTAGTCATTAATTAGTTCAACCACCTCCTGACAAACGGCTTTTTAATGAACCAAAATGAGACGACTATTTAACAACCATGAAAACTGATACTGCCTTCCTCTTTAAAGTTGACAGTTTCTCTCTCTCTCTCTCTCTCTCTCTCTCTCTCTCTCTCTCTCTCTCTCTCTCTCTCTCTCTCTCTCTCTCTCTCTCTCTCATTGCATACACCACCAATAAACACCATTAATACACATTCTAAGCCAAAACATCAAAATCATCCTCTTAAATACACGTAAGATCAGCAAACTTTTCACAGGTTATAAATATTGTAAATAAAGTTACGAGTAAAACGTGGCTCGTGTGGCAAGGTGAATAAGGCAGTAAATATATTAAACACACCCGAAGCGTTTAACTCCTAATAAACGTCATCATACATTGAGGGACATTTGCATACACGTCCGTAAATTGAGGTGGGGCACACACACACACACACACACACACACACACACACACACACACACACACACACACACACACACACACACACACACACACACAGGCGCGCGCGTTCCCAGGTGATGTGTCCGTGAATATGGATGAGTTATGCTCGTACACACCTGTACCTGCATGGCACAGACACCTTTAATCCTTTGTCTGCACCGCTCACACAAGGGTCAAGGTGTTCCTGGTTGTCCTTTAACACACATTACTTATCATTTCAAGTCTTACGGTTCTTGGTGACGCTTTGTTCTGCTTCTCTTGATAAATAATAATGATGATATATAAATGAACACTGGATAATGAATGATGATATAAAACAATTCTCGGTAATTATTCGTAATTAAAATGAAACCGTCTCAAGCAATTTGTAATATAAAGCAGGACATTTGGTAACAATTGCAAATATCATATAGAATAACACTATATATTTGTTGATAATGGTAATAGTAGCAATAGTAATGATAATGATAAGAACAATAATAACGATAATAATAATAATACAATTAATAATACTAATACTAATAATGATACTACTACTACTACTACTACTACTACTACTACTACTACTACTACTACTAACTAATAATAATAATAATAATAATGATACTGATACTGATAAAAAATAACCAATTTACCGAAACACACAGACTGCGCGGCATGACATTTGAGCTTCATTCCATTATCTTTCCTGCATCAGTTTTCATCAAGTGCAAATATCGTGTTCACTTCACTACTTCACGTCCTGTTTCCACGGCTCACCTGCCTTGACTTCTCCTCACTATTCAACATTAAAAGGTCGACACACTTGTAAGCTTAGCGAGGATGTGGCGCTACTCTGGGAATGATACGTAAACTGGCTTCTCTTAATGTTTGCTTGACGTCGAGTTGATAGAGAAGCGCCCATTGTTTGTTTACCTGTGATGTATTTCTCAGGTGTGATTTTTTTTTTAACGGTGAATGTAACCTCACGATGGATGGATTATTTATGCGTTTTGATGAGACTTTTTTTTTACACAGTGTTTGCTTTGTATTCTTACTACTTTTTATTATTATTATTATTATTATTTTTTTTACTGTAAGTGTAGCCAAGGAAACAGAAAATGGTATGTGTTATTGCTTCTTTTTATCCTCCTCCTCTTCCTCCTTTGTACTCTTCCTCCTCGTCTTCCTCCTCCTCCTCCTCCTCCTCCTCCTCCTCCTCCTCCTCCTCCTCCTCCTCACTTTTTGCTCTCTATCATATCTCATCTCCTCCCTTCACCCTTTTTGTCGTTTCAATTTCTCTTATTTAAGAATATTTTCGTCTCTATTCTTCCTCCTCCTTCTCTTCTTGCTCTTTCTTTTTCTCCTCCTCCTCCTCCTCCTCCTCCTCCTCCTCCTCCTCCTCCTCCTCCTCCTCCTCCTCTCCTCCTCCTCCTCTCCTCCTCCTCCTCCTCCTCCTCCTCCTCCTCCTCCTCCTCCTCCTCCTCCTCCTCCTCCTCCTCCTCTTCTTCCTCCTCCTCACTAAGCGATGTTTCCTGACGTCAGAATAATTTTTCTTCGTAACATCTCACAAACTTGAGTAACAGTTCAAAAGTTTACAGCCACAGAGAGAGAGAGAGAGAGAGAGAGAGAGAGAGAGAGAGAGAGAGAGAGAGAGAGAGAGAGAGAGAGAGAGAGAGAGAGAGAGAGAGAGAGAGAGAGAGAGAGAGAGAGAGAGAGAGAGAGAGAGAGAGAGAGAGAGATTGATTATTGAAGTTGCATTTAACTTATAACAAAAATTGCTTCTGTGTGAAATATAAAATAATTGCATATCTTGCTTGCCATTTACACCACCACCAACACTACCACTTAAAAAACACCAACAACAATAACACCAAGGAACAAAAATTACAGCAGCAGTATTAACCTTTGTCTCTCTCTCTCTCTCTCTCTCTCTCTCTCTCTCTCTCTCTCTCTCTCTCTCTCTCTCTCTCTCTCTCTCTCTCTCTCTCTCTCTCTCTCTCTCTCTCTCTCTCTCTCTCTCTCTCTATATCTATTATTATCTATCTATCTATTTATCTATTTATATCTATCTATCTATCTATCTATCTATCTCGTCCTATTTCTCCCGTGGTCGCCGTCACTGTCCTAGATTCATCAGTAGAAGCATGCAACATATTTTTTTACTGTTCCCTCAATCTCTCTGTCACTGCTATCCATCACTGGCCTCATTTATACTATGTCATCTACAGATCTGTGTTGACGACTGATCCTGCCACTGAACAGACAGACAGTTAGCCTTTCCACCATCAACTATAAAACTAACTTTTTTTTTTTTTTATACATATAGTCTTTCATTTTCTTTTTTTCATTTTTCTTTTCACATTTTCATTTCACTTCGATAAGCCTCGTCAGACTTACGAGCATGATGTTACGTCAATATTTTTCCTTCTGGTGCTACGGATGCGTCACGTTGTTGTGTTTGTACATAGATCTCACAGTGTTTTCATGTACAGCTTTATTTATATTTTCTATTTTGCACGGAGTCAAGTGTGATTCCATGTACAAAGGAAAGATAGGGAATGCAATACAGTATTCCTTGTAAGACATTTACATTCTGTGGAAATAAACTAATAACGTGTTGATGAATGATGAAGATTTTTTGTAGTGCTAAATGTAAAGGTTATCCAACGGGACTTATGCTACTGATTGTATGGCATAAACACACGTACTTTATGATGAAAAACAATGATGTACATAAGGAAGAGACAACTACGTCATTTATCTATTTGTCTTTTGAGGGATTTCGTCACTTATAGGTTAGTCCAGTGTGAGAACGGCTTGTTTTCGGTGTTAAACGCAATAGACTTGAGTCAAGGCTTGGCACACACAGTGGAAGCCATGCTTGACTCAGCCGTGCTTCGTGACGTCACAGTAAACAAACATTGCATTCTAGAAATACTTGCACTTTTCCTTTAAATGTGGCCTCGTGTGTGCCTTGGAATGTGAGTATGGTGGTGGCATTGTTTTGTGTAGCAGATTCGTCTGTTCAGGTCTGAGTGACAGGGACAGTGATTTGTTCCTGAGAGCCACCCACACAAGGGCGGCAGTATATTGAAACATCTTTTGTTTAATGGAACTTCGTGAAACTATTTTTCTTAGGTATTTCCTTAGAATTTTTTTTAGTCAGGAAGAAGGTAGATTATTGTACTTCTTTTTTTCTTGTACAAAGAAAAAAATTTTACGTCTACCCGATAGATATTTTCAGTGTCTAAAAACATTTTTTCCTATTTTTAACAAGCCATAACCTACCTTATCTGAAGACACTTGACTTCCTCCCTCTTTCACTAAACACTTCATCAACCAATTCCACTTAATTAACAATTTTAACTGGATATCCCACATCTCATCCATCACCGCATTAATTTTCCACTAGGTAGGCGTTCTGAAGAGTCTCGGTCCATTATCCGTCCTTACTAAGACCTTAACCCTTTTCTGGGCCTTTATCCGCCCCTATAATTATGGTGTGTGTTTCGTAGGTAAGAGCGGAGCTAACTCACACAGCATTATTAAGCAGGTGTAGTCTGATACCACCGTCTAATTAACTCTGTTTACATAACGGGCGGTCCTCACTCCCTCACACACTCCCCCACACTGTTGCATCTCGGCAATGTATAGTTCTACGGATGCAATGCTTTTGAACTTGGTAAACACGTGGCTCCTTCGTTACTTCCTCCTCCTCTGTTGCACTACACCTGATGTTTTCTCCTACAGTGGGTTACTATTCTTACTACCATATTTCGACGTTATAGTTTAGTTTCTATTCTTTCTTTTTCTGATAAGGTTTATATCAAGTTTTCTCTCCTGCTTTTCCTATTTATAAATGAAACTCTGCCATGGAAAGAATATCAGTTTACTACACACACACAGAGGTACAAAACTGAGGTTGTTTCAGAAAACTCTTACCATTTTTTGTGTTTGTTTCGTATGCAAGTGTCACATAGAGAACACTTTTTTTTATCCTGATTTACCTTTCTTCTCATGTGACCTTTCTCCAGTTGTACCTCCCCTCCACACACCCACACACACACACACACACACACACACACACACACACACACACACACACACACACACACACACACACACACACACACCCACACAGGAGCTCGAGAGAGAGAGAGAGAGAGAGAGAGAGAGAGAGAGAGAGAGAGAGAGAGAGAGAGAGAGAGAGAGAGAGAGAGAGAGAGAGAGAGGTTAAAAGGTGGGATTTTGTTCTCGGTATGGGATGTAATCATGTTTATTCTTCCATTCCCTTGTGCTTCCCTTCCCTTCCCTTCCCTTCCCTTATCCTTCCTTCCTTTCCCTTCCCTTCCCTTCCCTTCCCTTCCCTGTTTTTTCCTTTCTTTTCCTTTCCCTTCCTTTCTATTCCTTCCTCTCAGTGCACTTTCTTACTGGCGTTGGCAGGAATTCAGCTTCTTTCTTTTCTTTCTGTTTTTCCATATATCCATCTGTCTTCTTTAGTATCCCTCCATCTTATCTTACCTGTCTTTCTGCCTGTCTATTACTGTGTATACATGCATGTACGTATGTATGTATATATGCATCACTGTATCTATTTTGTTTTTCCATAATAATACGTTGATGACAAAACACGACTCGCTAAAGGATTTATATTATGTGCCAAAATTTGTATGGAAGTAACTTTTTGTGCCAGTATGTTAAAGAGAAAGCCGGGAGGTTTGCGTTGTAGTAATATTCTCTACACGCTAAGCACTGGGACCGCCGACCAGCAAACTGACTTTCTCGGCAGCCTGGTTCAGAAATTTGTGAGGGGAAATTTTTGGTTAAGAAAAGGCTGGTAGTATTAGGAGGTTATTAGGTTGTTATTATTGTTGTTTATTATTGTTGTTATTAGTGTTATTATTATTATTGTTGTTGTTCTATTTCTTCTTCTATTTTTCTTCTCCTCCTCCTTCTCCACCTGTACGTAATTTCCTGTTTGTCAAGTCTTTCACCGATGGTCATGTTTTCCAACGAGTGTCCATCAACTAATAATAGGAAACGAAAATATATGTTTTTACCTTTTGCAATATACCATTCCGTCCTACTTCCCTTCTTCCCTTCTCTCCTTCCTCCTCCTCCTCCTCCTCCTGTTTCCTCCCTCGTAACTTGCCTCCATAAAAAGAACAACCTTCTTCCTATCTCCTGCTTCCCTTGCTCTCATTTTTTTTCGCTCTCTCTCTCTCTCTTCTCTCTCATCACCATTCGTCCTTCTTCCGCCGAACCTTTACACATATCTTCTTCCTCGTCTTCTCTCTCCTCTCTCTCTCCTCTCTCTCTCTCTCTCTCTCTCTCTCTCTCTCTCTCTCTCTCTCCTCTCTCTCTCTACAGTCGCTGATCGGCATCACATCCAACCCAATGCTCATATTTCACTTTCTCGACTATTGGTGTTTTACGAGATAACTTGCCCTGATCAGGAGAGAGAAGCCATAAACTAAGACACATACACCTCAAGACAAAGACCAAGACCAAGACTAAGACTAAGACTAAGACTAAGACTAAGACTAAGACTAAGACTAAGACTAAGACTAAGACTAAGACCGAGACTGGCAAACTAACGAAGTCACTATTAATTCCTCACTTTCTTTGGGTTGATGGGCGGGGCAGATAACAGACGCTCCTGAAAGTAATGGACTAATAGTGTCTGGGCGTCTTTCTTGCAGGTGGAGAAGTGAAATGTATAATTAATAGAAGGATGGAGGAGGGACAGAGATGGATGGGATGGGATGGGAAGGTATCTATGCATGTATGTATGAATGTATGTATGTAGAAAAATGCTGAAGAGTATTGATAAGAGACGTTCTGAAGATGAAAGAGGGAAGTGAAGAGATGAAGATGAGAAGGATGGAAAGAAAGGGGTAAGATTGTACGGAATGTAATTGAATTGATGACTGACTGTTTGACTAACGAGAGAGAGAGAGAGAGAGAGAGAGAGAGAGAGAGAGAGAGAGAGAGAGAGAGAGAGAGAGAGAGAGAGAGAGAGAGAGAGAGAGAGATGATGAATAAAAAAAACGGGGTTATTCACAACCATATGTACTAATAAGCAAGATATATTTCTATAGGACGGGAGGGAATGAGTTTATTGTACACAAAGATAGTTAATTATGAAAGAAATAGTTCCCCTTTTATAATTTCGTAGTCAGTTGGGACTCACGAACCTCCCTCCCTCTTTCCCTCCCTCCCTCCCTCCCTCCGTCCCTCTTTCCCTCCCTCCCTCCCTCCCTCCCTCCCTCCCTCCCGCCCTCCCTAACAAACAAAGTCAGAGTTTCACAGAACATCACCTGTCGATATGTTTTCACTTTATTTCTTGTTTTCCTTTAATGCCTTTACGAACTTTTGTAACTTTATGAAGGAGAAAGAAATAAGTATCAGATATAATAAAAAGGTTAAGTAGGTCATACACTCCTTGCAAGTTGAAGAATTTCATGCAGATATTTTATTATTTAGGCGCAGCGTGACCCACAGCCTCATGACGGACGTGAGGAGGAGGAGGAGGAGGAGGAGGAGGAGGAGGAGGAGGAGGAGGAGGAGGAAGAGGAGGAAGAGGGGGGTTTACTACCTGTACTTTAGCTTCAGTCTCTCTCTCTCTCTCTCTCTCTCTCTCTCTCTCTCTCTCTCTCTCTCTCTCTCTCTCTCTCTCTCTCTCTCTCTCTCTCTCTCTCTCTCTCTTACACACACACACACACACACACACACACACACACACACACACACCTAAGCACCGAGGGGCTGGCAGTGTAGTGTGTGTGTGTAAGAGGTGGGCGGTGGGTGGGGGGGACGGCGGCAGGCACATGGCGAGGCACGTCCTGGAGGCGCATGTGTACGCACTGTATGAGGCGCCGTGAGTGTCTCGTCGACCTTGGCACGTTTAAAGTTGTGTTGCCGCCTCCCTCAGGGCAAGGCAACCCAGACCTGCCTCACCACACACACACACATACAAACACACACACACACACACACACACACACACACACACACACACACACACACACACACACACACACAGGAGTTTTCTTTCCTTGCTTGTCATTTTTGTGCAAGAATTAGTTATCGGGACTGGTGTCTTGTCTCGTTTCGATCGCATCAGAACAATGGACTTAATCAATACTGACCCGCGACTCCAGACTTAAAGGGACAGGCGAGGTTGTGTTGGAGAATCTCAGTCGCACCTGGCCGCTGCCCCGCAAAAAAAAATCCACCTGCATCCCCCTTTAGTACCGCTGAGTCGAAGCCACAGCCGCTTGCCGAACAGCAGTCACACAAAGGGCGCACAAAGGGCCGTCTTCAAGCGTGGATTATTTACACGGCGATCTGTATCGAAGCATTCTCTCTCTCTCTCTCTCTCTCTCTCTCTCTCTCTCTCTCTCTCTCTCATTCGTACACCCTCCCAGCAAACCTTCGTGTATCTGTGTTCCGTTTCACTTCAGGTAAACAAAGAGAACTGTGAAGAAATGACTCCAGCGAGCGAGGGGAACAAAGGCTTTCGATAATAGTGTTCGATCGAAATGTTGTTATTCTCAACGAATTAACTAAAGAAAACAGGTCAAGGGACTTAGCCGTGCCCTTGAGCGCTATCTTGACCTTGCATCCGACCACCTGGCACATCAAAGGCGTCATCTTAGCGGCCAAGGTCACGAGCTTACAAGACAGGTGGTGCTGGAGGGAAGAGGTCCGGGGTGGAGGAACACACACTGGAGTCCACTCAGGGAGGAGGTCGCGTGATAAATGGAGTAGCGCACGGCTGTTGAGGCTGATGGGAGCGAGGGGGACAAAGAACGAGAGGCCTGCCTGTAAGGGGACCAACCACGGAAGGGAAGAGGAAAGAATTATGAGACTGAGAAGTGGAACATGGACGCGAAAGAGACGAAACAAAATGTAACTGAAGATAGAGAGAAGAATAATGTGTGTGTGTGTGTGTGTGTGTGTGTGTGTGTGTGTGTGTGTGTGTGTGTGTGTGTGTGTGTGTGTGTGTGTGTGTAAACATGAACATGGTGAGATGAAAATTCAACAAAATTCTTCACAAACTTATAGGATCGGAGGCAAGTTATAAAACGTTTGCCTGATGCTGAGACCACTGAAGCTGAATGTCGTGAGATGAGGCTGAGAGGGGAAGCCAAGGGAAGGGCGGCAGGGAGGACTGTGAAGGGAAGTGGTGGTGAGACTGCGGCAGGATGAGAGGATAACATGAAGTGAGGTGAAGGGGCAAATGGGAAACCCTGGAAAAAAGGCAGAGAATAAAAAAAAAGCTCCCGAAATGTCCATGAAATTTTAAAGTTTTCCAATGAATAAAGTGAATAAAGGATATAACTATAGTAGGCTACAGGGATGAAAGAATGAGGCTAAGGGATGAAGGATGAATAAGATGACAACATATGAAAAATAATTACGGTTCAAATTTGATGAAAACAGAAGTAGAAAAAAGACATAATATATTAAAGCCGGAAACGAGAGGAAATGCTAATTACAAAGAGAAAGTTAGTAAAGAATAGAGGTAAGAAGGAAAATAATGTACAAACAAATTATAAGAATGGAAGGGAATGATTCGAGGAGGAGGAGGAGAAAAAGAGAAAAAGAAAAAAAGAAGAAAAAGAAAAGAAGAAAAGAGAAAATGAAGAAAAATAATAATATAGATATAACTTTAAATAAAATCAAAAGAAGAAAGAAAGAAAGAATAAAAAGGAAAAAGGAAAAAAAATAGTTACGTGTAGAAGTATAAAGAGGAGGAAGAGGTAGAGAAACAAAATTGGAAAAGGATGAAGAGGAGGATAAATATGAGGAGGAAGATGAAAGACAAGAAGCAAGGTTGGGAGAAGGATGAATAGGATGAGAAGGAGGAGGAGGAGGAAGAAAAGGAAGAAAATCAGGAAAAAAAGGATGAGGGAAGAGGAAGAAGAGAATTAACAGGATGAGGAGGAGGAAAAGGAGAATTAAGAGGAGGAGGAGGAGGAGGAGGAAGAGGAGGAGGAAGAGGAGGAGGGAAGTACAGGGTAAGGTGTCGCTAATCTACCTAATGAAGTTATGGAGCAAAAATGGGTCGAGGAAGACTTCCAGACTTTGCAAAATCATGTGTCGTGATGGCAAACTTGGAAAAAGAAAGAGGATTTGGAGGAGGAGGAGGAGGAGGAGGAGGAGGAGGAGGAGGAGGAGGAGGAGGAGGAGGAGGAGGAGGAGGAGGATGGCAGAATGAGGTAAGAGGAAAAGCTAAAATGTGAAAAGATGAAATAGTCGGGGAAAAAGAAAGAGAGAGATGAGATAACTTAAAGAGCATTGCTTCGTTTGGGCTGGGAATGTGAAGAGAGAGCGAGAGAGAGAGAGAGAGAGAGAGAGAGAGAG
>JAPQNM010000048.1:8805845-8808345 GCA_029783475.1 Metacarcinus magister
ACAATTTATCTCCACCAATAGAAAAAAAAGATTCTATATAAAGATACATATACTTCAAGTTATGAGGCTCACCTTTCCACCCTTAGTAAAGTTTTCTTGCAATTAAACACTCAAGTTTTTTTTCAACATGATCCTGTCAACAAACAAACAGCCATACAATCAAAACGAACTAAAAACATAACATAGGTGGAGGCGAAAACAACAATTTACATACTATAATTAGTACATACTAATTACATAGACTCATTAGTTGATTTTTTAAGGTATATTAAAGTAAAAAAAGGAACACCAACTGGACCTACACCTGCATGGGGTTAACAGAAGGACTTGCAGTGTTGTGTTGAAGTATCACAGTCGAGTTTGTTGTTTTCTCTCAATACACGTTTATTTATTTAAAACTTATTACATCACACTATTCGTATTTCTCACTTTTTTATCAGTATTGAGTGTTGACTTATTCATTTGTTTTATTTGAAATTCAGCGAAACTTTCCAGCATTCTACAAGTTCGTTATGTAGTTGTTTTTATAGAGATTGTGATTTCTATGGGTAAAAACACACTGGGAGAGAGAGAGAGAGAGAGAGAGAGAGAGAGAGAGAGAGAGAGAGAGAGAGAGAGAGAGAGAGAGAGAGAGAGAGAGAGAGAGAGAGAGAGAGTGTGTAATGCTAATCCTTTGTGATCTTTTTTCCTGTTTTTCCTATCTCTAGGGTGTTCAAGGTCGGAAACAGGGGGTCGATGTTTTGAAAATTCCACAAAGGTGATCAATATTCGAACGACCCTCTCTCTCTCTCTCTCTCTCTCTCTCTCTCTCTCTCTCTCTCTCTCTCTCTCTCTCTCTCTCTCTCTCTCTCTCTCTCTCTCTCTCTATCTCTATTTATCTATCTCTCTCTCTATGCTTATATGTTGATTGCCTCAGTCAATCAGTCAGTCAGTCAGTCAGTCAATCAGTCAGTCATCAGTTGGTCAGTCAGTCTGTCTGTCTGTCAGTCTGTCTGTCTGTCTGTCTGTCCGTGTGTTCCTTTCTTTCTTTCATCTTTCCTTTCTTTTTCTTTTTTCTTTCCTTCTTTCTCTTTTTCTTTCCTTCTTTCTCTTTTTCTTTCTTTCTCTCATTTTTGCAAATCTTTCTTTCATTCTCTCTCTCTCTCTCTCTCTCTCTCTCTCTCTCTCTCTCTCTCTCTCTCTCTCTCTCTCTCTCTCTCTCTCTCTCTCTCTCTCTCTCTGTAATCCTTGCTTTCTCAACCTCACATTATTTATTTGGTTCTTGCACAAATCCTCTCTCACAATCTTCATCTCTTTTCACATGTTCTCTCTCTCTCTCTCTCTCTCTCTCTCTCTCTCTCTCTCTCTCTCTCTCTCTCTCTCTCTCTCTCTCTCTCTCTCTCTCTCTCTCTCTCTCTTGAATTGGTTTGATATGCGTCTTCCTTTTTTTATATGTTAATTCTATTTTTTTTTTTTTAGTATTATTTTCCTTGTGGTGATTTTTTCCTTTTTCTTTGTATTTATTTTGTCTTTCCTTCGTTTTGTTTTGTTTTCCTTCTTTCTTCTTTGTTGATTTTGTTTCGGTTTTAATTGATTGCCTTGCTTTCTTTTTGTGTTTCACTTCTTGTTCTTCTTCTATCTATACGTTTTCTTGTTCTTGTTGTTCTTCTTTTTCTTCTTCTTCTTCTTCTTCTTCTTCTTTTTCATATCTCTCTATGTTGCAATTGTCGTTTTCAACCTTTTCTCCCTTTCCTCCTCCTCCTCTTCCTTCTCCTCCTCCTCCTCCTCCTCCTTCTCCTCATTTCACGTTTATTTCTTCTCTCCTTTCTTACTTTCGTCGTTGTCGTGGTGGTGGTAGTGGTGGTGGTGGTGGTGGTGGTGGTGGTGGTGGTGGTGGTGGTGGTGGTGGTGGTGGTGGTGGTGGTGGTGGTAGCCGTTATTACGTTGTTTCGCTGCTGGAAAGTGACATTGTTTTGGAATCGATTCCAGATACCGAGGTTGAGGAGTTTCCAGGAAAAACAAAAATCGACGACAGAAGGAAAAGGGGAGACTTTCTCAGTGCAAATAAACCAAGAAGGCAAAGAAAAAGTTGGAGGTCTTTTCTGGCGGGGAGTCGAGTGGTATCGGCATTGTGCGCGGCTAAATAGCACTCAAGGGGGCTCTAGCACCGGCAAACAGGCTAAATTTCTCAAAGGAAAGATCATTAGAAGAAAAGTTGTGACTGTTTGGACACACAACGAAACGTAACCCGATTGTGTGTGTGTGTTTGTGTGTGGATGTATATATGTGTATGTTTGTATATATTGCTGATTCGTGTTGTTGTTGTTGTTGTTGTTATTATTGTAAATGGAGGGAGTGTATCGGGAGACTAGGATTGAAGGTGTGCACGGTTCAATTGGAAGTTAATCAAGGGACGTAGATGTGTTGTCGTGGATGTTACTGGAGCTCAGGTGAGATTAAATCAACTTTCCGGGAAACACATGAAACACTCTGTATCCTGAGACACACGGCTCCAAGTAGA
>JAPQNM010000048.1:8813345-8823345 GCA_029783475.1 Metacarcinus magister
CCAGCCCAGCCCAGCCAGGCCGCAGGTGAAGGTGGGGAAGGGAAGGGGTGTGCTTGGCCAGGGTGGGTGGGGGGCGAGGGGGGCCGTGTGGTGCCTGGATCAACATGTCGTGGCATTGCTAGTTACGTGTAATGGACGAAAAATAAACTCGCATGATGATGGGACGCTGCCGAGGAAAATTTTTAAAGTGTGTTTGCTGCTGTTTACCCAAGTGGACCGTTTTATCTTATTTGAATTTTTATCGGTACGTGAAATTCTGCGTGAAACTGATTTTACACAACCAGTAATATTAAAAAGAAAAGATGGAAAAAAACATATATATACATACATACAAACATTCCCTTGTATGATAACTTACTTTCTTTGCCAATGTTTGTCTCCGTGTTGGTGACGCTTTCCCTCCCTCACTCCCTCACTCACTCACCACGCCTCGCTAGTCCCAAAGGAGGCAACCATCTCTCCGGTAACTAGATTTGTTTTGCCAAAGACCAAATATAAAACTTCCCGAGTCCAAAATGCAGCTCAGGAAAGAAGTGAAATGTAAAAATATCTTCACTATTTTATGTTTAACCAGGCTTTCTCCTTTCTCTTATTCTTTGTTCTCCTCCTCCGCCTCCTCCTCCTCCTCCTCCTCCTCCTCCTCCTCCTCCTCCTCCTCCTCCTCCTCCTCCTTCTTTAGTTTCTCGGTGCCGAAAGATGGCCAGCGTTTAAGATTCCATGTTGATAGAACGAGAGTGCCATTTTAGGCGTGTTTATTCAGTCCTCTATCTTGCATATATGTTAGTAAATTAAGAAAAAAAGTTCAGTATTCCATGAGTCGATGCAAACTAACTACTGTGTGACCTTGAAAATAGTAAGACGAGGCTGTGTGTGAAATGTGTTATGAAATGCACGTTGTTAGTTGTTTGTTATCCGAGAGTGGGTTGGGGATTTGTTAGGTATGTGTGTAACGAAAAGCACAATAACACAGTAACACCCACACCCACACACACACACGCACACGCACACACACACACCCACATCCACACACACACACACACACAGCAAGTGCCTCCAAACAGACTAATGACGCCTCTAGAAGTAAAAAAACAAAACACTGCAGCTCTCGTGTTCCTTTCCCTTGGCACAAACACCTCCACACAAACACAACACCACACACTCTCTTTCATCGTGTTTCTTACTGACACATGTTTTTTTTCTCCTCAGCGGGTTACAACGATGCAAAACCATGATAATAAAAGCGGGAGTCTCCTTATTAAAACAACTTGAGAGAGAGAGAGAGAGAGAGAGAGAGAGAGAGAGAGAGAGAGAGAGAGAGAGAGAGAGAGAGAGAGAGAGAGAGAGAGAGAGAGAGAGAGAGAGAGAGAGAGAGAATACACACACCACTCATAACTTTCAGCGTGAACTCAGTGGCTTTGTCGTAAGTCGTGGGTGGTGGACTCATTCATAATCCTGAGTTTTTTTTCCTTGTTTTTTTATACTACGCTGAAGCTGATGGCGCAGTTTATCTTTGTCAAGTTTATGGTGCTTCGCTGCGACGTTGTTCTTGCACTAATGAGAGTGTTGAATAATATAAAAAAAGAAGACAAAACATCGGATAGGTTCTAATTCCATCTGTTCTGTGCATCAAATTTATGTCCCGTCATCTCCCTCTCGCGCTAGGTGAGATGCAATAACACTTACACTTAGAAAAAAAATGAATCTTAGTCGTGTTTATTATTTTTATTATCATATTTTTTATATAGTAAGGCGACTATTTTGCGGAGAGTTCACTAAAAAAAAAAAAAATCAGACCTAACTCTGTCTAGCAACCTTCTCTTAAGATTTGTCACACCGAGAAGAAAGGTTTCAGCATCGTCGTGATAAACATTTCTAACTCCACAGTCTTACATGAAAGTTAACACAGATATTCCAATGCATTACAAACGTGACTTCAAAAGAAAATATCAATAAGGATCAACATTCCCTTACCTTTACATTAATCCTTTTCATTGCTTAGAAATATTACGTTATTCGCGGGACTTTGACGTAATGCAGAGTCTGTAAGGTCATCCAGTCCTTGTGTTATCCTGCTTTCTGCTTTTTTTTTTTTATTCCTAATTTATAACTGGAAACTTGCTGAGGACAAACGATATATCCTATTGGTTCAAGCGGGTCTCTAATCTAAGTAGGTCCGGTGGAAACTTAAAATGCATCTTCTTTCTTCAACTATAACTATTTCTTAACAATTATCTGGTTGGTTAGTTAAAAAAAAAATCAAGTGACGCAGACAAACACCGATATGATTTGATATATACGTAGCTACACTATAAAGAGATCAGTATCTAGCTCCGGTGATGCCTCTTTTACAAGCTAATCCGTACAAGACCGACCCTTTACGCAGCATTACTGAGTGTGATGATAAGCCAGTCTAGCGCGGCAGAAAGAGCAAAGGGAGCATAGATGAAAGGCCGATAAAGAGATTAAAAAAAAGTGTGATAAACGCAGAGTAAAGAATGCAAAAATACAAATGACGATTGGAAGCCATTCAGGACAAACGAAAAGAAAGGAAGAGATAAGAAAATGGAGGGAAGATAGGCAAGGAGAAATCGAAAGGAAGGTGAGATAAAGTATGCATGAAGGGAAAGAGAACAGAGGAAAGAGAGACAGGTGATAAAGGCATGGATAGATGGAGGGAGAGGAGAGGAGAGGAGGCGAGGACGAAGAAAGGAAATTTGTCTTCAAGGTGTAAAGAGAGAGAGAGAGAGAGAGAGAGAGAGAGAGAGAGAGAGAGAGAGAGAGAGAGAGAGAGAGAGAGAGAGAGAGAGAGAGAGAGAGAGAGAGAGAGAGAGAGAGAGAGAGAGAGAGAGCAAACACTATGATGCATAAATAAACAACAGGAGATGGAACGAAGGATTAGAGATGAAGTGGTTGAAGGAGAGGAAGATAGAAGAAAGAAAAAGAGGGAAGAAAAGAAAGAAGAAGAGGAGGAAGAGGAGGAAAAGAGGAAAAAAAATAAAAAGGATGGAAGATTTTGAAATAGGGAATGAAAAATAGGAATGGATAAAAATAAGTATGATGAGAGAGAGAGAGAGAGAGAGAGAGAGAGAGAGAGAGAGAGAGAGAGAGAGAGAGGAGAGAGAGAGAGAGAGAGGAGAGAGAGAGAGAGAGAGAGAGAGAGGAGAGAGAGAGAGAGAGAGAGAGAGAGAGAGAGAGAGCCGCCAGGGGGGAAAATAAAGAGTCGAAGGGAGTGAATGAAGGAAAAAAAGAAGAAAAAAAGGAAGGAAAGAAGGAAGGAAAGAGGGAGGAAAAAAAGAAAGGAAGGAAGGAGAAACTCTAAGGGAAGAGAAGACAGAAAGAAAAGGATGAGAGAGAAGACGAAGGAAACTCAAAAAGAAGAGAGAGAGAAAGAGGAAAGGGAAAAAAATAAGGAAAGAAGGAGGGAAGAGAAGGAAAGCACTTTAAAAGAAGGAACACTGGAAGAGGAGGAAGTAAGGAAGAGTAAGAAGGGAAGGAAGGGAGAAAAGAGGAGAGACAAGTCGAAGAGAAAGGAGGAAGAGAGTGAGACAGAGTGATAAAAAGTTAAAGAAGAAGAGGAATAGGAGGGAAAAAAAAGGGAGGGAGTGAAGAAGAGTAAAAAGGAGTAAGAAGAGGAAGAGGAAGAGGAGAGGTAAGCAGGAGGAAAAGAAGGGAGGGAGTGAAGAAGAATAAAAATGAGTAAGAAGAGGAAGAGGAGGCAGAAGGAGGAAGAGGAGAGGTAAGCAGGAGGAGGAGGAGAAGAGGCGCCTACCTGGGGGTTCCTCGGCACAACACATATTGACCAAGTTAATGAATCTGTAAAATTCAGCAGCAAACAAATATTGACTCGCCGCATCCCAGCACACACACACACACACACACACACACACACACACACACACACACACACACACACACACACAACTGCTACTACTACTACTACTACTACTACTACTACTACTACTACTACTACTACTACTACTACTACTACTACTATTACAAATGAAACTAATTATGATACCTGGCCTGTATTTACGGTATGCATTGTTTACCTTATTAATGAGACAATAAGCCTAAAAAATGTCAATCACCTATACAAACACATTAGGGGCTGAAGCAATCACTTGAAATAATGACACAATGTTGCCGCACCATTCATCGCGCAGGTGAACCGATGATAATTAACAAAACACAATTATACACGAAAATGTACCCTACAATACCACCAACCTCTACTAACTACTACTACTACTACTACTACTACTACTACTACTACTACTACTACTACTACTACTACTACTACTACTACTACCAATAATGATGATAATAATAATAATAATAATGATGATGTCTTCCGTGTAACATGACAGACGCATTTTTGTCACAATCAATTCGTTTTTCTTTTCGTTGATTCTAATTAAGGAAGACTTTTAGGTTGCACTTATTTTTTTTGACTGTGACTGTGTGTGTGTGTGTGTGTGTGTGTGTGTGTGTGTGTGTGTGTGTGTGTGTGTGTGTGTGTGTGTGTGTGTGTGTGTATGTGTGTGTGTGCTTAGACAAAGGTTAAAATTCCCTTTTGGCTTTTTGTAGCGAGCGACTCTATTTTTATGTGCCCTGTAATTAGTGACAGGTGAGGTGGGAACAGGTGAAAAATGTGCACGTGAGGAAGAGAGAGAGAGAGAGAGAGAGAGAGAGAGAGAGAGAGAGAGAGAGAGAGAGAGAGAGAGAGAGAGAGAGAGAGAGAGAGAGAGAGAGAGAGAGAGAGAGAGAGAGAGAGAGATTAGTTGGGGAAAGCTGACAGGCGGGGAATTGCTTTTATAATCTTGATGTGTAGTGGATACAAAAAATAATCGGTCTATAAGTAACAAGATAAGTTGACGTATGTATTGAATGAGTTAAGTTTACCTTTATTTATGTATTTTTGGTATATGGTGAATGTAACAGTTGTGAAATATATGTGTAGACGAGTATGATACCAGTCCACCATTGTGTCTGCCTTCGAGTGTATTGCCTGGTCGGAGCAGCTGGTATCACCCATCCCACGCAGCTGTTCCTCCACCTGTCTGCAGCTGTACAGTTAAGTGAGCACGTAATGACTGTAGGTGACTGGTAGCGTGGACGGGGCAGTGGGTGTATGGTGCGTGTGCGTGGGGGAAGGTGTGTTCTATGGGGTCCAGATGGAAGGTTACCGTCACCGTGGTTCTCTTTCTCCTTAAATTAGTGGACGTTGTCGTGATGTACGATGTGACGTCAGAGTTACGTCATTGGTTAATAAAGTCTCTCAGGTTTGGATCTTCGATGATGTGTTTACTGTTAACGTAATCAAAACCCAACACTCGGTGACGCAAGGGATCATGACCGTTCACTCCACGCTCCACTCAACGCAGTGTTTAAGGCACAACACTGGAGGAGGTAGGCGGTAGAGGAGGCTCAAGGTCACGGATATCAGCAGCAGAATAAAGTATTGATGGGCTGTAGGATTCACAAGAAGCTAAGTAAAGTATATACTGAATCATAATACAGAGTGCACGAGGATAATACATCTTGATATAACTTAATATGAGATAGCATCCAACTCGCACAAAACTATCCATGGGAGGGTTTCCAAGGCAAGGTAGGAGGCGCGGGTGACCTCCTTGAATAGGGTTGATCCCGTCCTTCAGTAGTGAGTCGGCCTGACACTTTGATGGACGGATGCCTGATAGCCTGCACAGATCACCATTTCATCACGTACAGGAGCAGGCTGGACGGAGGAGTCTTATACCGTTATAACAAAGAGCATGGTGATACATAGCATTAATGTATGTGTATGTGTGTGTGTGTGTGTGTGTGTGTGTGTGTGTGTGTGTGTGTGTGTGTGTGTGTGCGTGCTAGGTTGTTGTAAAGAGGACGAGCAGCAGCAGCAGCAGCAACAACAATAACAGCATCAGCAACAATAATGTGATAGAGTGCAGAGAAGGTCAGCACCGCAGCGTCCCCCTTTCACCCTTATAAAGGTCCAGAGTCTTATCGTGGTTCATAATTCATTTTGACCCTCCTCACCCTCCTTCTTCTTCTTCATCTTCATTCTCTCCTCTTCCTCCTCCTCTTCCTCATTCATTCTTCATCTCCACTACGAAACACTATGTATGTAACCGGAGTTTAGTTTTGCCTCCCCGACTGCTTGTTAATGCACTACTTTAGAAGGTTTCTTTTCATTTCATTGTGTGTTATGAAACCTCTTCTTGGTGTATGTTTTGTATGGAAAGTAATGAATTCCTTTGTCCACAGAATTGATTAAGGAAAGGAGATGCGAGATACAACGATGAAGAAAGAGAAAGAATACAGACAAGCACAACATGCATACCAGAAACAAACAAACTAAGATAGAGACATAAGTACACATACACAAATATACACAGACACACAGACACACAGACACAAGTACTGATAGACAGACGTAAAGGCAGAGTGACAGCAGGTGATGAACAAGGAAGAGGAAGACAAGGATTCTGGTCAGAACACACAAGGCCAAGAGGAGGAGAGAAGAGGAGAAGAGATAGAGGAAGAAGACGAAGGAGAACACCCAGAGGAAATCAACTTATCTCCCTGGACAGGTGAAATACTGCTCCTCTCTCTCTCTCTCTCTCTCTCTCTCTCTCTCTCTCTCTCTCTCTCTCTCTCTCTCTCTCTCTCTCTCTCTCTCTCTCTCTCTCTCTCTCTCGTTTTATTGGCACAACCTAGTGACTGGTGCTCAAAGCATGGTGAGAATACATAATATATAATAAGTCACTTCAGTTCAGTCTTCAACACCACTTGGATTGGGGATGACCTCAACATTAATGGTATCAGTCGGGGCGTTACTAGTCAACTAAGCGATACTTGGAATAGGCTGTAGTGAAGTGTAATACAATAAAAAAAATTTCACCACAAACTTGATCACCAAACAAGGTTAGCGACGAAGGTCATATGACACAGCTGTTTGACTACGTTGGCTTCTGATAACGTTTTATTTTTCGTTGTATTTGTTTTTGATGACCTACTTTCGACCTTAGGGTTTGTGTGGTATGAGTTTCTATGTAATTATATGTAATTCTTTTGCGTGCGTTCTTTCGTTCGTGTTTGGTTCCATAAATATAATTGCAATAACATAAATATATATCGATAATATTCAATGTTGACCTTCACAATTGTAATCTTGAACTGTGATGAAAATTTACTCACCCGTTTAGGAATACACGAATCTACTATAGTTTGCCTCAATAAGTTTAGTTTTCTGTGAACCGCTACGTATTGTGTAGAAAATCCGACTTTGCAAGAGAGACTCATACAAACGAGATTATCTCCCTTTCGAGGAAAACTAGACCATTGCTTTGCTAAACACTATAAATAATACATTTAAGCATACTAATGAAGTACAGGAGTTTTCATGTACTTTTCTACTAAAATAACATAACATAAACATTGCGCTCATTGCCACCCTTCCTTTAAAACAGGCAGGGCATCGACAGAGGAGAGGAGGCTGTACTCACCTGTACCAACAGATGCCAGCTCCAACCACGGCACACACAGCTACGGCCGTGCATCCCGCCAACACCGCTGCAGGAGGAGGGATGGAGACAAGGTTAAGGTGAGCACAAGGCAGTGTTGGTTATTCTGAGCCATGGTATAAGACTAGTGGCAAAAGAGTTCACATTATTCTGAAAAAAAGCTGGATTAGTGTTCCTTTCAAAATTAATAAGGAAAGGTGAATAGGATAGCTAGAAAAGGAATAATGAAGCTCTAGGAATGCCAGTCTGCTTCTCCTCCTCCATGTTGACACAGACAAGGGGCACGTGTGAGTACGTAGGAATCTATGAAAGGCACGTACTCATACCTATGCTTATTATACTTAAATTTTTTCTAACACACACACACACACACACACACACACACACACACACACACACACACACACACACACACACACACACACATACATACATACACAACGTTCTTCCAGTTACCTAGTATGCAATAATCTGAAAAAATTCGTTAAAAATTTATGCAAACTGCTAACTGAATTTTTGTTGTTATTGTAATCATTTGGGATACATTGGAGGTATTAGTACTTTAATTAATTTCATTAGTTTTCATGTCGCCAAATGCAGCCAAATATTATACTTTACAGGGATTTCGATCAACTGTTACATATTTTCGATCAACTGTTACATATTTTCGAAATCTGATGCAGTCTGCGTGAAATTGATAAAACTTCTGTAATTATACGGTCATTATTACTTGTATTATCATTATAACGAGAGAGAGAGAGAGAGAGAGAGAGAGAGAGAGAGAGAGAGAGAGAGAGAGAGAGAGAGAGAGAGAGAGAGAGAGAGAGAGAGAGAGAGAGAGAGAGAGAGAGAGAGAATGAAAGGAACATTCTTGCATGGTCTATTTGTTGTGTTCTGTGCATAAGGATGAAGAGACGGATGCTTACTATAGTTAAAGATAAAATAGAAAAAAAAAAAAAAGAGGAAGTCATTAAAACACACAGGCCAAAGAAAAAAAAAGAAAAACAATATAAATGGAAGTAAAAAAACAACAAAAAAAGGTACAAAGAATAAAAAATATCCACACTGCAGAAAATATGAAGCAGTGGAAGCATTATTCAAACATTTTTTGATATATATATATTTTTTTATATTTATGTAACCTAAGTGAATTTCGGTTCAAACACCTGCATCGCTTTACATGTATAAACTCCTGCCGCAGAAATGACAAAAATTCATGGGGCCTCCGAACAAACTAGGTTAAATATTCAGCCAGGTTCCGAAATACCCAGGAAGAAAAAAAAAGAAGTAAAATATGCCATTCATTACATTGCAACATTACTCTTGAATTATTCAGGTGAGAGGCGGCAGCAGCAGCAGATCAGGTAATGACGTGGGTGGGAAGCCAAAACAAGAGGAAAACATCACTGGCTTTGGTGTTACGTTACCTATAATTAGAAAGAACGTAACGAAGACGCAAAACTATACGTCACAGGATCCTCAACTTCATTAACAAAAAAACAAAAAACAAAACAAAAAAAACATCAATATAACACAAACACAATACTCGGTTTAGTTTTCTTTTCCTTCGCAGTAAATCATGATGTTGAAAGTCGTTGTTTTAGTGGATGAACGCCGAGCAAGGAAGGATTTTTGATAGCTACCCAATGCAACCAATCTAGTTCTCGATACTGGCATGATTAGGTTAGGTTAGGTTAGGTTGGTTCTGCGTTGATATGAACCTCACCTCCTCCTTGAAGAACCTGAACCGTGAAGAAACAAACGCCACGGATCATAATTCCAGTAAGGTGATTTTTCTTTAATATAACCTCAAGGACGAAAAATATTAGATAAAACACAGGTATAGGAAGGTAGTTAGGACCAGGTGTTTCCTTATCATCGATGAGAAGTGTTTCATTACCATTAATTATTTTCTTTATGATAAACAAATTCTCAGCCGCAGTGTTATGTTATTGCATCACCGTTAACTCTCTTTTTGAATAACTATACATAAGTAAATGACCTTGAAACAGACGCACGGTAAGGCAGTGCATGAGGCAGCATCGTTGTTTGATCTGTGCGGTCGTTACGTTCAAGGGCAGACCACCTCTCTCTCTCTCTCTCTCTCTCTCTCTCTCTCTCTCTCTCTCTCTCTCTCTCTCTCTCTCTCTCTTTTGTTAACTGGGATATTCATAACCTCGAGCCCACCACAAATTATAGTCACTCATAATTGTACGAGTGACATCGTAATGAAAGAGGACTGCTCAGGAGACAAGCACAACAAGCCATTTCAGGAAACAAAAGAAGAAAAAATGAAGTGATCCCTCTCTATATATATGTTGTGGATCCTGTACTTAAGAAACTTACTAAAAGATGAAAAACAAAAATATATATTCCCTCTGAATCAACAAGTATATAAAACAACATCGCCCTCTATGTAAAGAGAGAGAGAGAGAGAGAGAGAGAGAGAGAGAGAGAGAGAGAGAGAGAGAGAG
>JAPQNM010000048.1:8825845-8843345 GCA_029783475.1 Metacarcinus magister
GTCGCTTCCCGCAGCAACATATCAGAGGTCAGAGGCGAGCACTGGGATGACCCGCCAAGGATAAAGAGAGACGTGTGTGTGGTGATAATTCAGGTTAAGTTATATTACATTTATCACCTGTCAATGTTGTGTTCAGGTAATATGGAATTTATGTAAGGAGGAGAGAGAGGCGAGTTGCAGACTGCAGATTTGCTCAACAGAACCAGGAATGAGAGTTAGTTTTGAGTACATTCTTTTATAACTATGTAATTTAAGTTGGAAATGTGCAGTATTATTATTAGTGCAATGTTGAATAATTGCATGAAGTGAGATGAAAGAGAGTAAGTAGAGTAAATACAGTCCATCCTTCCTACTCTCGTTGTTAGGGTTGTCAGGTGAGCGTAATCTTGGCGTTAAGTTATACAATTATCACGGTGACTGAACTTGGTGTGAGGGACAGCTCTCTCTCTCTCGTTAACCCTTGCAGAACTATATAGTGTATAGTTACATAGTTCTGGGGGATTATATAATTACCTTTTTATACAATTATACTGAGAACATTGACAACTGTTTGATCCTGCCAACGTTAACTTTAAAATTATTACTTATATGTATAACAAACAGCTAACTCAATATTATTATTTCTGCTTGATGGTGGCAGAAGATGAAGCGAGGCTCAGCACGTACTGTTCCATGTCACACCACCAACACCATACGCAGCACCAGCACCAGCAGTATTACTATTAGTGGTGCCGTTACCATCACTGCTTCTATATTACTACTGGTAAGTACTCCTATTCCTACTGATACTGATGATATTATTACTAATACTACTATTACTATACGGAGAACATTTTTGAGAAACCATGTGAGTTGATACTATTGATTCAAAATACGTGGACTTTGGCCATCATAACATGACAATAGTTATATTAATGTTTTCTAGCGAAAAGAAAATACATTCCAGTGGCATTTACCTTGTCTAAGAAAGTAACGTAATGGTAGTTATACTTTTATACAGATTAAAAGCCTCAGATGCTTTTTGATTTTCACTATTTCCGCAAATGATCACAATGTAAGGAAGTAATGATAACGTTGAATAAGTGAACGTATCCTTAACTTCCACAATACAACACTATCACTCAAGACTTGCGGCCAATGAGCTGCGATGTGGATGAGTGTGAGTCTGTCTTCACCCAGCTGTACCTTCATCATAATGAATATTTAAACATAAACTCTCTTTGCTTCACGATAAGTAAAGCACGACATGGAAGATTAGGACAATACTCGTATACTTTTGTTTTTCACAAGCACCATTATCCCCTGAAGCACAACCACATACAGAGTTACCTTGACACCAATTACCTTCAAGATGAAACATTTCCTCAATCATTGAAAACATACCAATCACTCCTTTCCTACATGACCTCTTTCCTCCCCTTTCCACCCTAACTGCTGGTGCATTAGTTCCACATACAAGTCATCCCCTACCCTATATATGAGCTTCTTCCGCTTTCCTTTTAAGATGCATTACACATCTCAGTCACTCCATACAAGTTAAATAATCACACCTTCACTATTCATCTATCTTTTCCCTTTCAAACCCGGAGCCAACACAACACCCACCTGTGAAGTACACGTCGGAGAGCTGGGTTTCTTCGCCGCTTTGTCCTGGGGCGCTGTGGATGGAGTAGGCGGATTCATGGTTGGAGGCGGGGGCGCGGCGGAGGTGCATGTAATTCATAGTCTCGGGCTGTGACGTGGCGGCCTTCCCAGAGACAGGCGTGGTGGGGACTGTGAAGGAAGACAATGAAGGTGTAAGGATTCTAAAGGAGTTGTACACGGGAATGGAGGCGCCTTATAAGGTTTCTCTAATTAATACATGTTATCTTTATTCTTGTCACCTATACTGGAGGTTATGTACTTAATTATCATTTAGGGTTATTGCCATGAGCCTCAGATGGTCATAACTAACTATCATCATATCATTAGCATTGTTCTCCTGATTGGGTGCAGGTGGCGGCAGAGTACAGAGGTTCAAAGAAAAGCATAAACTAAGTCTGACGCATATATCACATAGTATTGATTTACATTCTTCTTTTTTTTTGTTTGCGTGTGTGTGTGTGTGTGTGTGTGTGTGTGTGTGTGTGTGTGTGTGTGTGTGTGTGTGTGTGTGTGTGTGTGTGTGTGTGTGTGTGTGGTAATGGAAATAGAAAGGTGATTGAAAAGTATAACAAGAACTTTTGATATAGTCCCTCACCATTCATTATACTACGACAACAACATATCATATTTGTTATGTGAAGAGTCTGTAATAGTTTGTTTGCAGTCATTCTTATTACTGTTGTCCTTGTGGCGGAGTGAGGCGTGGTGAAGGACGGAAAACATTGTGAGGGTTGGGGTGGCTGAGCGTGATTAAGGACATGGAAAGAAGGACACCATTGTGGGGAGGAATGAAAAAGAGATGAAGGGTGTGTTAAGGGTTGACAAAGGAGAGGAAGATGTGGTGATGGCTGGCGGAGAAGGCAATGCATTGTTTGAGTCACAGTGTGGACGCAAGGTATTAACACTGAGGCTGAGTGGGACAAGGAGGAAATAATAGAATAGTCTCAAGGATAGAAACAAATAGTGTGGGGCCAACGGTGCACCAGAAGCCATACAGCTGCTTCTGAATGATTGCTCTCTGATGGAACCTCTGCTGTTATACTTCCGGTCATGCAGGGAATTTTAGTTAAAGTAATATTTGAAGGGAGTGAAAAATTACTCAGATTCTAGAATATTAACCATAAAAGTTCTTTATATCAACCTACACATTTCGTAATTCTGCTACATCACAAGTTGCTGAAATACATTGGGTGGATAAGGAAAGAACAGTGTTGAACAATATTCATAGATGTAACATAAACAAGAAAGAGTATGTTCTATTACAAAGCTATTCGTGAAATGACTAAGTATTGAGGACTGTGTTATCACTCATACACGTGTAAATGTTGCCTCAAGAGTGTGTGTGTTGTGTTTGAAGGAGACTAACAGCCTACCACACCACCGCTGCCTTCAACCTTCTAAGCATATCTGATATCAACAGTCTTAAGTTGAGGCAGATGAATTGTTCTGAATAATTATCCAACACTAATATAACATTACTAGAAGTTACACATTTGATCTCCTTTAACATGTAGAGACTATGAATAAAGGTGAAAAAAATAATAGAGAGAAAGGAAGAAAACCTACGCCTGGCTTAGGTCTGGCGGACACTATATAGTTTGGTTTAGTGCTTCCTCACAGAGCTGGTTGTGTCCTCTCTCGCCCCTTTGTTAATACGTGAGTCAAGAAGGAGGACAGGTGAGCCAGCTCCTGCCTTCTGGTAATTACAAGTCATACCTAGAATGGCACATAACGCTGCTACCTGCTGGATGTCATAGCCTAACTCACACGACCAGCATTCTTTCTTTATTACTTCCTTATATCATGGTGTGGCCTTGTTTCACTGCACGCCTCCTGGTACAGTGGTTCACGCCCTTGTATGAGAACTAAGGGGTGCTGGGTTCGAATCCCCGTCCAGGCGGAGACAGTCAAGTGGATCTCCCTTCACACTGATGGCCTTGTTCACTCAGCACAGAATATGTATTGACCAAGTTCACGAGTTATGACCTCAGATTCCGGCAGGAGCGGTAAGTCAGCAATCATGTCCTTGGTATGTTTGTATATGTGTGTGTGTGTGTGTGTGTGTGTGTGTGTGTGTGTGTGTGTGTGTGTGTGTGTGTGTGTGTGTGTGTGTGTGTGTGTGTGTGTGTGTGTGGATACTAGGAAATAGGACAGATCACAAGAATGGTGAACAGGTAATTGTAGAGATTATTATTACTATTACTCTTATTATTATTATTATTATTATTATTATTATTATTATTATCATTATCATTATTATCATCATGACTGTCGTGTTTGTTATTTTTGCTGTTTGTACTTTTCTGCTGAATAATTAAAACTAGCGTAATTAAGTTATTTCCTGTTGTCATCCTCAGCAGGGGAGGCAATTGCACTAATCTTAAACCTTTTCCTTTGTTGTTCCCTAAAGGTGAATGCTTGGTAAACACACGATAATGTCCACCTGTACTAGTGTATCTATTACCTTGGCCACCCTTACTGTTAGTCTGTCTCCCTCACGTGTGCTTCCTAATTACTGTTGGTCCTCCCTTTCTTAATTATTCTGTTCTTCTTAGCATACTTTTTACCTCTACTCTTTATCTATATTTTTACTCATTTGTTTTTTATATGTTGGTGTTTGTTTTGTCTTTTCAATGGATACATGTAGTTGAGGCAACACTTCCTTCATATTCTTTCTCTCTCTCTCTCTCTCTCTCTCTCTCTCTCTCTCTCTCTCTCTCTCTCTCTCTCTCTCTCTCTCTCTCTCTCTCTCTCTCTCTTTCTCTCTCTCTCTCTCAACACACCACCTAGCAATTTGTAGGTATTTCTCTCATTACCTTCGTTACTTTCCTCCTAAACTCTGTCTCCTCCCCATCCTACCTGTACTTTCCCTTCCTACCTGTATCATCTTCCACGTCCTTGGTCGCCTTGTCCTCCTCCTCCTTCCTATCCACATGGCCTTTCTTCATCATCAGCTGACCCTCGTCGTTGTATTCTGTATCATCCGCCAATTCCTTCCTTAAAACCTCTCTCGCATCCTTCATATCCTCTTCCACTCCCTCATCCATCTCGTCCTCGTCTCCTAGCAGCCGTTGGTCCTGTAGGCCGCCAGGATAAAGTTCCCTCGGGTACTGTAGGTCTTGCTGGCTGAGGTAGCTTGGGCGGTGGCGCTCCTGTAGACGATACTGTGGGAGGTACTGCGTTGCGTACTCAGACGGGTATTGAACTTCCTCATCTTGGTACTGTTGCGGGTCTTCAGGGTAGTCGAGGCGCGGCTGAAGGCTGAGGTCGGGCGGGAGGAAGCGGGAGAGGTCAGAGCTGGGGCTAGGAGGGCTGTGGCGGGAGGACGTCGGAGGGTGGTAGTAACGCTCGTCTTGTGGAGTGACGGCGAACTGGATCTTGTGGTTGACATTCTGGAAGCAAGGAGTGACGTCAGAGTGGTGGTGGTGGTGGTGGTGGGAGTGACAGGGGAAAGGATGAAAATATTTGTTATTATTGTGGTGGTGATGATGATGCTGGTGTGTACACATGATAATTAACACATATTTATCTCCACCCGTCTAATAATCACAGTGTAAATGGATGTGATAATTCTGCTGCAATGAACAAGTAATGGAAACACTTGCATTAATAACGTTCAGAAAGTCAGTCAACATCCCGCGGTGATGTTATGTTTGGAAGCTGAAGCTGTGCAACAAAGGAACGAAACTGTTGACGTCAGATGCACCACACAAAGAACAGCTGGCAGGGTGGGGTGCCGGGGGGGGGGAGGGGGAGAAGGACGGGGGAGGGAGAGGGGGTGGGTAAGTTGGGGCCGAGGGAGCGTGATGAAAGACAGGTAAATCCCGGACGTCCTGCAGAGTAAATATTCCCTTTTTTGCAATTTTTTTTCATTTACTTTTACTCAATCGAGGAATACAATTAGGTGAGCGGTACAGCCTTTACCGGGAAAAACAAAACCCTGCACCAGGTCATTACTGATGGACAGGTTAATTAATCGTAGATGGCTGCTCTTATCATTAGCTGCGTGGATCAAAAATATATTGGAAAGGAAAAAAGGCATTTGAACCCAATCCCCGTGTGCGTCAGATGAGCTTGTCCGCCTCGGAAGCCTAATTCTCTTCCACGATAGGTTTTGATCCCCACTTGGTCCTGACGGTCGGGTTAGATCCCTTGAGACGGGATGATGCAAGGCTCCCATGTTTACCGGCGAGACCAATAGTTTGTGACGTCGTCTCATCAGAGTCAAGAGGTCGATGCCTTACCGTCACTAAGCTCGGTTCAGCCTCGTCCACTTGCGGGAAAACCTTGTTATGATTCAGGAGGAAAATTGTATGTTATTTTCAAAGATATTATGGTGATCAATGAGTGATTAAGTTGTGTGAAAGAAAATGTGTGTCCTAGATTTTCTACGAATTTTCTTTTTTTCTTTTTCTCCATATTTCATTCGTCCATTACTTTCTACCTCTCTCATTTCTTTGTTCTTTTCAATTCCGATTTAACACCAGTATGACCATAGCTTTAAGTCATCACATTTCAACACTAAACTGTAAAACAAAGAGTGAAGTCATGTTATTGGTGGTAAACAGATAGATCACAACAACTGAACAAATCAATGCACTAATAAACACTTAATGCAGGAACTAAAGTTTTCACGATCCTATTAACCTCGATTCAGCTTCTCATTCCGTCACAAGAGTTGTCTTAATTAAAGGTGACAAAGATGAAACACTACACATGTACCGACAGTGTTGCTTTTCCATTGACTCAGAGTGGATGTAGGTAAGTCAAAGGAATGTTAAAGATTATGTTTATATTTTCAAACGTTATCAATTTGGTTATCATTTATTGTTTAGCTATTTTACATTTAGCAATATAAAAAAAAGAAATGTAGATGTGATCCGGATATATATATATATATATATATATATATATATATATATATATATATATATATATATATATATATATATATATATATGCAGATGTGAATGCGGATGCAGATGTTTATTGCATATGTGAAGTTATATTTATGTTAGAGGCTCATCAATTTAATTATTTAGTGGAACTTATTCGTTTATGGCATGACCAGTAGTGCACAGAGAGAGAGAGAGAGAGAGAGAGAGAGAGAGAGAGAGAGAGAGAGAGAGAGAGAGAGAGAGAGAGAGAGAGAGAGAGAGAGAGAGAGAGAGAGAGAGAGAGAGAATCATTAGAATATAAACAAGATAGAAACGCCTATATTTGTTTAAGTTTCAGCTTGTGTCGTCATCGTCATATTTCCAACAATGAGAAACGATGCAAAAAAGAAATCAGATTTATTGTGATCCTCCTGAAAATTTATGGAACAGTATTGGTCTGCTTGCCTTACATATTATTGTTTTTTCTTTTCAGGAGGAGGAAGAGGGACGAAGGGGAGGATTGGCGTGGCTGAGAGCGATGGAGGTCAAGAAAACATATAATCAATTACCATGATTCACTGCAAACGATTTTGACTTTTTACCAAATATTTATGCCTCAGAGGAGAAGTTATTACTCATTTCGCCTTGACACATGCAAGTATATATGTAAATTTTGAAACTCACTCTGCATGCAACCTTCTATTCCCTGCTGCCTCGCTTCCCCCTCCTTCCTGCCTTGCCTAGCCTTGCCTTGCCTTGCCTTGCCTTGTCTTGCCTTGCCTTGCCCTTGCCTTGCCTTGCCTTGCCTTGCCTTGCCTTGCCTTGCCTAGCCTTGCCTTGTCTTGCCTTGCCTAGCCTTGCCTTGTCTTGCCGTGCCTTGCCTTGCCTTGTCTTGCCTTGCCCTTGCCTTGCCTTGCCTTGCCTTGCCTTGCCTTGCCTTGCCTTGCCTTGCCTTGCCTTGCCTTGCCTTGCCTTGCCTTCTTTCATGGTTTTCACTTTTTATAACTTTGTATACTCTCTCTCTCTCTCTCTCTCTCTCTCTCTCTCTCTCTCTCTCTCTCTCTCTCTCTCTCTCTCTCTCTCTCTCTCTCTCTCTCTCTCTCTCTCTCTGGGGCTTAGGTGACCACTGGGCCGAGAAATGATGATGCAGGAAACAAAGGGTTTTCTCTCTGTCCGTTTTTCCTTCTCTTCTGTCTGTCTGCCTTTCTATCTGCCTCTTTGTTATGTGTGTGTGTTTGTGTGTGTGTGTGTGTGTGTGTGTGTGTGTGTGTGTGTGTGTGTATGTGTGTGTGTGTGTGTGTGTGTGTGTGTGTGTGTGTGTGTGTGTGTGTGTGTGTGTGTGTGTGTGTATGTGTGTGTCTATGTGTCTGTCTGTCTACAGGTCTGTCTGTCACTCTATCTGTTAGCTTGTCTGTGTTTTGGTGTTTCTGGGTTTCCGTAGATTTCCTTTGTTTCTTTTTAAAAAAATTTGCAAGAGTGAACTATCCCACAACGTAGTTCAATTTAGATGACGCTTTGCAGGATAAAACATTAGCACATTACAAATACATCACTTGTGACCTAAAATAAGTAACTGATGTGTGTATGAGGTGAACGAATCCTGAAAGCTTAAGGAGGGAACAGCTGCCTCGGCCCTGCACGCTGCTGCAGGGACGGTGTGGGAACCAAGGGATGGTGGCGGCCGTGAGGCATTTCCTGATCTCAATTCTGTACCTCAGGCTTTGACGTGCACAACACAGCCTCAACACATCACTTCATATTTTGCCTCCTTCATATATATATATATATATATATATATATATATATATATATATATATATATATATATATATATGTTTATTTATTATTTTTTCCTTCATATATTGCAGCCATGTTGAATATTTGCACACTATATGGTATTTCTTTTTATTTCTCTCCCTCCTGTGTAGGGTTCCCACGCAGTGTTTGCCTGAACCTGTATTTACATTGGTACTCCGTCATGTTATTATTGTTATGGTGTTTAATGCCTGTGATGCATGCCCTCCATGACGCCCAATTATGACAATGGAAAATATATTTATATATTAATATTCCAATGACATATTTGTTACAGAACCTGTCGTCTGCCTCCCTCTCTATATATGACGGGTTTTCGTTGTTGGTTCCACTGACGCCTTCCTCCAGTCTGTCTCGCCTCATCCCACAGCGAATCCATAATGTGTTGTGCCAAATGAGCCTGACAGACACAAGCCAGCATGACTTGCATCCACCGCCTGTCCTTCTGTCTCAAAGAAGGTGATTCACATTTGCTTCGAAGCTTTACTTTCGAGGCTTTATTTTGTGTCCATCATGTCTTAATATGTTGTCTCTATGCAAATATTGCTTCCTGCGACACACACACACACACACACACACACACACACACACACACACACACACACACACACACACACACACCAGGTTTAAATTGCTTTCAAAATATATTTTCAACTGCACTCCAATAAACCCATCAGCCTCCCTTCCCTCCCTCACTCTCGTTGGATTATCTCACCAACTGCTCCATCGGCCAAAACGTATAATCTCTCTCTCTCTCTCTCTCTCTCTCTCTCTCTCTCTCTCTCTCTCTCTCTCTCTCTCTCTCTCTCTCTCTCTCTCTCTGGAAATTCTTCCTACGAAAAAAATAGCACATATATACACACACACACACACACACACACACACACACACACACACACACACACACACACACACACACACAAACAAAGCCTATGGCCAGGGTGAGTTTGGGGTCAGCAGGTAGAAAGTGGCAGGAGGAAAGAAAATTAACTGCCACTAAATGAGGTGTGGGAAGACAGCTGCGTTGCTCCTACTACTCCCTAACCTGTCCTACGTCTTCATTTAGGGAGGAGTGGTGTGGTGCGTCGGTGTGTGGGTAGGGAGGGAGGAAGGGCGAGGCGGGTTGAGGCTGGGTGGCAGTATTGCTGATTCAGTTGATAAAGTGTCTTCGCGCTCTTGGAAATGACGCCCGTGTGCAACATGAACGATAACGTGTGCGGGAAAGTATTGCAACATTTTCCTGGAGAAATATTTTGGCTCATAGCGAAAGTGAACGCCGGCCAGAAAACATTGTATATACTCCCTCCTGAGACTTCATGTGTTTTCCTTTATAAGAACATTTTGTATTCTGCGAAGTGTATCCCGCCGCCTCAAGGGTAAGCTGCCTTGCCGGGGAATTGGTGTGTGCTGAGTGAATGGAACCGAGCAGCACGAAGCTAATGAACCAACCGCAAGGCAGGAACTGGTGGCGGGAGAAAGTGGCAATGATTCACTTCATGGCCCTGTTACTTGTATTCATAGTCATTTGCAACTACGATGATCACGATGCAGATAGTTCCGTAGTAATTACAGGCATCATTGACCTTGAGCACGTCCAGAGCCGTGGTGGAGGGGCGGGATGATGCTTGAAGCGGCGGGAGTACTTGTCAAAAGATGCGAAACGTAATGAAAAAAGAAAAACAAAACGCCTCACATCGGGTCTTAATCATATTTTTCGTATCACTATTACATAACATTTCCATTTACGAAGGAAGGTTTGCTTTCTGATATTCGCAGCTTAGAAATATAATAACATCTACTTTAATTAAATGGCAGACATTGTGTTGATCTGGCAGGTGGGCGAGGCTGTCGATGGTGATGATATCTTGGTATAAAATGTTCTCTCCTGTTTCATATCATCCGCCATTCTATTTGTTTTTTGTTGCAATTTTCTGTAAAAATTCTGTATATTCTGTCCATGATGCTGTTATGAAGGCTTAGAAATTAAATCCGTAACATCCACGAAATGATTTACCATTCGTTGCAACGCTTGTGCAAAAACAGCTGCGTGGGAGTGTGAATAACCCATTATTACTACCATGTTGAAAGATGATTATGAACACAACCTTCCTGGGTGGGAGGAGAGGAAACCTGTATTCACTTTCCTCGTTATTTCTTGTTTCTTTTATCTTGGATGTCATGATACAGTCTGATAACCAAAATTTAACCTCAAAGAGAGTATAATCGATACTGTATTCCATCCCGTCTTGCATTATTTTTACACACATTTTCGTCACCACCTTTGCCTGATAAATAACTTTCCATACGGTGACCACAGTACGATAACATATACCTGAGAATAGTGAGATCGATAGCACGGCTGTTGTGGTGGATCCCTGAGGCTGCAGGATGCGCCCTTGGCAGGTGTGTGGGTGTTGCACCGACTTACACCTTAAGCAGACTCCAGATGCCTTTAGTATGCGAGTCATCTCTGCTACGTCACGCTAAAGACTATGACGCCAGTGCCCGGAGGCTGATGCACTCCATAAACTAATTAGAGAGAGAGAGAGAGAGAGAGAGAGAGAGAGAGAGAGAGAGAGAGAGAGAGAGAGAGAGAGAGAGAGAGAGAGAGAGAGAGAAGGTATGAAGTTTGCAGCAACGTGTGGTGAAGAGCCCGCAACTTGCCCTGTGTGGTGTGTGCAGTGCTGGGTGTGTGGGTGTGTGGGCGTGTGGCGCATCGGGTGGCTATTTTTAGCTCCGTCTGGATATCTCGCTCATTGAGGCGCGCTGGAGGTTGACATTCGTTTCGTTTTCTTTCCTCTTTTCCCCTCATTCTCTTGCCCTTTAGCTACTCCCTCGCCAAGCTCATGATGAACCTCAGCGTGTTAACTTCCCTTGTCTTTATTTGTTAAGGTTTCCCCATAAAATGTTCAATGTTGCTTACGGTTGTCTGCGGAATTGTTACACGCACCGGACACAAACTAAATTATCAAGAATCTTCTAGTGACTAAAACATTTATTGGAATAATATATTGCATTATTTTCATGAGTAATAAAGTCTCATTTCTTCACTTATTAACTGAGTTGTGAATACACAGTCAAAATATTATCTGATCAAAACGCAGTGACGCCCCTTTCGTTACAAGTCCCCAGGTCGTGTTGTTGGCGGCGTCACCTCTAAGGGCGTGCTGCAGCCTGCTCGCCCGTCACCCCGGGGCAATATCAGCTGGACAATACCTCGCGTCTGATGTGTAAATGGAAGTGTCAATGGGACTCACCTGGTGGCGGGCGCGGGGGGGCAGAGGGACCAGCGGGCTGTTCAATAGATCCTCAAGCTTGTCAATCATTACATCGTCATCGTTCACACCTGTAAACACGGGAAGCATTAAGATTGAGAATACACACACACACACACACACACACACACACACACACACACACACACACACACACACACACACACACACACATATATATATAATAGCATATATAAGAAAATATGGATGATCTTACAATGTGCTACACTATACAAGACGGGAGAGGGAGGGAAGGGAAGGGGAAAGAATGCGGCGAGAAACAAAGAGGCGAGCAGCAGCAGCGCCATATTGTTAGTGAATCAGAAATAATGACAAAACAAGGAAAAGACGACCATTAGAATAGATAGACGACGCACACGCATGCACCGGGAGGCACGCACACACACACACACACACACACACACACACACACACACACACACACACACACACACACACACACACGTCCTGACCTAGTTTGCTATTGGTAATACTGAGCCGGATAAAACAACGGTTATGATATGGTATACAAATGTTGGGGTATGTGTGAGGGAGGAAGTGGTGGTTGTAGTGATGGTAGTGATGTTGGTGGTGGTGGTGGTGCCTTCTTTGCTTCAATCGTTGTGGTGGTGTTTGAGGTGTGTGGAGGTGGAGTGTGTTGGTCTCCCTTGAAGCCATACGAATGTGTTGTGTTGGGGAGGCAAAGCAGCGGGAGAGAAAGTGCGTGGCAGGGGTGGCACAGAGAGAGAGAGAGAGAGAGAGAGAGAGAGAGAGAGAGAGAGAGAGAGAGAGAGAGAGAGAGAGAGAGAGAGAGAGAGAGAGAGAGAGAGAGAGAGAGAGAGAGAGAGAATTACTGACTTAATTACTTTATATTCATTATCATTTTGCTTCATATCATCAAATATTTTCTTCCTTTAACTTACAAACATTCTGCACAGTCTACCTGACGCGCCATTCCTTCTAATCTTCAATTTAATTTTTATACATGTAGAACTCGCCAGCACTATCTGCATCGTTATTGTTTTCTTTACAGTCAGTTGAACTTTACAAAAAGGGAAACTGTTTTAATCGAACGAAATATTGAAGTTGCACATTTTTTTAGAATTTACATGCAAAATTCCAAGTTAATGGTGCGCTGCAGTTTATATTTCTTATCTCATGACACAACTTTTCCAATAACAGAACGCGCAGAACTGAATGGGAGAGAGAGAGAGAGAGAGAGAGAGAGAGAGAGAGAGAGAGAGAGAGAGAGAGAGAGAGAGAGAGAATGATAGTGCGTGCCACGGGTAATACAACGCTATTTCAAATCCAATTAAAGTTTTTTTTTTATATTTACACACATCTTCATTGCCCTATCAAGGCTGATAAACGAAACACTTGTTGGAGGTGTTTCAGGGACAAAGGAATAGCTTACCAAGGCAGAGGAGGTAATAGAGGGACGAGGTAATATTGTTCTCATGTTGAAATGGAGAATAGTTTTAACCCTCAGTGGGAGTATTAATGATGTAGTGTGTTTGGCAGAGTAGTCCTTTGTGTGTGTGAGACAATATTCGAATCATGTAGTTGAGGTGCCGAAGCTGCTTCAAACACACACACACACACACACACGCACACTCGCACTCTCTCTCTCTCTCTCTCTCTCTCTCTCTCTCTCTCTCTCTCTCCTCTCTCTCTCTCTCTCTCTCTCTCGATACTATAGCTCCCAAAAGTAACGTTAATGTGTGATGCGAAAAATGGCTAAATGAACAGAATGACACATGCTGCCTGATCATCTATCGTCTCGGTAGGGTTGGTATGCGTGGTTACCTGTCGTAGGCGCTATTGCTAATAAGTAAACCAACGGCTCCATACGACTCCAGACATCCATCGATAGTCGACATATATATATGATAACTGTTCCGTAATATTTATACCTTTTTGTTAAGCAATGTATATGGCATCCACTCCCCAACAATCAGGCTTACCACTTTTTCCCACCTCACGCAACACTTGTCAAATAACATCGTCCGGTGTGGCAGATTATATAGCACATTTTTTTTTAACGTTACACACACACACACACACACACACACACACACACACACACACACACACACACACACACACTTGGTAGAGGTACTTATAGTCAGTAATAAAGTAGCCGTTGAGGTGTGGTAGTACGATGTAAGGTACTGAGGATCACGTACAGGTGATAATGATGAAGTACAGAGAGGCAGGTAAGTACAGGTGAAAGCAACGTACTGAGGGGCAAGTATAGGTATGGATTCTGGATTTAAGCTCTTCCCTTTCTTTCTCACCTTTCTGTAACATTAATTCATTCATACTCTCCTTTTCAGAACCCCGTCACACCCTTTGCCTAACGTCCTCCAACCCATACTCTTACTTTAAAAGCCTGTCACGGCCGGCATTGGTATACAGATATTCACTTGCTACATTAGGGAACCGAGCACCATCAGGGAATTCCAGGCTGATGCTTCTCACTTGCAATGCGAAATGAAACTAAATTCTCATCGACAGGAAATCTATGAATGGTGTCAAACATATACTAGAAACACATCATTCACTCACTCTACACTCTACACTCACTGTCAGCTCTAGGTGCACATTCACGTCATTTTCACTCAGTATAATAAAGCGGTCCAGCTTGTCCATCCATAAAGATTACACTCTTCCATCCGAGACACCATAACTATGTTCATGATATGTAGTTGTTGATTCGTAAAGTGTATGTTGGAAAAGAGGAGAAAGTCATGCAAATGCCAAAGCAATGAAGCATGGCCGCCTCATGAATATAGAAATACAGGAAGTTAGTGAAGTTTAGCGTGGGGAAGCTTCTGTCACGTTGCTTATTACATTATTGTGTACAGCATATTCACTATAGAGGATAAAAAATACAGTATAATAACATGTGCAGTACTATACCACACTTATAACATGTTTCTATCTACAATCAAATAAATGGTGAATGACTTAGATTATTTCTCTCTGTTTCCTCACTCGTTCCATCATAAAACAAAAACAAAACCGATTGAAGAAATACGTGGAATATATAAATACAATCATCTTGAGGTCGAGCAACAAGACGAGGTAGTTTATCATCCCTAATGAGGACCAACAAATTGCTACGAGCCGCGTCCTGTCTTCCTTCCCCCCTCCCTCCGCTTTGATCCCCTGCCCCCCCTCCACCCCCCTTAACGACCGTCCACTCCCACTCATTTCCCATCTCAAACAAACATTCCGAAAAATGGTTAATGAGGACCAATTTGCATGCTTTTAAGAGTTCAATTGCCAGATGCCATTACCGTGCAGGAAATATGGCTGGAGATGAAAGATGACGCTGTAGGTTAAGGTATTATGGGCAGCCTGGGAAAAGAGAGAGAGAGAGAGAGAGAGAGAGAGAGAGAGAGAGAGAGAGAGAGAGAGAGAGAGAGAGAGAGAGAGAGAGAGAGAGAGAGAGAGAGAGAGAGAGAGAGATGTGTTGCAAAGGAAAAGCAATATCTGTAATCCTAGTTTCTACGTTATCTTTCACACTATAGTAATCGTCGAAAGAAAGGTTTACTCTTTGCAAACTATTATCAATCAATTCAAGTTTAAAATGAGAGAAGTAACAAGGAAAATGGTGTTTATGGACATAAGTAGGGTACTTGTACCGCCCACACTCTCTCGACCAATAAACAGGTAGAAGACAAAGGTGGGCGGAGTTACAGAATGATGTCATAGAGAGGCACGTTCTGGTTGGTTCTTACGAGGAAGTGTTGGCCGCAGATCACGCAATGCGGGTTGTACACAACGAGGAAGGAGGACGCCCCGTGAAAAAAACATTTAACTTTTAGTGTTAATTCATTTCTGTGACACATTAACGTAATTCTATTTATCATACTTTAATCATATTTGTTGTGTTGTAATTAGTGAGTGAAGAAGCGAAGACTTGGTTGAAGGATTGCCTGGATAGCGGTGGGTGAAGTAGGAAGGCACCGCACAGACTCAAGGTTAGTGTTACCGCCGCCTCTGTTGGGACAGCGGCCACCTCATTGCTCTTCTCTTAATGCTTAGGCGACTGTAATGGTGGGGCCGAGTATAGCATGGCGGAGGCGGGCACGGAGGGAATTGCCATCTGAGTGGAATGGAATGAGATTGTGTGGGGAGTCTGTGGGTGGAAGTGTGTTGTATAAATGTTCGTGTTTGTGTTGTGTTTACATGACGCAAGGAATATGGCGCTGCAGGTCGTGGAGAACCGAGTGTGTTATTGTATCTTTAAAGCCAGAAGTTTATATATAGCTCTCACTCATCGGCTGCTGCTGCTTTATTTAAGAGAGAGAGAATTTTGCATTTGTATTCTTTTGTTGTCATGAGCTGTCGAGTTCTTTGCCGCTGTAATGCAATGGATGGAGAGAGGGGCAGTGAGGGAGTGACCGTGGGGGGGGGAAGGGTGCTGGGGACAGGCTGCTAGGCGTGGGCACTGCCGCCGCCCCCTCGCTTCGCCTACACTTCCCCCACACACACACCCACACACACACAGTACTTGAATGTAGTTCCGTGACGCTTGATTGTTCTACTTAGTTTTATGCGCATATGAATATTTAATGGACTACAGTGCTGGTGGGAAGTCGTGAGTGTGAGTGTTCGTGATAGGGTGACTGGGAGGCCGTGGCAGTTTAAAGCATTTGCACTTTGAATGTCTTGTATGATCGCTGTATGTAGCTGTATGAGTTAACGTGTGTTTCGTATTGGCTGCCCTGCCGTATGGTATGTTCTTGGTGGGGCTGTGACATGTCTGGGTGAAGGAGAAGGGAAGGACCACCAGCCCCACCCTTGGTTATTTTTGTATACTTTAATCAAAGCGAGTGTTTGCAAACTTTTAGCCGTCGAGTGTGTGGCCCCAAGTGGTCCGACATGACTGAGCGGTGGAGGCGGGTGAGCGGAAGGTGGTTGGGACAGGGCGGTGGTGATGGTGGCGGTGGCGTGTGGGTGGAAGGAGGCGGAGGCAGCGGCAGGGTCGGTGGCTGCGCATTACCTTCACCACCACCACCGCCATTAGCCTCCACCACCACCCAGCTCACGCCCTTCTTGCTCCACCATCATCGTATGGAAGCAGTATTTATGTCTGCCTATTGCTCCCTAATTTTTCCCTCTTTCAATTGTTAATCTAGCCGTCACATATAACACCTCCGCCGCTTCCCCTTCCGTTCGTCTCTCCTCCTGGTCCATTCACTCGGTGTGTTTTGGTTCTATGAGCAACAGGTTGGCGGTGCTATTCCTGAGGTTATGTATGCGGGACAACTGAAAGGAAAACGAGCAGTAATTTTCCAGCTGTTTGGGTCGTTTTCTCTATTTACCCAACTCAGGGAAGAACGGAGAGGTAAAGCTGGAGAAATATAACACGAATTATCCTCACTACCAGCGCAGGCAGGACAAAAGTATGTGGTTGGGATGGAAGAAAATCTGGTTTAAAAAATATTTGAATGCGTCTGTTTTTTCACTGTTTTGGCGGCGGTGAAATTAATGAGTGTGCTTATGTCCTTCCCCATAAATATTTCACTTTTATTTTACATATTTTTCATAACGTGTAATGTGTATATATGTTGTATATTTAGTTTTAGTGCACGATCCATTTTATTTTTTGTGCTGGATAGTGTGTGTGTGTGTGTGTGTGTGTGTGTGTGTGTGTGTGTGTGTGTGTGTGTGTGTATGTAGCTTTGGACACGCCCACGCTACCCGGAACATTTTTCACACTACGCCCTTTATACTAGGCGCTTAGCCAATAATGCGAACACACTGCGCACACCACCACCACCACCAACCACCCACCACCACCACCACACACCACCACCACCACCACCACACACCACCACCACACACCACCACCAACGCACATCTACACACATCACC
>JAPQNM010000048.1:8850845-8873345 GCA_029783475.1 Metacarcinus magister
TCAGACTCTGGCGAGATCAGTCATTCGGTCCTCATCAGTCTCTTCAGGCAGTCAACTCAAACCTCTCTCGGCTACATCATAACAATCAATCGGTATAAATAAGACACAAGATCTCAAGAATTATCAATCTTGTGTTACCATTCCTGCCTTGGAATGAAGAACAGAATCATCAAATCGATTCTAAAATACTGTTGTCAAGCGGTGGGATGATGTCCTTCTAAGCGACAAAAGAATCCAAGTTTTCACAGATCAAAAGCTCGCCTTCACCGCCCATCGCCACCCATCACCGCGTGCCATCACCGCACGCCCACCCGTCACAGAGCGCTATCATCGCGTGCACTTCATCGCCCCTGGCATTCCTCGTCTGCGTCTCTGAAGTTACGACCCTTCGTCGCCCCTTCTGCAGTAGTCTCCGCTCAAGTGAGTCTACCGGAGTGAGTATCATTGCCTGTTCCTGTCCGTCTCGACGTCGACATAATCAAATCATCACGGATCATCGGGAACCCTCTCTCCCTCAAAATGCATCGTCTACTTCAAGTAACCAGTCCGTGTGGAGGCCCCTCATTCCTCCACTCGGGGCTGTATCCTCTTCAGGCAGTCAGCAAGTGGAAGTACTTTCCCCCTGCCTCCTCATCAGTCTCTTCAGGCAGTCAGCAAGTGGAAGTACTTCCCCCCTGCCTCCTCATCAGTCTCTTCAGGCAGTCAGCAAGTGGAAGTACTTTCCCCCTGCCTCCTCATCAGTCTCTTCAGGCAGTCAGCAAGTGGAAGTCCTCTCCCCCTGCCTCCTCATCAAGTGAGTTCAAATCAAGCTAGCTAGAGTAGAAGCAGTCATTCAGTACCTCTACTCGTGTTGCCTTCAGGGAGCCAGCTCAAGTGGGACACTCATCTTCCACTCCAGCTGATTCCTCCACAATATCGTGTGGATCACTACTCAAATCATCACGGATCATCATCACCCTCTCCCTCCTTGGCTGAACGTGTCATCTCTCAGACACCTTTCCTCAACGGACGTGATCCAATATATCTGCAGCCTCCACATTAAGTGCATCTTCACGAAATTAGGTATTTCTTAATCCTTCATTCTCAGGGAAGCGCTGTCATCCGCTCCCATGTCTATGTACCTTCTATTCAAATTCGTGTAAATAGATCTTGCTATTCAGCTGTATCATGTATTCATCATATCAATTCAAATTCGTGTAAATTGCTCATATCATATTTCTGTGTCATTTTCTACATGTATATATATGTATGTTTCCTGTGTCGTTTTCTACATGTATATATATGTATGTTTCCTGTGTCGTTTTCTACATGTATATATATGTATATTCATGTTCAATTCTATGTATTCTTATTCATGTGTTGTTTGTTGCATTGTATAATTTCCAAACAACTTCATTTTCAACATTCCCCCTCTGTCTTTTCTTAACATACGAGGACGTATGTTTCCAAGGGGAGAAGCATTGTATCATTCTATCTATAAATAGTAGTCATAATCCTATGTATTAGAAGCCGCGAGAGAGAAAGTTGATACATCCCTGCACCTGGCCTAGTCTTAATCCCAGGAGATGGCGACCCTTCCAATTATCGGATTAACAGGTTCATGTTTTCTCAAAACTCCCTAGAGTCCTATATCACCTTTCACGCAGGTGTTCACGAACTGTGGATATCACTCCTTATCCTTCATCCCTCGACCCAGTCAAAAAGCTCTCTGTCACTCATCAGTTCACGGCAAGCAGTCAGTCTGGATAGAGGTCCTTCATCCCTCTATCCAGGCTGCTATCAGATCAAAATCAGATCACCTTCAGACTCTGGCGAGATCAGTCATTCGGTCCTCATCAGTCTCTTCAGGCAGTCAACTCAAACCTCTCTCGGCTACATCATAACAATCAATCGGTATAAACAAATCAAGATCTCAAGAATTATCAACATTGTCTTACCAATTTCTTACCTGGATTAGAGGAAACGAATCATCAAATCGATTCTAAAATACACACACACATTCATATATGGGTCAATGCATTCTGTCTTTTCTTGTGTGCCATCGCAATATGTGTGGGAGATGGAAAGTTGTAAGAAAAAAAGTGTATTATTATTAGTAGTAGAAGTAGTAGCAGTAGTAGTAGTAGTAGTAGTAGTAGCAGAAAACATTGCCAGCATTTAATGGGTGTATTCAGAATCTCTCTCTCTCTCTCTCTCTCTCTCTCTCTCTCTCTCTCTCTCTCTCTCTCTCTCTCTCTCTCTCTCTCTCTGTGTATGTACTTTTTCAATATCCGCCTTTGATACTCTGCCTTGCTGTACCCCCTCCCTCGCTAACTTTGTATTCCATGCTGCCCACTTGCGTCCCCAATCCCTCTTCTGTCATGGTTCTAGAAACAATAGGAGTCGTTTCTAAGAGGGAGGAGGAAAGCGAGTGTGCCGATGGAACAAATGCAAAATGTGACTTAGCAAACTACAGCCACGTAAAAGTTATTCATGTTTGAAAGCTTGTGTAGTATATATAGGTCATGCACGGGGGTAGACACGCACACAGACACACACACACACACACACACACACACACACACACACGTCTTTCCTGTCAGACAACGCGGTTCATCACTGTTGCCTTTGACGTTCAGCAAAAAGAAAATTGATATTGATTTTTTGTTCCCGTTTGTCAAGAGGACGAAGAGGAGTGAGAGCAGTGACCGCAGTGATGAATGGCCTGCACCTCACTGGCCTGGCTTGGCTTCGTGGAAACATTTGGGGGTCAGTGAAAGTCTTTATGCAAATGTCAAACTAACGAGAAAAAATAGAAGTTATGAGGGCAAAAAAATTAAGAAAAAAAAGTAGGAATAATAACAATAGTTTTTTAGGTTAAGGAATGTCATTTTGATCGTGTTAAGTCAGGATAACGGTTTGTGATATAGAAAAAATATATATATATACCTTTTTGATTAAGATTAATTTAATACGCGAGTAAATAAAGCTTAATTCCGTATTATTATCTCGAATGCAAAATTATTTTCTAAACAAAATAACACCTATAACAGCAAATTAGGATAACAATAATTATGATAATGATATAATAACCGTTATAACTCTTATTCCTCCGTTTCGAAATATATTATACAGTATTTCTTCATAAAACTTCCTCCTCCAGTCATCTTTTTTTTTCTGCTTCACCTTTTCCTCTACCTGCCTCCTTTCCCTCCCCCCCCCCTCCTGCCTAGACCTCCTCCCTGTGTTCCAAAAATATGGTGTCACTCAATCTCCGGAATGTTGTATACACGCACACGCACACGCACACACACACACACACACACACACACACACACACACACACACACACACACCCACACACACACTCGCAGGTGGTGTTTACAATCCACACAGCTGTGTTTGCCTCACACAAATTTGTCTCTCACGAGGAACCTTGAAAGAGGAATGGTGAAGAAGGAAGGAAGGAAGGCAGGAAGGCAGGAAGGAAGAAGGGAAAGAAGAAGAGAAAAAAAGTGGAAGAAATGAGGAAGGATGATAGAAGGAGGGCGCCTAGTTAATGAATACATGCATATCACATTACGAAAATTAACTGTGATGATAGACACATATAAACGGAACTATGAGATAATAACGCACGCTAAAAACGTAATAAGGGGTGAGAGGGAGATTATACGGCGAGGGAGGGAGGGAGGGAGGAAGGAAGGGAGAGGAGGAGGAGGAGGAGAAGGGGGAGACCCGTTGGCTGCTATGGTGGAGAAAGAAGATAATGGTTCAGGAGAAGGAAAAACACGTGAGAAATAGAAATAACAGGTAGAGAAAGAGCTTATGATGAGGGTGCCTGCTTGAGTAATTGCATTGTTGGGTACACTTTTATTACTGTTTGAAGAGTGAATCAGGAGGAAGAGGAGAGAAAAGAGGTAACAAAATGTGTGAAGTGATTTAACATTTGTATGAACGGCCTTGGAAACACTCTCTCTCTCTCTCTCTCTCTCTCTCTCTCTCTCTCTCTCTCTCTCTCTCTCTCTCTCTCTCTCTCTCTCTCTCTCTCTTTCTCTCAAATTCTTCATGTGCACTGCCTGTTTCTTGGTTAAGACGTGACTCCAGAGGGTCGATCAAAACTCTTGTCCTTTTCCTCTTCCTCATTCTTTCTCCTCCTCTTCCTCCTCCTTTTTCTTTTTCTTACTCTTGCATCTTTGGCTTCTTATTTTGTTTATATATGTTTATATTTTGTATGGTTTTTCATATGTATATATCCATCTGTATGTATGTATGTCTGTTTACTTGTTTGTATGTATCTGTATGTATGTATGTACACTGTATGTATGTATGTATGTATTTATGTATGTGTGTGTCTGCCCCAGTTATCAGTAAGTTGGTCAGTCACCCGTTCGTGTGTGTGTGTGTGTGTGTGTGTGTGTGTGTGTGTGTGTGTGTGTGTGTGTGTGTGTGTGTGTGTGTGTGTTTCTTTCTCTCTCATACTAAGTTGTATCGCGAAAAGTATCCACAAGGAAGAGATTGGAAGAGGACAGAGTAAGAAGAAGAAGAAAACATGTAATCCAAGTTTTAAGAGTGGTAACTTTGATCTCTGAGGCTGGAGTCATGTGTCAGGGAAGAGAAAAGAGAAGTTTGGAGAGAGAGAGAGAGAAAAAAAAAGGCTTGTGAGAAGAAGAAGGAGAGGGAGGAGAAGGAAAATATAAAGCCCTTTCAATAGTATCTTGTTTATGGTATTCATTCATTAAGTTTAGTTTCAAATTTCCTCTATTGTGTGAGCCTTAAAAATAATTGTAGTTTCAAGCCATATTGTTTCGTGTTCTCTCTTCTTTAGGTGTAGATAATGTTTGTGTTTTAAAGTAAGGAAATGTTCACTCAGAAATCGTTTCCTTACTTGTACTGAGAAATATCTTAAATAATGTTAGTTAGGAAGTGTTTAAATCCTCATGTACACTATCATCCATTGCACATAATCAATACTTAGAAATATCGTAATTCTCTCTCTCTCTCTCTCTCTCTCTCTCTCTCTCTCTCTCTCTCTCTCTCTCTCTCTCTCTCTCTCTCTCTCTCTCTCTCCAAACTCTTCACCACACTAACAATCGCCTTATGTAACTGGTGTCGCGGCCCTATGGCATCCCAGCAGTATTATTTTCTACCCTTCCTGCAGACGGTAAGACGGTACTCCTGGTCTGGGGAATTCAATGTCCTTGGAGCCTGTGACTGCTTTATATCTCTAGGGCAAGGTCATGACGTCAATGGCGGCGGCGGTGGTGGTGGTGGTGGTGGTGGTGGTGGGTGACGGCTTCCTTCCTTTTTCCTCCCCACCCTCCCTCCCTTCCTTGCTTCCACATTCTCCCTCCCCCCTATATGGATGGTCCTGGCGCCTGGTGGAGGGTGGATGGAGGGCAGCAGTGTTGGGTCAAAAAATTAATGAGAGGCTAGCATGAGAGAGAGAGAGAGAGAGAGAGAGAGAGAGAGAGAGAGAGAGAGAGAGAGAGAGAGAGAGAGAGAGAGAGAGAGAGAGAGAGAGAGAGAGAGGTATCGTGATGGTTCTCGATTGATTAGGGGAGTTGGTTGTCGCTCTCATGTCCTCTCGTTCCTCTGCTAATTGACTACTTACTGTACTACATCGCCCTGACCTAGTTCCTCCTCCTCCTCCTCCTCCTCCTCCTCCTCCTCCTCCTCCTCCTCCTCCTCCTCCTCCTCCTCCTCCTCCTCTTCCTCCCTGCCGTCTCGTCTCGGCGTCGTCCCCTTTGGAAAATCATCTGGCGCCACCTCACGTCTTTCCCATATTGACCCAGAGGCACCGGCGCCCAGATCCCTGCGTTCCCCTCTCTCTCTCTCTCTCTCTCTCTCTCTCTCTCTCTCTCTCTCTCTCTCTCTCTCTCTCTCTCTCTCTCTCTCTCTCTCTCTCTCTCTCTCCTTCCCTTCCTCTGTGTTTATTTAATTATTCAATTTCCTTGTTTCTTTATTTTTCCTGTCAGCTTGTTATTTGAGTTCAAGGTCAGTAGTACACAAGGTCAGGTCACTTGGTCACATGTACCTAGCCGACAACGTAACGCTCTCCGTCTGCTAGGGGACGAGTGACGTCACACCCACCACCACCACCACCACCACCACCACCACCACCACCACCACCACCACCACCATCACCGCCGCCGCCGCCAAGTGAGCAGACATCGTGTTCGTTCTACTGACCTTGCTCGATGCCTTCCCACACTCAGCATAATGTTTTTTTTTCTTTTAACATCCTTCCCTCGTCTGATCTGAAGCCTCCCCATCGGCATCCTATATAACTTTTCCATTCCTTCCTCCCTTCCTTCCTTTTTTCCATCAATCACTGGAATATGCGACGTGGGAGTGAGGGGGCTAGGGGGGGAGTGGAAGGAGAAAATACCAAGGTCATAGGGAAGTAGGGAAGAAGAGAAGGATAAGGAGAAGAGAACCGGAAAGGAGAAGAGAGAAGGTTCCAAGAATTATAACTTGGATACAGTGAAACATGAAGGAGAATTGAAGGGACTCGAGAGGGAAAGGAGAGGGAGGAAAGGAGAGGAGCCAAGTAGTGGTCGAAAGGTGAAGGAACACTAAGGAGGACTGGTTGTGAAGAGTTACTGGAATAGAGGGTCAAGGGGGAAGAGAAGAGTTGAGGGCAAGTTAACCGTTTAGGGAAAGGGTGTGCAAGGAAGGGTAGGACTGCTGCAGAGGGAATCAGAAGGGGAAAGTATTATATATATGTATTAGTAATATACAGCAGTGGTTAGGTGTGTGTGTGTGTGTGTGTGTGTGTGTGTGTGTGTGTGTGTGTGTGTGTGTGCGCGCGCGTGATATTGATTATTGTGTCTTGAAAAGTGAATGGAGATTATTAGTTGTATTCATTACATGTTAACGAAATTAATTCAAAAGGTATTATCTCTCTCTCTCTCTCTCTCTCTCTCTCTCTCTCTCTCTCTCTCTCTCTCTCTCTCTCTCTCTCTCTCTCTCTCTCTCTCTCTCTCTCTCGATATAGAGAGGACAAGAACAATTTGTTTACGTTAGAGAGAGAGAGAGAGCATTACATTACATTATCATTATCATAATTTATACTTATTAACATATATTACAAGTATGACAATTTAATATGTGCTTCACATCATACTGTTATATAATGCCACCCACACCTTCCAATAGTGTCATCCTAATAAACTTCAAAACACACACACACACACACACACACACACACACACACACACACACACACACACACAGGTAGTAGACAGACTGACTAATAATGATACAAGTGACAATAACTAAACTATAATTTCGAAAGAAGGACATTGCCTCAAAAACAATTGTAACGTAGGTGTCGAAGTGTTGAAATAAGAGATAACACTCAAAGAGCAACCTGTATAAGTGTTGTCATGATAAGAGGTGACAAGAAAGATGATAACGTGTTGTCACCTTGTGTTCTATGGGTTCCTTATCAGTAGCTCTAAGAAGTCATTGTTATCACTGACGTCAAGTGTTACTGTACTAAAGAATGTGAGAGAGAGAGAGAGAGAGAGAGAGAGAGAGAGAGAGAGAGAGAGAGAGAGAGAGAGAGAGAGAGAGAGAGAGAGAGAGAGAGAGAGAGAGAGAGAGAGAAGACGAATGGAAAAAAAACTAAATGAAATAAGAATAAAGAAAGTGTATTTTCGAAGTCTATAAGAAGGAAGAAAAGACGTAGAAATTCCATGATTTATTTTCTTTTTGAGATACGTGAGAAAATTGAGTGAAGGAAATATATTAATGTGAAAACGAAAGGCATACTCGAGTTTATTTTCTTCTTTCTTCCTTCCTTTTTCTCCCAGCTTTCTTGGCTCTCTCTCTCTCTCTCTCTCTCTCTCTCTCTCTCTCTCTCTCTCTCTCTCTCTCTCTCTCTCTCTCTCTCTCTCTCTCTCTCTCTCACCTCCTTTCCAGTGTCGGTAATGAGGCAAATCTGTCTTCGTTTTCTTTAGCGTGATATAAAAAAAGAAAAAAACAGCATGTGGGTGTTGCGTGACCTCACTGGCAGGAACACTCAATAACCAACCCGTCTGAGGGAGTCCTTTCAATCAGTAACCTTTTCCATCCTTCCATCCTAAACTACTTGTAAGATAAAAAACACACACCAAAAAACCTGAAAATAGTGAAAGAAAGTTAAGCTAAAGACTTCTCACCACCCCCTCCGTTTTCTTTAGAGGGTATAATTGAGGGAGAACTTAAGTAAAGCTAAAATTATTCATCCTCGACACTATTTGGCATTTCTTGGCAACACTATAAAGGGAGTTAGTTCAATTATGATGATTGGATTTTAGCGTTAATTGATCGTATTAGGTGAGCTGCCGGCCCCTCCTTAATTAGGTTTGCTGTAAAGGGAAGTGTGTGTGTGTGTGTGTGTGTGTGTGTGTGTGTGTGTGTGTGTGTGTGTGTGTGTGTGTGTGTGTGTTAAGTGTATGTGTGTGTGTGTGTGTGCTTGATTTCTTGCTTCTCTCTCTCTCTCTCTCTCTCTCTCTCTCTCTCTCTCTCTCTCTCTCTCTCTCTCTCTCTCTCTCTCTCTCTCTCTCTCTCTCTTTCATGTTGGGTCTTCCATGACCTTAGAACTCCTCCTCAAAAAAGTTTAAGACGATTCCGTGACGACAAACTTGAATGCTAATTGGAGATCCTTGCTGCTTCTTCTTTTCTTTTCTTACCTAGTCCCTCAGCCTTCATCCCTTCCCCATCTACCCATCCCTTCAACACAGTATCATAACCTAAATAACTCCTAACACAACTCATAACTACCCAATCCTCTCTCTCATGACCCTTAAACCTTGACCTTTCTTCCCTTATCCATCGCATTCGTGTGTAAAGTGTAAACCCATTACGTAAACTTCTTTTTGTACCTTGCATGCCTTTGCAGCACTTACTCTTCCCTCTCACTTTAACTCACAATGCCAATCGATGTTTCTGGGACTTAGTTTGCTGACCTGTCTCATCGCATCACTTCAGGTACATGCTGCTTACCTGTGCCGCGTTCCTCCAGGCACATCCGTAGAACAGGTGTGCAGGAAGGGGGGTGAGGGAGAGAGGTGTAACAAGTGGTATTTTTGTCCCTACCTGTGTTACACCTGCACGGGGAAACAAACAAACGCTCACGTGACCTTCATAAACGTGGCAGGAACGACATCAACACACACACACACACACACACACACACACACACACACACACACACACACACACACACACACACACACACACACACACACTTTCTTTGTGAGGGTAATTCCTGGAAACACTTATGAAGACACGGCATTTTAGTAAGTAAGTGAGGAAAGGAGGAGGAGGAGGTAGAGGAGGAGAAGGAGGAGGGGGTGAGGGACATAAAAGAAAGACTTCCTCACGAGAATCTGCATTAACCCGTTAGGAAAAGTGCCCATTCCATGTTGTAATTCTTAGAACTTTTTTTTTTACTTTCTTCAGAATGATATGCGAACCCAAGCAATGTGAAGGTTTAGTGCATATAACTGTGTGTGTGTGTGTGTGTGTGTGTGTGTGTGTGTGTGTCTGTGTCTGTGTCTGTGTGTGTGTGTGTGTGTGCGGGTTTGCGCGCGCATATAGATAGACTGCAGGTGCTGTCGCATTGGGAAAACCCTTGTGCCGTTATACGAGAGAGAGAGAGAGAGAGAGAGAGAGAGAGAGAGAGAGAGAGAGAGAGAGAGAGAGAGAGAGAGAGAGAGAGAGAGAGAGAGAGAGAGAGAGAAAAAAAAAATAGAGAACTAGAGAAAATGTTTGTATGTGTTTTGAAAGAGTCGCTGTTTTGTTGGAGGTGTCCTTGGTAATGCTCCAGAGTGTGCTTCAGGAGGTGTTGTGGGGCGAGGCTGAAGAGGAGGTGGTAAGGGGGGAGAGGGGGGCGAGAGGAGGCTGGGGGAGGGGAGGGAGGGAGGTAACCTGTAATGGCTGAGTGTGGAGTGTATCAATGTATTCTGTGTTAATTGATGCCACGGCTGCTTGAGAGAGAGAGAGAGAGAGAGAGAGAGAGAGAGAGAGAGAGAGAGAGAGAGAGAGAGAGAGAGAGAGAGAGAGAGAGAGAGAGAGAGAGAGAGAGAGAGAGCTCCGTTCAACTCTGCGCCGGTGAAAGAGAGCGACCCCTGACTTTCATTCACCTGCGCGGAGGAAGAGAGCAATAGAGAGAGGAAGGAGAGCTAGAGAGAGAGAAAGAGGTAGAGAGGGCATAGAGGGGGAAGGGATGGAGGGTTAGGCTGGATCGAGAGAAGAGAGAGAGAGAGAGGTAGAGAGAAGGGTGAGAGGCGGGGCATGGAGGAGGGAAAGAGAGAGAGAGAGAGAGAGAGAGAGAGAGAGAGAGAGAGAGAGAGAGAGAGAGAGAGAGAGAGCAACAGTTGCCTCCGGTTAGATGTTAGATATTCCAATTCTTTAATGTTTCCTTTTGCTTTCTTGGAACTCCCTCCTACACACACACACACACACACACACACACACACACACACACACACACACACACACACACACACACACACACATACACACATACACACACACCCACACCCACACCCACACCCACACCCACACCCACACACCCACACCCACACACACACACTATACCTTCCTATTCCACCTCCACCCATTCTCTCCTCTTTTCTCTTCCACCTCACACTCCCTTCCCCTTTTCCTCTCTTTACTTCACTTCCCTCCCCTCTCCCCTTTATCTAATCCCACTATCTCTCCTACATCTCGCTTTCCCTCTCCCCCATCCAATATATTCCCCTCTTCGCTCTCTCCTATAATATTTCTTACTCTTCCCCTTTCTCTTCTTCCTTTTTCATTCTCTTACCGTTTTTTTAGCTTCCTCCCACTTATCTACTATTCAGCTTTTTTCACTGTCTCCTCTTTCTCCTCTTTTTCCCCTTCCTTCTTCCTTCCTTCCTTTACCATCCTTTAGCTTTCTCCTACTTATCTCCCATTCAGTTCTTTTCATCCTTCCTTATATTTACTCTCCCACTCATCCTCTACTTCTCTCAGCCTCCTTGCCAGAAACACAATTCATCTCCCTCTCTCTTCTTTCTTTATTTCCCTATCCTCCCACTCGTCCCACTCGTTCAATTTGCTTCCACCACTCCCTTTATCATCAACACTATTCACCTATCTCTCCTTTATCAGCCATTCTTTCACTCCTCTTCTTCTTTATCTCAACGCATCTTCTTCCCTTATCTATCAATCACCTTTCTGTTATCCTACTCATCAGTAATCCTTTCCTTATCTCTCCCTCTTATCTCCCTCTCATCTCCCTCTCATCTCCCTCTCATCTCCTCACCATCTGGCAGCACACTACGTAGAGAGCATGTCAGGGCGAGGTGCGACGCCAAGGTAACGTGGTGCTGCCCCTATGGCTGCACCCTCCCTCTTATTGATCTCCAGAGTAAGCCACCCACGCGCGACAGAGAGAGAGAGAGAGAGAGAGAGAGAGAGAGAGAGAGAGAGAGAGAGAGAGAGAGAGAGAACAGCTGCCATTTCTCGCTGGGAAGTGTTCTTTTGTTGTTTCTGGAGGAGGAGGAAGAGAAGGTAGAGGAGGAAGAAGAGGAGGAGGAAAAGGAGAAGAGAAGAATGTTGTGTTGTGTGCTTTTTTGTATTTCTTTTTTGTATTTAGTCGGTGGTGACGTCATAGGTCTATTGTCTGTTTTCTTACCTCCTAATTTGCGTTTTTTATGCTGATGATGAAGGTAAACCAGAGAGAGAGAGAGAGAGAGAGAGAGAGAGAGAGAGAGAGAGAGAGAGAGAGAGAGAGAGAGAGAGAGAGAGAGAGAGAACACACATATCTATATTTGTTACTCATTGTATCTTCATGACTGTCTCCATTCTCTCTCTCTCTCTCTCTCTCTCTCTCTCTCTCTCTCTCTCTCTCTCTCTCTCTCCACCGCTATTCTCTCCACTTGTTTTTTTATTGGGGCGATGAAAGGGCGGATTGTTTGTCAGTCATCTCTTGCTAAATATTCTTAGTTTAATAGTTTTTTTATTATTTTTTTCTCTATCTCTCGCTTTCTCTCTCTTTTTCTTTCTCTCGTTTCCTTCTTATTAGAATTCACAGGCTTCTTCGTTTGCCTTGTTCTCTTGTTTCTTTCTTTCTTCTATTTCTCCCTTTTTTTTTTATTCCAATTCTATCTCTTCTTCCTCTTGTTATTTTCTCCGCGCGACCTCTGACATTTGGCAGTCCTCCTCCTCCTCCTCCTCCTCCTCCTCCTCCTCCTCCTTCTCCTCCTTCTCCTTGACTCCCTCTTTCTCAGCCACTGGAAGCAACGTCTTGGAGGGGATGAGGAAGGTGACTTTTTGAATGGAAGAGGTAGAAGAGAAAGTATCTTTATTTGAAGTGTATGACGTGCAAAGCTCTCTTAAACTTGGCCGAATGCAGCACAGTCTCTCCCGCCAGGACTTATCCTACTTAGACTTAACGTGACTTAACCTGATGTGTGGCGTAGGCATAAACACACACACACACACACACACACACACACACACACACACACACACACACACACACACACACACACACACACACACATACACTAACTATAGTTCATCTTGAGCATATCTCTTTCGGTTTGAGTGACGGGTGTTCGAATATACTTTCTCGCCTTGCTAGGATCTCTTACGAAATGGGAATGTGATCTCCCTTTTCCCTTCTCTCTTCTCTCATCTCATCTCCTTTCTCTTCTCTTCTCTTCCATTACTGTCATTCATTATTTGTTTTCTCTTGTCATTTTATTTACGTCCCCCTCGTTCTTGGTGCTCCATTAAGTATTGTTGTCTGGGTATGTAAACAGGTGTGTACTTGTGTGAATACATCTTAATATTACTGATACTAGAGATTTGTAGTAATCTCTGGTATGTTGAACAGCAAGATTAAAAATAACAAAATAGTGTAAGTGATATAGTTTAAGGATACGAGAGAGGCATCCCGGAGCCTCGCCTCGCCTCGCCTGCGTTTCCACGGCAGAAAGTGTTTCGGGGCTGCAGCTGTCCAGCCAAATGCAACCCACAGCCTCTCTCTCCACTTTCCGGCTGGCTGGCTGGCTGGCTGGCTGGGTAGTTCGTTGTTCGCTAATGGAGAGACGGCCATCCTGGTTTTAAAATTCTCCGTGAAATCGTGTTAAGTCGAGGCAGGAGAGGATTTCCACCGTAAAAAACAGCTACTTCTAAGAAAAGCACTGGGCGTTTTGTGGTATTCTTAGTAGAGGCGGGGGTTGGGCTGCAGCGTGACGAGAACTCAGCACCTGCATCATGTTGGTCGAAAAATTTTAGTTGAATATCCGCGGAGGAAGAGGATATTTTAGTGTGGGCCGTGAGGAAAATGTTGGATGGAAACTCTGAAATAGCTGTTGAATTTTCATGTAAAAGAGTGCGTTCCGTGTCACTATCAGAAACAAAATATAAAGACGAAGGGCTACAATGCTTTTAGGGGCAGAAGGTTGATGTTACAATGAAAGGGATAGTCTGTGAAATTAAATTAGGTCAGAACCCGTTGTTATGAAAATGTAGATTGCCTTTTTCTTTCCTCCGTGCTGATACAAGGAGTTAGAACGATCATGTTTCTAATTAGGTGACTTTGAGGCTGAACGAAGGCAGGTGGTCTCTCTCTCTTTTCCATTTCCTCAGCCGCTTTCTCATTACTCTTCATTCCTGCCAAGAACTGTTAACTCACCCTCTCCTGCCCTCTTTTTACTTCCTCTCTCTTGCATTCTCTCCCTCCCTTTACAGTATTTTTTCAGTTCCTCAACTCTTCCACACCGCCACAAGCCCTTTCACACACCCTTCCAGCCTTCTACACAGTCTGCTCTCTCTCTCCTTTTTCCCCGCAGCCATTCATCCTTTCCGCGTCTCTTCATCCTTTCCAACGGTGAACATCTTCTCCCCGTCAACATGTCAAGCCGTCGCCTCCTCCTCACTGCCTCTTGCGCCACAAAGACCGTATAAACAGCCTGGTTTTCCCCTCATCCCATTTCCTCTTCACCTATGCACTTCACCAGCCCGGACTTCCCCCCCTCACTCCCCCGTGTCCCTATCTCTGCCGTAAGCCACTCTACATCCCAACCATTTCCTAAACACACCACGTTTTTCACACATTTCCGTAAAACAAACCGACGTGTTTAACCTTAACCTTTCCTTCCTTTCCCTTTGCTTCCTTTCCTACGGCTTCCCTTTCTTTATCAACTTCCTTTCTCCTCCCGCCCTCCTTCCCTCCTTCCCGCCACCAGCCGCCTTCCCGCCCCTCAGCCTCACGACACCTCTGCACACAAAAGTCCAAACCATAGTGGAAGTCTTGTAAAAATGGCACAAGTTCAGATAATCCAATTTGGTGGAATTAAAAAACTCAATCTTGCATGGGTTGTTATTTTTATTTTTATTCTATTTATGCAAGGGATTAATTTTTATTATATTTTATTCTAATATTATTTGATGTAGTTTTTCTGCAATGTGAGTTTCGTTAGTTTGGTAATAATTTCGAACGAGTTTCAGTTTGCCACCATCAAACAAACAAATAAATAACCCAATTATACTAGACTGCCTCCTCCTCCTCCTCCTCCTCCTCCTCCTCTTCCTCCTCCTCCTCCTCTTTTTCTGGCCGCCCTCCCATGAAAAACAATAAACAAAACAAAAAAAAGAAACCCTATTATCCAGTGATTGGGGATTATCGATTGGTCGGCGGACGAATGCTAAAAATACCTATTGATTATTGTTCCTTTTTTTTTTATATATATAACGTTGCGGATAAAGCCATTACACACACACACACACACACACACACACACACACGCTGCAGTACTGATGGCTTTATGGCCCTGTTCCCCTGGCACTACTGATAAAACCCTTGGTGGTGGTGGTGGTGGTGGTGGTGGTGGGACTATGAACGAAATGAAACTATACACTCTCTCTCTCTCTCTCTCTCTCTCTCTCTCTCTCTCTCTCTCTCTCTCTCTCTCTCTCTCTCTCTCTCTCTCTCTCTCTCTCTCTCTTGTGTGTGTGTTCCCAATGGCCAGCTGGTGACGCAGGTACGGTTTGCTGGAAGAGGAGGAGGAGGAGGAGGAGGAGGAGGAGGAGGAGGAGGAGGAGGAGGAGGTGGTGAGAAGGACCCAAAATACGCTGACATTTGTGACGTGGGTCTGCCTCTGTCCGCGATCCCGAAATAGCGCTGCGCTGAAAATCGATACTCGACTCTTGGATCAGACTGGATAACGAGGCATCTTCACAACACGAGATAAACACACACATACAAATACACACACACACACACACACACACACACACACACACACACACACACACACACACACACACACACACACACACACACACACATTTGCTTATACGTCAAATAAACATAATTGAGTTACTTTATTTAATTACTAGTATGTGAGAGAGAGAGAGAGAGAGAGAGAGAGAGAGAGAGAGAGAGAGAGAGAGAGAGAGAGAGAGAGAGAGAGAGAGAGAGAGAGAGAGAGAGAGAGAGAGAGTAAAAAACTGATTGAAACTATGTCGATTATATTATATTAGTTCCGTCATCTCCACTACCACCACAAACATTATCAACACCAATAACAGGGACAAAACTTTCATTCGGATGCAACTGTTGTGGGACAGCGTGAATGAATGACAGAGAGAGAGAGAGAGAGAGAGAGAGAGAGAGAGAGAGAGAGAGAGAGAGAGAGAGAGAGAGAGAGAGAGAGAGAGAGAGAGAGAGAGAAAGTCAACACTATGGGAACGAGCTTTCATTATTTTGTACAAACTTGTGTACGAGGGCAGACTGGGATAAACCCACCTCTCTCTCTCTCTCTCTCTCTCTCTCTCTCTCTCTCTCTCTCTCTCTCTCTCTCTCTCTCTCTCTCTCTCTCTCTCTCTCTGCATCGCCTTTTTTCGGCACTTGGCTCCAGAAATAACCGTGACATCTTGGAAAGTAGCTGGTAAAGTCGATGCATCATTTCTCAAATTGCCCTTTGCCTCCCTGCGTCTGGTAGCAAGGCGAAGGATATACTCCCTTGCATCTGCTGCTCAAACTTTTATATCAACACCTAGCAGCTATGAGTCCCCCATGTTACTCCCGGGACGACGAGTAAAAGGAAATTACTCAGCCACAATTATCTGAGAGGAGAAACCCATGGAGAGAAGATGAGGTGATGAAGGATGTGGATGAGGAGGAGGAGGAGGAGGAGGTCAACCAGATGTGGATAAAGAAATGATTGAGGAGAAGAATAGACAGGGAATGAAGAGAAATGTTAATGTAATATGAACAAGGCGTGGGTTTAGATGATTAGAAACAGAAAAAAATGAAAACTTAGAAGAAGGTAATAGTCTAAAGGGAACGTGAAGAAAAGGTGAAGGAAACCCAGGAGAAGAATAAAGAAATGTAAATTCGTGGAAGTGAATTAGGACGAAGAGGAAAATGAAGACTAGAATGTGAAGGAGGAAGACGAGGAGAGGAGGAGGAGGAGGAGATAAATAAAGAAGAGACGTAAATACAAAGGAGGAGGAGGAGGAGGAGGAAGAGGAGGAAGGGACGTAAATGCAGAGTTGGAATGAATTGGATTCTAGAAAAAAAAAGTGACAAACGAAGAAGTAAAAAGAATACGAGAATAAAAAAGTGGCAGAGGAGAAAAGGAATGATGATAAAAAGGAGGAGGAGGAGGAGGAAGAGAAAGAGGAGGAATAATTTCTTTTAATTTGAACACACCCACACACACACCCACACACACACACACACACACACACACACACACACACACACACACACACACACACACAGGTTTTATGAGGCTGTCAAGTATGTAGGTGTATTAGTTTCCTCTTCATGACAGCAACACAATCCCAGACTTATGCAACCTTCCTTTCTTTCCTCGAGTTATTTTTCCTTCCCTCGTCTCCCCCCCCCTCCCCCCCTTACACCCGTTCGTAGGTCACGTGGTTAATCTTGCTCATGATGGGGTGAAAAAAAAGTATACATATATTAAAAAGAATTACACTCCGGAATTTAGATGGATAGACCAGGATTTTACGTTATTAGAATTTGTCACACGTTGGCTCAGAATAGCAAAGCTGGTTGATATGACACAGCAGGCATATATGTGTAGTGTAGCGCTCTCTCTCTCTCTCTCTCTCTCTCTCTCTCTCTCTCTCTCTCTCTCTCTCTCTCTCTCTCTCTCTCTCTCTCTCTCTCTCTCTCTCTCTCTCAGTATTTTGTACCCTTATATATTATGTATCATGTGTACAATATTCACAATAAAAACTATGATCTGGTCTCTCTCTCTCTCTCTCTCTCTCTCTCTCTCTCTCTCTCTCTCTCTCTCTCTCTCTCTCTCTCTCTCTCTCTCTTTCTTTCTTTCTTATTTCAGTATATCACTCATCATCATCTTGTTTTCTGTCTGCCCTTTCTATCTCACACACACACACACACACACACACACACACACACACACACACACACACACACACACACACACACACACACACACACACACACACACACACACACACACACATATATATATATATATATATATATATATATATATATATATATATATATATATATATATATATATCCTTTGAAGCGAAATCGCAGAAGGCGGATTGCAACAGGTCTTTGATACTCAGTCCTTCCTTCCCTCCCTACCTCTCTCTCTTTCTTCCTTCCTCCTTCCTTGCCTGTATCCCTCTCTCCCTCCCTCCTCTCCCTCTTATCCACCTCTCACTTTTCTTCCGCCTTTCACTTCCAACCATACTGTCGCCCGTTCCCTTACTTCAGCTGCTCACAGTATCGCTTATCCTCTCTCTTCATATACACATTTATATCCCTGGTTTGTCACTTTCAATTACTGTTACTGAGTCTCACACATTTTCATCGCTTTCTTTCCATTCCCTTCCCTTCCCTTCACCTACATTCTTTAGTTTCCTCCCTCCCTTATTTCCAGTTTTTCTTCACCTCCTCTCTTTCTTACACCGGTTTCCCTTCATTCACCTATACGTTCCTAAGTTTCATCTCTTACTCTTTGCCTTCCTTCACTTCCCTTTCCCATCTTCCTTCACGTAGACATGTCACAAGGAGCTGAATCGCTTCTGTGACCACCAAGATATTGTGTGTGAAAAATCCTTCTCGCCTACTCACTTTAATGGTGTCTTTGAGGTAATCCTTCGGGGCTGCTATTGCGGATTTAGGGTGGACAAGGGAGGCGGGCTACGAGGCCGGTGTTGGGAAAGAGGACACACGAGGCCGGGAACGTGGTTAAGGGGCCACAGTGGAAGGGGAATTGCGTGGTGCTGTGTGGGTGGAATTCAATTATAGGGTTGGGAGGGTAGGGTAAGGTAGGCGTGGAAAGGTGGCTTTGTAAATATGTACACCACCTCTTTTTCTTTTTCGTGTCATGCAATTGTCGCTCGCTCGCACTATTTTAGGAGGAGAGTGTTGTGAGGTGAGGCTGAAGGTGGGAAAAATACTGCTGTAAAGTGCATGTTAACTGGTGTTCTTGTAGGTCGTCAGTGTGCCAGCTGTTCGGTAGTTAAGGTGCCTTTTACCTTGTTATGCTTGTTACGTAGGACTTCGGAACTTGTAATGGACGTGTAGATGAGTGTTTGTCGCGGGGGAATGTAGGGGAGAGAGAGAGAGAGAGAGAGAGAGAGAGAGAGAGAGAGAGAGAGAGAGAGAGAGAGAGAGAGAGAGAGAGAGAGAGGAATCAGGTAGGTATTGATTAAGCTCCTGAAGGTGTACGCAGGTAGGTAGGTAGGTAGGTAGGTGCAGGTAATCAGGGACGGTGAGACAGGTAGGATTTGCTAATTAAATAATGTCTCCTATGGCGTCTCATTATCTTAAAATTCACCTTGAAGCCGAACCATTTTTGAAGAAGAAGGAACATTATCATTTTGAAGCGAGGCGTGGGGAAGGCGAGGATAAGTGTTGGGGAAGTTGGGGGGGTCGGGGTGATAGGTGAAAGGGGGGGAGAGAGTGTGGGGTTGAGGTGTGAGAGATACTGAGTGAAGTGGAGGCAGGTGAAGGGATGATTAAGGGAGAGGAAGCAGGGTAAGTTGATTGGAGTGGTAGAGAGGGAGTAAGGGAGGAACTAAGGGTCAAGGAGATGGAGGGATATGGATGTGTGTGGTAGGTAGTATAGGAGTGTTCAAGGATGTGTGGTGGAGTGAAGGATGTGGAGGATGTTGTGTGGACAGGTAATGGAGGAAAGCAAGGTGGACAGAGAGAGAAAGAAAGAGAGAAAGGAAAGAGAAACATCCGGTCTTACCCAACAAAATTAAGAAGAAAACGAAGGAAGAAGTCATTACACAGATGAAACTTGACTTGCAGAACCGAATCGAGTATCAAATTCAGCTCAGAAAGTGACGCGAAGTGTGAAACAAGGAGAGAGAGAGAGAGAGAGAGAGAGAGAGAGAGAGAGAGAGAGAGAGAGAGAGAGAGAGAGAGAGAGAGAGAGACAGAGAGACGGAAACAGATATCAGGAGTGAAAACCGAAGACAAGATAAAAGAAGATCACTAACTCGGGGTGAATGAGAGGACGACAGGGAGAGGGGAGGGGAGGAGAGGGATGGTGGAGGAGAAGGGAAAAAAAAATGAAGAAAAGGAGGGAAACAGGAGGAGGAGGAGGAGGAGGAGTTAGAAGAGGTAGGAGGAACGTGGCTATTTCTGTTCCCTCTGACTCAATATTCTTGTGTGAAAATCCCGAGGGAGTGTCGTTACCAAAATCTGTATTGGACGTGAAGGAATCCAGTCGACAAGAAGAGCGGGAAGGAGGGAGTGAAGGAAGGAGACACAAAAGGCTTAAAGGAGAAATGGAAACGAAGAAAACTGAGGGAACAAGGAAGGAAGGAGTAGAGGGGAAACTAAGAAACGAAGAGGAAGTGGGAATGGAAGGAGAAATGAGGAGGAAAGACTGAAGGAAGGAGACACGGAAGGTTTAAACGAGGAATGGAAACAAAGAAAACTAAAGGAACGAGGAAGGAGGAGTAGAGGAGTAACTGAGAAACGAAGAGGAAGTGGGAAGGGAAGAGAAAGGGAAGGGGAGGAGGAGGATGAGGAAGAGAAAGAGGTGTGACTCGTCTGTCTCTTGAAACAATGGGTCATACATGTGATTGCACGAGGCGCCTTGCAGAGTCTGTCTCCGAGTGATGGATGAAGGGGTGACGGGGAAGGAAAAGTGTGATTCTTGTTACGTGTCTCTCGTGCCTCTAGTACCTCTTTGAATTCTTAGTCTTGTTCTTGTTCTTATACTCATGTTTTCCTCCTCCTCCTCCTCCTCCTCCTCCTCCTCCTCCTCCTCCTCCTCCTCCTCCTCCTCCTCCTCCTCCTCCTCCTCCTCATTCGACGTGAAAGGGGAAACACAGTAATTGTATTTCTCAACTATAGTTTCGTAAGGATCCTCTGAAGAAGAAGCTTGTGTGAAACCAGATAGGAAAAACACACACCTCATTATAGTGGAGTTTCATTTGACCCCCTTCATCATCATCATCATCATCATCATCATCATCATCATCATCATCATCATCATCATCATCATCATTATTCTAAGTACTTTCATCATTATCTGTCAGGGGCCAAACAAGCTCTATGCTATAAGTTTCGGCGTCGTGCAGGTTAGTGAGGGGTGATAGCTTATCTTATCGCCAGCGTAATGAAAGGGTTGCCCTCCGCAGCCCTCTCTTTGCCTTGCTCCCCTTCACCCTCACACTTACCTTCCCCCCACAATCAACAGACTACCTATTCATCTTTTTTATCATCTATTCATTTGTGTTGCATTCTTAGTTTGTGTTTCAAGTTTAATTTTTTCTATATCTCTTTCATATATTACCATGTTTTCTTGGTCATCATCATCATCATTACCAGAAGTCAGTTTTCTACACCCACCAAAATGACCAAACATGTACGGGGTTTATGACCACTTCAAGGTCACACACACAGTAATCCTGCAGTACCGCCACCTCAGAAGTCCTAACATGTCACAACGGGTCCTGCCGAGGGTGGTGAGGTGAGCAAACACCCGCTGCTTCATGGCTGGTAGGACGGACACCAATGACCCTGAACAACACCATTACACCAGCACTTAACGATTGCAATAACCGTATTAGTTATTGTTATGCCAAGACCATCCCATCCACACCTCCCATGAACGGCGCCATTACTCCTAACAGCCCCTATAGGTGACGTGTCAAGGTCAGGGGAAGGGCAGACACCATGGGGATGCACGTCTTATATGCTTACTCAAGGCAGCGCAAACCATTACAACACATCCTGATAACTATAGTATATCCCACAGTATGGATTCACTCTAAATAAAGGTTCATATTTGGTATTAGATTAGTGTCCCCAAAAAGGTGATCACCCTCGTATCCCCATCACAGGTACAGGTAGACAGGTGTGCGCAGGATTCCAGGTATAATGTCACTCTTAAAGGAGGACATGGAGCAAGGAAAAATGTGGAGAGAGTTGGGTAATGGAGGATATCGGCTCACAGCTGCTGGGGACAGTCTGCCTGCCAGCCTGCACCTTGATTAATTAAAATTCTCTTCTTATTTCATACTTCTTTCAGTCATATCTTCTTTTTTTTCTTCTTCTTCTTCTTATCAACACCCTGTCTCGTGCACGCGTCGCTGTGATATGATTGAGAAAAAAATAATGTATTCCGTAAGTTTCCTCTGCACTTCCTTCCCTTGTTCACCCACGTATACCTCATTCTCTTCTGCCTTCTCTTTCTAGTCTTCATATTTCTCCTATCTATCTTTATCACTCTCTCTCTCTCTCTCTCTCTCTCTCTCTCTCTCTCTCTCTCTCTCTCTCTCTCTCTCTCTCTCTCTCTCTCTCTTTCACACAGTTTCATGACACATTTTTCTATTCCTATTGTTCCCCCAATCATCTCATCTCTCTGTCCACACATGCTTCTCTCTCCTACCTCTCATCTTCTCTCTTTTCCTATTCCTCCTCGTCTTCCATTTTCTCGCATTTATCTTTCCACCAGACCAACTTTCCTTCCCTCTGGTCTCCGTTTCCTCAGTGACTATTGTGAACTCTGCGGCACGCCATCTTCTTTCCCTCCTCCCTCCTTCCCTCCTTCCCTCCCCCTTCCCCCATCTTTCTTCTTTAGGCTCTTTCTACCCCTTCCCACTCTCCCTCTTCCTTTCCTTTCCTCTCAACCTCTCTACTGCACTTCCCTTCACATTCTACCTCCCGGCCACCTCTTGCTCTAACTTCATCTCCTCTCTTCTCTTCCTTCCTCCTCCTCCTCCTCCTCCCACCTCCTCCTCCTCCTCCTCCTCCTCCTCCTCCTCCTCCTCCTCCTCCTTGGTGTCTTAACTGGGCTGGACTGATATGAAAAGGTTACAGTTGACTCCGTGAGAGAGAGAGAGAGAGAGAGAGAGAGAGAGAGAGAGAGAGAGAGAGAGAGAGAGAGAGAGAGAGAGAGAGAGAGAGAAAAAATATATATATATGGAATAAAGTGAAAAGATATGACATGAATAAGGGAAAGTGGTGGAGGAAAGATAGATAGGTGG
>JAPQNM010000048.1:8875845-8890845 GCA_029783475.1 Metacarcinus magister
CCGGTGTTTCCTATCTTTGTTTTCTGTCCTATGCTTTATCATCTTTCTCTTCACCTTCCTGCTCCTCCTCCTCCTCCTCTCCTCCTCCTCCTCCTCATCCTCATCACCACCACCATTGCCACTTATACAAGTCAGCAGAATTTCCATAACGCGTTGGACATGAAAGGGGCGAAGAGCGTGATATGAGAGGCAAATGAAATATCAAGGGGCAAGCCTCTCTCTCTCTCTCTCTCTCTCTCTCTCTCTCTCTCTCTCTCTCTCTCTCTCTCTCTCTCTCTCTCTCTCTCTCTCTCGGCCCCATTACTTCCCCTCCAATTATCTGTGGTGGTGACGGGGAAGAGGATTGCTTCATAACCACACAGCGACATCCTACAGTATGAGGTGATTCTTCTTATTCTTCAGGGGTGTGAGGAAGGAAGGAAGGAAGGAAGGAAGGAAGGAAGGAAGGAAGGAAGGAAGGAAGGAAGGAAGGAAGGAAGGAGTGGGTGTGGTGAGGACGTGGAGGTGGAGGATGAAGGATGGATGGATTAAGATGTTGTTTGGAAATGGTGCTTTATATAAAATCAAAACACTGATTATTTTTTATAAATTTTTTTATCTTCGGCTTGTGAGGTTATGCTGCGTTTCCTTTTCTTTTTTTTTTTTCTCTTTGTAGGTGTTCTATTGTTTTTGGTAGTAAGTCTTTTTTTTTGTTTTGCATCTCTCGGTTTTCTTTGTTGAGGAAGTAAAAGAGGAAGAAGAAGTTGAAAAAGAAGAAAAGAGAAGAAAAAAAGAAGGAAAAGAAAAGAAAAATGAAGAAAAAAAATAAGGATGAGGAAGAGGTGGTGGATTGGAGTTAAGCTTGTAAGAAATGCTGTCCCAGGTACAACATTTAGGTCAGTTTGTGGTGGTGTGTTCGGGTCACGTCTACCTGTACTATATTAAGGTTGACAGGTGATGTAGACCTGCCTGTAATTGCGTCCTGCCAGTTAAGTCTGTCTGAGGGTGGTGAAGGTTCGTTTGAGTCTGAATGTTCAATCACTTATGCTAGACTGTGTGACGAAGACAAAATCAAGTCATGTTCGATCACCTTCATTGAGATTCACACTGTTTTAGGCACATGTTCACTTGTATCAATGACGTATCTAACCTTGAATAAACTCGTTCATAAAATAAATTACATACGAGTCTTATAGGAAAGAAATGAAATGCGTATCGAAGGTAATGTAAATTCTCCGTAATGAATTAAATGAAAACTGAATGAAACTTTATGGTCAATACAATTTTTTTTTTTGACAGTATGCAAATATGAAGTGAATTGGGGTGGAAATTTGATTCAATGATTTGAGTGAACAGTTCCGTGTGAGGTGTCGTGTGGTACGAGCGTACGTAATAAGCACGGCATCCCAGGCGGTAACTGTACATGACCGTGCTATCAGGAGTCTTGGGGTGGCTGGCGGGAGGGCTGTGGGGGAAAGAGTAAAAGGAAATAGAGGGCGCTGCAAGAGGTCGAAGAAAAGTGTGAAAGAGAGAAAGAGGAAGTAAAGGTCGACTCCTGACGAAGCTTTAAAGTAAAAGTAAAAAAACAAAAAGAGTAAAACGAGATGAAGACAAAAGACGTTGCGATCAAGTTAATACAAGTGAGTGACACAAGACAAGGGAAAGTGTTACAGTTGAGTGCAGAAATGGGACACCCTCAACACAGGTGCAGGTGCAAGGTATAACGAACTGGGGGACGCCAATAATAAGGGAACGAGAAAGGAAGGGACGCGAAAAATGTTAAAAAAGGTTGAGAAATATGAGAAAGAGGGGAAAAAGGTGTCAATGAAGGAAGGATCAAAACTATGAGGACATAAGTCATACGATACAAGGGGAGGAGACGCTGACAGGTGGCTAATGAGCGTGGCAATCTTGCAGGAAGGATGATTTAGTGCTTTGGTGTGTGTGTGTGTGTGTGTGTGTGTATATGTGTGTGTGTGTGTGTGTGTGTGTGTGTGTGTGTGGTGTGTGTCAGCAGCAAAAACAAGCAATAAATACACGGTTTCCAGGAGAGAGAGAGAGAGAGAGAGAGAGAGAGAGAGAGAGAGAGAGAGAGAGAGAGAGAGAGAGAGAGAGAGAGAGAGAGAGAGAGAGAGAGAGAGAGAGAATATGAAGTGATTCTACGTGGAGGATATAAAGTGTAGAGGATGTATTGCACCAGGAGTATACAGTAACAGGAAATGATGATGATGATGATGATGATTGATGATGAGGAGGAGGAGGAGGAGGAGGAGGAGGAGGAGGAGGAGGAGGAGGAGGAGGAGGAGGAGGAGGAGGAGGAGGAGGTGAAGGACGAGGAAGCGGAGTAGGAGATGGAAGAGGAGAAGGAAAAGTAGGAATTAAAAGTATTTCGGAAGATTTATTTAAAGAATGTTGAGGAAGAAAGGTTAAAACTAAGATAATGGACTGGAATGAGATAGAGGAAAATATTACTTGCCAGAGGAAAAATTATGTCCACGTTTTCTGCATTTATTGGTTCCCCCCTTCTTTCTCTCTCTCTCTCTCTCTCTCTCTCTCTCTCTCTCTCTCTCTCTCTCTCTCTCTCTCTCTCTCTCTCTCTCTCTCTCTCTCTCAAACAGCTTTCCACAAAACTTCAGATTAATAGCCTGGCCGGAAGACAGGACAAACAATATGTCTGGGAAGCCTAACCTCACTGGGACAAACAGACAAACAGAGACTAGAATAACAAACACATTATCCAATTTTTCTTATTTATTTTACGCCTGAGTCAGAGAGAGAGAGCTTATTAATTCATTTTATTTACACCTCAGTTTGATTGTTTTTTTTTCTTCTGCTTCTCCTATTTGCATTACAAGTCCAACTCAAATCGCATTAATTTTTCCTTGTTATAATTAAGACTTTGATTAGTTTTCCTTATTTATTTTCCATCTGGAACGGAAAGACTATTATTTTTTTTGCCATCTTGAACTTAAACTTAGATTGGCTTCCTCGGTTTACTTTACAGAACAAACTCATACCTCATTCCATCAGCAAAAGGGAGTTTCCTCAAATCACACTGCTACCTAATAACAGTAAATAACGTCACACGCTCAAGTGCAGTGAGGACGCACCTTTCCATGTCTTATCCACGCACTTTCTTGCCAATATACTCGGTAAGAAAGAAAAGAAGTGAAAAGGCTAAACGGTGAAGTGGCTGGTGACTTTCAATGATTTATTTATTTATTTATTTTCTTTTTTCGGTAGCAGTGTATGTTTGAAAAGCTCTTCACGCTGATCGAATGAAGTTTGAGTTTGACACAACCAAACTAAGCAAGAGTCGTAGATGTTGCCAGTGAGACATTATTAATTAAAGGGTTGAACACCTGTACACCTTCATCACATTGGTATATTTCGGGACAAACCGCTGTGACTTCATGTATTCCATATATACGGAACTCTACCTTAAAATACAAGACTTAGGTCACTTTGTGTGTATTTTCGCTTGGGTAGTTTGTTCGTCTTTATATATCAAAGAAAAAAGAAGCTAGCAATTCTTATAACCGATTCGTTAAGATTTCCTGCTCCATAAATCTTATATATTGACAAGAAATATTGATAATTCACAGCTGTACATTAGTTAAAAAAAAAAAGAAGTTAACACGTTGATTATAAATACTCTCGCTTTGGTGACAGTTCATGTGTTGGGTGAGAAGGCTTGAATGTATGTAAGTGAAGTGTGGATAAATATGTTTGAATGGCGTAAGGTGTATTTCAACAGATGTGGATGTGAAAAAGAAAATAAAAAAAAACATGATAATCATGATATGGAAAAAAAAAATCAATGGGCACACATGAGTTATTCACAAAAAAACTATATACGCAGTTTTTTTTCTCTCTCACTCACTCTCTCTCTCTCTCTCTCTCTCTCTCTCTCTCTCTCTCTCTCTCTCTCTCTCTCTCTCTCTCTCTCTCTCTCTCTCTCTCTCTCTCAATCTATCATGTGGCCTCGGGATACAACTGGCCTTTCAAGTTTATATACGTTATATATACAGCGCTTAAAGCCAAGGTGACAGAGAGAGAGAGAGAGAGAGAGAGAGAGAGAGAGAGAGAGAGAGAGAGAGAGAGAGAGAGAGAGAGAGAGAGAGAGAGAGAGAGACGAGAGAGAAATAGAGATAGAGAGAATGAGTGGAAATTGTTTTAGCACATGTTAGAAGAATAATGAAGTGTAAAATGTGTTCATAAAATTGAAATTTATTGCAAGTTCTGTGACAACATGAAGGATTATCTCTTTCCGCTTTTACACACACACACACACACACACACACACACACACACACACACACACACACACACCACACACACACACACACAAACAAACCTAAACAATTAATTCAAAGACTATTTTTCACCACATACGAACAATGAAATCCATCGTTTGACACACAAGCGACACACACCAAGCCACATGTGCAGCAAAGCGAACCCGAACGAACCAATAAACGACACTTTGAACCCTCACGTGAAGGCAATATGAAACAATCGTATGAAGCAGAATTTGAGGCCAATCTTTTACCATAAGGCTTTCAATTCCCTTTCCCGCCTCACCCCAGCCACCTCCTCCCACCAATGTATCGTTCAAGTTTTTCCTCCAGTCATCCTTACATTTCCTCCTAAACACCTTTTTTTCCCATTTCCTCGTTTCTTTTTCCTCCCTTCCTCTTCCCTTATCTCACTTGCCCTTTCTGCACCCTTTCCTAACTTCTCATTCTTGTAGACACTCACTTTAACACCCAACACTCCCTCCTCCTCCTCCCATCTTGACCTATTCCCTCTTAACTCCCTTCCTGAACTTCCATAACTCTCTCTCTCTCTCTCTCACTCTCTCTCTCTCTCTCTCTCTCTCTCTCTCTCTCTCTCTCTCTCTCTCTCTCTCTCTCTCTCTCCTGTTGCCATTCTTCGCCCCAAAACCACGAGGCAGGCGGCTCAGGGAAGGATTAGAACAGTTCACAACATTCCTCTTTCTTTTTGAGACGGATGTGAGTGGTGTGCGCTGCCTCTTTTGCTCTCTCTCTCTCTCTCTCTCTCTCTCTCTCTCTCTCTCTCTCTCTCTCTCTCTCTCTCTCTCTCTCTCTCTCTCTCTCTCTCTCGGATTAGGGGTATAGGGTGGAGGGAGGAATACTAAAGCCTTTGCGGCAGGGAGGAGGAGGAGGAGAGAGAGGTAAAAGGTGGACCGCAGACATTCATCAGGGTAAGCTTGCAGGGCTGGGCTTGGGGGACGATGAAAGGGTGGCGGCGGTGGTGATGGGGGCGTGGGCGTGGGTGGATGTGGAGGTTCTAGGAAGTAGTGTGGGAACGGTACTGAGAGAGAGAGAGAGAGAGAGAGAGAGAGAGAGAGAGAGAGAGAGAGAGAGAGAGAGAGAGAGAGAGAGAGAGAGAGAGAGAGAGAGAGAGAGAGAGAGAGAGAATAGGGGGTTGGATCATGAAGAATATATTAGAAAAAACTGAGAAAACGCAGCAATAGTGAGAAGGTTTTAGCGTTGGTTGAGTGTGAAGGCAGCACCGCCTCACCCTGGCACCGCAATGACAGCACGCCCCGCAGCACCGCCGGACGTCACGGCTGTTATCGGACAGCTGTTAGCAAGGTGTTGATAAATGGTGGTGGTGGTGGTGGCGGCGGCCTGATAGCATGCCTTCCGTTCTTCAGGACTATAATACATTATTGTTTATACTCATCGAAGATTCATGTTTTGCGTGTACACACACACACCCACACACACACACACACACACACACACACACACACACACACACACACACACATGTGTATGTGTGTATATATATATATATATATATATATTTTTTATTTTTTTATTTTTTGTTCTTTTTATTTTTTATTTTTTCGCATATACGTACAAACAAAAACGAGAGAGAGAGAGAGAGAGAGAGAGAGAGAGAGAGAGAGAGAGAGAGAGAGAGAGAGAGAGAGAGAGAGAGAGAGAGAGAGAGAGAGAGAGAGAGATAACAAAAATTAGTGTTCATGAGTAAAATTCAACAAAGTTATGCTTATAGCATGTCATAATGAACTCGTGTCAAATATTCGTCGAGAGTTTTAAACAAGTTCAAACAAGTGGAGGGCATCTAAAAATATTGCGTTCATCAGGGTGCAGGGAATGGGAAGGGTGGCGTGGTGGCGTGGTGGCGTGGCGGCGTGGCGGCCAGTACTCAGGTGTGAGGTGTGGGTCTTACTGATGACGTGCGCACCAGCCTCGTCGCATCAAAATTGAGAGCTAAAAACAACCCTTCTAGAAGTGGTTGGGTGGCAGCGGGAAGGTCCTTGTGGCCCTCCAGGGAGCCCCAAACACCAGCCAGCACGCACCCTCTCACCTGCCGGGCCCGGAGCACCACCTGTTTCCCGGGTACCGCTGAGTAAGTTCACTTGCGTCACTTCGTTTTGGATGCAGTGTGAGGTGACGCGCTCGATAGCGTGTGGCGGAGGTATAACCTTTTGATGTCCCTCCTCCTCCTCCTCCTCCTCCTCCTCCTCCTCATTATCGTCATTTCTCTCCTGGTCTTCCGTCTCCGCTTTTGTCGTCTATTCATGTTCTTGTTTCTCATGCTTCCCATTCACGTTGCATTGTAGTCGTTGTGTTGTTCGAGGATGTTTTCTTCATGTCAATCAGTGTCACATTCGGTCTTCATCCTCACAAGGCGGGCGGGGAAGCTTCGCGGAAGAGTAGTAATGTTATTAAAGCTCTCATGAAACCCTTGAAGAAAGACTCCACAAAGGCTTTGTTCCTGACATTGGAGGAAAAAATTCTGTCGACATAATAACTCTGCATTAATAGTCTCCTTGTAGACACCATCACGGAGGGACATGTAAATTCAAGCTTTATATGTTAGTTATTACATTCACTTTTAGTTTTTCGTACTGCGTTCTCTTATGAATTATGATGGTCATATCGGTGTCGTAAATGACTATTTTCTGAAAAAATTATACTTCGTGGTATTTCTTATGCATTTTATTCATGTTTAGAAGCAGAACATCCCACGAGTTTTTCTTTTTTTCTTCTGTTGAGAGCAGATCTGCTGATGGGCAAGTCATCCCTTACAAGGATCGATTCTTAGTCATTTTGTTAACTTCCTGGTGATTCTTGGCTGCCCTTTGGTCATCCAGCACTCGCTTCCTCTTCCCTCTTCTGAGCTAATGTTGTAGAAGGATTCAACCACCAAGTGACCAGCCAGTCAATGCAGAGGTGAAAAACTGTTCTGACTGATCCTCATTGAACCTTGGCTCATTACACTTACCTTGCACACTAGACCTTGGCTGATGAGGCGACGGGTTAGGTTGAACTTTGATTAGCTAAGTGTAGAGTTCCTGCCTTTCCAACTCGACGTGCATGGTAGGATCAGTGTCAAGATTGGGAATTTTGTGTAGGGTTGTCATGTGTGAGTCCATTGTGCGCGTAGGTATTGTTAATGTTCTTGTCTCCTGCTGTTCTTTCAGGTGTCGTGAGTTTCTTAGAGTGTCGTACCTTGGCTGGGCGGAAGCAATTGTTGAACTACGTTAAGTATCTTGTCCATCATTACACCAGAGACTTAGCATACCCCGTGATTCTAGATGATCGTTTACACATATGCTTTTATGACCTCCGATTAGAAGCTTTGCTGACGGATTAGTAAAAATTAAAAAAATATATATTCAGTTGCTTTTATTGTCCACTTTACTGAGCTATTAACGCGATACTAAATCACATATGAAACTTATCGCTCAGTGTTTTGAGTTTTTTTTCTTCTTATTATTCTTTTTGGTTAGATGTGATCCTAACGAAAAGACAAGAGACGGAGTTGGAGATAACAAAGTTGAAAATAATGCAATTTTCTTTAAGTTACGAGGGTGATGGGATTAAAAATGAGTGTATAAATGGAACAACACAGATAGGAGGAAGGCTCTGAGGCATAGTGTGAGAAGTGAGATTGAGGTGGTTTGGGCATGTGCAAGGGAAGGGATGCTGTGTATGTCAAGATAGAAGATGAGGATGCAGCAGCTAAGCAGAAGAAGAGGAAGGCAAAAGAGAAGGTTTATTGATGCGGTGAAAGAGAATATGCCGGTGGTTGGTGTGAAAGGATGGTGTAAAAAATAGGGTGAGATGGAGGCAGATGAGGAGGAAGTGTTGTGATCATGAAGTTTTTTATGAAATATGACGGCCATTTTGAAGTTTGGTGAATGGTGGTGTGGCATAAAACCTTCAACTCTTCCCTTGCAGCTTGAGGTTCTTTATACAAACTTGGATTCAATTCTGGCACAAGTTCTTTGATAAGTTTGTTGTGGTGTTTATTTGTCCTTTCCTGTTTTGTTGTGTTTTTTCTTTTTTGCTTGCTTGGTCTCTATACATTTTTTGTCTCTTTTTTTTCTTTTCTATTTATTTGTTCATCTCTATAACAATTCAAATGGACGGAAAGAAAATATCATTCGAATATGTATATACGTGTGTGTGTGGGGGGGGGGAGGGGTGTTAGAGAGGGAAGGAGAAAGTGGAGTGAGGCTGGATGGAAAAGATTCACAGGAATATAAAATAAAAATAAAAAGAGGAGCTGGATTGGGAAAGTTGACAACCCTCTCGAAACTTGAACTGTTTTGTCACTGGAATCCTCAACTTCCGATACCCTTCTTTCCACTTTCCCATACATGATTTTCCTCTTTCTCCCCTTACGTTTTCTATTACGGTAAAAAAAAGTATTTGTTACACATTTTTCACTCTTTGTCTTGAAAAATAATTGTTGCGTCTTGATGAAAAGTGTAATAACTATAACTTACCTTGATTTATTTTGATTATACTTATGTTTAAATTAAGTGATTGATTATTTGTCTTTTCATTTCTTTCTTCATTTCTCTTTTAATCCATTCTCCTTTCACCAGATTTTTTTTCTCCTCCTTTCTGCTATTCCCTCCTTCTCTTCTTAAGTCTCGAGAACCAAACTTTCCCTTGATTTGCAAACCTGAGCTGGTTCATCCCATCTCACTTCACCTTCCACCTCTCGAAACATTTCCTCCTCCCTGTCAGTATATTCCTCCACCTTTCTTTCCCCTTTCTTTCCCCCATTTGCATTAAGTTTTGTTCATTCCTATCGCCTCCATTTAATTCTCATGACTCTCTCTCTTTCTCTTTCTGTTCCCGTATTGGTTTTGTATTTTCTCCCATATCACTTCCACTTTCTTTTCCTCCCATGCCCAATTATTTTTCCCTCAGCGTTTAATGCATACATGATGATCTCTTGCGGCCAAACATATTTACACCAGAATACACTCCAGCGATATTTTTTCCATGATGTAAAAGTAATTTGTTTCTCTCTCTCTCTCTCTCTCTCTCTCTCTCTCTCTCTCTCTCTCTCTCTCTCTCTCTCTCTCTCTCTCTCTCTCTCGATAATTGATAAAGAGCAAGCATCGGCGTGTGTTCTGATATTAATTTACATTGACAGTAAAGGAGAAACAACTATCAAGCCAGCGCGTGTGTGGGCGTGGGCGTGGCTACTGGCGGCTGAGGGGGTGGGGTGGATGAGTGAGTGGGTGAGTGGATGTTGGGTGGAAGGTACAATCGGTCGAGTGTGGAAATCGGGGGCGTTGGAGGGAGAACTATGGATTGAAATCGGCCTTTGTCTCCTGCTTTATCGGTTGACAGGTCGCCGGCGGGTTATAGAGAGGAGTCCTGATTGGGCCTTCGGATTAAAATGGTTGTATTGGATTTTCTGATTGGCTCGCGGGAGGGCGGAACTCCTCTGAAAGTTTCCTCGCGATTACGACCTCGTTTCCCTTTCAGGCTTCACAACGGGCTCGGCGATGCCTCACAGGGCTTCACCAAAAGGCGGGGCTTAACCGTTTATTCGCCTTGTTACTCTAGATTGAAGCCTCTGTCCAGGTTTAGCGGCAGGGAAAGGGTGTGGCGGGAAGGGTTGTTGAAAGGGGACATGTGGTATGCCTTGAAGAGTGACAATAACAGAAGGTCATGGCTGTCAGATCAAAGGCGTGGGAAGAGCGTTACGACAATGGTGTTTGTGTCACGTGGAGGTCATTTGTAAGGTCATAAAAGGTGAATGTAGCAATTGTGTCTAAAGGTTAGTGTTATGGTGTGGATAGTGTCTCTCAAGATCAGTGTGTTAGGCTAGTTGGTGTTGAGGGAATGGCAGGTGCTTAGGGTCCCCTGCAGCACGAAGACCAGAGGCGGGCGCGGGAATACCAAACTCGCAATTATAAGTTTTCTTGAGTATAATCTTTCCCTAAGCCTCCCCTTAAGTTTAGGCCTCGTCGTCCCTTCCCTTATCTAAACAGTCAACTCATGGAGAGGAAGGAGGAGTGAAGAGGCGAGGGGACAGGAGGGTTGTGGTGGGCTGTCTGACCTTGGAAGTTAACGCACATCTAACCACGACTTTGGACCATTTGTGAAACTGCTGTGCGTCTGGGTATTGATGTTGTGTGGACTTTGGTGTGGAGACGAAGGGCGGTTAACAATGTGTGTGTGTGTGTGTGTGTGTGTGTGTGTGTGTGTGTGTGTGTGTGTGTGTGTGTGTGTGTGTGTGTGTGTGTGTGTGTGTTCTCTCGTGTCCTCAGGTAAGTACAAAACACGTGCCTTGTAGCAAAAAAATGTCAAATCAAACACCTCAAACGCCTAACTTATAAACAACAACAACAACAACAACAACAATAATAATAATAATAATAATAAGGTGTAGATACAAGATCATACACATCCCTTAATTAATCTTTTTTTTAGCTCATCATTGGTCAGGTTAATAATAAAGTGACTCTCCTCTCTTCTACAGGTATGAAGAGAACATTCCTCTCCTCACCTTTCGTTCCACTCCTGCTGCTTCGGTACGTATATAACCTGCCTCCTTGTGTCCCTTCCGTCCCCTTCGTGGAGGTAGTACGCGTTTCTCTCCACTTGCGGCTATTGACACGCGAGTTATTCTTCCCTTCATAAAAAATGCCAGAAATATTTCATCTTCTCCCTTCAGTATTATTTAATTAATTTTTTTTCATCATGTTTGCGTCATTTTTCACACTTGTATCGCCTTGGTGTGTGAGAGAGAGAGAGAGAGAGAGAGAGAGAGAGAGAGAGAGAGAGAGAGAGAGAGAGAGAGAGAGAGAGAGAGAGAGTGAGACTGAGAGACTGATTTACATTCTCTCACCGAATCCTATCATGTCGTTGAGTGTGTGTGTGTCGTGAGCTTCAACGCCTCGGAACACCTGGTCTCTTTGTGGGGAGGAGTTTGTGTTTGTCTGGCAAGGATGTGGAGAGCTTCACGTGCAATCCTACACTGGTATTAATGTTTGTCTTGGTTTATACGCATGTACAGACTTCCACAGCAGACTTCCTTACCTCGATTTTAAGTTTCATCATATTTTAACGTTTTCGTACTCAGCGAATAACCATTTTTTTTCATTATTCTTTTTCCGTAAGAATAATGAAAAACAATTTAATTAAGAAGGTGATGCTGGGGAGGCGAGGCGAGGCGAGGCAGCGAGTCCCTTGTGAGGCAAGTCGTGACGTCACTCGCTGTGTAACGAAGGAAAAGAAAAAAAAAAATTAGCTAATGAGAGCATCGTCTAAGAATACTTAATTTTTTCTCTACTCGAAGATTTTTCCCGTCGTCTTTATACCGTGCAGCGCGTCCTTAAGGCCGCCTGCAGGAAGGGCTCAACAGTATATTTCCAGATTAAAGGGAAAAAAGAATACTGTGCAGCACCTTTTCGCCAGGCCACTCAGGCGCTTCAGGAGGCCGCTTCAGTGACGCCTTTCTGAAGGTCTTATCCCCTAGTGAAGAAGAGGGGCGAGGTGGGCTGCTTTCAGGTCGCCATTGCATATATGTCTCAATACAAGGACGATGAACGGGGTCATTATCGTCGTAGTCCTCCTCTTCCTCCTCCTCCTCCTCTTCCTCCTCCTCCTCCTCCTCCTCTTCCTCTCAGGTTCATGTCATACTTTCATCCTGGTAGTGAAGAGTTGCTGAAAAATGTGTGAAAGTGTAGAAAACTAAAGAAGATAAACTCGTTATCAGCGTTGTGTTCCGTCACCTCTCATTCCTGTCTTCCTACTCCTCTTGCTGCTTCCCAATTCCACTTAATACTCCTCCTCCTCCTCCTCCTCCTCCAAGTGTACTCAGGTGTTCACTTAATCCCCTAGGGTCCTCACAAGTCTCATCCTCCTAATTTTCGTCATTCATGTACTGGTGAGTCTTCTTCTCCTCCTCCTCCTCCTCCTCCTCCTCCTCCTCCCATTTACTTTTTTCCTCTTCGCCTTTTTATGCTTCACTTTCTTTTTCTCTCTCCTTAACTCTTCGTCTTCTCTTTCCCCTTCTCTTTTTCATCCCATTTCCTCCTCTTCCTCCTCCTTCCTGACTAATGTTTTGTTATTTCTGCGTGCGTTTGTGTGCCAGACAGCTTTCATTAGTATATTTTCTCTTCATTCCCCATCTTTTTCCTTGCCTTTCCCCCCGCCTAACCATTCCCCTGACTTTTTTTTCTTTCTTTCTCTCTCTCTCTCTCTCTCTCTCTCTCTCTCTCTCTCTCTCTCTCTCTCTCTCTCTCTCTCTCTCTTAACGATTATCAGTCCTTCCCACGCACACCGTCTTCTTGCCATTGTCCGTTGCGGCATTCACGAGAGAGAGAGAGAGAGAGAGAGAGAGAGAGAGAGAGAGAGAGAGAGAGAGAGAGAGAGAGAGAGAGAGAGAGAGAGAGAGAGACAGACAGATAGACAGACAGCGGGGTTGGGGGAATGATATATTCTTGTCTTGGCTGCCTCCTTGTCCTTCCTTCCCACACAATGCGACCCTGAAGGAGTTGTGGAATCGTTTTGCTCAAGAATTCCCCCTGAAGGAGCAAGGCGGCGCCGAAGACTTTCCCTGTTTTGGGTGTAAGTGGCGAGGAGCAACAGTGTCACCTTGAGCACGACCCCAGCTGTTCGGAAAGCAGATTTTGGGTTCAGCTGCACTTTTATAATAGACGAGATGATGTTATGCTAATTATCTCTATCTCTGCTCGTTTTAATGACCTGCTCTCTGTTCTGATTTTACTGTATGCTGTTGTAATCCAAGTGTTATTAGGTCCCTAGGGGTGTTTGGTGTCACTCTTGCAGTCTCTAGAGTGTCGTAGTGTCTCGGGGTGTGGCAGCAGCAGTCTAGGTTTCATTCCCTAAACAGAAGAGGCGGCTAGACATTTGATATTTATGGATCACTACAGCCACCTTAGGTTCTTGTGAACATAAAGGATATAAGTTTTGCAATGTAAATATACGTACAGACCGTTTCCATTACCGAATAGTGAAATGAAGTTAATTAAGAAAAAGTTTTGCTCCATGTCATGAGAAAAATATCAAAATCCAACTCGATTTACCGTGATTTTTGGTGTCTATTTGTATCTATCTATCTATCTATCTATCTATCTATCTATGCTATCTATCCACCCTCTCCCTGTGTATCCCTCTTGAACGCTTTCCCCTCAATGACTCTCCTTCCCAACAATTTCCTTTCACCTCAACGATCCTATTCATGGATCGCGAACCGGTTATTGGAGGAAAAATATTTACATGAAATTAAAGGAGTCCAATATTTTCTGTTTTTCACATTCCTGAGTTGATTTCAGTGCGAGCTTCTTCTCTTTTATTATCTGCATCTCCTTATTGCTCTCTTCTCTTTTTATACTTGTCTGTCTCTCCTTTCCTTTGGTCCCCTCTGCTCTCTTCGCCTTAAATCCTCTTCCAGTCATTAGTCTCCCTCTCCGATCCTCTTGCTTTCCTCTTTCCTCTCACACATCCGTCTTCATCGTCCCCTCCTTCAAGAAGATTTGCAGCCAATAAGAAAAGGAGAATGTTCAAGGCCAACCAATTAGCCAATGAAAACGCCAGAGTTATTTAAGGAATATTTTTTTCATTGGCTTGTTTACAATATTAATCTTTTTGTGTGGTTGAAAGGCTAACCTTGAGGTGGATCTTGATGGAGGTGTTTTGGATACGTTAGAGAAATGGTTAAGTTAAGTTAAGTTAGGTTAGGTTAGGTTAGGGTAAGTCAAGTTCAATTTTGGGTCAGCTAGGCAAGGTTAAGTTATGTTAAGTTATGTTATGTTATGTTATGTTGCTACGGTGAAGTACTACTGTGTGTAATTGTCAGTTTGTGTTCTTGCATGATCGGGTTTTACATTGCTGAGTGTACTTATGTTTTCTTTGTATCACTTGTCTGCCTCTTGATCTCCAACAAAGACAGACAAGCCGCAGCACTTTGTAATTCTTTTTTTTTTACTGTATTAATTCATTTCTTTTATTAGTCTTTTTCCATCCTCCCTCTCGCTTTGTCTTCGTTCTTATTCCTCCTCCTCCTCCTCCTCCTCCTCCTTGTGCGTGCAGTTGGAAATAAGAGTTAAGAAGTAGCCGATAAGGGAAATATGTTTGGGGTGAGAGTGGAAGGCGAGCGATAAAAGGTCCTTGACAGATGCTCATCGATAAGGGCACTGCTCCAAGAGGCCCTTTAACACCCGAGGGAGAGAAAAAAAATAATAAATGATACTGCACTGATAAGAAATTCAAGGCGACAGGTTATAAGGAAAACTGTGACTATTTTATTTATTTATTTATTTGTGGAGTAAGTTGCATTGTACTTTTTCGTTGGTTTTGATAAGGGAAGACGAGGCATCTTCCCCTATTATTAAAAAAGAGGGGAGTGGAATAGGTTTTTGAGAGTGAAGGAAGATGGTCAAGGAGGATAAATGATTCGTAAATGTACTCTGAAGGTTCAGTAAAAAGTATACAATGCTTATTTTTTCCACCGAGAATGCGATGAAAATGACAAAGATCGATGTAATGAAGTAACATTCTAAACACGATAGACAGACAGACAGACAGACAGACAGACAGACAGACGTAAACCAAGAGAGAAGTAGTCAGTTCTACCTTACATAATAATTTGCTGTAGCCTGATAATAAAAAAGAAAACCTGATTCAAAGTTGTAAATATTGGAATTCGTTTTACTCGTGCAAACTGCCAATAGCTAGCCAG
>JAPQNM010000048.1:8908345-8913345 GCA_029783475.1 Metacarcinus magister
CACTGTTCTTTTCTCTCTCTCTCTCGGCATTTTTATTTTCTTTCTTTCGTTTGGTTCTGTTAGATAGGTTTCATGTATGTTTTTATTATTTATTTTTATCTTTTTTTTTTTATTAAGGTTGTTTTAAAGTATTAATTCGTACCCATTTCGTGATCTAAAGGGAATTTTTTTTTATTCCTTTCAATATTTCCATTCATTCAGCGTCACGGAAAAATAACAATATAGCTACGAATACCACGTGTGAGCCTCTAATGCTTGGCTTCAGTCAGGCGATCCGTCCATTGTCTGATTTGTGTTCTGCTTTTACCGTCACACCAATCCATTAACGTTACATACCATCTCTCTCTCTCTCTCTCTCTCTCTCTCTCTCTCTCTCTCTCTCTCTCTCTCTCTCTCTCTCTCTCTCTCTCTCTCTCTCTCTCTCTCCTCCTCCCTCGTCTTGTGTCTTGATGGAGAGATACATCTGTTGGGTGAGTTGATTGGTCAGTCAGTCAAGCGGTGATGCAGATCCTGTGGTAGTGGAGCAAACATTTTACGGCGCATTGTTTTGTGACGATGATGTGATGATGGAGGAGAGAGAGAGAGAGAGAGAGAGAGAGAGAGAGGGAGAGGAGAGGGAGAGGGAGAGGGAGAGGGAGTGGGAGTGAGAGTGATAGAGAGGTATTGTGAATCTCGTTTCATTATTTGTTATGTCATTTTAAAGAGAATATGATTTTATTTTGTATCTACTACTACTACTACTACTACTACTACTACTACTACTACTACTACTACTACTACTACTTTTTTTGTTTATAGTACTGGAAAAAAAAATGAAGTGACAACAGAAACAAGTCCCTTCATCCACCTCCAACAAAAAAAGAAAAAAAATAACTGCAAAAAAAAAAAGTTAAAAAAATAAGGAAGAAAGAAAACTTGTAGAACGAACCCAGACTCCATTAGATTTAGGTTTTTGAAGTGACTTGATGCGTCTCTTGTGAAGACGCTTGAGTGGAAACAAGACAGTCTGCTGAAGAGATAAACATGAAAGAGCTAATGGGATGAAGGAAGGTATTGTGTGGAATGACAATGGGAAATGCGTTAGAATGCGAGACGAGCGACGCGTCATATTAGCGAAGAAACAAAGGAGAGAGAACAGAGAACTTAAAAGACTAACTATCTTTGTGTTGTCCATTGTGTTTACTTAACCATCAAAGTCTTATATCATGTGGAATGGAATAATTATCTGCGTGAATAGGTCAGCAGTTTTGGGATGTAAAAAATAGTAAATGTAAAAGACAATTGTGGTTCAAAACATCCAGTATAATGAAGCGTTGATTGGCGAGATTCACGTGAAATGTCGAGAAGTTATGTAAAGGTTCCAGCAAGAGTGAAGGTGAAGGCTGTCGGTCAGGTGGCATCTGTTTTCAAGCGTGGTTTGTTTACAGTCGTGGTGTGTGCCGTGTGTGGTAGTGTGGTGTGTTGTGCTGCCATGTTGTGAGGCACTTCATTTGCGTATTAAATGACCAAGGGGGGGGGGTGTTGGACGATGTGTGGTTTTTGTCACACCGCAGCGAGTTGAAATCCTGTAGAGGAGACCAGCTGGACAACCCCTGAGTGACGGCCTGGTCCACCCTCGCCCACCCTCATGGCCTCATTGGCTGTGTTTGTGGCTTTAGTAATGGGTTGTTAGTACATTGTTTACCTTACGTCTATAATATCAACTAGTAATTGAATGAAATAAAGTAAATATATGTTAATCTAGACCTAAGCTATTACCAGATAACCATATCGACTTTGTGAATCCATGTTCAATTATTCCTCCTCGCTGGAACAGTACATTGGCGAGGTGAGAAAGCTTAATATTTCTATGATCAGTGGAGCTAAACTAGACAAATGCAACCAAACTGGGTAGGTTTAAAAGTGTTCCCCGGCCAATATGCCCTAAGCCAACGTTACATGGTATCGGCTTAACTCCCCCTCCCATTGTGACCACTACATCCATATCATGGCTTCCAGTCCCCAGCACCAATGGAATAACTGGCCACGGCGGCGGTCAGACTTGCTCCAGAACAGAGGCTGCTAAGAATCTCTGGGAACTTTGACCTTGGCACTTATAATGTTAGGACAGTAGCTAGTGAAGGTAGTCTTGAAGTGTTATTCGAGGAACTAGAAGGCGTCAAATAGGATATCATAGTGAGTGTATAATTATGCACATATTTCCTTGCTCGTTGTGTCTATTTGTTTTGCCATCTTGTTGTGTTCTCTATCATTAGCGTGTTCTCTTTGTCGTAGGTATGAATGAACAATTAGTCTCTCTTTGTACGGTGCCAGACTCTGCCGCACAATGAATCAACTTCACCTGCACGTCCCCCTCACACAGGTTCTCCGATATATCTAACTTGATCTCAAAGCAGGGAACTGGCAGGCGATACTACTTTATTAGTTACATTCTAAGGTCTCCTGATTGCCTCGCAGTGTTACCAATTATGTTCCAAGTTGAAAGGCACGAGACACGCAGAAACTTGCAGCTTTCAATAGAATTCTGAGAACTTGCGTATCAGAATTAGATACACGCTATATATATTTTTAATCTTTTGACTTCCATTGAGAGTCACTTGTGTGTGTGCTTTATGATATCAGCGTGAAGCAAAACTGGTGGTGCTGTGAAGGCAGAGGAAATAGTGTCAAGGAAACAAACCCAATCGTCACAGAGCAAATGTCTCCTTTTTTTATGAAGTCAGCACGTGTCAAACATCTCAGGACATCGAGTGCCCTTGTGTGTCGTCAAAGGAAACCTGACACAGAAGGTCATCAAAGTACTGCGCAGTAACTTGATGGAGCGAGCAAGAAAAGATGTAATGGTTTTTCACACCGTAAAGAAAATTATTCAGTGGTTGGAGCGACACCATGTAGCCAGGCGTGCAGGTTAGGTCATGTTGGGTGGGTAGTGGTGGAGGTGGAGGTGGAGGGTTGATAAAGGTGCAGCCAAGACACGTGCTTCTTAATTATGGCACAAGATGAGGGAAGCCTGTAAGCCAACCTTCAGGAAACAAGCCATCAAGGAAAACTTAGAATCGTGAACTAATTGATCTTGTTTAGGTCGTGTTTCTTCTTTCCATTCTGGCCATGATGATGATGATGATGATGATGATGATGATGATGATGATGATGATGATGATGATGATGATGATGATGATGATGATGATGATGATGATGATGATGATGATGATGATGAGGATGATGATGAAAATGATGGTGATGATGATGAGGATGATGAAAATGATTATTATATTGTGCTCCTCTTTGAAAAACAACAACAAGACTACCACAACAACAACCGCCTAATCATCCAACAGACAACGCCGCTCTCTACTAACGAGGCTTGAAGGAGGATTTGTTTACAGGCAGTTACGCTTCAACAAGACGAGGAAGAGAATAAAGAGAAAGAGGAGGATGGAGGGAAAGAAGGAGAAGCGATGAAGAAGTAGAGAACCTAGAGGATGTGGAAACTCAATAGAAGCGTAATTGACGAGGTGAACTTTTGCTATTTTTACACAGCTGTTATCACCACCGCCACCACCACCACCACCACCACCACCACCAGCTGCTGCTGCTGCTGCTGCTGCTGCTGCTGCTGCTGCTGCTGCTGGAGGGGCGACGGGATGCTTTGTTGACTCATTAATCACTAGCGTACGTGAGGAGAAGAGGCTGTGTAGATGTCCCTGAATCCCTCTCTGTTCTAATCTGCTTGTTAGCTATTTAAAGGGGGCGAGACGAGGAGGAGGAGGAAGAGGAGAAGGAGGAAGAGGAGCAGGAGGAGGAAGAGCTTTGAAGTCAAGACTTGAGGTGTATTGCAATGTCTGAATCGACCTCGTTTCTCTACCAACCTCTCTTCCCTCTTTACTTTTCTCCTTCTCCTCTGTCTCCTCCAAACACCCTCTTTGAATAGCTACGAAGAATCTCGTCTTCCCCTCTCCTCTTCTCCCCGTTTGACCTGCAGAAGGCTTACAAAACTGATCCTCGCACATGGTCTGGGCAAACTATGGTAGTGGTAAATTAAATGTTTGTCTGTAAAAAATAAATGAAAATATTCTAATATGTTATTCCATGGAACCAAATATGTATATCCAACTGTATTACTCTTCTGTTTCATTCTGTTCACTTCCGTTTTCCCTTAACACGAAGCACCAGAACTCTACTGTATTATTTCGTAAAGGCAACAGTCGGGGCAGTCAGTTCGGCCTTGTCAGGGCCTCTGCTTCAACCAAGGCTCGTGTTGGGAGGATAAACATTGCCTGCTATTGACTGGCCGCGCCAGTGAGGGGGCGTAAGAGTGGAAAAGCTGGACCCGTGGGAACACCTGGAAACATGCCTACAACCTGGAGAAACGAGATCTTTTGAAGGTGTGTTGCCACGGCAAAATGAAGGCAGCATGTCTGGGGCTCGTCAGGAGGAAGCTTAGATGAACATTTTTTATACTTGTTGGGCAAAGCATGTGCTGTTTGTGATCTCCAGCGCTGCTTCTTAACTTTTATTCTTTTTAACCAAGGTATTTAGTAATTGCATCTTATTGTACCATTTCATTGATGTTAAAGGAGCAATATATTACACCAAAAATGGATTACGAAGGAAATTCTTACATGGAAAGATTACAGAGACTTAAATAGCTGCCGAGGAGCGGAGTAGCATACACCCTTCCTGCAGCAGATGTTGTTCCACGGTCCTGTGACACTACTTGGAGGTCGGCGTGGAGTGGGCGAGGGGCATCCTTGATCCGCTTAAACCGCCTTGCTCTTGTTTTCACCTTCAGTTTGTGTCTTGTTGAAAGTCCATGGAGAGAGAATGTGTGTGTGTGTGTGTGTGTGTGTGTGTGTGTGTGTGTGTGTGTGTGTTTATTTTTATCCTTTCTGATTTTTGTATGTTGCTCTTTACATCACTGCTTCCTGTTTCCTCCTTTTGTCCACTGATCTTTGTTTTGTCGGTGACTTTTATTTCTCGACTGGCTGCTGTTGGAGACT
>JAPQNM010000048.1:8918345-8923345 GCA_029783475.1 Metacarcinus magister
CAAGGTACAGGTGAGCTCCATTACTTTTCATGCTTCATGAACAAAACTTTACGCCAGAGTCTGGAAACGATTAGTGGATGAAGTTGCCTGACTCTTCTGAATGTAGAATTGTAAGAAGTCCATTACTAACCTCACCACCGTGAAACATTGGCCCCTCGTGGTGCTCATTTGGAACTCCTCTGAATACACATTAGAGTATAGTGTAGGATAGCATATTTTAGTATAACATAATATAGCATAATATAGTGAATATATATATATATATATATATATATATATATATATATATATATATATATATATATATATATATATATATATAAGCAAAGACACACACACACACAAACACGCACATCATCACACTTGGGGTTCACCCGTGCAATGTGTTACGTCGCCGTCCCTTCACCCTTCACCCTTCACCTCCTTTCATCATATAGATGGCCGCAGTTTAGCTTTCCTGGATGAAAACGGTTGGCATTTTGTGTTTAGCCTATTACTGTAAACCTCATATATGGGTTATAGCAAGTGAAGATACCCTGATATTTTTGATGTACAATGTTTATCAAATGACAAGGTATATACCTTAGATATTGTAAAAATCTTGCTTTACTGAAGCCCAAGCCTGGCAGTTCTGTGGAAGGTGATCAGCCACCAGCCACACTTGGCTGACCCGCGCGGACGGACGGAGGCTGAGGCTGTGATAGGCAGCAAGTCTTTACTGATACAATACATTTTAAAATGAAACACTGAGGGGCACAAACATATGTTGAAGAAAAGTCATCAGAATGCAGTAGAACAAAAAAAATTCTTGAAAGACTTTGGTGAGGGAGTATTTAACCTTTGTAAAGCAAAGTGTTTTATAAGTAATGCTTGTGTAGCACCAACAGGGGAGGGAAAGCATGGAGTTGGCAAATTCAATGAGTAAGGTTCAGTAGGTTCAGTAGGAAGGAGTCCATCCTTAACCCATGGCAGCCAAGGGCGTCACCTGGTGTATTTATCTCACCTGAGCTGCCAATTCAGACGATGATTGCAATCACATAGAAGTTTGTGTTGTTGTAAGTTTTTCTATAACTGGAAACATTGTAGCAGCGACGGGATCTGTGTTGGGTAGTGAAAGTTTTATGAGCATTGTGATAAGTGCACACGATTGAAAAGCTGGAGAATGATAATAAGACATTGGTAAAAGAAGAAGAAAGACGTTGATGATAGCAATGATAATGTTTATATAAATAAATCGATATTCATATTAAGACAATTTATACTAGAACTTCTTTAGAATTTTTTTTTTGTAATGCACCAAAAACTTTTCTGCGACTTGTCTTGACTCTGCGTTTTGTCCGCCGAGGGAAGCAGTGGCAGATCATACACTGTTCTATTTTTCATTGACCCTCATTTCTAAGAAGAGATAAATATCCTTTGTATAACTCGTCCTGCGACCCTTCACTTCTTTTCCTGGAGTAGTTGGAGTCAGGAGAATGTTTCTTTTTCATTCCATCTTCTCTTTCCCTCCTCCACCACTCTTTACTCAACACATTTTCCCTCTTCCATTAACAGCATGTCTTCCTCCCCCAACACCACCGCTTCCTCTTTCCTTTAATCCTCACCTGGGCTTCTTCACACCACCTTTACCTGCCTTTCTCTTCTCTCACTTTGCCCACCTGTCCCTCTTATCCTCCCTAATGGGTTCAGCAGCCTCAGGTGGGGCTGCCCATACCTGCCGGGAACAGCTTTTGGCTGTGAACACAAATTTCCCTTGACGCTCCCTGTCTTGATCCGCTATTCTTCATCGAGGACGTTGGAAACACTTGGAAATGTATTCTTTCCGGGATGAACCAAGAATCTACAGCGTTTTTGTAGACTCACCATTTATCTCTTGGCTGTGTCCCTGCATATTTCCCCGGCCATCAGGAGGAAACTGACCAAAGGGTTTGAACTAAGGTCAGGTAGTTGCAGCTGTCTCAGGCAAAACCTTTTCTCTGGTGTGTTTTGATATTCTACTTTAAAACAGTGTACATTGTAGAAGATGGAAAAGAAAGAGGAAGGGAAACTGTCCTACCACTGCATTAGTGAGGTGAACATATTAAGGATGGAAAAGAGTAAGAAGTTTCATTCAGCGTGGCGGCGTGAGAAAGGGTGGACACATGTCGTTCGGAAGTGATGATAAATAGTAACCATGAAAGTAATGAATGGAAAACAAAAAAAGAGATAGCGGTGGCCTGTAAGTGAATGAAAACAATCACTAATATGACCGCAAATTATGACAAGACTATCTTCACTTTCCTGTAGAAGTACTGTGTGAGTGGAGTTGCGCGTGTGACGGATGGTGTTCTGTCTGGTTGCAGCTTGCAGAGAAATGATAAGTTTTGTCCATCTGTTCTAAAAGACATAATTCATACTATGTACACATGAGGCCAAGGTGCGAGGCTAGAGAAGTGAAGTGTCTTGTAGGAGAGGGAACGGAGGGAGCTGAGTAAAGGGTGAATACAGGGTGAGGCGATGGCCGGGAATGCTGAGCTCAGCTTGAGAGAGTATCTTCTAGGTCAGTGATGGCGGAGGGTTGTTATGTATTGACATTTGCATGCATAGAGTGTTGGGGAAAGGTTATTTGACAGTAGATAGATTGTGTTTTATTCCACAGGAAACTAATGAAACTTTCCTTGTCATATTCGTTACGAGTAGACGTGTAGTCTACTAAGTTGACGCTGCTGCTCTCGTCTTGTAAAGATAAACCTGATTACTAGGTAGTTTCTTTAAGCCAACAACACCAACTTAGTTTAAGTACAGACTTTTGTCCTGGAAAAGGGAGGATTTATCGTAAAACTTGACAATCTACATTTTTGTGCAGGCAAGAAAAAAACAACAATTGTCAATGGTCGTTACAAAGTGCCTTCCTGTAGAAGGTACGCTTTGCATCTTTAAATCAAATTTAATTATTCTTTGCCTTGAATTGCTGGATCATCCTCCGATACTTGTCCAGGAATTTCTTGATCTGGAAGACTTGACGTCACTTGTTCCTGCGTGTATGACATGTATATTATTTGCATCGCCTTTTAACGTCATCGCATGCTGCCGTAACGTCATCTAATGAAAACCTGGAATACAGACACGATTTTTCTTATTAGGAGGCTTGTGTGACGGTGAAAGAGATGGCGGAGGAGGGATTACAGAAGCGAGACGACTTTCAGAGTGAACAGGAAAGGAATGAATGGTTCTAGAGTAGAACCCAGCTGAGTTCCACCACTGAGAGGCTTAGGGGAACAGGCCTCTTTTACCACAGCAGTAATAAAAACAGCTGGAAAAGGAGATTGAAATAGATTTAGAGAGTAAGGGTCAGAACGAATTGGTGTGGTGTTTTGTAATGTTTTGGTGAGCTGGAAGGGAACTTTTATCTTTTGTTATAACGTGGCATTTGACAACATTGAACAACATCATAGTGCTCATGTTTATGCTCCTCCATAGTCAAAACTGTGGTAATAGTATTTTTTTTTTGTCCTTGTGAAGATAATGAGTATGCAAATGACTCTCACTTCATGTCCTCGTTCTTGTTTTTCTCGGTGAGAGGATCGTATTTTTTGCCTGGCTTTGTGAAGGGAGATTATAATTTTTCGTGGGTGTGTGGGTGTGTGTGTGTGGGTGTGTATGTTTGTGTGGGTGTGTGTGTGTGCGTGTGCGTGTGTGGGTGTGTGTGTGTGGGTGTGTGTGTGTGTGTGTGTGTGTGTGTGTGTGTGTGTGTGTGTGTGTGTGTGTGTGTGTGTGTGTGTGTGTGTGTCGTGGGGAAAGGGTGTGCACATGTAGCCTCGCCAACCATTGTCTTTTCTTCTCTCCACAGCACCAGATGTTTCACTCTTTCCTCCACCACTCCAAAGACTTTTTTTCTCCACCGTCCTCCGAGCCTTTACCTCCCCACCCTTCCAGTATATCTCCTGCACGTGTCCCTTGTTTCTGGTGGAGTGTTGGTACAGCATCATAACTACATAGTTTCGACCGCCTCCCTTCAATGGCTTGTGTATTCTATTTTGCCTCACGTGTTGCCAGCAGAATCTGATTACTTACTTCAAAGGACTCGAGGCATGAATATGAAGGAGTAAGCGTGACGTGTTTGTCGGAAAACCAGACAGGGACGATTAAGATGATGGTACCCAACGACGGCCACGTGTCTCACCTCACTTCATCTCACCTCAGCATCAATTCCACTCCTCACACCACCACTCATTCATTGCACACTCCACTACCCACTCCGCCCCTCATCCAGATCTTGTCTCCCATTCAGACCACTCCATCGCCGTCCTACTACCTGTATATTGGTTCGTTCCACCTTTTATTATTATTATTATTATTATTATTATTATTATTATTATTATTATTATTATTATTATTATTATTATTATTAGCTAGTTAGTGAAAGTACATTTGAAGTGTTATTCGAAGAAGTGGAAGGCGTCTAATGGGATATCATAGGCCTAAGTGAAGTCATTAGCACTGGAGACGCTCTGAAGTGTGTGTTGCTGCTCGATCAAGGACACCCGCACGGACGGACATGTGATAGACAGGCAAAGAGACAGGCTGAACAGTAAAGTAAAGAGATAGAAAACACACACACACACACACACACACACACACACACACACACACACACACACACACACACACACACACACACACACACACACACACACACACACACACACACTTCATAGGCCACGTATCATGCAAGGAAGTAAATTTTGCAGCACATTCAATACTTTTATGGGTGTGTTACTCTTACTTTTCCTTGCCTTGCCAATACATACGTTAGGAAAGCAAATATTTCGCCTGCAGGGACGGGTTACTGTCACTTATCATTTGTTAAAGTCTTATTGCCACTTCTTCTACCTCCATTAACGCTACTACCACACCACCACCACCACTGCTACTTGTACTTCTTATACTACTACTACAACTACTACTATTACTACTACTATTGCTACTGATATTATTATAAAAATGATTGTTATATAGAA
>JAPQNM010000048.1:8925845-8933345 GCA_029783475.1 Metacarcinus magister
ACCGTCTGTGTGTATGCAAATGTATAAGTTTGACTATATTCGATCACTTTCGTTAGTAATAATTTCTGAGAGAGGAGAACGTCAACCGTGCTGTGTTGTTCAACGTTCAATAACTCTTACGAACCTTTCCAATGTTTTAATTAAAGAAACAGCGACACCAGAACACTATTTTATACCTTACTAGATACAGTTTAATGACACCTCCAAGACTCACCATCCTGCACATGCTTCCTTGTTGAAAAGTAGAAGAAGCTAAAATTACTGAAGACTTAACATGCTAGGCTGTGACACGTGACTGACACTTGAGTTATGATCTACAACAAACCGTCATCAGCTTCATTATAATTGGTGCTTCAACATTTTTATAACCCCTGAATGCTTTGGTGGATTTACAAATGAAGTGTCATCAGTATATTTGATTACAGTTATTATTCATAGCAAGTCACATGATAAAGCTTTGAGTGCACCACCCGCTGCCTCGCACACGTGGCAATTAGGATCAGTCACAAGTCCTACTGGTGACCCCCTTTTCCTCTGCAATCTCAATTACAAGTCAACATTAATACCGAGCTCAATTATCTTTCTCTGATCTGATCTGTTGTCTAATCCAGCGGCTTTTGAAAGATCAGTGATACACGCGGCGAGGTAGTGACTTTATTTGTGGCATTTCATGAGCGTCTATTAGATCCAATGTTCTTCTTACTTAGTGTCTCTAATTAGTGTGTGAGTCTCAGCGTCCTAAATAAAGTCGCGGGATTGTTGCGTCTCGTTTATTTATTTATATTTTTTTTACCAGGCATGATCATTAAGGCATTAGTGTTGCAATTAAACCAGGTATTCTCTAATCGCCTTCACATATAACAGAAGTAAATATGTATTTTGCAGGTTTTTCAACGCTGTAACAATGCAAGTTTGGGTTAGAATAAATAGTTGGTTGATGTGGAAGGTTGATTGTTACGTTGCCCTGATGTTGTGTGTGCAATTTACGGGATTGTCATTCCATCCAACACTGTTAATTGCACTTTTGTAAGAGTTGCATGTATGTGGCGTTCGTCCTCAGGTGTGTTTTATTTTATAGAGCATAGAATAGTTTATCATTATTGTTATTATTATTATTATTCTTATTATTCTGTGTGTCTGTCTGTCTGTCTGTCTGTCTGTCTGTCTGTCTGTCTGTCTATGTGTCTGTGTCTGTGTCTGTGTCTGTGTCTGTCTGTGTCTGTGTCTGTGTGTGTGTGTGTGTTATAACTATTATACACACCATATCTAAAATTGAAATAACACATTTTCTTTATCTTAAATTCCGAAGAAAAAAAATATATATACCTAGGTACCTCAAGACCTTACCTATAGTTGCAATCTTGGAGCCTACTGTACATGTTAGCTAAACAGACGATAGCTAAAGAGAAGACAGCTTTGAACGAGTAAATATATATGATTATGAAAAAAAATATAAAAAATTCAAAGTTATGCTGTAATATAACCCAGATCCGAGAAAATTGTGTTGTGACGATGAATTTTTTGATGTTTATTCGGAAGGAAGGATAAAGACGCACTCATCCCTTAAGTGTGTTGGTGTTGAAGGGGGAGAACGGAGGCATGAATGGAAGAAGCGCATTGAGTCACGTCCTGGGGCTACGAGGGCTGGCGGGAAGGGTGCGAGAAGTGGCTGGAGGTGTTAAGGAGGCGCGAGGAAAATCTTAATAGCGGGAGGAGTGAGCGGAAAGGCGAAGATGAGAGGATGTACAGAGACGTGGCGCGGTAACAAGAGTCATACCAGAGAGGATAAATGTGGGAGGTAAATGAAAAAAAGAATGTGGTAAATGGAAATAGAGAAAGGAAGATAAGGAGGATGAGGATAAAGGAGGAGGAAGAGGAAGAGGAAGAGGAGGAGGAAGATGCATCATTAAGGCTGGTGTCCTTTGTAGAGGTTCGTATAACCAACTTGATAGCATTAGGGACGCGTTGGGCTAATACTGCAAGTGAGATGAACATGGAAATGCAGGATACACACACACACACACACACACACACACACACACACACACACACACACACACACACACACACACACACACACACACACACACACGCACGCAGTCTGTCTAACAAGCCATCTGAGTGATCAAACTTTTCATTTACTTGCCTCGTTATTCTTATCGATGAGGAAAGGATTACACAGAAAATAGCGAAAATACAAAGGATACTTGTGCTATTATCTCTTTGTTTCCTCTCCCTTCCTTCACTAATGGTCCCACAATAAGGAGCATACAAATAGTTTGCAGTAGGTTACAAAAGGACAACCAGCAGGAGTGACTTGTCTTCTATCTCTAAAAACTGAATAAAGACACGTCGGCAAGGGTGGTAAAACATACCTTGGGAGAAAGATTGTTCGATATGACAGAAAACATAAGGAAAAGGAAAACCTATATTATTGCAAGAGTTAGTTTTGTATCCGATGTGCTCTTATATTTATTACCTCTGCCAATGAAGTTGAGTAAGAGGTTATGTTTTCATTCGTGTTTGTTTGTTTGTTTGCAAGTTTTACCGTATGTGATAACCTTACCGACACCATCATGCATTGCAATCTCTGAAGCTTCATCAACATGACCCTTTATCCTAAATCTCCACTCCATAACATTTTGAAAGGTCATGGGCAATGGTACAGGTGTGAAAAATTTCCATGTTGCGCGCAGCTCCGCAGCCCCGCAACACGCCCCGGGCACACATTAACGAGTCTCCCGCCCAGCTGCTGTTTGGCCGCGTCACTCTACGAAACCGCCGCTTCCTTGGCCCCATCCCGGCTACTACGTACTCTGCCTCCTCCATACGCCGCCCACGACACGCCAGCTGCTCGTGTCGGCGCGGGGGAGGGTGATGGGAGATGGTGACCGACCATAACAACCGGAATACCCAAACAAGGGAGCGATAGTTTAGCATGAACAGGGTGGTACAAACCAGAGTCGTTGTGAGCCACCACTACGTGCTGGGAAGCCAGTCTAACCTTGGTCACCATCCTGGTTACATTACTTCCTTTAAAAGTTCTCTCTAGAGACGTCGAACATGTCGAGAACACTGAAGTTTTTCGTGTTCTTTTGAATCAACGAATACTGGAGATAAACGTACACAAGATGTCTCTTATCCTTTGGAGGTGGTGTGACAACTAATAATAAATGCCAAACTCTGCTGAAAACTTTTGAAATGTTTGAGGCATTTGCAAACGATTCATTAGTGCGTAAGAGAATGGCCAATATTCGGTTAAGAAAGTTTTCTGAAGGATCTCATCAATACTTTGCTGAATCCATAATGATGATTAAAGTTATAAATTTTAAAAGGTATTAAAAGGCGTGAAATGAAAGTTAAAAGACAGCACTCCCTACGATCAGCGTGGTCACAATTTTTTTTGGGGGGTTTGGGGAAGTCTTGAATAGAAGCACACTTCAGGAGGAGTACTGTACCTGTTGATGAAAGCGGAAGAGTTTGAACCTCAAGGATTCAAACACAGAAGTGTATCATTCAGGACGATAACGACATACCATTAAAGCGTGTGAGGGTCAAAGGCAATGAGGACGCAGAAAAGGTGATTAAGATGAATTTTGATGACATACAAAAATGACTAAAACTTGTGTTTTCAATCCATCACGCAACCTGATTTAGTGTTTTTCCAATACATGTCAATACGACTCGTTTATTCATGTTAAATGTGGTTGTGGGATTTTTAAAGTTATATTTTACTTTTGAGATCCATGAGATGGTGTATAGATTCTGATTTGCCTGAGGTTTACAGAGAGCGAGCGAGAGCGAGAGCGAGAGCGAGAGCGAGAGCGAGACGAGACGAGACGAGACGAGACGAGACGAGACGAGACGAGACGAGACGAGACGAGACGAGACGAGAAGAGAGAAGAGAATGAGAGAGAAGGAATCATAGAGAAAAGTTAGCACACTTTGGACATGTCTTGCCCCAAAATTTAGCTTTTTGTTTTAAGTATACCGCGAGGGTGGTGGTGGAAGGCTGTGGGTGGTGTTCCTTGTGGTGGGGTTATAAAGATGGTGGTTGTGGTGACGGTGATGGCGGTGACGGTGTTGAGGATAGTGTTAGGGGACATAGGTGTTGTGGCGTCCGTGCACTGGTAGTCAAGTGCACAAAACTTGGTGTTTAAGAAACCAAGGAAAATCACTGATGTTGATGAATATCTAAAATTAAACACCTGAAATCTATACCACGGCGTGGGTACACAGGCATTGATTTCATGTTACCTCCGCAGTATTTTATTCCCGCCTCATTCCCTTCTTTCCTCCTACGAGACCGTGGGGGAAAGAGAGAAGGGAAACAGAGGGAATAAAAGGTAGGAGCTGGAAAGTAGGACGGAGGAAGGTTAAAAGCGTGAGACGAGGTGAGGTGAGGAAGGAAGGAAGGACAATAGAGGGAGGTGAGGGTGGTGTGTGTTGAGTGCGCAGAGGCACCCTGAGGGAGGGACCCACGTCACCCGCCTGGCAGGATGATGAACTGACCTGCCCGGGTATTGGGTTTTCCTCAAGCTCCGCCATTAAGCTCAGACACCAGGACGCCGCCATCGCCACCACCACCAAGGCTAACACGCCACGGCTGCTGCTGCTGCTTCTGCTTTCTCTGCCACCACCAGGCACCGGCGTCTCCTTGTTGAAGGTGTGTGTGTGTGTGTGTGTGTGTGTGTGTGTGTGTGTGTGTGTGTGTGTGTGTGTGTGTGTGTGTGTGTGTGTGTGTCTGTGTCTGTGTGTCTGTGTCTGTGTCTGTGTCTGTGTGTTCCTCTTAAAACAAGCCTCCAGGGACTCATCACTCAGGTAGTTTGTTACTAGTTTATCGCCTTCATCTCACGATACACTGCAACTCTTCTTCTTTCTCTTCCTCTTCGTACTCGCTTTCATTACTTTTTGGTCATGGTGGTGGTGGTGATGGTCATCATCGCCCACCACCACCACCACCACCACCACACCCCACCACCACCACCACCACCTTCTTCTCTTCCTCCTCTTCCTTCTCCTTACTCCAGTTGCTGCTGTTATTGCTATTCCTGTTACGCATGTTCCTGTTTCTGGTCCTCGTCCTCTGCCCGGTACTGTTCACCCTACCTGCCAGCCGTCACTAATGGGTGCACATGTATCAAAAAGAAGCAGCACGTCGGGTGTGAAATATTGCAATTATCAAATCATCATGAGAGAGAGGGCGATGCAAGGCTGAAAATCCAAAGTTCTGCCTACATGAATTAGAGAATGAACTAAAGCACACTAAATCACCTGGATAATCACTGGTTGAATTATCTGGCACACTGGACTTGTTTACTGCAGCTGTACGGGGTGTTTATGAGGTTTGCAATGGTATGGGGTACAGTGTTATTGTTCCCGTTATTGCATGTTACGGAAGGGTTATTGCTGCTGATGCTTCTCCTGCTGTGTGCTGCTGTGCCCGCCCGTTCGACCTCTGATGGGCACGAGGCGAGGCTGTGTGAAATTTGGCTGCCATGGTCAAGGGGTGGTGTGGGGTGGTGGTGGTGGTTGTTGTTGTTGTTGTGGTGATGGTGGTGGTGGTTGTGGTGGTGGTGGTGGTGGTTGAGAAGCAGCCTGTGTCCTGAACTGCTTCTTAAGATGCTGGTGATAGGCAGAGAAGGTAAAGAGGTTGTGTCAGTGTGTATGTGTGTGTGTGTGTGTGTGTGTGTGTGTGTGTGTGTGTGTGTGTGTGTGTGTGTATGTGTGTGGTGTGTAGTGTGTAGTGTGTAGTGTGTAGTGTGTGTGTGTGTGTGTGTGTGTGTGTGTGTGTGTGTGTGTGTGTGTAGTGTGTGTGTGTGTGTGTGTGTGTGTGTGTGTGTGTGTGTGTGTCATTCATTGAGTCTCAACTCTTTCCTTTGGAGTTTCAAGTCAGGTTATGAGTCCTTTTGAAGCGTTAATAAGTGAGACATTGGATCAAAGATAACCAGTGATAGGGAACGTTCTCCAAGACACGGGCTCAATTACGTGTCCAAAGTACTTGCTTCCCTTCGAGTGTGTCAACAACCTCATCTGAGACCAACCACACCGTTGCAGACTCATCAGGGCAGACTAGAATAATATATATTTCTTTTATATCTATAGAAATGGATGCATGTTCAGATCTGGAAACCATATTAGTATAGATCATTAGCTATGGTGTGCCGCCCTCTCTAAAAGTGTGTGTGTGTACGTGTGTATGTGAATAGCTGTGTTTATGTAACGCGGTGAAATAGAAACGTTTAGTTGATGCAGCATATCCGTGTTTTAATAAGATTTGATATACGTATGATATAATTTTTGGTATTATTTTGTATTATTAATACATGAACACAAGCACAAGACACGCACACAAACATATATGCACATAAACACCCACACACAGAAGCATGGTAAATTAATATGCAAACATATACGCACACAACTCATGCACACAAACACAGACACACACACACGCACACAAAAAATGGTAAATTGGTCATGCTTCATGTAAAATGTAAGTTGTTGTTGTTATTATTATTATTATTATTATTATTATTATTATTATTATTATTATCATTATCATTATCATTATCATTATTTTTATTATTATTATTATTATTATTATTATTATTATTATTGTTGTTATTGTTATTGTTATTATTGTTATTATTATCTTCATCATCATCATTATCATTATTATAACTTCCACTTCCGCAGTGTTGGTGTTATTGTTATTAGCGTGGTATCATCTGGCGGGGTGGCAACAGAAGGGAGGGCGGAGGGAAGAGTAAGGGGAGGGGAGGGAGTGCCTTTTAGCGTTACAAAGAGAAAATGAAGTAATCCTCGTGATGTGGTGAGATCGTAGCTCACCACTAATCAGCTGATATATACTACAACTTTTCCTCCACGACACCAAACACGACTCTCCCTTGGTGATCCATCTTCCTCTGTATCCTCTCTGTTCCCTCTTTTATCCCCCATCTGTCACCCCTCGCTCCCTCACCCTTCAGTCCCATCCTTTGTCTCCCTAACTCTCCCTTCCTAGTCTTTCACTTGCAATCATCACTCCCCCAGTACTCACCTTCACTCCTTTCACTCCCCCAGCTTTCACTCTCTAGTCCTTCTGTGTATCTCAGTTATCTCTTCCTCGACATTACTCCTTTCTTTTTCCTCTCCCTAACCTACCTAGCATTCACCCTTCCACTCCACTAGTAACACTCACCCCACCCAACTTAAGCATCATCAGATTTCACTCCCTAAACTCCCTACTTGCATTTATAATCCCTAAACACTCTCCTCCATCCTGCAATCGTGGTGACCTGTAGCGCCCTCCCCTTCCTTCCCCTTCCTTCCCCTTCCTTCCCCTGCATACTCAATATAATGTTCCCTTTCCTTCCCTTCATACTAAACGTAATGATACAGTGGCTCTCCTTTTATCCTATTATTTTTGCTGTATTTATAAGAGAGGAAAAAAAAGTCTCTAATTCATATCTACGTGATTTTAGAAGAGATTTCATA
>JAPQNM010000048.1:8935845-8943345 GCA_029783475.1 Metacarcinus magister
CTCATTACCATTAAAGGGAATATATGATGATACTCATTATCTTATAAGACACACATTATTTTTACCATTTACAAACACAAGAAACACACTTCAGAATACGTTGTGTGACCGATGTGCGATGTGACTTTGGGGTCAGAAACTGAAGGGAGGAGGAACAGGTGGCGCTGGATCATTCTGGAACCAAGTAATGAAGGAATGAAATCTTAGGAGGCGACGCTAATCTGACACACGAGAAGGAATGTGGGCGATGCTCTTTAATTTAATCCTTGCAATGTTCATGTGCGGCGAGTGAAAGTCGTTCTATCTTCCTCTGATATAAGCGGGTTGTCGTCAAAGCCAGCAGGGGTGAGGCGCGTGTGTGCGGTGATGCGGGGTCGAGTTGGAGGCCAGGCAGATTAAAGGAAATGAGGCTAAATCCAGGCCATCTCTGAAGCCACCGCCGCACGTCACCAACAGCCTGGCGGAGCTAGTGGCTGGAGATGCTCCTCTGCATATTTATAGGAGCACTTCCCGAACACCTGGTGGCGGGCGAGAACCGTTCCTTTTCGGGTTCGCTAACGCCGGTAATGTGATATTTTTCTCGTGGGTTCAGTCTAGCTTGGCCCAAGGGTGTGTATGTGTGGGTATGTATGTATGTACGTGTGTGTGGGTGGAGGTGTAGTTGTGTTGGTATTTGGATATGGATTTGGGTGACATTCCTTTTTGCTCTTCCTTCCACTCTTCTCTTCCATTACACAACTGAGTCACCCTTTTACGATATATAAGTAATTCACTTTTACAGTTTCTACGTCTATAATGTTTACCAGGTTCTTCATAGGTTATATAGATATGCCTATGATATGCATTAATGTATGGATGCCCTGTAAGAGTATACGTAGAGTGCAGGGCCGAAGTAGGGGAGAGAGGGATGCTTACGTATTCATGGTGTACTGGGCTATTTCGGCTTTGCATGTTGAGTTCTTTGTTGGCCCCCAAGCTGGGTTTCTTATCATGAATAATTTGAAGCAACCTGCAATTGTGGTCGTGCGTGTGTTCGTGTTTGAGAGAGAGAGAGAGAGAGAGAGAGAGAGAGAGAGAGAGAGAGAGAGAGAGAGAGAGAGAGAGAGAGAGAGAGAGAGAGAGAGAGAGAGAGAGAGAGAGAGAGAGAGAGAGAGAGATACGGAGAGAGAGATACGGAAGGGCAAGGAGCGTATCACATAACATTATATACATACATATAGTAAGTTTCACCTAACTAACCGAGAAGAGTTGGTGGCAGTGACGTTGATGGAAGTGCCTTGGGCCTCGGCTCACAACACAGCACCTCCTCGTCACTTAAGTTACCTGTTGCGCCGTCACCAGGAAGCAAGGCGGCACGAAAGGCTTCTGGAGTTCAATGAATTACCGATAAAGTTTGAAGATATGATATTGGCCAAGGAAGATTGACTGCAGTGTGGTGTGAGATTTGAGTACCGCCATGCATGTCCATCATCCGCCTTCACCTTGGCATCTGTCACTTGGAGGCAAATGTTGGTGTCGAGCAAGCTTCAACCCAGACCGAGATTGGAAAATATGCAAAACTTGATTTATTATTTTTTTAACGTTAGAGGAACTTCCACTCTATATTGTTGTCTATAAATGGATATCTCTTTCTCCATCTCTTGTTAATACTTATATCAATCTCTACCTACCTATCATATAACCAGTAGGAGGTTTTTGGTATGTTTCATTGCCAGCTGACTCGTCCTCGGGTATTCATACTAAGTTCTGTCATTCTTTTTTAGTACGGATCAATTGGAATTCCTATAGATTTAGTTGCTGTACCAAAAATATTAAGGTGGTCCCAAAAATATATCCTGAAAAATTAGTCGTGATATTGGCACAGTGACCACCCTCATTATAATCATTGATAGTACAGGCAATTGTAATTCCGTTGGCGTTGTGGGATCATCGTCTTTACCTAGATCAAGAGACATAAGCGGAGAGAGAGAGAGAGAGAGAGAGAGAGAGAGAGAGAGAGAGAGAGAGAGAGAGAGAGAGAGAGAGAGAGAGAGAGAGAGAGAGAGAGAGAGAGAGAGAGAGAGAGAGAGAGAGAGAGAGAGAGAGAGAGAGAGAGAGAATCAGTGACATGACATGGAAGCTTGCTTGACATTCATATCATAGGAAATGCATGGGGTTCTTGAGAGAGATGGATATTTTAATGTATTTAGACGAATAATATTAATTTTGTTGTTTAGGGAATCAACAGGCAACATGGGAAAGCTCGTATTTTTCCAAATATTATAGTATTGAGAAAAATGTTTTAGTCCGTGAAACGTTCGGAGATAATTTTTTCCGTGAAGGTAATATCATTAAAATAACTTTTAGCTAAACTTGCGCCATGTATTTGGAAAGCAATTATTTATGACAGGGAGGCAGAATGTCCACGAGTTTACTGTTCATCAACTCATCATGCTTTTCCTTATTTCTTTCTTTTAAGTCTGAAAATATTCACTTAATTCTCCACTTTGATGATGCCTCAGATCCTTACTTATAAACCTAAAAAAACCCCACCATTTTTCTGTTTGTATTCATGAACTGCACTTGCTTTACTTTTATTTAGTATTGTAGTCAACTTTTATATGTGAATTTATTCGTACTTCCTGAATATTGTCGTTCTCTTCTTATTATTTATATTTCTTTATTTACAATTCAGAATTCTGTTTATATGCTTGACACTATTTCACAGTTTTAATATTTGCAGTTCATAATAATTGACGTTTTCGGATAAAAAAGCTTTTGTTTTATATTTACCTTCTTTTAGAAAAATATTTGACTGCATTTCTTTTTTAATCAAACGCTTCACTACGGAATCGCCTTTCCTTCAGTGTAAATGTTTAGTGTGAAATTGTTTTGTGTTGCATCGTCTGTATTTTTAGGTCAGGTTTTGCATTGGAGTTTTTGTCGCCAGTTTTTAATGTTTTTACAGACACTTCAATATTGTCAAAGAATATCTCAACTCCCCGGCAACCTTGGCTGAAATTAGTTGAAACGGTGTTTGGACTGGACAACGTATTCTTAACTAGTTTATTTAAATGATTTTAGTCATTGTTTCCTTCAGTGTAAAGTCTTAATTTGTTTATTTAATACTGTTTAGTTTTTTTTTAGTTTGTTCATTATTATTAATATATTTTTTTAATTGCTGATATGTTTGGTGTGTATAAATCACACTTTATTTATGTTTTTACATTCAAAATTTCCTAAACAGTAACACACTTCTATCATACCTTTTGTATAATTTTAACCATATTTGTCATCACGAAACGTCCCAACACACTCGCATCTGTACACTTCCCTGGAATCTGCAGAAATAAAAATCACGTACTCCAACGAAGATCCAGTCGTGATGCATCCTTTGGTCCTTACCCGACGGCAAGCACGGCCGGCACTGGGGCAGGTTGGGTGGCTGCCTTCACCTGTTATATCTGTACTGGTAACGGCAGCTGGTGGTCTGTGATGGGAATGTGTATTTTACGGCGAGAGTGATGCGTGTTTCTCATTTACCAAAATTGTAGTTCAATATTTCGTTAATGAACTCTGGCTAAGACAGGTTTCATGAAGTTATGTGATACGTGTCGTCTCGTTCAATGTTTTTTTTCCTCGCAAATGAACCTTGGCCACCCAGATATGAGTTACGCCTCTCTTTTATGTCTTCTTTCACAGGAGATTGAAAGGTGTTCGTTTTCTCAATTTCCAACCTTTACTTTCTTTAATATATCACGACCCACTCACTATCTTTCACCGTTATCTTCACGTTAAAGTTGAAGACATTCTGCCTGAAGCCATGAAGAATAAAAAATGGATGTGGGTCAAGACAGTGAAGACGAGATGGTGAACCGAGATCAAGAAACTTGTCGTGTGGAACTGGAATAGATGAAGAGCTGATGATGATGGAGAGCGAATACTGAGGATTTTTTTGTTTTCCAATAGGCTAACGATACTTTACTTTCTCACACACTCACACGCACACGCACACGCACACACAGACACACACACACACACACACACACACACACACACACACACACACACACACACACACACACACACACACACACACACACACACACACATGTAAAACACAAGTGAGGGACCAGACGGCCGTTACTTGGCGCCCCACACGATGCGTCGGGAGTCCTGAGCGGCTTAGAGGCAGCAAAACCTTCGCAGATCCTGTCCAGCGCCTCGGAAAGCCTCGCGTCAAGATTTTCGATTTGAAGAATATTTTACGTGGTCGACTTAGTGGCTCAAATCGGTGCCAGACGCATCATCTTGTCTCTTCTCGCAACCCACTTTACTCTTCTCCTTCCATTTCACTTCCTCGTCCTCCACTTCCTCCTCTCGGTGCCTCAGTGAACACGACGCTTACACATTGAAAACAAAAGTAAAATAAAGTCATGCAAGAGAGGAATTCTTGGTTGTGGTCTGCGTTGGACTTCCATTAATCTTGTGAGGTCATGAATCAAGTGTCCTCTCTCCCCTTGTCGCTCTTGAGGCTAATGCCCACGGGTCCTTAGGGAAGGGTGCGGGAGGCGGCGAGCTGGTGTGAAGAGTCTTGGCCGTTGAAGTATAGATGATGGCAATGACTGGTGGTGGTGGTGTTAGTGGTGGTGGTGGTGGTGGTGTGGTAAAGAAAAAATATATCTCCTTATTTTGTTAAGAATGTAGATGTAAAATTTTCAGGTAAATACAATGGTGAGATTATTGCTAGCTAGTATTAAGGGAGGAGAGAGTTGTTAAAGTTATCACCTTCACCGGTATCGTATGGAATGAGGGCGTGCAGGCGGAGGGTCACAAAGGCCAGACACGTGCATCCCTTTTATCCTGGAAACGTTTAATTAATTTTTGTGAAGTAATTGTCGGTGTCCAGTAATGGGAATTGTTGCTCGGATTTGTGAAGGTGACTCGTCCTTTTTTTTTTTTTATGGCTCCTGCTTAGGTAAATGATTTGGAATAATATTTGGATTAGCAGATTAGCAAAGCAGGAGGCGTAGCAGTAACATGGAAGAGCGTTTAATGTAATGGTACTCTTTCAAACGCCACACCACCACGTCCTCGCCACCCCCCCCTTCCACCACACACCCCTTTTTAGCCATAAAGGTGGAGATAAAAGGACACAGTTTGGGAATGAACCTTTGCCAGTTGATGGGAAATATTGTTATAGCCCCAAAAAAGAGGCTCTCGTGTATTATGCTAAAAAAAAAAAGGAGAAAAAATAGAAGTAAAACGCTACACTCTCTACCGTCGACCCTCATCTCTGCATATACACACACACGCACACGCATACACACACACACACGCATACACACACACACACACACACACACACACACACACACACACACACACACACACACACACACACACACACACACACACACACATACACACACACACACACACACACACACACACACACACACACACACACACACACACACACACACACACACACACACACACACACACACACACACAACGCTCCCCTCACACACCTCTCATATATATAAAGGGAACTCGGGTTTACACACATTTCAACATTTTCTCCAGCAAAAGAATTGGAAAATAGCCGAACTTTTATGCAATCTAATAACTTTTAGCATTGAATGGCGGCGTATGCTTGTGCGTAAGATATCACCTGGAGGCGGGAAGGAACTGTAACAAGGGGGGAGAGGGGGAGGGATAGCCTGAAAGTATTAATCTCAGCACAAGATCAGTACAAGTTATATTTTTTTAATCACGGGTTAAAAAAAAAATAGTTTGCAAATAATTTTTTTTTTTATAATTTTTTTTTTATAATTTTTTTAGCGTGGGATCTGTTGTATATGTTTAATTACATGATGGTGAAGAAAAAAAACAACAACTGCATAATTTACTGCAGTGTGAACTACTACTGTACACTGAAGCTATAGAATTAAACTATATTTTTAAACATTCCATACTTTTGTTGAATTCTTTTTTTTCTTCTTCTGTTCCTTTTTAATCCCGTTAATATGAGCGTAGGTATGAAACTTTAGCCTGATATCCTCGGTGCTTGGCGATGAGGCTTAGAAGAGGCTTATTTAGTGAGGGCAATCACTTTAAGATCGCTGGGCCAAGTTTCCTCCTTCTCCCTCATTAGTAGAGAAAAAAGAACTCATGACCTTCCGTTATGATATGCAGTGCCTCCCCCCCCTCTCGTGTGTGTGTGTGTGTGTGTGTGTGTATGTGCCTAATTTTTCCGGAACTTAGCGACTTTGCAAGCTATTACCAGAATTTCAGCAATTTTTCCTTGTACCATCACATTCGTAATTCGCCTTCCGAACACAACAACATAAAAAGTGAGAGGCAACCAAAGGCTATTTCCAAGTTATAACGAGGCGAATTATGCGAGGTAGGGAGGGGGGGGGAGAGAGAGAGAGAGAGAGAGAGAGAGAGAGAGAGAGAGAGAGAGAGAGAGAGAGAGAGAGAGAGAGAGAGAGAGAGAGAGAGAGAGAGAGAGAGAGAGAGAGAGAAGTAAAATCAAAAGAGAAAGAGAAAAAAAATATTGCTACATTCACTACGTTATTCACTTTTTTTCTGTGTTTATTTTCCTATACCATTCGTGTTTCATTCTTCAGTGTTTGCAGCGATGAAGGATGTCTGCGTTTCCTTGGTGATCAATATCTGGTGTTGTTGGTGTTGTTATGTGCAAGGAAAACGCGTGTCACCAAGGATCCGTCTGGCGGTTCCTTATGGGGCTGTTTTAGTGTTTGATCAGTTTGTTTGTATATTGTGCTGCTGGAGTCAAGGAAGAACTATAAGCCGCAACATTAGTTTTGATTTATGAAGGGTTTAGACCAGCAATACAGTGAAAACTAATAATACCTAAAAAAAAAATCAAAGTGTAAACTCAAAAAATCTTAAAAAATTAATCTCAAATGGCTGCACAGAATGTCAACAATAATGATAAATAAAGATATATAGAATGAGAACCAAATAAATCCATGCAAAAAATAACTAGTACAAATCATATCATATAAAAAATGAAACCATAATCTTGTCTAGCCAGTAAAGAAAACACCAAAAATGAGTTCTGGTAACACAAACACGAGCGTCACTCATTTTGCACCTAGTGAACCTCTCCTCCGTTTTCTGGAGTCTCCCGTTTTCTTTCCTCACTGTAGGGTGCCTCGATGCCTCCACTATCTAGTCTGAAGAGCGACTTTCAACTTGGCTGCAACCTTTACTCATGATGTGTTTTCCCGCTCATAAGTATTCGGAGTTTCCTGAGCCAATGGAGTTGAGTTTACACAGCGTTGGCGTCTCCTCTCAGCCCTCTGCCGGTCAAGTGTTAATTAGAAGGGAGTTTGGGAGTCCTTGTGAGGAAGGTAGAGTAGTGCAGTGTTAGGAGTCTGGTAAAGTTCACCTGAAAAATACTTGTTCCGTGATACTTTTAATCTCTTAGTTGTTAGGAGTTGTGTTTGTGTCTGAGGCTGGTTCTTATGTGTGTAATACTAGATT
>JAPQNM010000048.1:8948345-8963345 GCA_029783475.1 Metacarcinus magister
TGTGTGTGCGTGTGTTTGCGAGAGAGAGAGAGAGAGAGAGAGAGAGAGAGAGAGAGAGAGAGAGAGAGAGAGAGAGAGAGAGAGAGAGAGAGAGAGAGAGAGAGAGAGAGAGAGAGAGAGAGAGAGAGAGAGAGAGAGAGAGAGAGAGAGAGAGAATTTTGCCTCGAAGCTCGTTTCGCTAAGGTCAGTGTTGTCCAATCACTTTGAATATTTCATTAGACTTTTACGTTCAGAGGGAAGGGCCTCAAATCTAGTATTTCGTGTGTATTTGTGTGCGTATGCTTGTGTGTGTGCGTGTGTGCGTGTGCGTGTGTGTGCATGCGTGTGAGTAATACACTTTAATAATTTTGCAATGGTCGTTCTGGTGGAATGATTTTCTATGAAGTAAAAAAAAAAAATTAAAATGTCATCTTTATCATATGTTCCTATGCTAGCTTCTATTCTTCTATGCTTTTATTTCTCACTTTTTAACTTTCTTTGTGTGCTTGTTTCATGTTCTCATTTCATAAAAAATTCTCAACTCTCTTCTTCTTTCTGTTTCATGCAAAATCTTTCTTATACGTGTCCTTAAAAGTATGACGTGTGTTTTTGCTTGAAGTTGTGTATTCAATTATTAACACAAAGCTCAATTCAAGTGACTGATATTTATTGTGTGTTCCATTAACAGTAAGGAAAAAGTTCTTAATCCATATTGATACTTTCTGGCTTAAATGATTGTCATGGTTCATGGATTCTCTCTATCTATGTATCTATTTATCTATCTATATGTATTTCTCTCTCTCTCTCTCTCTCTCTCTCTCTCTCTCTCTCTCTCTCTCTCTCTCTCTTTCTCTCTCTCTCTCTCTCTCTCTCTCTCTCTCTCTCTCTATATATATATATATATATATATATATATATATATATATATATATATATATATATTATATGATATGCGTCAGGTAAGAGAAACACAATTGCAATAATTTTGACATTATGGTGACCTTAGCGTGTTTAACAATGTTCTCGGCGAACCGACCAATCACCAAACTTTAAAGAACTCCGACAAAATCAAGTATTTATTGATATATATAAAAAAATTATACGTAAACCTCCACCACTCAATATCGTATATGTCACTCGTCGTAACGTGTCGATGTTGTGTGTCTTGGTTTATCAGCAGCAATAATTATAGTTTAGAGGCGACGACGGATTGGCAGGTGTGAAGCTTCACATCATCTAGGTTGAAAAGTGGAAGGGATTAAGATCAGCGTTGTGGTGCTGAGTTATTTTGGGATGATAGAAGACAAAAGCAATGCATGTAACGACGATGCTTTTGTCTTGGGCAGGTAAGTCGTGTGTTCTGTGTTGCTTCCGGTGGTGGTGGTATTCATTGCATTGGTATTATGGGCTTAATATCGATACATGAGAGAGAGAGAGAGAGAGAGAGAGAGAGAGAGAGAGAGAGAGAGAGAGAGAGAGAGAGAGAGAGAGAGAGAGAGAGAGAGAGAGAGAGAGAGAGAGAGAGAGAGAGAGAGAGAGTAAAAAAAAAAAAATTAGGGCAGTAAAGAAACTTAATTCTCAGAGTTTCAAGTTGGTGACTTTTAATGAGGAGGATCGTCAGTTTTCTCAACTCCATCATTCTTAGAGCGTTGATTTTCTTCCTTTTCTCTTCTTATCTATCACGACTATCACTCACTGACGCTCATTGCCCCTTCATTACTCCTCTTCTTCTTCTTCTTCCTCCTCCTCCTCCTCCTCCTCCTCCTCCTCCTCCTCCTACTCCTTTTTCTATTCCTCCTCTTCCTATTCTTCCTCCTCCTCCTCTTCCTCTTCTTTCTTCTGATATCACCACTTCTTCCTTCTAGCATTCCTCAGTCGTCCGTTCCTATTTCATCCTCCTCCATCTGGTGACTGCATTAGCTCCACCAAACACTCCACGTCACTCCCAGCCCCGCATCGCCCCTCCGTTCCACTCTCTGCCACTCACCTATCATCACCATCTCAGGACGACTCTTCTCTGTGCATATGTAATGGATGAATTTCGACAATACATACATTCAAGGTTGTTTTACGTATTTGTGATTGACGAACAGAGTCATATTACAAGGGAAAAAAAGATGAAGAAATAATATATATATATATATATATATATATATATATATATATATATATGGGTCTAGGACAACTGGCCGCAGCCCAACACCCCGCGGGAAACTGGCCGTCATGTGAAACTTTTTGTTGACAAAATTGATAAAATTGCGATAAAAAAAATCCTAGCCTAACCTAACCTAATTGTAAAACCAACCTAAGTGATAAGTTCCTCCGGTGAAGGCTGACTGGGGACTGACTAACAGTGTGACAGTTTAGAAGACGAAGGTTCGTATTTGAGACGAAGGTTCGTCTTCGAGAACCAATCATTCGCTGGTGGTGGTTTAAGGAGCTGCCTTGAGTACGTAAACTTAGGCGTTTGCAGTTTGCAGTTTCCAGTTAGCCGGCCGTAGCCAGTTTCCCGCGGCCAGTTGGGCTCGCCTGGTCTGCATGACGCCCAAGATGCCAACCAACTCGCGGCAGAGCAATCACTGGATCTTCCTGTTGGCGGTAAACACGTGCCTCTGAAAAGTGTATTTCAGAGGCCCGGGTAAAGTTTACCATGACCAATTGGAAGGATCCTTTTGGTGGGCTATGGAGAGGAGAGGAGGAGATGGGGAGCCAAACAGTAGGACGGGAAGGTACGGCAAAAAAAGGGAAACAGGCTGTGAGAAGGGAAAAGGTGATGGTGGTGAGTGCGGACAAGATGTTTTCTTCTTAAAGCGTCACACATTTGTTTAATTTCCTACAGTGATGATTATCATTTAATGGAAGAATTAAAATGGGACATAGAAATTCTTCGTTAAAAGTGACATCGATCCTGAGGGCAACCTCAGGCTGCGCCGTGGACGCCATCAGGCTGTCCTACAAGAGGCGCTCCTGCTGTGGGAGCAGGAGGAAGGTGGTCGCCGCCTTCAAGCTCCCACAGATCGGCTCCCTGTCCACCGAAGAGGTGGTCAACCTCAGGAAGCTGAGCAAGAAGGACGGGAACACCGCCGTCAGGGTGAGCTGCCTGACGGCCGGGGTGCCCGTCTTTACCACGGAACTGGCCCTCGCTGACCTGCTCGATAGGCTGAGGTACACTCGAAATGGGGACAAGGCAGTCCTCTATTTCAGCCTATCTGGAGGTCCAGTGGAGGGCGATGGAGCCGCAGGACATGCCTTCACGGCATTGTTCTGCAATGGAAAGCGTGTTGCCGGTGGCGCCGAACACGTCACGGAGCCTCCACGGCAACACGAGGCGGATCAAAACTGTGACCTTCACAGTGATCTGAAGGAAGAGGTCAGGCCCGACCTTGGGGCTGACCTTGGGTCAGAGGCCAGTCCTCGAATGCAGGAGGATGGCCTCACACACGCTGGGGATGAGGAAGGGAGTCTTCCTGTCTCTTGTGAATACACGCTCCTGGGTACTCCAGAAGAGTCTAATATGGACGATGACTTTGGAAGCGTAGACTTGGGTTTCCTTTGCGATAGTTCGTCTCTGGAGACTTCAGAAGATTCTGATGAGTACGAAACTGCCCGTAGCGTGCTAGAAGACGGGTCCCAATGTGAAAAGACAACCTTGGGGACTCCAGAAGAGTGTGATGAGTCTGATGGGTACGAGACTCCTGTCGAAATGGAAATGGAAAAGCATCAGCTTATAGAAGGTGACTCTCCACTCCCAGAAGAGAACAAAGACACTCTAAAAAGCGGAGAAGAACAATTACCAGCCAACGGGCACGGAGAACAAGAGGAAACTCAAGGAAACAAGGCACACCTTAGTAAGAAACAAAAGTCCTTCAAGTCCTTGAAGAGTCCCGCAACACGTAGCAGGGACGCAGACCGCAGCCAAGACCACGTGAGAGGCGCCTCACTTTGGGATTACGTAGCCAGGTGTGCCGGCGTGGTGGCTGTTGGACTCATAGTGTACAACAACGTGATTGAGTTACAGAGATACCTATGAGGAGCTGAGAGACAGTTCAATGATACACACAACACTACGCACACAGCACAACACTGCACACACAACACAACACAACACTACACTGCACCATGGGCCCTTAGGGGAGGAAGGGTCAGTAACAAAACACAACGCAACACAACGGAACACTACACTACACTACACTACACTGCACACACAACACAACGCAACATCACGGGCCCTTAGGGGGGATAGGGATCCGTAACAAAACACAACACAACACAACACAACACAACACAACCCAGGCCAACACAACACATCATCACGGGCCCTTAGAGGGGTATGGGTCCGTAACACAACACAACACAACACAACACAACACAACCCAACAGAACCCAACACAACACAACATAACACAACCCAACAGAACCCAACACAACACAACATAACATCACGGGCCCTTAGAGGGGTAGGGGTCCGTAACACAACACAACATAGCCCAACAAAACACAACACAACACAACATGACGGGCCCTTATTGGGGTAGGGGTCCGTAACACAACACAGCAGAGCATAACATCACGGGCCCTTGTGGGGGTAAGGGTCCGTAACACAACACAACACAACACCACACCACAACATAACATCACGGGCCCTTAGAGGGGTAGGGATCCGTAACACAACACAACACAACACTACACACACAACACAACACAACACAACACAACACGACTGCCCCTTAGTGGAGTAACTGTCTGTAACACAACACAACACAGCACAACACAGCACAGCACAGCACAGCACAGCACAACACAGCACAGCACAGCACAACACAGCACAGCACAGCACAGCACAGCACAACACAGCACAACACTACACACACAACACTACTCAATACAACACAACACCACTGGCTCTTAGTGGAGTAACTGTTTGTAACACAGCACAGCACAGCACAGCACAGCACAGCACTACGCTACACACACAACACTACTCAATACAACACAACACCACTGGCCCTTAGTGGAATAACTGTCTGTAACACAACACAACACAACACAACACAACACAAAACAAAACAAAAAAGCCACGGTCAGCAGTCATATCTTGGAAAAAAAATCCGTGACATTCCTTTGACTTTCTTTTCTTTCACTAACTAAACACTAACCACTTTTTCTATAAATCCGTGACCTTCCTTTGCCTGGCGAGGGTTGCATAATTGCACCTCAACGTTTTAAGGGAGTAAATGGTGTCAACAGTAATAAAAAATGAAAACGAATATTGAAATTCATCCATGGGACAACTGGCCGCAGCCAGTTGTCCCATTCCATATATATATATATATATATATATATATATATATATATATATATATATATATATTCAGATAAAGAAAATCGACCCTTAGAAGTAATAAAAATACTCACTCACACTGTTATTCGTAAAAAAATTTATGATAAACAGTCTAGAGGGGGTGGTTGTTGCAGAAATTAGTAGAGAAATACTTGGAGGCGGTATGAGGACACCACAGGCCATCATTAGGAGAATGGTCAGCTCTGTAGACATTTGTAGTCCCCGTGCCAGATGGGGACTCCGAGAATGGCGTATGGGTCATACATAATAATAGATTCTGAGCATAAGATTGTGTAAGTGTATAAAGTGTATGCAGCGTGGTGAGAATGGTGAGAGGATATATTTTCAGAGGTCATGGTGCAGATGCTGTCTTGTTTCATCGAGACTGAAATAAAGATAGTCAGAGGACACGTGAAGGCTTAATTATGTAATATAAATCACGGAGCTTAAGCTGAGTCCTCGAGGAAATACTGTAAATACCTTGGAAAGAAAATGTAATGCTTCTGATGTTGATTTGAGGGGGAGAGGGTAGGGCGTTGCATGATTGATGTGTAGGGCAGACTTAAAGAGAATGTGATGAGCATTTTTATTATCAGATGCAGAGAACACCTGGGGAGAGAGAGAGAGAGAGAGAGAGAGAGAGAGAGAGAGAGAGAGAGAGAGAGAGAGAGAGAGAGAGAGAGAGAGAGAGAGAGAGAGAGAGAGAGAGAGAGAGAGAGAGGTGTGAGTGAGTGAGTGAGTGAGTGTGTGTGTGTTGATAAAAAATATTGTTGGCCTTGGATGAAAGTAAAAAACAGAATAACGTAAAAAAGAGAGCATAACAAATTTAATATCAGTAGAGGTGATGGAAAATATTTGTCGTTTGTAGTGGCTGATGTACTCACTTACGTCGCGTTGGTCAAAGTGTTCAGTATGTGTGTTACTTTATCATCACTTCACTTTGATGTTGGTTAATAAATGTTATCGATCATTTTGGGTTAAGTTGTTTTCTTACTAACTAAATGGAAATCATTCTGAAATCACCATAATCAGCAGTTTAGTTTGATGTTTCGTATAAAAAAAAACTAATGGAAATTGTAACTATTCCTTGCATCGCCCTGTGTTACCTTAATGCCGTAAAGGATAATAGGTTAGGTTAGGTTAGGTTAGGTTGGGTGAACACACGTGGTCCTTAACTACTGGCAGGGTGACAATAGGCACTCAACCAGCTCAGCTTCGATCCACTTTGTCCACTTCCCTCTTGTGTTGGTCTTTAAGTGAGTGCATAGAGGAGGTAACTGTAGTGAATCATACCATCTTTGACCTTGTACCTCTGAATATCAGCTGGGAAGGATCACTCACCGATTTGTCAACTCAAGAATGTATACAAGTGGAGCATCACACACACCTCCATAAACCTAAAACCTTCACCTCCACTGCAATACTACAACATTCTATTCCTTCTTTGTGTTATTTAGCTGCAAGAAATATAAAGAAAAGAATGACAGCATGTATAACGTGACATAAATATACAAAAAGGTTCTTATGAATAAAGAATACGAAGTCTGGGTGGAAGTATTGAGTAGCTTTTGCATGGAAGCCACGCACCTGAGTTAACGTTGAGCCAGCTAACCAGTTTACGTTTTGTGTTACCTGCTGCAACCTGATACGGAGGGCGTGCGGGCATCCCTTCAATGTGGTTATGCCGGGGAAGGAAAAGAAGCCAGAAAACAGGTGCAGGAGGAGGAAAGAGGAAGCACAACAACAACAACAACAACAACAACAACAACAACAACAACAACAGAGGAAGAAATATAAAAGAAAAAGGAAAAGGAGAAAAAGAAGAACAGGAAGAACAATATAACAGCAGTCATGACAGCAATATCAGCAAGAAGAACGGCCAAGAAAGAACATGTAAAGTGAAAGATAAATAATATCCTTGCGTTGAAATAATCATAAAAACGCGTCCCTCTCTTGAGTGAAGGAGGACATTGAAGGAGTTACGATCGTGGGGAGGTTATGAAAGCAACGACCCACCTCCCCCCCTTCACACACACACACAGTCCAAGAACTACATCAAAAGTACAGGCTTCTTCACGTCAATAGTTGGGTTGATATAACACTTACCCAAAGCAGCTCTGTAACTGTAACTGTAAAGCCTTGACATGATCGTCTCGCATACGTACGTCCATCTAGCAAGTTCCTAGTAGTCAAGAGTGTTGTTGTTTGTGTCAACTTGCACGCAGTTTGCTCCGTTCTTGTAAATATCAGTGTGTAAATAAACATATTGCAGAATGTAAATGTAGCAGATTTTGCTACATTTCCCCTTCGTCACTTTTTATCTGCATATTGATGTTAAATAAAAGTAAAAAGAAAGAAAAATGTATGAGTTTATATTGGCTCATATATTTTGTTCATATGAAAGCGAGGCTGTCCAAGTGTTATAGAAAAATGTAATAAAAAGTGGCCAATTTAGTTTTGAAAGTATTCAAGTTATTGGATGGTGGAACAAACATAATAATACAGGCACAGAGTTTACCAGTGTAAGGGATAAAATACACTATCAGTTAACTCATGCATTAGCGAGGTAGACAGAGTAAGTAGAAATCTTTTTCCATCAAGGTTGGGAAGGGAAGCATGCTGTTCAATGGACCTTCAAGTGTAGTGATGCTTGGGTAGGGAATCAAATCTATGTATCTATTTTATGTGTATTTTAATTCTATAGAGAAATAATTTTGGTTTATAATCTGTCTTTTTTTTTCCTTCATTGAAAAGTCTTGTTTCCTGCATCGTGAGCCGGAGTGAGGAGCAAACTATCTCGTGTTCAGTCATCAAGGTATGGTATGAATGGCTGTTGTGTTGCCTGAAATACTTTTTATACTTGAGTTTTATAGAAAAAAACCCACTGTATATACGTACATTCTATCTATGTCAGTTTTATTTGTTTTAGTGTTTTTTTTTTTTACATTTGTTATTCGCATTCACTGCTCCTAGATTTAGAAAAAAATATATACGAAGCGGGATCGAGTTTTATTGCACATTTCGCAGTCAGATTTATTGCTCTGTCTGGATGCGTGAGAGACTTTACATTTCTGCATGCTGAACCACGTCTGTCATTTTTTATTTGGCACAAAGAGTGAAGGCCAACGAACTTAAAAAACAAAGGAAAATGGACTTTCGTGTTTCTGCTCGATTAACAGAAATAGAAGAGAAACCATAGTGAAAGTCATGTGAAGTTATTGATACATAAAACAATCATATTAATACATTGATAACAAATACGTCTTCTCTGTACGTACAGTTGAACAGTAAAAAACTAATAGAGGGAATGCTACATGTACCAAGTCTTGCATTGGAAACACTAGCAATATGGATGTGAGAAGGGGAATCTTACTCTTGTTGAAAGAGGCGCAAGAAAAGGAAGGAAATGCTTGTTAGAAGTCGTAAATAGTAATAACATTCAAGATAGTAGTACTGTATAGCAGGGCTGAATGTTTTGTTGTTTTGTTTGCAAATTACATCCTTTTTGTGGTTGAGTATTCATGCAATCAGGAAAATTACAACAACAACATGCGCAATTTAATAAAGACAAAAAAATATAAATGCATAACTGAATGGGTTTTTTTAAACACAATTTACAATCAACTCATTAACCACGAAGGTATTCTGGCTTTTACTAATTATTATTGTTCATTGTTGTTGTTAAGATATAGTTTTGCATTAATCTAAGAAGGTACACGTTCTTTTAGGCTGCATTTTAAAGATGCAATGCTCTCGTCCAATCAACTTAAAACAAACCAGCAAAGGAAAGAACAAAAAAATGTTTTCGTTTTTACGCTAATGTCATCGACGAACCTGGATCATCACCACCACCATCACCATCACCACCATCACCACCATCACCACCATTATCATCACCCGCCCCCCCCCCCACTCACACCACCACCACCACCACCACCACCACCACCAACACCACCACCTTGTGTGTGTGCGTGCTCTTATACATGCGTGTGTCTGTTTATCTTTATGGATTCTTATAAACCAGTTAGAGTATGTTTATTGTTTATTTTTCTCTCTGTTTGCTTGTTGTCCTTTCTTACCTTAGCGTTTCTAATAATATTTATGTTCATCAGTGGCACCAATTCCCGCTTAGTGTTGTGGGTTGTCGTTGCCTCTGAGGTCGTCTGAAGGTAAACTCTCCGCAGTCAATTCGGGTCGTCGTTCGTTTGGCGTCACTCGGCCTGTGTTCGTAAGTTTAGGACACCGCCTCCAGGAAATGTTGCTACAACCATTCCATAAACTTTAGGAAAGGAAAATGTTTGGTTTGTTTCCATGCATGTAATACATATACTCACCAAGAAACTCGTACCACCTAGACCCAAGGGTTCAAACAAGGTGGTCTGTCCATTTGGATACACGCTATCAAAAGCAAACACAATCAAAGAGTAAACGTAATCAGAAGCAAACTTAGTCCAACACCCTTTAGGACGCTTTGTAATATAGCCTTTATCGTATACATTGTTGGAGGAGATGATGGTCGAATTTGCGTTTAAAAGTTTATTATGTTAAACTGCACCACGGAAGATGAAAGTTCATTCCAACTTTTAACAACTTGATTGATTAAAACAAATTTTGCGTAGTCTAGTTGTATCTGTCTGCCTGTTTACATTATAGCTTTGCTCCGTTACTCTTTGTTTGTGATAAGTTATCTTCAAAATACTTTATTTGCGTCAACATTAAAAATATTTTAAAAATTTAAAACTTATAAGTTTTCTTCGGAGACAGCGTTTCTTGACAGAGAACAGATTTAGCGCTGTTAGCCTGTCTGTGTAGTATATTCAGATTCTGATATGGATATGTGATTCAGGCGCCATGTTCTTAAAGAGGATAAAATGGAAAACAAATTTTTGGTACTTTTATTGTAAATAACACTACACAGAAACTCTCGAGCCTTCAAAGAGGCCGAGAGGACCCACGGAGGCTCCCTGGGACTCATGGCGAGGGCAGCGTCGCACCCGGGGGTCAAGTGCCCCAGAGAGGGGGTGTGGGGTAGAGAGGAGGTGAGCGGACAGAGTGCCAACGTGAGCCAGGGTGCCAGAAGTACAGTACTGTGGCACTATATAAACCACGCAAACTTTGGTACTGGCATCACAGAATACCATGAACTTGTTGAAACTCTAAGTCTCGTCCACGTGAGCGAAGCGGCGAAGCAGACCACCTTCGCGCGTCTTCGTGACACGAGTGCTCGAAGCCAGCCGGTCCTTGGAGGTGCTGAACACAACCCACAATGGACTCCAGTTGCAGAGCAAATTTACTTACACACTACCTCAAAAGTACAAAATATTATTTTTTTTCTCGCTTCCTTTGGTATTATATTATAATGCATACAATGTCTTCATGTGTCCATGCGTCTTTCGAAAGCAGTTTATTTGTAGATATTTATTTAAAGTTTTCTCGAGGCAAAATATTATTTGCTCACACTATGCCACGTTCCATTTCCTTTCTGTTATCGCCAGTGAACTTGATACTAACAGGAACACAGCACAACTTATATTTAGTTCTTTTTCTTTTAGCGACACCAAACACTGAGGAGACCACACGTGGGTGTCCCAAAGGTCAAGTTTTTTTTTTGTGGTGGCCGACGGTCATACACTGAATGGCGAGGGTCCATGCCGTGTGAGAGAAACAGAGACAGAGACAGAGACAGAGACAGAGAGAAAAAAAAAGAGATACGCCATGGGACAGCCAAGAGCCTCTCCGTCGCCACAATTCTGTCGCAGCCTGGATGTCCTCCGCCTCTAAGTCATCCACAACATCTTGGTGCAACAGCCAGGCAGACACAGTGGAATGTCTCAAATGGTGGCTGCTTTTCATAGATTTTATGATTAACAGTTTTCTTACTTCCACTCGTTCATTATCTTTTCTTTTTCATCTTTTTTTTTCCAACAAGTCACTGTTTATCGCTTTGGGGTAACACGCAGCGCCACCACCATCGTCCATGAAACACAGCGCACAACGACGGTCTTTGAGCAGCGCGATACACAAATCAAAAGTGAAATCAATCAGATCATATCATAACGCTTCCTAAACAATGTCTGTACAGCTGGTGTATCACAGTTTTTTAGGTGTAGAAAAAAAAGGAGTATAATAAAAAACACGGGATGACTCCAGCCACCCTAGACTGCTCCTGCCTGTCCTGAGACGCGTGAAGTTTTGACAAGACTCTCGGGTGTGAGGCGACTCTTACTGGCTGGGGAAATAAGCGACTCGAAGCCTTGACACGTGAAGGACGAGTGAGTGACGTGTTGAGTGACGGCGAAAAAATAAAGGAATGTAAACGGTGAAAAATAAAGGAATGTAAACGGTGGAGAATAAAGGAATGTAAACGGTGAAAAATAAAGGAATGTAAACGGTGAAAAATAAAGGAATGTAAACGGTGAAAAATAAAGGAATGTAAACGGTGAAAAATAAAGGAATGTAAACGGTGAAAAATAAAGGAATGTAAACGGTGAAAAATAAAGGAATGTAAACGGTGAAAAATAAAGGGAATGTAAACAGTGGAGAATAAAGGAATGTAGATTGTAAAACATGTCAATACCAAAGCTCTAATCAGGATTATTGAGAGAGAGAGAGAGAGAGAGAGAGAGAGAGAGAGAGAGAGAGAGAGAGAGAGAGAGAGAGAGAGAGAGAGTAAGAGAGAGTAAGAGAGAGCTAGTGAACTACAATATGACCAGAAAACCGAGATCATGACCACAATTCTGAAAAAAAGTGTGGTAAAAAAAGTGTGGTAAAAAAAGTGGAAGCGAATGGACAAGACTCATTATCTCCTTCCCACAAGTAGAGGAGACAAGCAGTGAAATCCCTTAGTGGAGGAGTGTGGAGTGTGGAGCAGGTGTGGAGGGAATCGACGACCTCTTTTCCACATAGATATCACATTGAGGAGGAAAGTTTTGCAATATTCTCAATTACAATTTTATCCGTGAGATACTGTCAATGGGATCTCCGGCCATAACTGTCTTTACTGTGCTACGTGATGGAGAGGATGAGGAGGAGGAGGAGGAAGAGGAGGAGGAGGAGGAGGAGGAGGAGGAGGAGGAGGAGGAAAAAAGTTGGAAGAATAGAGGAAAAAGAAGAGAGAGGAAACAGGGAAAAAATGGGCAGAATAACAGGAACGGGAGGAAGAAGGGGAGGAAGAAGAAGAAAGGAAAACTTATTGGAAGAAGGAATGAGACAGGCGAAGATAGAGAAGAAAAGGTAAAAGGGGAGCAAATGGAGGGAATCGACAAAGGGGAAGAAGAAAGAAAATCAGTTCGGTGTGAGGGTAACATTTTAAAAACATTATTTTCCCCTCTCACCCTTCCAGTGTCGTGTATCCTCCTGGCTTTGGAGCACGTTTCCTCTCGGCCAAGAGGGATGGGGAGCAATTTGCTAATATCCACACGTTAATAAAACCTGCCATTAAATATTCCGTTGCAACTTGACCACATCTGACGAAGCCTTAATTCTATTTCCCTGTGTGATATGTTTGCGGGATGGAATTAAATCCCTTCGTTAATTGAAATCATAAAGTTTGTACTCGGTATTCTTGAATTTATTGATGGTGTGTATCTACGAAATGAGGCGTCTGGCTTAGTTTTTAGTTTTATCTCACAATACGAATTAAGGTCAAGTTTGCAGCCTTGGTCAGCACATGGGAAACAAAAACGTGAATATTTACACTGACTCAAAATTGAAATGTGATGCAGCAGAGTCTTTTGGATCGACCTAAGCCCAGTTATGTCCTCGACGTCCCAGAAGGAGCAGTAAAGGGTGTTTGAGCCTCCGATACGAGCACTGTGTAAGTTATGTACACTGAACATTGGGTTTGAGGGAAGGCAGCCAGGCCAGGAGCACGACGCACCAGGGGCCACGCGCGTTGGTGTGGCCAGTACCGGCGGTCACACTCCTGGCCTGTGGGAGCCTCGTGTCCACTGGTGGGTCATCTTAAAGAAATTTATAATGATACCTTTTCCAGGGAGTGGTCTGTGCACACATTAGCTACATACATGGTGCACGTAAGGGTAATATGTGCACATGACTAGCAGTACATACACTTTACGAAATATAGAGTTTGACATAGTTATGCTCTGAACATCATGTCTTTTTTTTTATATGTATTCAGATATATATTTAGGTTACGTCCCACATATACTTACATATATGCGTATTATACACACATACATTCACTCAGTCACTCTTACACTCGCTGATTCATATCCTTACAGATAATAATGTCATCAAATACAGAAGAATGTACTTTTCTTTTTTTATATAAAAATTAATCTACTCTACAGACATAGCCAAGGGAGGGAGGGAGGGGAGGACACACGCCTCCCCTGCAACAGCTGATGGTTCACGACCCTCGGCGCAGCCTGTTCTTCCTTGAGCTGTTATCTAACACACAACTAAAGACGTTAAACTCCCCACGGAGATATTAAATGGCGAGTAGTAGTCAGTAGAGTGTGGCTGCAGTGCCCATGCCTCCCGTGCCGCTGACAGGGTGGTGGAACCTTGGGTCGTCCTCTGCTTAGAGGCTCGGGAGGACGGAGAGCACGTCGCCACGCACTTTACAAGATGACCACACGTTACATTGGTTGCAACAACTTTTGTTTGAGGCCACACGTTGTTTTCCGAGGCCACACGCTGTGCTGGAGGCCATGTGTTTTGCCATGTTCTCAAAGAACACACATTAAACTAGTCTGCACACTCCTTTGGGGGCCACACGCTGTACTTGAGGACTCACTCCCTACTGCAGAACACACCTAATAGAGGGCACACTTGGTCTGTTGGTGATTACACGTTTTGTTTGAGGCCTTACGTTGTATTGAGGCAACGCGCCTCCTGGTGAATCTCACAAACCCTTAATTATATGAGCGGTGCAAGACAGGCGGAAACTCCGACGCCCCTACATATGAATAGGCCGCGTGTTGCCGCGGCGTGCTGGCAGGGGCGGGGATAGGCAGGGTTAGTGGGGTCAGCCACACTATAACAGCAGCTGAGTGGCGGAGGAAGTCGCCCAGAAGAGGGAGAAGAGGGCTGGCAGGGCGGCCCACAACCGCCCACGTGCCCCGAACATACTGTCGCTTCCCGACGTTCTCCTCTGGATGGCTGCTGTTTTGTCGCCTGTTGGGAGAACAAGAAAATTATATTACCAAAATGCGAAGAAAATCATTTAAAAACTCTCCAAATTAAAACAGATTGCACGTGCCTTATATAAAGAATAGGAAAAAATGTTTGCGTGTACCCTACGAAGTGCACCTTACATAATAGTGTATAAGTCTGTAAACCAATACTCATTATTCTTCCTCCACAGGGTTGGTGATGGAAGGTGTGTCCATGCAGCCCTGTAGTGCCTTGGCTTGGTGAGTGTTGTTGTATTCTTGTATTATAGATTGAATACCAAAGTTGCTGTTACTGAGAAAAAACCCAAAAAAGAAGTATATCTTTTATTCACACATTGGATAAATCATTTTGCCTCGCGGAACAAAAGTACATTGAATAATTGTACTGAGGCGACGAGGAAGAAAGAAAGGAAGGAAGAAAAAGCGATGGTGTCATATCCTTTGTCTGTTGGGAGAAATATCACTTCTTTCGTTTTTGTTTGATATTAATATGATGCTACTTATCAATACCACTCATTTTTTTGTGTGCACTGAATCCAC
>JAPQNM010000048.1:8970845-8985845 GCA_029783475.1 Metacarcinus magister
AACTTTGAGGCTTTATCTTGTGAGTGCCTGGAGGGAGAAACTTTACCCCCCCCCCTACTGCCTATTCCTCTCCTGGTTACGGCACAAAGACGACTAAGAAAAGTAGCAGAGAGAGAGAGAGAGAGAGAGAGAGAGAGAGAGAGAGAGAGAGAGAGAGAGAGAGAGAGAGAGAGAGAGAGAGAGAGAGAGAGAGAGAGAGAGAGAGAGAGCGCTAATATATGAGAGAATTTTAGTACTAGTGACAAGAGGTGTTGCAAGTGCTGCTTAATATTTTACGGCGAGTGTAAAATTCAACCTTAACTGAATAGAAAAAAATGAAGAAAAAAAAGAAGAAAAGAGTTATGAGGTATTAACCCATTTTTTCCCTCCTTGTACATCCGAGGAGCCAACTTATACATCCTCATACCATTTGGGAAGTCGCGATAAAGTGGAATTAACTTTACATAACTTAATGAGTCTTGGACCTTTTTCATCGCTTACGTGGATGCGGGTTAAAAGAAAACACAAACACCATAGGACACTCTTATAGGCCTAAGCAAGTAGATGAGAGAGAGAGAGAGAGAGAGAGAGAGAGAGAGAGAGAGAGAGAGAGAGAGAGAGAGAGAGAGAGAGAGAGAGAGAGAGAGAGAGAGAGAGAGAGAGAGGGGCTGAATGGTATATATTAAGAAAAGGAGATTTTGGAATATTTCACGAGTAAAGTTAGGTTAGTTTAGGGTTGGTCTTAGAAGAGGATGGGGAGCGGGGGTGAAGGGGGGGGGGGAGGAGACGTAAGAAGAGAAGAACGATGAAATAGGAGAACTAGGACGAGGATGGAAGAGGATAGGGCCTGGGACGAGGAAGAGGATGGAGAAGGGAACGGTGGAGAAAGTGAGGCAGAAGCAGAAGAACGAAAGTGAAAATGAGGACGAGGATAAAGATAAGGGGATGAGAAGGGAAGGGAGAGCAGGAGAACAGAAAGGGGAAGAGGAAGAGGGGAAATAATGGTAGAGGTTGACCAAAGTTGGCAAAGAGAGTTGGATGTTGGTGGAACGATGGATGGTGACAGCTTTGATGATGCAGTCTATGGGGGTGTGGGGGGGGGGTGAGGGTGAGGGTTGAGGGTGAGGGAGAAAAGATTACTCCTTCTCTGTTTATTATTCCGTCTTTTTAATGTGCTGTCTCTCCTGTCTCTTGCATGAACACCATTCTTTCCTTATTTCTTGACACGCTGTGTTCTCTTATCATGTTTTATCTTATCTTGTCCTTCAAACCTTATCTCCCTCGCTGTCTCTCACTTCTCTTTATGTGTTTCTCCTTCTCTCCTTTCTTTCCACTTGCCTGCCTGCCTGCCTACCTGCCTGCCTGCCTGCCTGCCTGCCTGCCTGCCTGCCTGCCTGCCTGCCTGCCTGCCTGTCTGCCTGTCAGCCTCGCTTGCAGTGCCTCTCTTTTTTTTTTTTAAGGTAGATAAGAATTGAATTTGTAGTTGTGTTGAATATTTTTGCACATTTGCTCACTTTTTCTATTTGTATCTATTTATCTATCTATTTATTTATCTTCAAAATTTCAATATGGGCTTCGCAACATTTGTTTCTCACTTTCGGTTGTTCCTAATTCACAAAATGAAGTGCGACAGGAGTGGATGTTTTTTAGTGTGTTGTGCGTGTCACGTTAGGTCCTTTGGGCATGTGAGTGGGTGTTTCTTTACCCCCGAAGCCCCCCACCTCCTCTTGCCGCGCCTCCACACACCCTCCCTCGCGCCTTCAGCCCCACCGCCAACCTCAGTTTTCTTTTTTATGTTTTGTTCAGTAATGCAAAACTCTCGTGGGGGCGACGCTTAAAGAGGTGGAGGCCACTCGAATCTGTGTGTTGATGTTGCTGCTGCTGCTGTTGATGTTGTTATTGTTTTTGTTGTTGTTGTTGATGTTGTTATTGTTGTTGTTGTTGTTGTTGCCGTTGTTGCTGCTGCTGCTGTACACTCGCAAGCTGTAACACACACACACACACACACACACACACACACACACACACACACACACACACACACACACACACACACACACACACACACACACTAACACATACATCACAGCTCACAAATTCTTACTGTTAATATAATAATTTTTCCTTGATTATGCTTTTTTCTGTTACGTGGTTCATTTTCTTTTTCTTCCTTATGTGTGTGTGTGTGTGTGTGTGTGTGTGTGTGTGTGTGTGTGTGTGTGTGTGTGTGTGTGTGTGTGTGTGTGTGTGTGTGTTTGTGTTTTTGTGAGAGTGAGTGTTTGTATGCTTCGTGTGTGCGTGATGGTGTGTGTCGCTGTGCTGAGGAGATTTCCGCGCCCTCGAAAGCACCTGTTTCCTTGGTCTTTCATTCGCCTGACACCCGCCAGGCTTGTTGATGGGCCTGCACGGTCGCCTTCCCAATTACTGTGAAAATTGAAATTCGCCGAGGTACAGCTGAGTCCTATGTGTGTGTGTGTGTGTGTGTGTGTGTGTGTGTGTGTGTGTGTGTGTGTGTGTGTGTGTGTGTGTGTGTGTGTGTGTGTTTGTGTCTGTAGGTGCGTAGGTGTGTGTGTGTGTGTGGGCCAAGAAACAGAAAGAAACATCGACCACAACCCAATATCAACACCACAACTACAATCACCACCACCACCACCACCACCACCACCACCACCACCACCATTACCACCACCACACCACCACCACCACCACCATTACCACCACCACCACCACACCGCAACCACCACACATCACCATCACTCCCACAAACACACTTACACCCGCTGCGTAAAATTAGTAGCGGCACAGTAAAGCAGCGGCAGCAGTGAGAGCGTGCGTGAGTTGCTATCTTTATGACCAATGTCCAGGTTATTACGATCTTAATAATAGGTCATGATCGCCTTTATGATGAAAGGAAAGGCATTCAGTCTCATGATATAATGGCGGAAGGGAACGAGGACGGGGACGAGGACGAGAAGAAAAAGAAGAACTAGAAGAAGAAGAAGAAGAAGAAGAAGAAGAAGAAGAAGCAGAAGTAAAAAAATTGTGAGAGGAGAATGAGGGGAAAGGATATGAAAACCAAGACGAGAGTAGGACTAGAAGAAGAAGTAGATGATGAAAAAGAAGAAACAGCAATAAGAAGAGAAAAAAATGGAAGAAAACAAGAAAAAAAGGAAAATAATAGGAAGTTATGTAAGGGAGAAGGATGGAGACAAAAATATGTATAATAGGAAGGGAAAGTGATAAAAGGAAGGGTAAAGGAGGAGGAGGAGGAGGAGGAGGAGGAGGAGGAGGAGGAGGAGGAGGAGGAGGAGGAGGAGGAGGAGGAAGAGGAAGAGGAAGAGAAGAAGGGTTCAGTGGTGATGGTAATATGGATGGCATGAGGGTGTGGAGAGGCGGTAAACTGTGGTTACTCCTCCTTATGGCTTCTCTCTCTCTCTCTCTCTCTCTCTCTCTCTCTCTCTCTCTCTCTCTCTCTCTCTCTCTCTCTCTCTCACTCTCTCTTCCATCTTCCTGTGAGCATCTTACGCCGCACCCACCTCCCACCCCCCTCAGCGTCTGATGGCCTAATAACCTCAAGGGGTCCTTTCACTGTCGCCCGCTGGGAAATGATGATTATATATGGGCCTGTGAGGGATTAGAGAGAGAAGAAAATGAGAGAGAGAGAGAGAGAGAGAGAGAGAGAGAGAGAGAGAGAGAGAGAGAGAGAGAGAGAGAGAGAGAGAGAGAGAGAGAGAGAGAGAGAGAGTTTGTAATATTAGCTTTTAATAATGCATGTTACTTAAAATTTTTGCTTAAATTCGTGGTCACATTTCCATGACATAACGATGATGATTATAGTACTAATGATAATGTTGATGATGATAATAATAATAATAATGAAAACAATAACAATAACAATAACAATGAGCTGAAAACACCACCACCACCACCACCACCACCACCACCACCACCACCACCACCACCACCAGATAAGGTTGAAATTCCCTAAGCCAACATAAGCAAGGAATGAGAGTGGAATTCCGGATGTGAAACTTAAAATAAGAAAAAGAAGAAAAAGAAAAAAAAAATACCATGGAAGTGAAAATAAATGTATATGCAGAAGTGTCCTCGGTGATATTGGCGTTGGGAGGCACGTAGACACCGCTGAGCCTTTTATTGGAACCCGTAAATTGAACTCGTAAAATTTCCAGCCATAAAAATGCACCAATGACTTCGTGAGAGCGAGAACCGCGGCCGTGCATGATGCAAGAATATTTTGTGGCTCTGATGCACGAGGAGGCAAGACTAGGTAAGGCTTCTCTCTCTCTATCTCTCTTTCTCTCTCTTTTTCTTTCTACTTTAGTTTTTTTTCTCTCTTACTAACTCTCTCAACACCCTTGCTTGCATCCCTACCTCCTTCCTTCCTTCCTTTCTTCCTTCCGATTTTTTTTTCTTTCTTACCACCTCCACTTTCTCTCCTCCTCCTATTCTCTCTCATCCTCTCGTCTCGTGATTCTACTTTTTTTTTTTTCCTCTTTCTCCTGACTTCTTCTCCAGGCAAAGTTTCTCTCCCCTCTTATTGCTTTTTATCGCCTTTTTTCCTCCTTTCTCATTCATTTATCCACTTTATTTTACATGTCCCTTGTTTAATTTATTTTCCCCTAATTTATAATATTTTTTATTTTTACCTTTACTTTCTTTTTCTTCCTTTTTTTTTTCCCACTGACTTTCCTCTCTTTGTCTTTCTTTCTTTCCCGCACTTGCCCTTCCTTCACTGGCAGGTAATAAAACGAAATAACTCGCAACATCCACTAATTACTTGCCACCTGTGTTCACCTGTGTCACAAGCTCACTCCACTCACTTCACTGCTTGCACCTGACGTCAAAAGAGGAAGGAGGTAGGTGTAGCGGGTCTCCTCATCCACATGTTGGGAAAGTGCAAGAAGATAGGACACTCAGGAAGGATTGAGAGTGAGAAGGAGGGAGGAGGGAGATAGGAGGATATGAAAAAAAAGTGAGAGGGAGGAAGAGGAGGAGGAGGAGGAGGAGGGCGTTAAAGGGGGCTTGATAAAAGAATGAAGATAACACTATGGGAGAGGAGATAGAAGATAAAGGGGAGGGACATTGAAGGAGGAGAGTGGGAGAAAGGCGACAGAAGGAGGGAGAGGGAACATTGACGGAGGGAGGAAGGAGATACGGGGTGGAAACTGAGGGAGGGAAGTGGAAGGAAGTGGAGAGATGGAGGGAGAGAGGAAGGGAATGGAGTGAAGCGATGCAGTTCTTATTTATGATGCCCAGCAGGACACTAAATGTTATCATGTTTTGATGTCGATATCCTCTCAGTGATGGAGGAGATCAAAGCGGGAGATGAGTTAAGGGAAGAGGAGAAGGAAAAGATAGTGTGAAGGATAAAGATGAGGTTAAGGAGAAAGATGAGGAAGATGAGGAGAAGAAGAAATAAGTGGTGTCTTTGAAGGACTAGGAAGAAGAAAAAAGGGAAAGTGGAATACGACAAGGGTGATGAAAAGAAAACTAATGTAGAGGGAAAGGAAGGAAAGAAAAAAGCAAGGCACGAGGAGGGCAGTGGAAGTTAGGTAAAAAAATGTGTTTGATTGGACTAGTTAAGTGAAGGAGAAGGAACAAGTGTCTGTTAAGGAAGTCTACGAATGAGAGAAAAAGATGAAACAAAAAAGAGACAGAAAGAGAAAGAGAGAGTGAGAACTATTAAGTTAATGAAAACTCACTATTATTATCGGTCAATATAAAGAAAATACCAAGCGAAGAAAAATATAGAGAAAAGATAAAAGATACATATTGAAAGGAAACTGACGAGGGAAAAGATGGGACAGAGGTGACAGTGGGCAGAAAAAATATGAGAAATTCGTCAGGAGATTGCCTAGAATCGAGAAGATAGAGGAAGCCATATTACCCTCATCCTTCTCTCTCTCTCTCTCTCTCTCTCTCTCTCTCTCTCTCTCTCTCTCTCTCTCTCTCTCTCTCTCTCTCTCTCTCTCTCTCTCTCTCTCTCTCTCTCTCTCTCTCTCTCTCTCTCTCTCTCTCTCTCTCTCTCTCTCTCTATCGCTCCATAGTGACTTCCTTTTTTTTCTCTCTTTCTATACCCCTCCCTCCTCCTTTCATTCACTCACTCCCCTCCTCTCCCATCTTCTATACACACGACTATAATACACCAACACATTCCAATACCACCTCCCCCTCACGTACCTAGCCACCCTCATTTTTTTCCTTTCCTTTTCCTTTTCTCCTTATCTCCTTCCTTCCTTCCTTCCTTCCTTCCTTCCTTCCTTCCTTCCTTTCTTCCTTCCTTCCCTTACACCCTCGTCATATATTAGGCAATGAGAATAATCCGTGACGTAGAAGATAAGGCCTCATAACCAGAGTCCCCGAACGAGCGGGGACTCTTGTTAACGACCTGCCTTCCTCGCCTCCCCGCGGCTATTTGGCACCGGGAACACTGATAAGGCTCGCAAGTATACTAGCGGCGCGGCGCAGACCTCTACTCCCTCCCTCCCTCTCCTGGCACGACGCTTCTGACGGAGACCTGTATTGTGTAGTGTAACGGAGGGATGTGTAGGATGCTGTGTAGGCAGGGGAAGAGGACATCCTGCTGGCTGTGGGCGTAGGTGTGTGTGTGTGTGTGTGTTAAGTGGTGGTCCCTGAACAGTGAGAAAGAGAGAAAAAAAAACTTTCAGCCTTGGGACTAATTAGCTTCTGTTGTCTATTTCCTTCCTTTCCTTAACCTTTTGTTGCGTGACTTCCTGTATATACATAATTGTGGTCTTTGTTGCTTTTTTGGTAGAACGATGTCGTCCGTGTGTGGGTGAAGAGGAGGCGGGATCTTGATTCTAGGCTGCCTTGTTTTTTAGTGCGGTGTGAAATATGCGTTTTTGTTATGTGATGTGTGTGCCTCAGGGAAGGATGGCCGGGGAGGGAGTACTGAAGGGGACCGTGGGTAGTGAGGTGATTCCTTCCAAATAGAACAGGGGTTGTGGTTTCAGGCAGTATATTATGGTGTTAGAGTCAGGGGAATGTATTTGTGTGTGTGTGTGTGTGTGTGTGTGTGTGTGTGTGTGTGTGTGTGTGTGCGTGTGCGTGTGCGTGTGCATGTGTGTGTGTGTGCGCGCAAAATTATATTCTTTTACCAAAATTGTGTTTCTCAGTTCCCCAACAAATACTGGAATTGTACTGGCATTGAATTTGCCTTCTTTTCTACGCATCGATCGCCTTCTCTCCCCTGCACAATTAGAGGCTGTAAACCAGGCGGGTCTTGGAGGAGCCACGCAACAGCAATAACCTCCGTGACACACTCTGACCCGGGGGGAAGGGTCGAGCAATCACGGTAAGAGCCGCAACGCCACCTCTGCCGCCCTTAGTCTCTGATAAAACCTTGGCAGGAACTGTGCGCTCCTACCTTACCATTGGAAAACTTCACGCACACACACACTCCCGCCTCATTTTATTCTTCTGTCTTTCTTTTCTTCCTCTCCTTTACCCTCCTCTCCTCCTCCTCCACCACCTCCTCGCGGTGGGTCAACTTTACACGAGTCTCTCCTCAACATTCTTGCTGACCTGACTCCCTTCTTCGTCTCTCTTACCTTCCTTTCCCCGTCCTTTCCACAGCCTTCCAACCTGCTGGAGTCACTGCCAGAATACCTTGTTTCCGAGGGATGTGTGGGTCTGTTCAAGGAAGTTTTGCGGCCATGAGATGTCGGAGTTTCGTGTTAGGTTTATTTTATTTTTTACTTTCTGTGTATAAAGGATGTAAAAGTCACGGCCAGCTGCACTTGTATAGGAGAACAGGTATGAAAGGGTGCAAGTTACTGTTATTATTATGGTTTCCAAAAAAAAAAAGACGACCAGACGTAACGTGGGGCTTTTATCCATGAATTAGCATCACAAGCACGTTAGCTGACAAGTGCAAGTGGAAGTGACAAGTAAGTCGACTGGAAAAAGAGAGCTTCGTAAGTGAACAAGGTTGCATCCTCGCTACCAGTGATGCATAATGTCACCTTATAACCGCAATATCTGTCGTGTTTACATGTTATTTGCAAGGAGTATAAAAGTCTATCCCCCCCCTTGCATCACACCCTCACGTCGCGGAGACACTCGACCTCCTCCCAACACTTGTAAGGTACGACGAGGGAGGCATCGAGACGGGCTGCTCGCGCCGCTCCGACTCTCCGTTGAGATAGAGAGGCTCCCGGAGGTCGGATGCCGTCCTTTGTTTCACGCACCGCTGCTTGGAAAATAAACATCCACCTGACTTCCTTCTGGGTTCTCTAAACGCTTGCCTCCTTGCCCTGGTTCCTTGGCCCCTTTCCCCTTTCGCCGTGGGTTTGCCTTACTGCTTGCCTCCGTCCTTGAGTGCTTTCCTTACTGCCACTGTGACTCCACTCGCTTTGGTCTGTCTCGTCTAAGTGCTTTCCTCTTTGCTCCATTTCTTTGATATTTTTTCTTGAGTGCTCGTGTCAGTCTTCTAGTTTTTTTTGTGAGTTAGTTTGTATGTTCTCTACCCTAAGACCCTCATCGACTTACCCACACACACGCACACATACACACACACACACACACACACACACACACACACACACACACACACACACACACACACACACACACACACACACACACCCACCCACCCACCCACCCACCCACCCACCCACCCACCCACCCACCCACCCACCCACCCACCCACCCCCACCCACCCACCCACCCACCCACCCACCCACCCACCCACACACACACACACACAAGAAAATTCATAAGCTTACAACTGAGTACATAAAACTAGACACACAGACAGGACAACACGAAATTGCATTTAATCCTGTATATTCCTATGTAAATACAACTAGATAAACACACACGTACACACACAGACACACACATTACTATTTTAGAATGAGTGTGTACTTTAATGCTTCCTCCTTTACATTTAACCCAAGTACCTTCCTCTCCCCGGGTGTCTGCAGTCCTTATTATCTTTCCCTTTCTTGAGTATATATATATCCTTTCCTCCTTAGTCTGGAACTCTTGCCATCTTCCACTTTCCACCACCATTACACATCCTCCTCCACTTATCTATTTCTAATCCCTATTCTTTCTTTTCTTCCTCTCCTTCCGTAAATAATCTGCCTCTTACTTGTATTTCCATCCTCCATTTGTCCCTTATCTCTTCCTTCGCCAATCTGCTGTACTCACCTGTTCAATGATGCAGAAGAGGTTGATTGGGGAGCCCGTCTCCACGTGGTACTCGCTGTTCCCCAGAATGAACGCCTCAGGGACAATCACATTCAGGTTCACAAACTGACTCACGATCCCTGTCCCGGTGGAGATCTGCGGGGAGGAGAATTAAGAATGTTAGTCAAGATATCTTTAAAATGCGTCGCTGAGAGAGAGAGAGAGAGAGAGAGAGAGAGAGAGAGAGAGAGAGAGAGAGAGAGAGAGAGAGAGAGAGAGAGAGAGAGAGAGAGAGAGAGAGAGAGAGAGAGAGAGAGAGAGAGAACGATATAGAATGAAAGAGCATGAGAGAGAGAGTACATGGGGACTGCAACACGGACTTAATTGAATGTGCCGGTGAAGCTGAGTGTCTGATAGGTCCTCAAATAGATGGACTTAATCATCACGGAGGACTTATAGTCGTACCAAATGGATGTGTCTACTCGCCTGTGGATGGAATACCCGGGAACATAATGCATCAAAGCGGAATAATTTTGATAAATTCTTGCATGAGAAAAAAATGTCAAGTAACAACGTGTAATCAAGGATAATCAGTCTTTGTAAATCATCTCATTTAAATAATTGAAAACACACTCATTTGAGACAAAAGAAAGAAAATGTATCAAAAGAAAAAATAAATTATAAGCGTGTGAGAAATCCACATTTGTCTTAGAGAGAGAGAGAGAGAGAGAGAGAGAGAGAGAGAGAGAGAGAGAGAGAGAGAGAGAGAGAGAGAGAGAGAGAGAGAGAGAGAGAGAGAGAGAGAGAGACAGACAGACAAAAAAAAAGAGAAAGAGAGAGAGGAAAACATATAAAGGAAAGAAAAAGAAAGAAATTCCTTCACCTTTCCAATTATCTGGGTGGGAGGAATTAGGGTGAACAAGGGAGGCAATTGTACTTAAATGGCTTCATCATTGTTCCAGCTCCTCACCCTTAGAAGTGCACTACAGCCCCCTTGCCTACCAATAGTTATAATTGCATAGCCGGCCCCAACGAGGCGGGGGACCGAGTGCACGTTCTGTAAAACTCTTCGGAAACAGAGACCCACGTTTAACTAGGTACGAGGACGAGGTCTATTAGGAATCCCTGTTTAAACTGGTCCTACTAAGTGTGTGTGTGTGTGTGAGTGTGTGTGTGTGTGTGTGTGTGTGTGTGTGTGTGTGTGTGTGTGTGTGTGTGTGTGTGTGTGAGAGAGTGTGAAGAAAATATAAAAAACAAATACAATAATGATAATAAAATAATAATAAAATAATTGTAATTGGGTGAATTAGAGAAATAATAGATGGCACAAACTTTAAGGTGTTACATATATCTCAGGAATTAAGAATGAAGAAACGATGAGAGAGAAAAAAAAAGTAGAGAGAGAAAAAATGGTGTCTGACGGAACGAAGAAGCAAAGGGAGGATAAGGAGACGGAGGGCGAAAAGTAGGTTATTACGGCCAATGGTGAGAGAGGATGACAATCTTAACTTCACTAACAAGATCACGAGTGAGATGGTGTCTTATACTGAAATTCTACCTCGCTACGTTACATTACCTTCACCCCCTCCCCACTCTCTCTCTCTCTCTCTCTCTCTCTCTCTCTCTCTCTCTCTCTCTCTCTCTCTCTCTCTCTCTCTCTCTCTCTCTCTCTCTCTCTCTCTGTATCTTTTTCCATCTCATTATTATCATTATTATTATTATTATTATTATTATTATTATTATTATTATTATTACTATAACTTTATTATTACTATTGTCATATATATTATCATTACCATTACCATTACCATTACTTTATTTTTCAACATTATTACTATTATTTACAATATTATTATTGTTATTATCAAATCAATAGCATCATTATGATCATAAATATTAGTGGTGGTATTATGATTGTAATTATTATTATTATTATTATTAGTAGTAGTAGTAGCAGTAGTAGTAGTAGTAGTAGTAGTAGTAATAGTAGTAGTAGTAGTAGTAATAGTAGTAGTAGTAGTAGTAGTAGTAGTAGAAATAATAGTAGTTGCAGAAGTATTATTTGTTGTGTATCTTTGAAACAAAAATATATAAATAAATTTTTTTGAAAACAAGTGTGAAATGACCGTTATGAATCACTTGCCAGGCAATTATTGGGATACTCAGAATAGATGAGTTAATTAGAGGGTGGCGAGATAATGTGTAATGCAGAAATTTGACATAAACTCCAAATTAGTGGAATCCGAAGGCCAGGCAGCGGCGCGTCCCTTGTCCCTTAGGTGGGCTCTGCTGGTGTTGTCAGGGTGATGGCAGTGATTGTTCATGAAATAGCAGACACCTTATTCGTTATTCCCTTGAGCATGTGTTAGTGCCGCTGCAACTGACCAATTGATTAAAACACGTCAAACACACACACACACACACACACACACACACACACACACACACACACACACACACACACACACACACACACACACACACACACACACACGTTACTCCTGGTAATTAATGAACGCCCACTAGTAACATTTCCATCAAGTGATATATCATTATCCTTCCCACCGTGTTTAATTAAATTTTTATCTCATCATTTACCTCGTTCTCAGAGATGCATATTTTGTGTGTGTGCTAAAAAAATCATACAGAAGACAAGTAAGTGTTTGGATGCTCGCTGTTGCTTTATGATCCTGGCGTCGTGCATTGAAGAAAAAAAAACTACAAAATCATATCATTCATATCATCACTTAATTAAAACGAACCACATCTTGGAACGCTGATGCTGAGGAGACTGCCAAGTAATGTCCAGAAGAAAATTTACAGTAGAGTCAACTACATGAGCCTTGGCCTAACCCTCCTACGGTAACCTAATATTGGTGGGGCGTCCCAGGCGAGCAGCAAACAGGAACACGACCCGCTATGAACACAGGGCTCCAAGGCACTCCTCCGTGGGCAAATATGAAGGGGAGCGTCTCTCCCTCACACCTGCCTTGTCCACATCTATTAAAGTCAACAAAATCACTCCTACTGTACACTAATGGGGAAATGGAGAGAGGGAGGAAGAGGAGGAGGGGAAAGGTGATTATTGTATGTTGACTCAGAAATATAAATAAGCTTCTCTTATTGGTCTCGCCGCCGTATATATCCTTATTTTCACCAAAGGAGTATGTTGACTTTACTCTCTAAAATTACCTTCCCTGCCAGTTCGTGTTCCGTCCTCAGACCTTCGTTCACTCCCCTGCCAAGGAGACCTACTCGCTTCAGTTATGAAAGGTAGTATAAGTTTGCCTCTGGCTACGGAGAGAGAGAGAGAGAGCGAGAGAGAGAGAGAGAGAGAGAGAGAGAGAGAGAGAGAGAGAGAGAGAGAGAGAGAGAGAGAGAGAGAGAGAGAGAGAGAGAGAGAGAGAGAGAGGAGATAAAGAACGAGAGGAGAGAATAAAAAGGGAGAAAAAACCGGGTACAAAACAAAGTGTAAGCATAACAAACGAAGATGGAGGTGCCAGGTAGGTGGAGGCAAGTAAAGGTGAGACTTCGCGGCTCTAATGCAATTTTATACCCACAATGGAAGCGGTTGACGTTTAATTTCGTTATTTACGGAGTGTCGTCTATCGTAAACAGGAATGTGTTTGTCGTTCCGTTCACGGCTCTTGGAAAAAAAATGTTATGAGATGACACAGCAGGTGGGCTCTGTGTGTGTGTGCGTGTGCGTGTGCGTGCGTGTGCGTGTGCGTGTGTGTGTGTGTGTGTGCGTGTGTGCGTGTGTGCGTGTGTGTGTGTGTGTGTGTGAGCGTGCGCGCGATGATAATAATGATTATAATGATAATAATAGTAATAGTAATAATATTGATAATAAAAGCAAGAAGAAAAAGGAGAAAATAAAATAAATAGAAAGATAAAGAAAAAGAAAAAGAAAAGGAAATAAAAATATAAAGAAAAATAAAAAGAAAAGGAAATAAAAATATAAAGCAAAAGAAAAGGAAGAGAAAAAGAGGAAACAAGTAAAAGAAAAAGAAGAAACATCCACGGAATAGGAAAGGAAAGAGAGATGTGAGTGTTTAGGTAAAGCGTTGAGGTAGTACTGGAGCCTCGGGGAAGACGACTCAACTATTAACAGCTCTCAGGACTCAAGTGTTAAGTAATTATGATTCATGAAGAAAAGGAAGAACGGAGAGGCGCGGCTTAGAGAGGATAAAGAGAGGCAAACATGATAAAGAGGAGACGAAGTTGCGTAAAGATAACCGAGGAAATAAATGAGGGAATGAAATGATCTCAATAAATTTGAGAAAAATATATAAAGGCGAAAATTAAATATACCCATAATACAAAATAAAACTAAATTCAGGTACAGCAGCCAGGTGAAACAGGGTTTGTCGGGCCAAGCAATCTCTATATAAAGAAATTTAGCTGTATGCCAGGTCACCGTTGTAAGAAAGTTACTTAGCGGCAATTGAGGTCACTTATAAGAAAGAGGGACATTACTTTGAGCGGGACAAGTAAAACTAAAAAGGAAAACTAAAACAGCCGCCTGAAGAAGTGGAGGAGGCGTCATTGGACACTTACATGACACTCGTAGGTTCCGTTGTCACGCTCCTGCAGGTATTTAATGGAAAGTGTCCAGTCATCTGCACCATCCCTGTGTGTGATGGAGAACCGCTCGTCGTTGGTGTAGGTGAAGACGCCTGAGGTGAGTACATGCCAGTCCCGCCGCCTTATCCAGGAGATCTGCAGAGGGTGTGGAAGAACAGGGGAGAAAGGTGTGGAGGAGCAAGGGAGAGGATGGTGAAGCAAGGAATTAAAGGGAAAAGGGCAGAGGAGCAGGATGGATGGATGGACAAAGGGAAGGAAGGAAGGAAGGAAGGAGAGAAGATATAATTGAGTTAGTTCATAAGATAAGCTTCACTACTATATAAATTTTTGTCTTGGGTATATACTAAATCAAAATGACTATAATAAAATATCTCCAGCTTGCTTAGAATAGACTCTTTATTATTGAAGGAGCACCCAATCGTCGGTACTCAAACTACCTGGCACTCGCAAAACGCTGAGTTAGACACACATCTGGACCATTATCGTGAATTATGAGTCGCCTCCACGCCACCTTCACGCTCTCCCATACATCGGAATGGCGCTGGAGTATCGTTGGGGCGTCAAGGTGGCGGGAGGTATCTCTCTTCACACACATAAACACACACACACACACACACACACACACACACACACAGAGACACACACACACACACACACACACACACACACACACACACACACACACACACACACACACACACACACTTATAAACATCTATTCGTCTCCATTATAGTTATCAATGCTCGTTACCGTATTCATTATCCTTCCTCCCCTTTCCATCCCTCCATTTTCTCCCTTTTCTCATTCCTCCTCTTCTACCCTTCCCTTTCCTTCCATTCGCCTCCCCCCCCTTCCTCCCAGCCCTCTGCAGCCTCCCCCCCCAACAGCCCATCTAACGAGGGCTATCTTTGCCTGGGGACGCCTTTTTATCATTCCATTTCAATAGTTACCTAATTTTTGGCACCGTACGCGTTCCACATATATCAAAAATAACGTAATTATGACAAATTACTGAATGTTTTTATTCGATTACATAATTAAACCTTGTTAAGAGTTACCAGCCAGTTAGTATTCATGCATAGCGATTTTATGTCAGTAAAAATAATATCCTAATTATATGCACATAATTATCAGTTCCATAATGGTAGTAGACGAGGCAGGTGCGCAGAGGAGGGGCGCGCCGCATCTGGGCACACGGCTGTTGGCGTTTAATTAATTTTCTGTTTACCTGGAAGCCTGTCTTGCCGGGGTAGTGG
>JAPQNM010000048.1:9003345-9013345 GCA_029783475.1 Metacarcinus magister
AGGGATACAGCGGTGCTTAGTGTGCATACCTAAGGCACAGCTAATACTACTGCAACAAAGGACACAGGTAATGAGTGAGTCTGGTCATGTCATTAGCCATTCTGCGACTCACCTTCACGTCGCACTTAATTGACTCTCAGGCTCACTATGCAGGTAATGATTCATACCGGACCGTCCGTGAACCCTTGAGTGTGTTTCATAAGCCATGGAAGCAGCATGAAGAATGAAACCCTGTAGTGCAACACCCATGATAACGTGCCATGCTAGAGGGTCTGAAAGCCTACTGAGGATTATGAAATGAACAAGTGTTTCATTCATGTTACAGCGGAACAGTGCAGGTTTGTGCTGGTTTATCTATACATCGACGTCTTTTAATATTTCATGAGTGGATTAAAGAGAGAGAGAGAGAGAGAGAGAGAGAGAGAGAGAGAGAGAGAGAGAGAGAGAGAGAGAGAGAGAGAGAGAGAGAGAGAGAGAGAGAGAGAGAGAGAGAGAGAGAGAGAGAGAGAGAGAGAGAGAAGAGAAAGAGAGAGAGCACGCACACACTCCATCAACAATCACACTCCTCTCTTAACTCCTTCATTAGAACATTTTTTCCTGCAGTGAGACAAACAAGGCGAGGATGACACGTAGGAGAGAGAACCTAATCTATGCAACTCAAAGGAACGAACATAACACTCGAAGCAAATAGGAAAAAAAGCGAGAGATAGAGAGAAAAAAAGAGATTGAGAAAGAATGAAATATATTCAAATCAAATCACCACCATACCATACACGATATATATTTTTCTTCCACCTTATAAACCAAAGAAGAATGGCTTGTCTGAAAAAAAGAAAAGAAAAAAGAAATGGAGTTGAGAAAAAATATTACGTTCCTTTTCTGACAGCAAATCTAGCCTGGAGTAGATTAATTATTCACGTGTCTAGGAGTACGCGGAGAAGCAGTCGTCTGTGGCCTTCATTAAAAGCGGAGAAAAGAACCTGACATATAATATTCATAATATTAATTTTTTTCACACATACATACATACATACATTCAGACATACACACGTGCGTTCTTAGTCCTTGTGTGGGAAGAAGGGAAGACAGGCGTAGTGATGGGACTCTAATAAAGCTTCTGTGTGGATTATGTTATATGGTTTGTATAAGGGACGACGGAATGAAATTAATGATTCGTGAAACATTGAAACATTGAAACATTTTATTATGCCTTTTAGTACATTTTAAAGTAATAATTTTGAGAGTGTGTGAAGGAGGGAAGGAGACGGAGTACGGAAGGGATGTGTTGTATAAGTGACTGAGGGAAGTGAGAGAGAGAGAGAGAGAGAGAGAGAGAGAGAGAGAGAGAGAGAGAGAGAGAGAGAGAGAGAGAGAGAGAGAGCGAGAGCGAGAGCGAGAGCGAGAGAGTAAAAAAAAAAATTGATTGAACAATTAAGCACACAACACACACACACACACACACACACACACACACACACACACACACACACACACGCACACACACGCACACACACGTAAAATCAATTACTAGGTGGTCTCTGGATCACTCTGATGATGATCCAATCAGCGTGGCTCCAGGCGTCCTATTTTCTGTTCTCAACGAGGAAAATGTTGGGAAAGAAAACGAGTATTTTTCTTCCCCTTGCACTTCATTTCCTCTAAGCATCTCATTTCCTATTATGTTTTTTCATATGCAACGTATTCCAGACAAGAGATTAAATTTTTTCTCAAGGCGTCTTTCTCGGAGATGGTTTTTCGTTTTTTCTCTTTTTCTTTCTGTGATATAAGCTTCCTTCACGACAAACATTTCCAGTGTTGTTTTTTTCGTTCGTGTCCCATCAAAAGGAAAAAAAAAACAACACGGAGGTAACCGCAAGGATGTTGTTTAATGAAATTGTTGCACCGCGTTTTTCCGTCCAAGTGAGCTCGGTGGTGGTGTTTCTCGGTACTTGACATCGAGGACGTGCAGTGAGCGTGATGTAGTTTGTGTTCCTGGCAAGAGTTTGTCTGGATACTAACTTTTTGGTGGTCTTATTTTTCTCTTTATTGCAGATATTACAATCGAAATGACAAGATATTTCACAAACCTAAAATTGATATGTTACAGTACACTAAAAAATGTCCCCTCCCTTTAAATAAAATTTTCTGTTATGTTCTTATAAATAGATAATTTCGTTAAGGATTCTGTCGTTATATAGAAAATATAAGAAAATTCTTAGATTTTTGTTCACTATTTGATTTCTATTCTATTCCTCCTCCTCCACCTTTTCTATGTCTTTCCTTTCTTCCTCCTCCTCCTCCTCCTCCTCCTCCTCCTCCTCCTCCTCCTCCTCCTCCTCCTCCTCCTCCTCCTCCTCCTCCTCCTCCTCCTCTGTGTTGCTGCATGAGGGAATACAGGGAAGGGGAGGGTATCAGTGAGCTGTTTTTAGACTGCTATGTAGATAAGTTACTTACACTCGAAGAATCAAAAATCTAATAAAGGATATGAAACTTTCGTGGAAAGCTGTGCAGGTAACACAGAAGTAGGAACTCATTCGTGGAAGAGAGTTGAAGGGAAAATAGGAAGGTCAAAGTTAATTTTCTCGAGCTGTTCGTCCTTAACCTATCTGAAAAATGTTTAATTTTTTAATTTTCAACACACACACACACACACACACACACACACACACACACACACACACACACACACACACACACGACACACACACAGATATATGGCGTGTGTGTGTGTGTGTGTGTGTGTGTGTGTGTGTGTGTGTGTGTGTGTGTGTGTGTGTGTGTGTGGTCAGGTCCTGGGTGTGGTAAAAGCGCATTCCATGTCAGTGTATTCCCTCCTTCCCCCTACTCTCTCTCTCTCTCTCTCTCTCTCTCTCTCTCTCTCTCTCTCTCTCTCTCTCTCTCTCTCTCTCTCTCTCTCTCTCTCTCTCTCTCTCTTTGATCGTGGCACCTTTTCAAGACACATAAACGTCCGCTGCGTCACTTATCGGAAGTCACAAGGAAAATGAATGTGTAATAAAGACGTAGTTTTAAGACCACTCGGCGACATGCAAAAAAAAAGAAAAAGAAAATTCCAACATTTTATTGAACGAAATTGCAGTTATGTTTAGGAGGTACACTTTCTCTTATAACTTCAGCTATAGAGTTTATGTTGCAGCGAGAAGTATTACTAGAATTGACAGTACATATAGTATACATCCTCTTCAGTATATGGTCATAATAATTCACTTACCCCATCGCAATACAATGAAGAACCAAGTTATATTTCCCTGGACGCCACGCCATGTGCCTTGGAATGGAGCAAGAAGCATTTTTGTTAACGCTGTGTCCGTGTGAGTTATGTCTCGTTAAACTCGACTGGGTGAGGCTCCATCGCGCCGGCTGAGTTGTGCCCAGACGCGGCGGGCAGGTGAAGGCAGGTGAAGGCAGGCAAGTTTACGAGACGTCGACGCTTCCATCTTCCACCTGAATACCTGGCTCATTGTTCCCCCTCCGAAGACCTCGTCCGTTGTTGCTCTTCCACACAATTGCCTGCCTATTCTCTCTCTCCTTGTCTCCTTCCCTCGTACACACACACACACACACACACAATATCTCTCTCTCTCTCTCTCTCTCTCTCTCTCTCTCTCTCTCTCTCTCTCTCTCTCTCTCTCTCTCTCTCTCTCTCTCTCTCTCTCTCTCTCTCTTTACCATTGTCCTTTTCTCTCTTTCTCTTTCCCTCCCTCCATCCCACCTTTACTCCCTCTCTCTCCTCTCCCTCTTCTTTCTTCATCTACAACGATCACCTCTGTCTCCCCCCTTCCCCCCCCCCCCCCTCCTCGCCCCCTGTATGTCTTTCATCCTTCCGTTCACTTTTCTTTCACCGAGTCTTTTTTTTCTTCCTTCTCACCTCCACAGGATCTTTCCCTCTTACAAAAAAAATGAGGGGAAAGAAAAAGAGAGTGAGAGGGTCCTAAAAATTGTCATCCTTTTTCCTTTGCTTCAGTCCCTTCCTCTAATGTATTACTGAGTTCCCTTCATACCAATTCTTTATCCAACGTGTATGAAACCTGTCTTTTACTCACTCTATTTCCTCTCTTTTGTCTTTCATTTCCTTTCATTTTTCCTTCTTGCCATTTATTATCCTTCCTTCCTTCCTCCTCTTTATTCTTCTTATTCCATTTCCTTCCACTTCCCTCATAAAATTCTTATCCATTCTCCCTTTCCCATTACCCCCATTTCATTCACTTCATTTCCCTCTTTGTCTCCATTCTATTCTTCCTTCCTCTTCCCTTCCCCTCCTTTCTTCCCTCCTTTCATAAGTATTCCTTTAATCATTTACCTCTACATTTCGTCCCTGTTTCCCTACCCTTCCCTTATTTTTGTTTTCATTCTTGTTGATTTTTTTCTGTTCATCTCTCTTTTTCCTCTCTATCAACATCCCTGACTGTGCGTCTTGAGTGGTCAGTTGAAGTCTTCGTGCTCATCTTTTATGGATTCTCGGCTGTCATGGGGTCGTAGTGTCGATGACTTATGATCACTGATTTGAGGTTTTGGTAATGACGCGATCAGTTGTGTAAGGAAGAGGTGGTAGAAGAGGAGGAGGAGAAGGAGGAGGAGGAGAAGGAAAAACATGAAAAAGAATTAAAAAAAAGAAGAAAAGGAAGAAGATAAAGAATGAAAAGAAGAAAAAGAAAGAACCCATGAAACAAAGGCAAAAGAAGAATAAACGAAGACGAAGAAAACGACGATGAAGATATAGAATTGCAAGAGGATAAGGAATGGGAGGAGGAGAAGACGAGGGACAAGGACACCGTTGACGATGGCGACGAAAGGGAAGAGAGGAGGAGGAGGAAGACAAGAGTTATGGGACTGGATTTCATTCTATTTTTACGGTTCGTCCCTGAGATTTCCCAAGTCCACCCTATCCTTTCCCTTCACCGAGGATCCGTCTCTCATTGCTCCTTCCTTCATCCATCTCTCCAGCCTTTTATTCTCACCCATCCCTCTTCTCCTTCCTTAGAGAGAGAGAAAAAAGTATTCAATCCCACGAGGCGAGAAGGTGAACAAGTGACGAACAGAACCACACCAAGAAGACGAGTGGAAACATCAATTTTATAACCCTCTTTGAAGAAAAAAAAATATTGAGCAGTAACATTTTTATCACTTAATAATTCTCATGTTTTTTTTCTTCACTTCTATATCCTTGTCTTCCTTCTTAGCCCTTTCCTCCTCTTCCCTGTGCATGGTCGTGGTGGTAATGGTAGTAGCTGTCGTCGTAGTGGTAGTGGAGCCGTAGTAGTAGTAGTAGTAGTGGTGGCGGTGATATAAGCTTCATTACTGCGGCTGTAACTCTTAATGTAAGTCTCCACCGACCTGCACCTAACATGACACTGAAGAGAGAGGCTGCCATGGCGAGTTGGTTGTGGTGGCGGCGAGTTACTACACACATACACACACACACACACACACACACACACACACACACACACACACACACACACACACACACACACACACACACACACACACACACACACACGAACATTGCATAAAAAAGTTCTTCCCTAGAGTGCCATTGTTCGACGAAGGTTATGTCACCCAGCGGACCTGAACTTGGAGTGCCTCGGTGTTCCCTTTTAGCGTGTGGGTGTGGGTGTGTGGGCGTGTGGGTATGTGTGTGTGTGTGTGTGTGTGGGTGTGTGGTGACTGGGTGGTTCCTCTCGTATGTTCTATAGGGGGAATAAGTCCATAGAGGGCTGGAACGAGGGGGAGGTAGAAAGGATACATCGACTCTTAAATTAGGGTTACACAAACATTGAAGAGAGAGAGAGATTGAGAGAGAGAGAGAAGAAGAAAAAAGTGTACACGCTGCAATAAAAAAATAAGATAAAACAAAATTCCTAGTCAGACTATAGGCGCCAACACTTAATAAAAAAAAAGGGAAGAAGAAAATAATCAAGTGAAAGATGTTAAAAAAAAAAAAAAAAATCCCAGGGAGTTTAAAAGGGTGGCAAGAAACAGAGAAAAACGGAGGAAGCCAGGATGAGAGGCAAGAACTAAGGCAACGCTCAGAAGACAGAAAAGCCGCCTTTGTCAACGCCGTGATACCAGGGAACTGCAAAAACTCCGGCCAGAAAAATGTGCCTCGCGGGGGGGACTGAGTTTAATTGCGGCGACCAGATAATGGTGGTCATAGAGAGAGAGAGAGAGAGAGAGAGAGAGAGAGAGAGAGAGAGAGAGAGAGAGAGAGAGAGAGAGAGAGAGAGTGAGAGAGTGAGAGTGAGAGAATATATAGACAGACAGAGAGAGAAAAAGAGAAATGAAAAATTAAACCTCTTACTTTACCTCGTTTACTCTTTGTTTTATGTTTATATACGTGCGTGCGTGCGTGCGTGCGTGTCTGTGCGTACTTAACACCTCTAACCTACTACCGAGAATTAAACAAAAAAAACAAATAAAAACAATTAAACTTTTACTGACAACCTTCACAGTAAAACGGTAACGGCAGCCCTACAAGGAAGAAAACGGGATGTAGGATCAGCTTTACGTCACACCCATACACGAGGGTCGACAAGTGTGTAGGGAAGTGAAGTCAGGTGTTTTGGGCAAAGGCAACGGAGATGAGTCGTGTTAATACCGGGCAAAGGAATGAAAAGGGTTACATACAATAAAGCAGAATAAAGAAAGATGGAAGGAGTGAGGGAAGGGGATGAAAGATCGTTTGCATGAAGGAAGGAAGGAAGGAAGGAAGGAAAGAAGGAAGAGAGGAAGGAAAGAAGGATGGAGAGACAAGATGAACGTGGATCTTAAGAACGAAACGAAGTGTAGGAGGGAGAGAAGACATTTGATTAAAGCAGGAGACAGGAGAAAAGATGGAAGAAACTCGATTAAACAGACAACGAGAGAGAGAGAGAGAGAGAGAGAGAGAGAGAGAGAGAGAGAGAGAGAGAGAGAGAGAGAGAGAGAGAGAGAGAGAGAGAGAGAGGGAGAGGGAGAGAGAGAGGGCAGCGTCAAGACTCACCTGTGTATTGCGATGCAGCCAAGGGGGCGTAGGGAGGCAGGAGCAGCAGGAGCAGTGGCAGAATGAGGCTCCAGCTCCCACCACCACCCTGCTGCCGCCCACGCCCTCCCCTCCACGCCCACCCAGCGCCCACGAAGCTCCACACCCACATCTGGAAAGAAAGAGAAAAATTGGTTATTACACATGTTTTTTCGTTGTCGTTTTCATTGTTGTCGTTGTGGTCGTAGTAGTGTTAATAGTAGTAGTAATAGTAATAATGGTAATAGAAGTAGCAGCAGTTGCATTATAGTAGTGGTAGTAGTAGTAGCAAGAGAGGAGACATTATGGTAATCGTTAGTGCAGATGTGCATAGTGTCTTGAATACTAATTTCGCATTATGACTTAGAGTACTGGGAATATCGCTCTCTATAGTATTATCCTGTTCCATTGTGTGTTTGAATTGTGCGATGATTATAACCTAGATAAAAATACATGTGATCAGGGATAGAGGAAACAAATGAGCCCAGATTAAGTACTTATTGCATGGAATTTAGTCTTAGTCTTTTGTTTTTTTAAGTCAGTTCCGTAACTATTTGCCTTACTAATTGGCCAACGAGAGAAATTGGAATTCGTGTGCGGAATTAATACTTCTGCGTAAAATTGCATTGTTAAAATTGCATACAAAAAATTAATCAGTTTATTCAAGGTTTCGCAGTGTCCTTGATCTTCTTCCTCTTCTTTATCTCCATTTTACAGTATCATCTCATTATCTAACTTATCTGCATTCAATATTTTTCTCTTCATAATACGTATCCCCATTTTTATTATTCTTTATCTGTTCATCCTTTCATTCACTTTTTCTCTGCCGCACCATTCGTTTCTTTATTACACTTTCATCTTTCCTGCACTAGATTTTCGGTCTTTCTCTTTGTCTCTCTATCCAAGCCCTCTCCTCTCCTGCTTCATCTGCATTATCCGCTGCTTCAACATTTGCATCTCCTTTGCCTCTTCATCTGTCTCCCCTGCCTGCCTCTTCATCCACCTCTCCTTTATCTCCTCCTCCTCCTCTTCCTCCTCCTCCTCCTCTTCTTCTTCCTCACCTCGCCTCCTTCTGTCCTTCATGGTGACAGCGATGAAGATGCTCCATCCAGAATGAGTTACTTTTATGGTAACGCGAAGATCTCTCATTAGTATTCACGACTCAACCTCTAAGGAGCCTCCGCCCTCTACGTCTGGTGATTCCCTGTGCTGCTTCTGTCTCCTCCTCCTTCTCCTTCTCCTCCTCCTTCTCCTCCTCCTCCTCCTCCTCCTCCTCCTCCTCCTCCTCCTCCTCCTCCTCCTCTTCCTCCTCCTCCTCCTCCTCCTCCTCCTCCTCCTCCTCCTCCTCCTCCTCCTCCTTCCTTGTTGTCCTATTCTCTTGCTTCCTGTTTTCTTTTCGATTTTGTCGTTGTCATCGCACTTCTTTCCCTTCTTTTCCATCACTCCTCCTCCTCCTCCTCCTCCTCCTCCTCCTCCTCCTCTTCCTCTTCCTCTTCCTCTTCCTCCTCCTCTTCCTCCTCCTCCTCCTCTTCCTCCTCCTCCTCTTAATGGCTTCCGCTCTCACACCCACGCACGAAGGACACAGGAACGGAAGGTCGGGGAGGGGTGGAGGGGGGGAGGAAACTTGAGGAAATTGGGGCTAATACAAAAAGGTGCTGACGTAGCTACTTATCACTGAAATACTTGGATGAGTATATACGTGGATATAAAACTCTCTCTCTCTCTCTCTCTCTCTCTCTCTCTCTCTCTCTCTCTCTCTCTCTCTCTCTCTCTCTCTCTCTCTCTCTCTCTCTCTCTCTCTCTCTCTCTCTCTCTCTCTCACACACACAACACTTCAACACACCAAGTACCAAGGCTTTGTGTGGGTGTAGCGTCATCGTCACATCTCCGTCGTATATAAAGCCACACTTCGAAGGGCTTCAGCGAGGCCTCTAAGCTCCTCCTCCTCCTCTTTCTCCTCCTCCTCTTCCTCTTTCTCCTCTTCCTCTTTCTCCTCCTCCTTCTCCTCCTCCTCCTCCTCCTCCTCCTCCTCCAGGCACTGTTTACCTGCAGCTCGTGTCCGCCAGTTTAGCTACAACCACGCGTCATTAACCCTCACCGACAGGGAAGGCAAGACCGCTGTATTGATAATGTTTCCGCCTCTCAGCTGTACCTCGAGGAGTCCTTACACGGCGAGTGGCTCCTGTTTATCCCTCGTTTAGTCTAGTATTGAACGTCCATTTGGTTATCGGTACACCTGCCTTGCTCTGCCCACACATACACATGCACACGCACGCACACACACACCCACACACACACACCCACATACACATATACAAGACTCCTATTCGCTGACTCATTCGTATGCTTCGTTTTCTGTGGTTCATTTGTGTATTCTTCATGAGTTCCACACCTCGCTGGTTCGGTCTGAAAGTCTGGGTTTCACTGTGAGCTGATGGTGAGGCGCCTCTTGTCTCCCCCTCCCCTCGTCTCATCAGTACGTGAAGGAGTGCAGGAAGGAGAGGATGCAGCCTGAATTTTAATTAAGACAAAAATAGTACAGTCCCCCACCATTCGCTACAAAGAGGAGGAAGAAAAATGGAAACTGCTCAAGACGAAATCTACGATGCGTTTAAGGTTACTTGTGTTTACTGTAGCAGAGCGTGTGAGGGTAGTGATGGACGAGGGGAAGGAAGAGGAAAGGTTAGAACAGCTACAGTATGAAGTGAGGAGGGAAGGAGGAAACAAGGGAAGGACACGCGCCCGAGGAAGCAAGACAATGGAGGGAGATAAATGAACTCTCTGATAGATGGAGAGTGATGAAAACTGGAGATAATAGGAAAAAAGATGGACACAGACTATAACAAGAAAAATGGAAATAGAAAATAGTGTAGAAATGGTTGCATGTATTATGAAATCGAAATAGAAAACGAGACAGATGATGAAGCTTGATAAAAACGAAAGAAAGGAAGAAGGAAGAAAAACACGGAAACCAAGACACCT
>JAPQNM010000048.1:9020845-9028345 GCA_029783475.1 Metacarcinus magister
TTTAATATAGTAAAACAGATTAGTATATTGTCCCAGTCAAGTTAAGGTGAATATATTGTCTTTTATCTTTTTTAACCATAACTCATTCTATAGAAAATTCCTGACTGCACTCGTTACTTCATCACTGTAAAGGATCAACACTCTCCTCACGTATTCACAATGGACTCGCCTAATACTACCTTCACTTAAGGCATATCTTGTACACCTTTCATGAGTTGTTCGGTTCATTCATGACTGTCCAACCACTTAATGAAAGATGCACGGGTTAGGGGTGAGAGTACTGGGAGAGTCCATTGCTAAGGAGTGGGGGGAGACGGGAAATAAATAAATAAATAAATAAATAAATAAATAAATAAATAAAGAAAGAAAGAAAGAAAGAAAAAGAGCAAAGAGAGTATTAATAATTAAGATAAATAAATCAGAAAAAAGTTATAGACCTGGGATGAGAAAATTTACTGATTATATCTTATAGTAAACACACAAGCACACACACACACACACACACACACACACACACACACACACACACACACACACACACACACACACACACACACACACACACACACACCACACACTTTCTCTCTCTCTCTCTCTCTCTCTCTCTCTCTCTCTCTCTCTCTCTCTCTCTCTCTCTCTCTCTCTCTCTCTCTTTCTTCGTCCGTCACCTGGATTGACAGAAGTTGTGACAAAGGAGAGAGGGAGGAAAGATATATGAAGAAAAGACATACATAATGGAGAGAGAGAGAGAGAGAGAGAGAGAGAGAGAGAGAGAGAGAGAGAGAGAGAGAGAGAGAGAGAGAGAGAGAGAGAGAGAGAGAGAGAGAGAGAGAGAGAGAGAGAGAGAGAGAGAGAGAGAGAGAGAGAGAGAGAGAGAGAGAGGAAAGACATAATTGAATATACAATGAGACAGACTGACAGAAATAGGCTAAAAAAGAGAGATAGAAAGAGACAGATAGAGAAGCAGAATTATAACATGAAGTGAAGAAAGAAGAAAAAGAAGAAGAAGAAGAAGAAGAAGAAGAAGAAGAAGAAGAGAAGAAGAAGAAGAAGAAGAAGAAGAAGAAGGAAGAAGAAGAAGAAGAAAGAAGAAGAAGAAGAAGAGAAGAAGAAGAAGAAGAAGAAGAAGAAGAAGAAGAAGAAGAGAAGAAGAAGAAGAAGAAGAAGAAGAAGAAGAAGAAGAAGAAGAAGAAGAAGAAGAAGAAGAAAAAGAAGAAGAAGAAGAAGAAGAAGAGCGTAATAAAGGGGAGAGAAGGGAAAGTTAGGGCAGAAAAGTCACTGTTTTCATGGGCTGTTGGAAGGAGGAGCTAGGAAAAAGAGAAATAGGAAACATTTTTTGTAAGGGAGAAAAAGAAAGAAAGAATAGGGTGGATGGGAGAATGGAAAATGAGAAAGAGAGAGAAAAAAAATATAAAGGAAAGGAGAGCATGAAGGTGTGAGAGGAACAAAAAAATATGTAATCACCTGTGAAAAGACATAAGGACGGTAAAAAAAAAGGTCAAGTGTCTGGACTTTATAGAGTTGGTGAAGCAGGAAGTTTGGAGAATTACTTAGATCTTTTATTATGAAGATAAGTAGAAGAAAGGCATTAGATTCTGTTCAGTTAGTGTTAGTGTTTTATCTTTGTTATTCACTAATATTTTGATGTTATTATTATTATTATATTATTATTATTATTTATTAGTAGTAGTAGTAGCAGTAGTAGTAGTAATAGAGTTTGTGTCTGTCTGTTTGTTTGTCTGACTGATTTTATTCCTTCTCTCGTTTTCTATTTTTCTCCATCAGTGAAAATAATAAATAACAAATACATTAACAATTAAATACAAAAAAATAAAAAATGCATAATTCCAAGTATTTTGTAAAGAAAAATCCAGTGAACAAGAAAATAAAGAAAAATGAAACAATCAAAGGAGATTAGGGGAAGCAAGGGGCCGAAGGGGGAGAGAGGAGGAAGGAAGAGGGGAGGAAGGGGAGGAGGAAAGAAGAGAGGAGGAAGGAAGACGGGAGGAAGGAAGACGGGAGGAAAGGGGAGGGGAGAGGGGAGGAAGGGAGGGAGGAAAGGAGAGGGGAAGAAGGGAGAGGAGAGGAAGGGGAAGAGAGGAGACGGGAGGGAAGAGGATAGGAGACAGGAAGGAAGGGAGAGGGGAGATAGGGAGAGGGGAGGAAGGGAGAGGAGTTGAGGTCACAGCCCCATACAAGCATGAAAACGTAAGAGGCCAATAGAGAGAAGGACAGAAGGAGGGAGGGAAGGAAAAGTGGAGCAGGGACGAGGGGAGGGAAGGGAAAGATGGGAGGGAATGAAGCAGAAATACTGAGCAAAAGGGAAGAGAAGGAAGGAGGGAGGGAAGGATACGAACAGAGGAGTAGGAAAGAAAGGAAGAGGAAGGAATAGAAAAGTGGAAGAAAAGAGTGGAAGAAGTAGAGGAGGGAGAGAAGGAAAATAACAAAGAAGGAGGAGGAGGAGGAGGAGGAGGAGGAGGAGGAGGAGGAGGAGGATAGACGAATTCAAGGAAGAAGAGAAAGTAGAAAGGAAGCGTGAAAGAGTAGAAAGCATAGAAAGAGGAGGAAAAAAATAAAAGTTTAGAATAAAAATAATGGAGAAAGAACAGAATAAAAACAAAGAGGAAGAAGGAAAAATGTTAGAAAAAGAACAGGTAGAAAACGAATAGAGGCAGGATGGGAGGGAAGGAAGGAGGGAGGAAGGGAGGGAAGGTAGGAGGGAAGGGTACGAGGGAAGGGTAGGAGGGAGGGAGGGACGGTACGAGGGAAGGAGGGAAGCAGGGAAGCAATGAGAGGGGGAAGGAATGACAGTGGGAAGGAGGGAGGGAGGGTAGAATGGAGGGAGGGTAGGATGGAGGGAGGAAGGAGGTATCAAAGAGAGAGAGAGAGGCGTGAAGGAGGTGAAAAGGAAAGTTTGTTGAATGCATAACAAACTTCTATGTCAATTTAGAGGATGTGAAAAGCATGTACTGTGTCACCACGACCTCAATGAATAAACCTTCTGTACTGTACTAGGAGGAAGTCAAAAAAGAAGAGGAAGAGGAAGAAGAAGAAGAAAAAAAGAGAAGACAACAAAACATAATGGGAAAAAGAAGAAAATCCATAACAAGGGAAAAAAATAGAAGAGATAAAAAAAAACGTATTACCAAGTGAGCAGAGTCCCCATTTTCTCCACCCTAGAAGGACATAAATAACTATTAAGACAGCACACCTTCCACCACCACCACTTCCACCACCACCACCACCACCACCACCACCACACCCACAGAACCCTCGCCATTCATTCATCCAGACACACACTAACCCTTCGCCTTCACTGACTTCCCTGACCCACCAATATAAGACCGGAACGAAACGAGTAACGAGGACTGAACAGGCTGGAACACACAAGGCATCTGGAGCATCCCTCTCCGGCCCTCCCACAGCCACCCTATTGGATTATTAGATTCTTTAGGGCGGTCTTAGAGGGATGTGAGGCCAGGGGGACATAGCAGAGTCGGGCTTGGGACACGGCGGGTGATGTAAGACTGGGGAAATTGAATTATATATGGCTGTCAGGAGAAGGGGGAATGTGGGGGAAGGTGGAGGTGATAAGACGGGAGAAAGCAGTAGTAAATAGGGAAAGGAAGAGGAGGACGTAGTGATGATGGTGGTGGAGGAAGAGAATGTAAGAGGAGTGTGATAATAAGAGATATCAGAGGAGAGGAAGAGGAAGAAATGAAAGAGAAGGAAGGAAGGATGCTTAATGAAATTAGGAACAGAATAGGAAGACTAGAACATTAAACCTAAGCAGAGGTAGCAAAAGAGGAGGAGGAAGAGGAGGAGGAGGAGAGAAGAGGATTGTGAGACTAACATATAAGACAAGGGATGGATCAAGACGTGTGGGTATGGGAGATACACTTCTTCTACAGAGGGGTCCTGAAGGTCTTAAAGGATGTCGTAAATACTAGGGTGCTCGGGGCGAGGCAGGACCCGTTGGCTGACCAGTAGCGGACCAGCCGACCTTCCTTTATTTGGTTCCATGGCTGACCTCGCCTGGTTCATCCTGCGTTACTTGACCTGACTCTGGCAACTTTTATTTAACTTTCCCGCCACGCATCACTCTCTCTCTCTCTCTCTCTCTCTCTCTCTCTCTCTCTCTCTCTCTCTCTCTCTCTCTCTCTCTCTCTCTCTCTCTCTCTCTTCTCTCTTCTCTCTCTCTCTCCACAGGCGAGTCTTCATGCCTGACTCTTCTTATACTCTGGAAAAAAAACTGCAAACTATTGTCATCACTGAGGCTAAGAATACTGAACCATTTTTTTTGTTTTTCAAGTATTTCCTTTGTACGAATTTTTATTTATTTATTCTTTTTTACCGTGGGACAAATATTCAACTCTCTCTTCACTTTCCCTTCATTATTACGCCTCGTGCAAATAATGATGATACTCGTGAACATAACAAAGTGAAAATCTAATAAATTTATTCTTTTCCTTCTCGCACAAATGTTTAGTAAAGAGAGTCTGAAAATAGAGACTCATCCCACTCTTTTTTTTTTTTTCTTTCTTTCTTTCTTTTTCTTTCCTTCCTTCTTTCCTTCCTTCTTTTTCCCCCTTCATTTTACGATTACCCGTTAGGCTTTAGCGGAACCTGCGGCTGATGGTGAAGGGGAGGAAAGGGCGGTGAGGACCCATAGCTGAAGGGAAAGGGAAGAGGAAGGGGAGAGGAAGAGGAAGGGGAAGTGGAAGTGGAAATGACCTAAAACAGAGATGGAAAAAAAGAGGTACGTGTACATCCCATCACTGCCAAGCTAAGCACGTCGTTGTAATTACATAATTTTACAGCCATTAAACACCCTGATTATTTAGGCTCTTCATGCAGGCAGGGAGGCGATATATGCAAGTAACCTTCTTTTTTTATGTCCTCTAATTCATTTGCATCGCGTGTTCACCAGCGCTAAGTAATTTTTCAACGTAATATTTTGTTAGGTGTAGCAGGGCGTGTTGACGGACGGGCGTGTGGGGAGTGGGCGCGATGAACGAACCATTCGTCAGCGTGGTAATTAGTAGTGGTGACGCAGGGAACACTTTACGGGGGGGTGGGGTGGATTTTGGGCCAGCCTCCCACCACCACCACCACAACCCCAACTTGACACCATTACCGCCACCTCCAACACACTCCTACCACCATTGTTGCTGTTTTTCCTGTTGACACCATTACCAGCAATATCACCATCACCATCACCATCACCATGCTCTTGCTAAAACAACTACCACCACTGCAACCACCACCACCACTGCAACCACCATTGTTCACCACCTGAGAGAGTGATTGGTTTAAGATTTTGATTGGTTTAAGGTTTCATGGCTTCAACAACCAATCCATCGGTGTCCACCTGAGAGAGGCGATGGTTCGTGTGCCTTATGGTCTGCAGGTGAAATGCAACTAACACCACCTGACCGGCAACACCCCAAGCGTATCTCATTTGTTTCCTCTCTCACTAATTAAAGAGTTGATATCATACACCAACACTTGTAAAGAGAAAAAAAACCTTGACCCACATGCAGTTTGAATGGCAAATAGTCACAAACAGCTCTTTTTTCTTCCCTTCCTGTCTGTAGTAACGATTATGGTAAAGCTGCATCAAGGAAAATGTCACATTACGCCAGTTTAAAGTTAATATTAATTCAGCAGCACTCGGAGCCAATAAAGCACGTTAATGCGAGCCTGTGTCGTTTGCCCTTCATCTTAATGATTGTAGCTCGGTTGCCACACATCTCCAGCTACTAAACGGGTAATGAGAGAGTTCAAGTTCCATTTTTTTTGACCCTCGTGTACAGCTTTGACTAGGGAAGCGTCGTTGAATACATAATTAGTGCAACTCATTAACCACTTGCGCCAGAAATACGTGAATGACAAAGGCTTAGCCAAGGTTTTGCAAGTAGTTATAGGTCGTTAGTAAACACTCAGATACTTAGAAGGTATACATCTTGAAGCAGTTAGCGGTTTCCAGACAGTTTAACCACCATTTTGGAGAGTAATGTGGCGTTTGAGGCAAGTGTTTGGTACATAACATCGTGACTGGTATGTAAGTAACCACATCCTTGCCTTGCCTTGCCTTGCCTTGCCTTGTCTTGCCTTGCCTTGCCTTGCCTTGCCTTGCCTTGCCTCGCCTTGCCTTGCCTCGCCTCGCCTTGCCTTGCCTTGGTATCACCCAGCTAACCACAGGCTCTTTCGTAAACACTACTGGTCTTTCTGTCTCTGTTCTGTATTTTGTCACTACCACTGTCTACTGCAACCCATTCACCACCACCACCACCACCACCACCACCACCATCACTACCACCACCACCATCACCACCACCACCACCACCACCACCACCACCGCAGGCATCACCACACGACACCAAACATTTTTCTCTCTCTAATCCTTGACAATTTCCATTTCTTTCCCCTGTATGTGTTTGTTCAGCTTAACTTTCTTCCCCCGAAGCTGGAATTCTAGCTACACTTTTATTTTATTTTCTTTAATTACAGAAAAGGAATTACACATTTATTTTATTTTTTTGATCATCAATTCGCGTATCTTACAATAGTATTCTAATTCTTTTCTTACCCTTGCACTATTTTATCTCGAATAGGAGAACGCATACAAACATTTTCCTCCCCCGTGATATATGCAGGAATACGAGAAAGCAAACAAAATTATAAAGAAAATACTGGGAATAAGAAATAAACAAAAAAATCTCACAATATAGTTCATTTTTCTCCTATCATACTTGTGAAACTGACTCCGAAGTGCTAGCTGGTACCGTATCTTACCTGGATATTGCGTAGTATTACCTGTATTTTAGTATGGCAAGCAGAAGCGGGGACAGGTAAGAATCAGGGCCGAGTCAGACGAGGGAAATCCTGTTATATATTTGAGGGAACTGCACAAAGTCCTGAGCTATGAATCTTATCGGTAAAACTATTGATCGTGCCACTCCGTTGTTAAAAGAGAGAGAGAGAGAGAGAGAGAGAGAGAGAGAGAGAGAGAGAGAGAGAGAGAGAGAGAGAGAGAGGGAGAGAGGGAGAGAGAGAGAGAGAGAGAGAGAGAGAGAGAGAGAGAGAGAGAGAGAGAGAGAGAGAGAGAGAGAGAGAGACGAGGATGAAAACGTTTAAGTATGAAAGTAAATTGCCTGAGAAAAACTGTTATTGAGCTTAATGACATTACAAACACGAAGAAATTACCAACTCGCTGGATTTTCTCGAACTGTAAAGGAAGGAGAGAGAGAGAGAGAGAGAAGTAAGAGAGGGAATGAGGGAAAGAAAAATAAATTGAAATAATGAAAGAAGGAAAATTAAAGAAAGAAAAAAAAGAGAGAACAAATATAGTAATAAAAGAAACCCATCCTAACCTTCACAGATTTACCATTTTTTCAAACCTAGCAATCACATCCACACCAGGCAGGAGGGAGGGAGGGTGGGTATGTGTGGGTGTCTGGCAAGCATCCCTCCACCTCCTACCCACACACCCACTCC
>JAPQNM010000048.1:9033345-9035845 GCA_029783475.1 Metacarcinus magister
CGCGGCCAATTTCATCTCGTGGAGTGAAGTGAAGCGGGAGTGGATGAAGAAGGGAAGGAAAAGTCTCTCTCTCTCCATCCTTCTCCATCATTGCTGAGATTAATGAAGAAGGAGAAAGGCGTTTGCTTCTCCTCTCCTCCTCCTCTTTGTCTAATTTTTGGACTAGGATTTCTATAGGTAGGATATGAAGTTTAGGATAGGAGTCGGGACATTATTTTTTCTATCTCTCTCTCTCTCTCTTTCTCTTACTCTCTCTCTCTCTCTCTCTCTCTCTCTCTCTCTCTCTCTCTCTCTCTCTCTCTCTCTCTCTCTCTCTCTCTCTCTCTCTCTCTCTCTCTCTCTCTCTCTCTCTCTCTCTCTCTCTCTCTTTAAAGCCGCCCTCCCAGCCTCACCTCTCCATCGACACACAAACAGCAGTAATTTACTTTTGACCATCCAAGCTCCAGACACACACACACACACACACACACACACACACACACACACACACACACACACACACCCACACACACACACACACACACACACACACACACACACACACACACACACACACACAGACACACAAATAAGTTTATTCATATTTCATTATCTTCCCTGTGTTATTCTTTTTTGCTTCTCTCTCTCTCTCTCTCTCTCTCTCTCTCTCTCTCTCTCTCTCTCTCTCTCTCTCTCTCTCTCTCTCTCTCTCTCTCTCTCTCTCTCTCTCTTTCATCTACTTCACGCCCACACGACACCAAACCACTTTTCGTTTTTTTTTCCCTTTTTATATATATTCCTTTTCCCAATTTCAGCCTCTCGTCATTCCATTTCCACCACACTTTACCCTTGCCTTCATTCCTTCTTTCCTTCCTTCCCTTACACCACCCTCCCGCTCTCCCTCCCCCCCCACCCCCGTCCTCCTCCTCCTCCTTCTTTTTCCTCATCCTCGTACTCCTTCCATTCAGTCACTCCTTCGTCCACTTCCGAGCGCCCGGGATCACTCCAATCTCAGAAGTGTGATGAGTTTTGTTCGATGTGTCTTTCGTCTTCATTTTGCCCGACAGGAGTGAGAGGATTACCGCCATACAACGCACCTGTTTCCTGACTTATTTTCTCTATTGCTTGTATATTCCCACTGATTATTTTTATTATTACTATTATTATTGTTGTTGTTATTATTATTTTTATTGTATTATCATTGTTAGTATTCGTAGTATTCGTAGTAGGGTCTTAGTTGTGATATTGGTGATTAAGAAAATATATCTACGTGTATAATAGTAGTAGAATAGTAGTAGTAGAATAGTAGTATCAACACCAGAAGCAGGAACAACATCACAAGCAGTGGCAGTAGTTAGAATAGTATTGGTATCAGTAGTAATGTTCTTAATGATGTTCTTGTTATGCTGCTGCTGCTTTGATTTTTTACTTCTTATCGATACTACTACTACTACTGTTACTACTACTACTGCTACTGCTACTGCTACTACTACTACTACTACTACTACTACTACTGCTACTGCTACTGTATGTGTGTGTGTGCGTGTGCGTGTGCGTGTGTGCGTGTGCGTGTGCGTGTGCGTGTGCGTGTGTGCGTGTGTGTGTGTGTGTGTGTGTGTGTTAAGGCCATGTGGGGATTGTTGTGTGTTATTTTTTCAGTCATTACTCAAACGACAATGTAAAAAAAATGCTTAAAATGGAGGACACAGCATACATACATATAAATGTTTTCAATATGACGCGCATTATTACAAAAACCAAACAAAAAAAAGGACTCAACGAGTGCTAACTGTGATGCCAATTATGAGGATGACAGGTGACTCTTTTGCAATGGATGGGTATAGGTATTTGAATTATTATTATTATCTTTTTTCTTTTTATCATTATTTTTATTGTTATTATTATTATCATTATTATTATTTTTTTTTTTATCATCGTCATCATTATCATTATCATTATCATCTTTATCATTATCACTATTATTATCATCATATTCATATTTCACACTACCTTTCATTTTACACCTTACTGTTTTGTCCTGACTTGCTATTTTTATCTTCATTGAGACACAACCTACATGTAACCTTTCCTGCGCACCTTCTGGCTCCCATTCCTCCTCCGCCTCTCTCTCCACCTCCTTAACCTGCCCGCCGTGACGTTCCTGCCTTGCCTCTGACGCAGTGCTGCATTAACACATTTCCTTCGGGAGGAGAACACGGTTACGTCAAGGTGTGGGCGGGAGGTTTGAAGACTGAACGGGATAGCTCTGCGTGGAGGAAGGAAGGAAGGAAGGAAGGGAGATGAGAGTAGGAGGAAAGAGTGAAACTACACCAGGGAACTTAGGTGTGGAGGAGAGAGAGAGAGAGAGAGAGAGAGAGAGAGAGAGAGAGAGAGAGAGAGAGAGAGAGAAGAGAGAGGAGAGGGAGGAGAGGAGGCTGAGCAGGAAGACCCAGGTGAGCGAGAGGAGCAGGTGGGCATCACTTTTCGCTATGGCTGGTAATTTTGTGCTAAGCTGGAATTA
>JAPQNM010000048.1:9040845-9050845 GCA_029783475.1 Metacarcinus magister
GAGGAGGAGGAGGAGGATAGAAGATATGAACTAGTCCTTGTTGTTGCAGTTGTTGTTTTGCAGTTGTTGTTGTTGCAGTTGTTGTTGTTGTTGTTTGTTCAATGACGTAACGAAATAAAAAAAAGACAAACAAATACAACAGTGTGGCTGGCTGGAGTGGACTGATTATGGTAATTATGCATGACTGTTGTATGTTGATTAATGACGTGAAGGATGCTTAGTTTTGTGACTGAAATTTATGTCTTGTTTTTTTTTTCTTCCTTTTTTTTAATATTCTATTATTTGGTATTTACAATGAGTGGCATGAGCAGTAGTAGTAGTAGTGGTGGTGGTGGTAGTGGTGGTGGTGGTAGTTGTAGTGGTGGTAGTTGTGGTGGTGGTAGTTAGGGTGGTTTAGAATGGTAATGCTAATGGTGGACAGCTCTGAATGGCAAATTGTGAGACAGAAGCAATGATGATAATGGACAATTTTTCCACCGTCCGCTTGCCTTAATCACTTCTTTTGTTCTGACATCTGCTTCATTCCTTCCCCTTGAAAACCTTTACCCTCTCTCTCTCTCTCTCTCTTTTACCTCTCTCTCTCTCTCTCTCTCTCTCTCTCTCTCTCTCTCTCTCTCTCTCTCTCTCTCTCTCTCTCTCTCTCTCTCTCTCTTTTACCCTCTCTCTCTCTCTCACCCTCTCTCTCTCTCTCTCTCTCTCTCTCTCTCTCTCTCTCTCTCTCTCTCTCTCTCTCTCTCTCTCTCTCTCTCTCTCTCTCTCTCTCTCTCTCTCTCTCTCACAACTGTTTCTTCTTTTTTTTATTTAATTATTGCATGTTATCTTTTGTCTTTTCGTCTCCTTCTACTCCCTTTCATCCCTTAATTTTTTTCTTATTTTTATACTTGTCTATTTTCTTCTCTCCTCCCTCCTCCGTCTCTTCCATCAACTTTATTTTCTAACTTTCTTTTTCTTTTCCTTTTTTTTTTTTGTCTCCCTTCCTTCCTTCCTTCCTTCCTTCCTTCCTTCCTTGCCTCCACGTATAATTTCTCTGTGCCTCTGATCCTAGTCTATCCCTCGAGGCTGTAGGCTTAGAAGGATTATGTGCACAAACAAAAGAATTAAAGCCAAGATGATCCTATTTTGTTTGTCTCCCTTCACGCAAACTGATTTATTAGTTCGCTGAAAAGAAAAGAAAAGAGGGAAAAGGGATTCTTGCTATTTTGGTTTTTATTTTATTTAATTTTTTTCCCCCCAATTTTGTAACTGAATAGAGAGGGAGGTTTTTTTTTTTTTTGCATCTGTAATTTGTTGTGTGACAGACAGTAAAAAAAATCTATGTATCATCAGTGGGTTGACTTAATTGCTTTTACTTTTTGAATATTTTTTTTCCCCCGGGATGAGTATTTTTTTTTAGTATCCATAGCTAAGTGGAAAAAAAAGGAAAAGTTTCATATTTTTTTATATATTATTTTTTTGCAACTGTTGTATTTCTCTTTGATCAACTTGTCTGTGTATCTGTTTGAATAAGTATATCTATTAATCTGTCTCTCTCTATGTCTGTATCTATCCATTTATCGGTTTATCTGTCAGTGTTCCTTCTCATTCCCTCTACTCATTACCGACCACTTCAATTTGCACATGATGATTCTGCACCACAGATGGCTCCCTTCCTCCCTTCAGGCCGGGAATATCATCACCATCATTACCATCTAACTCCCTTTGATCATCTATCACCACCACCACCACCCACACCCATTACCACCCACACCACACCCACCGCCGCCACCCACACTACACCCACCACCACCCAGACCACAACCACCTGCACGTATCTACGATTATATTACCAGCACCACCACTACCACCCACACCACCTTAACCACCCTTACCACCACCACCACCACCACCACCACCACCACCACCACCGTTACCCAAACACCTTTCCTGGATTAAAAGCAAAGAGAAAAAAAGGATGAAAAAGTAGAATGCGATAATGTATTTATATAATGAAGCGCCACTAGCGGGCCTGTTATACACACTCCGATATTAATGGAACGCGGGCTAATTCCACGCCGGGCCATTGGTTAGAATCCACCACGGCCGATTACCACCGTGCTCCCCCGATTCCCGTGGCTGCCGATAATTCTGGAGGCGACACGCAAATATCGGGAGATTCAGGTGGACATCGCGCCTCGGCTCTCATAATGGACGGGATTATCTTTATCTTTTTTATTATTATTTTAATTCTGAGTGTAAAGAGTACGAGGATAAATTCATTATTTACTACGCATCTATTTTTCTGTCCCGCATAATTTTTTCAAATTTGATTCTATGGACGAAGCTTTTATTATTCTCTCTCTCTCTCTCTCTCTCTCTCTCTCTCTCTCTCTATATATATATATATATATATATATATATATATATATATATATATATATATATATATATATATATATATATATGTGTGTGTGTCTGTGTCTGTGTGTGTGTCTGTGTGTGTGTGTGTGTGTGTGTGTGTGTGTGTGTTTGCATATGTGTTTGTGCGTGCGTGCGTGCGTGCGTGCGTGCGTGCCAGTGCGTGTCTTTTATCAGCATGGCGGTAGGAATGTCTTGCTGTTTTTCATAACTCGTGGCCTCGGGAATCTTCACACCTTGCAGCCTCTTGTGAGTGCCGCCGCTGCTGAGTCTCTTCCTTTGCACGTTATTGATTCAGGAGTCCGGGGTGGGCGGTGAGGGTCCGGGTGTCAGCGATCATGGGGGGCGCTCCGAGGTGATATATGTTCCCGGTAAGGAGGTCAAAGCTTTATTTTTCATGCCACTAGTTGAAAGGGTGAGATCTTAACCTCTTCACCATTTGCTCCCGAAAGGCACAGAAAGCAAAGTGTGCTATTGGCCAGAAAGGTTGAAAGCGTATTCCCGTCATTCATTAGTTGAAAGGACTAGCCAGAACCAGGTTAAGTCACGCATGTCAATAATTGGGTCATCAGTATATAAATGGTTAAAGGTAGTCTTATTCATACTGATGATGGTAAATAACTTTCTGGAATAATTGACCTGCATAAAGGAATTCATAGATATAATTAATAGAATATATATTTCCTGCTGCATTCACTGAGAGAGGAACATCGTATTTATTATTATTTTTTTCAGGTATAAGATCAAAAGGATTGGAGGCTTATAGTTCGGTTGAGTCATTAGTCCAGGTGGATTTTGGAGGCTGGCAGACTTGTACTAAAGCGTAGAAGAGACCACGTTGGAGGGTGAGGGAGGGAAAGGTAAAGGTAAAGGTAGAGGGTGGGAGGGAGAGTTAGGTGCTGCTTGTGTACCTTCTGTCAACACACTTCTCTGTTTTACTGTATTCCTCTCTTGTTGTTGTTCTCTCTCTCACTCACACACACTCACACATACTCTCTCTCACACTCTCTTTACTGTTGCATTATTGAGCACAGACTGACCCCTCGCTGCATCTATCTGGGCAGTGTGTTAACATTTTCTTTCACTCCTTTATTGAACTCAATTTATTTACATCCTCTGTTGGGCTTACATTGTGCAGTGTGTGTGTGTGTGTGTGTGTTGCTCTTTCACCTTTTGCTGCAGGATTATACACATCTATCATTGAAGTAAAGTTTTTAAGAGGTACATATACATACAAGGTTTATGCTGTTCCCTTCATCACTCTCCTTGACTTAATGCCACACCGTGCTGTATGATCAGAGAAAAGCTATAGTCTACCCGAACAGAGTTATATAAGCCACTGGGCGAGAGATGGGATTCGAACCTGTGTGATGAAGTGTGTGATTCGCTTCGGCGTCAGTGCTCTTCCGTATTTCTTTGCTGTTGTTATTTTTGTTATTGTTTTTACTGCCATGACTATTCTATTTCCATGTAGGTGTTCTCATATTCTTGAATGTTTTAGAATTTTGTCTGTTCTCTCTCTCTCTCTCTCTCTCTCTCTCTCTCTCTCTCTCTCTCTCTCTCTCTCTCTCTCTCTCTCTCTCTCTCTCTCTCTCTCTCTCTCTCTCTCTCTCTCTCTCTCTCTCTCTCTCTCTTCTCTCTCTCTCTCTCTCTCTCTCTCTCTCTTCAGAAATGTGTTGCACTTGTAATGTTAAGCTTTTAGTGCAGTATAATTTCCAAAGGACATTCCCTTTCCCTCTATTTTACCACACCATTATCCTCCCCCTCCTCCTTCTTCTCCTACTCTTCGTCTTCTCCTCCTCCTCCTCCAACCTCTACAATCCTTTTCACCTCAACCACCATCACCATCACAATTACTACCCTTAGCTCCGCCGCCTAATTTTAATACATTTTTTATTCCCTCCAACGAAAATAATTAACTTAATAAGCAAAAATGTGGAATTTATTCAACACTGTAAATGATGGCCTCTCTTTTTTTATATTTATACAAAAGGATTTTAATATTTTGTTAGTAGGTGTTGGTGTTGGTGGTGGTATGATTGTGGTAGTGGTAGTGGTGGTAGTGGTTGTGGTGGTGGTAGTGGTGGTGGTGATGGTGGTGGTAAGGCTGTTAGGTATATGTAGGTTTTGTACTTGGTTTTGGTTCTTATTGCTCTTGGTTGTGTGGTTGAGTGTGGAGGCGGCTTTGGTTGTGTGGCAGAGCAAGTGTGCACCAATGTTAAATCTTTTCTGTAGCCACGTGGGGGTGAGGAGGAAACTACAGGAAGGAAACTATATGAAGGAAAAACTACAGGATGGAATAGGCAGAGAGGGGCTAAGGACGACGGGACTATGGGAAGTAGGCTCATATTATTACGTTTTATGGTAGGTAGAAAGGATAAGGAGGAGAATAAGGATCAAAGGAACGAGGAGGAGGAGGAGGAGGAGGAGGTGAAGGAGAAGGATGCTGTGTGGTAGAGAGATGAGGATGCTATTGTTGTTCTGTAGATTGTTGTGAAGTATGAAAGGAGGAGGAGGAAGAGGAAGAGGAAGAGGAAGAGGAGGTAGTTTTTATAATATATGTATATGAAATCCCATGTAGAAGGATACACACAGGACTCTTGATATGGTACACGGAAAATGGTAGTGGTTGCCTAGCGCTTTCAGGGTGTGGTTGCTACGGTTGTCTGGTGGTAGTAGTGGTGGTGGTGTTGTGGTACAGAGAGGGAAAGGAGGAGAGGGGAAAGGAAAAGAGGACGAAGAGGAGAGAGTGTGACGAAGAGGAGAGAGTTGCAAGAGGCTGCTGGGTGTTAACGGAATCAACCTAAGGATTTTATGGTCCAATCTACAGCTGGATCGAACTCCTTGCCAAATAATCAGAGGAGACAGTTTCTGCGTCTTTTGCTGATGGTGTGTGTGTGTGTGTGTGTGTGTGTGTGTGTGTGTGTGTATGTGTGTGGGTGTTTATCTGTCTTTGTATTGTCTTTTTTGTCCATCTGTCTGTGTCTATCTGCCTGTCTGTCTGTCTGTCTGCCTCTCTCTCTCTCTCTCTCTTTCTTTCTTTTTCTATCTATCTATCTATCTATCACGTATGTATGTCTTCCATCTTCCTATAATTGTTTCGAATCCCATTCTTTACCTGTTATTGCTTTTCCTTTAATATTGTTCAATGTTTTTTTTTCTTTTTCTTTCTCTCTGTCTCGTCTCGCATTTCGTCCAGTTTCAGTTCGTCCATATCTAAAGATTTAAAAAATTTTTTCCTTTCATGTTCTAACCCGCATTTAGTTTTATATATATTTCCATTCTGGTTGTTTTCTATTTCTTTCTCGCAACCTCGTTCTCTCACGGAGCTATATTCGTATATTTGCTCAGGTTTTCTGCTATCTGTTCCGCCCTCTTTCTTTCTTTTCCTTTCTCTTCCTTTCTCGCCGCCCTTCCCATCCCTTGCCATTTTCACCTTCTTCTTAGACAGTTTCTCAAATCTTCCTCCCCTCGCTTCCCTTCCTCCCTTGCACCATTGCCCGGAGACTTACTGTGCTTAGGCTATTCTGGTGTTGTGCAGGTTATTTTAAAGGCATGTTCTTTTGTGTCAGTACCCCCTCCTCCCCCTCCTCCCCCTCCTCATCCTCCTCTTCCACACCCAAGATGAACAGCACCTATAGGCCTGACGTGACCTCTATAAGCAAGGATTATCAACAGGAAGGAGAGACTGACCTTGCCCTTGGGTTTTGATCTTGCTCTTTGGATACACATGTGATAGTTCTTGAAAAAAATATCTCGCTTCGGTTTTCCTACTCAACGTTTATTATTTTACTTATGGTTTTGTATTTTCTCTCTTTTTTTTTTTTTTTCTCTCTCTCTCTCTCATTCTCTCTCTTTCCCCTTTGCACGAATAAATTTCATATTAGCTTGGTACATGTCAGGGTTGAGGGGTGAGCACTTGCCTGTCCTCACCGTTCTCCCCCTGCTGGACCCTGCCACTGCCTGCCTGTGTCCCCCCCCCCTTAAAGCAACGCACAATCAATACACAACAAACACTGAATAATGCGGTGAGAGAGAGAGGAAAAAAAAATGAGAGCGAGTGAGGTCACCAAAAAGATAACATTCAACCCATGGTAGGCACGGTATAGGCTAAGTAAAAACAAAATAACTGGAAAAATAAATAATGATAGTGTAGCCCTCTCTCCCCCTCCCCCCTTTTCCCCTCTCTACCCCTCTATCTGGAAATTGTAAATGAATACGTAGTGTAGAAAGTGTTATGGTTTGCGCTGCATTCTACCTCCCTGCGTTGTGTTGAAATGCATTACGTCATTGAAAAGAGAGTTAATTGCAGTCATCGAGCGAACACGGGAGGATGAAGGAAAAATTGCGATAAAGAGACAGACTGACAAACAAACAAACAGACAGACAAACAGACAGACAGACAGACAGACAAACAGACAGACATGGAAGTTGATAGGGATGATGGTATACAAATAGACACAGAAGCAGGTATGGAAAGTGACAGCTAGACAGACAGACAGACATACAGGAAGGCAAAGAGATGGACAGAGACAGATGTATCGTGACAAAGTAAGACAGACAGACAAAACGATGCACACACACACGCACAGACACACACACACACACACACATACAGGTAAATTCCATTATGTTCTGTCCGCCTTTAATCCCACTCGAGTGTGACGTCATCCCACCACGAGCAGCGTTGCCATAAGCTTGATTGCAGTGTTGTTAATCAGGGCGTTGGGGAAAAAAACAAAAACAAATTACTATTGTCATTATTGCTCCTTTATTTTCTATCCATTAATCCGGAATTTTATAAAAGGAATGAATATAAACAGTATGTGAAAACGAGGAAAGGAGTTGAGGAAGGTGCGGAGGAGTGAAATAAGTAAATACTGAAAGATAGGGGAAGGGAGGGAGGAAAGAATGAAAGGAGAGAGGGAGGAAGAGATAACAAATTTACGTATAAGACAAGGGGAGTGGTCAAGGGGGGGGGGAGGCATCTGACCCCTCGACAGGTAAATGACATGGTACAGGTAGGTATAGATTATGCGAGAGAGAGAGAGAGAGAGAGAGAGAGAGAGAGAGAGAGAGAGAGAGAGAGAGAGAGAGAGAGAGAGAGAGAGAGAGAGAGAGAGAGAGAGAGAGAGAGAGAGAGAGAGAGTGTAATACTTTATCCTGTTTCGTCAAATACTTTTCCTACATTCAAGGTGTTAGATGAGTTAAAACAAATACACAGAATTGGAATTGGTTATTCAGGAAAGAAAATATGATATATACATATACGTCGTTTTTGTTTACTTTTGGCTTGAGGTTTATTTTAACATAACGCAGTGCGGGCCTTGGTCCTAGGTGAAGGCGGGAGTGAGGGAGGGAGGGAAGCAAGGACAGGTGAGACAATGTTATTCTGAAATGAAAATCATAATACACATATTTTGTTTATGACTTACTTTTGGCGTTAGCTGAATTTTCAGAATTAGGCACAGTGTGGACCCTGGAGCCACGGCCGCTGTGTGCAATTCTAAACGTGTACCTTACTCCAAAAGTAAGAACAATGTGTATAGAAGATTTTCTACTCAGAATAATTTATTTTTATTTTTAACCTGTAATTGTTTCCTTCACTCTCTCCCTCACTCCCGCCTGGACTCAGGTGCAACAGCTGCAATGCTTTATTTAAAGAAAAAAAAATCTCGCTTAACGTCAAAAATGTTAAGTTGAAACAAACATGTGTATAGAAAATGTTTTATTCAGAATAACTTATTGTTCAATCTGTGCAACAATTTTATTTTTTTTTACATTGCGGGACACCCTGTATGCATTAAAAAAAATCAATAATTGCCATAACTCTTGGAACACCCTGTATATGTAAAATCTTAAGTGAAATTGAGTCCTGGGTATCACGGTAACCAAGTGTCGAGGCCGAGCAATATAAGTTATAACCTAATTACGCTTCATAGTGGTGTCAGGTGTAAGTTACTTGGAGGGAGTTTCCAGTTAACTTTTTCTGTACACACTTTTTATCCACTTTCTGCCCTCGAGCCTCGGCCTTGAATGAGTAAGTGCTGCCGGATGGAACGCTGCCACCTTCTCGATAATCAGGAGCAGGTGATGAATGTTTATGGCGGGGAGAAGGTAGTGTTCCTCCCTTCCATCAATCTTCCACCTCCTCCTCCTTTACTTCCGCCTCCTTTCCTTCCTCCTCTTTCTCCTCCTCCTTCTACTCCTCCTCCTCCTCTATCCACTTCTCATTCCCCCTTTGCTTCTCCTCCTTTTTCGACCTCTTCGTCCACCTTCTTCATCATTCCAGTCATCGTTATACAAGTCTTCCTCCTCCTCCTCCTCCTCCTCCTCCTCCTCCTCTTCTTTGTCCTTGCCGTCGTCTTCCTCCTGATGCTCCTCTTCCTCTCACTTCATTTTCTTCATTCAACTTCAATTTTTTTTCTTTCACTAAGACTTCCTCCTCCATATCACTTATTCATCACATTCCTTCATCATCTTCTTTCTCCTTTTTTTTCTTTTATACCTGCTGTCACCCTCGTCTTCGTCATCTGCTTCCTCCTCCCTACTCTCCCTCTTCCTTTTATTTGTTCTCCTCCTCTTCCTTCTCCTCCTCTTCCTCCTCCTCCTTCTCCTCCTCCTCCTCCTCCTCCTCTTCCTCCTCCTCGTCAGCATATTTTCTTTATCGTCTTTTTTTTCTATTTTTTGTTTGTCTCCCTCTCTCTTCTCTCTTCTTCTTCTTCTTCTTCTTCTTCTTCTTCTTCTTCTTCTTCTTCTTCTTCTTTCTCACTCTCTCTTATTACATTTCTTGAACACCAGTGGCAGCCATTTTAATCTACCTTCGTTCAAGTATAATAATAATCCTATTATATACTTTTTCTTAATTATTTTCTGTCTTATTGTGATGATGCAAAAGCTGATTAATTTTCATATATTTTTTCCCCTCGTTTCCTCTATATTCTTTCTTTTCATCTTTTTTTTCTTCTCCATATTACTTGTTTTTTTGCAGGAGTGGAAACTTTTATTATCTTCTTCCTTCATTGCTTTCCTTCGTATTACTTTTAGGTGTTCGGTGGAGGTAGCGAAGAAAGAGTAAGAGTAAGAGTAAGGGAGGATAAAGGAGGAAACAAGAAGAAATAAAGAACAAGGGGAAAAGGAGAAGATGGGTGAAAGGGACTGGAGAGGAGGATGCGTGAAATGGTTTGCCTGCTGCTAGTAATGGTGGTGGTGGTGGTGGTGGTGGTGGTGGTGGTGGTGGTGGTGGTGGTGGTGATGGTGGTGGTGTCGCTTTCAGAATTGGTTTAATATAGAAACAAATAATGACAATTGCGTAAATTTATTGAATGTTGGTCTGCCATTAACACTGATAATTCCCTGTTCCCTTTTTTTTTGTTATCTCTCTTTCAAATAGATAAATGTATATAAACACACAGATACACACACACACACACACACACACACACACACACACACACACACACACACACACACACACACACACACACACACACACACACACACACACACACACACACGGAACATTTTTGTCGTGATGAAAAATCGTGATGACGTGATAGCCTGTTCGTGTTTTTTTCTCCTTCTTTATTATTATCTTTTTTTATTT